>OZ038495.1:47591013-47811013 GCA_964036315.1 Acanthosepion esculentum | reverse complement strand
TCTTGCCAAGTCACCAATAATCTCTAGAACTGGAACTTGCGAGATGCTCTATGTTGTTTCATTCTATCAGTATACAATAACTTTGCTTCTTTGAGGACACGTTTGCACACATTATGAGCAGAGACAAAGTGACATCTATTGCAATCAGATGTGTCACTCTGATACAACCAAAAGAAGTGATTCCTGTAGGCTATAGTGGCCAAGCATGCAGGTGAGAACCAAGGAGATGAACATGATTTGAATTGGTATTTCTTTGCTGGAATGAAAGCATCAATGCCACCTTTCATCCAGGAGGATACCTCAGTGGCCAAGCATGCAGTTGAGAACCAAGGAGATGAACATGATTTGAATTGGTATTTCTTTGCTGGAATGAAAGCATCAATGCCAACTTTCATCCAGGAGGATACCTCAGTGGCCAAGCATGCAGTTGAGAACCAAGGAGATGAACATGATTTGAATTGGTATTTCTTTGCTGGAATGAAAGCATCAATGCCAACTTTCATCCAGGAGGATACCTCAGATGCTCATTTTCAAAAAAGATGATTGAAATCTTCATTTCAAGCATGGAACGAGTCCCAATCAGTTCATTGATAACAGAAAGATATTCTGTTGGTAGGATGTTCTTGGCTGGTGGGGGAGCGAAATTGATATCCAATGACACTACTGCATGATCAGATTTGCAAAGAGGGCAGTACCACAAAGCATGACATGAGTAAGAGATAGAGGTAAAAAAAGAGATCTAGAAGAGAAGTGTGTCCATCAAGTTTGCTGGGGAAACATGTGGAGAAGTCAATCACTTGTATGAAAGATTCAAGGTTTGGATGCTAGTCAGGTCAGTGACAGACATGGTGAGCATTAAAGTCACGAAACACAAATATATTTGCAAACAGGTGTAGGGAGATGGCATTAATGCAAGTCATGAGATGAAGGGTAAAGAAAAAAGATTCAAGTGAGAGTTCCCTAGCCATAAACTCCCAGGTCATTGATGCAGACATTACAGTCCTTCCTAAAGAGAGAAAGATGGCCAGGAATCATGAAATCAGAGGAGGGGATTGCAGAGTTAAGATTAGTTTCACAAAGAGCTTGGATGTCCAGAGACTTTTCATAGATTCCACATTGCAGAAGTTGGTACGAATACCATGAATGTTGGAGAAAGAAAGGTTGAGGAATTTAGGTGTTTTTTTTGAGCTGGTTTAGTTTTATATCTTGGTTGTTTATAGTCATGATGTGTTATTTAGGCAAGATAGATTGAGAGGTGTATATATATGTATATATATATATATGTAAATAAATATATGAATATAGATCCAACAGTATGAGGAAAAATATGAAAAAACAAAATCCGAATATGAAAGTTTACTGTTTTAATGTTTCAATGTCGACGTCAGACTTTTCGGTCTAGTAGACCTTCTTCAGGACATAGATATTAAAACATAATTAAACAATATTCAAGTCAACATTGAAACATTAAAACAGTAAATTTGCATATTCAGATTTTGTTTTTTCATATTTTTCCTCATATATATATATATATATATATATATATATATATATATATATATATATATATACATACACCTCTCAATCTATATATATATACCTTTATTGCTGAATATATAAACAAAACCTAAAAAAAAATTATTAAATATGCATGTTACATTGCTAAAACTGTATTTTCCAATGACATCTACTGATGTAAAATTCTTGTCATGAATAATCAAGAATAGTATCCCCTTGTTTTGTAACACTCCTCTTTGAGAGAGCTATTTCTGTTTACTGGGACTTAGTCTCTATCTATCTTAGTCTATTTGTATCTATGTGTCTAGCTTAGTCTATTAGTATTTTTCTATCTATGTCTGTAGCTGTCTTAGTCTGTTTCTATCAATCTATAAAGCTATCTATTTATCTTAGTTTCTTTGTATCTATCTTAGTCTATTTGCATCTATCTAATTATCTATCTTTGTTTATATCTCTGTATCTCTCTTTATCTATCTACCTCTCTTTGTATCTCTCATAGTCTATTTCTATCTAGCTGTCTATCTATCTGCCTTTGTATCTGTCATTGTCTGTTTCTATCTCTCTTTTTCTCTATGTATCATATTCTATTTGCATATATGTATCTATCTTAGTCTGTTTCTGTCTATCTGCATATCTATCTATCTGTCTGTCTATCTATCGTTTCCATTTATCATTGATTTCACCTTTTAGAATTTCTCTATGTCTTATGTATGACTGAATAAGTGGTTTGCCTGAGATTAAAAAAAACAAAACAGAAAATCGTCTTTTGCTTTTCAGGTAACGTCAGCATACAAATAGTTTCTCAATGAAAAGTGCCTTAAGCTCTGGCCAAATAATCTTGTTTCTATGAAAAGAAAATAAGTTATTTTAAGCCACATATAGAATATATGAATATGAATATTTATGCCTCACTGGTAAAATTGCACTTTGATTTTTGATGTCATGTAATTTCTCATTGGCTACACTTTAAAGGATTAATTTTTTCTCACGAAAGAAATTGACAAGCTTGGAGCAGGAACATTTATTTGAAAGGAAATAAAAGATCCTTAAATTATAATTACATTTTCATGCAAGAAAAGATGAATATCTGCCTGATACATTCTCTGTGAAAATTGAATTGAACAGATTCTACTCTTTTGAAAGTTTGGCTTTTATAGAAATTCTGCCTTTTGACATGACTTTCTAATTCTCTTCCTTATTTTATGATCTCTTTTAAAATGTTGCATCATTTATTTTTTGCTGTTTTTCAAACAGTTACATGAAAGTACACTAATAAAAGAGAAAAAAAAAAAAACTACAGGTTGGATTCCCATATTATCTATGAAAATTCTAGGTTCTTTGACATGCAATATTTTTCTTGAAAGATAAACTGCAAAACATTTTTAATATGGGATTAGTTTTCATTTCTTCGCTCAATATTTCTGTTTTATCAATTATTGAATGAAAATTTTATTTTTAATATTTATAACAGTGTTTAATAATAAAAATTAAGCCCCTTTATTAATTTTTGAAAAAGTAGGGGACATTTGAAAAATCATGAGGACACTATGAGATACTCTTCTTTTCATTATGATTCTAAGATTATTGAAAGGGAATGACGCTTTTGTTAGAAGAATTTAATCCCTTCATTCATGTGGGAATTAATCTCCTGGAAATTGTCAAAAATGTCCTCTGCATGAAAAATAACATCCAGGAATTCATCCTGAAATCTTAAATTTTTATTGCATTTATAAGAATCATCACATAAAACATATTTCTAACAAAATCAAATGTATAATCTATATATAAAATTCTGTGAGTTCTGTTAGTCTGTCCATCCATCAGACTCTCTAAAATAACCATACATTGAGCAATCAAAATCAAATTTTGGGAAGAAGGGAAAACAGGTAAGAGGCTACAAAGTACGGTTGGTTTTACTAGGGTGTGTAGCTTAGTACAATAAATTTTCTTTCACTTTTTAGGAAAAAATCTTTTAAATAAAAGAAAAATCTCCAGAAAGATAAATACAGTTGTCAGATAAAGTTGGAATTTGTAAAAAATATTGAGAAATTTGAAAGAAATGTGAGATTGATCTATCGATCTATCTATCTATCTATCTATCTATCTATCTATCTATCTATCTATCACAGTCTGTTCATATCTATCTATCTATCTATTACAATCTGTTCATATCTATCTATCTATCTATCTATCTATCACAGTCTGTTCATATCTATCTATCACAGTCTGTTCATATCTATCTATCTATCTATCTACATAGTAATATCTATAAAACAAGCTACCTGTTAATCTATCTACATATAAAATTATGTGACTTTCATTAGTCTGTCAGTCCATCCATTTGCCTCCATTTATCTTCCCACTGTGTCCCAGACTCAACACAGAGTCTTACATCAAATGCCTTGAGGAGGTAGTATTGCCCTGTGTCAAGAAGGTGGTTGCTGGAAGGCCCTATGTCTGGCAAAAGACCTCTACACCATGCCATACAAGTAGAAGAGCCCAGTCATTGTTGTCAGATAATTTCTGTGGCCACATCACACCTTACATCTGGTCACTCCCCAGACTGCAACCCCCTTGAGGCACAGTTAAGTGAGAGACTAACAAAACTCCTTGTAACACCAAAGATGAAGTGAAGAAAAGGATTATGGCAACATTCACTAACTTAAACAAGGAGACTACCCAGAAGAGTTGTATGAGTTGCAGGAGATTCTGAAGTCATCTGGAGGGTGTGATTTTATTGAGTAAATTTATTCTTTATTCTTTCAAGAAGTTTTTGTGTAATTTTGTTAAAATAAGATGTCATTGTTATTTTCATTTTTGCATAAGTTAGATGACAGTGCATGTGTGTACATTTATATATATATATATATATATATATATATATATATGTGTATGTATCTATATATATATATATATATATATACATATTCTACATTCAACACCATCACTTAATAAGACACCAGAAGTGTTGAAACAAAATGGCTATTTTCGTAGTGATTTTATAACATATTTATGTTATAATTTTTGTATAAATAATTATATATATATATATATATATATATATATATATATATATATTAAAGAAATGAAAGTGTTTAGCTTAATATTACATGACATTTTATAAGCAAAGCAACCGGTTTCGCTCATGCTCTTCAGTTCTCTATGGGCGATTTAACTTAGATTAAAATAACAGGAAAATGTGTAATAAAGAGGAGGAAAAAATAAATAAATGAACACAAAGAGTTAGAGACAAATAATACTGAACCCCAACAAACATTCACGCTGTTTACAATGGGAAGGCTTGCTTCCTTATTTCTGTTTCCCTGAAAAATACAATCTCCAACTATTTAAGTGTAACGTCAATCGACATCTCCAGTTGCCTTGATCTATCCACTTCCCTTCTCCACATCCTTTCACCTTTCATTCCTATCTGCTCTCGCTCCAAATCTTCTGTAACCCCCTTGCCTTGATCGATCCACTATCTTTCTCCACATCCTCTCCTTTACCATTCCTATCTGCTCTTCCTCCAAACCTTCTGTAACCCCTTGCGTGCTAGTGGCTTCCAGCCTTGCTTGGGGTGATAAGCTTAAAAAAAATAATATGTCTACAGGACTTGAGCAGTAGCCATGCCTTATAGCTAAGCTATAGAGATCAAAATTAAAAACTTGATATATAATTTTATTTTTTATTTTCTATGTATATCTATATGTTGCCATCTTTATTCCCATACACTTATAATATTAAATATTTTAATTTATTTTCTTCTTCTCAGCCCATGGATATCCATTGTTGGACGTAGGCCTTCCCCAGATTAATGGGAAGGAAAGAGGCATTATTTTGCCATGCTGACCCAATGTGTGCTGGTAGGGGCAAGTGTGACACACTTGGCTGAACATGTCTCTTTTTGATTCATGATCGCCAAAAGTGTTTATGAGTAAATAAAAATATGAAATATTTTAATTTATTTTCTTCTTCTCAGCCAGTGAATATCCACTGTTGGACGTAGGCCTTCCCCAGATTAATGGAAAGGACGGGGTCATTATCTTGCTATGCTGACCTTATGTGTCAGTAGGGGCATGTGCGACACACTTGAGTGATGATGTCTCTTTTTGATTCATGATCGGCAAAATTGATTATGAGTAAATGAATGCAATGTATCTGACTGGCATTTGAACTTGGCCCTTCGATTTCTTATTCTGAGTCATTATCCATTACACCACCTTCACATCCAAGCTTATAGCACCTGGTATCTTCAAGGGGTCACCCATGAAAACACTGACCAGACTTGAGATGAGAATTAGTGTGTCAACATGATATGGAAAAAACTATTTTCAGTTATTATTAATTTTTCATTCTAATTTCAGTTTTTATCGCAATTTCCAGACTATAATTTCATTGACATTTATTTGAAGCAATTTAACAAAACACAGACCTCACTGAAAGAAGTTTGCTGCTCTTATAACTAAGCTATATATTTTACAAATGCAGAAACTTCTAGTTTTGTTCTGATTATATTTACTGATGAATTTCTTTCCTGTGACTCTTGGCCGAGATGAGCCGATAACCAGTCATTGCTTTCATATGTAAGCGAAAGAAAAAACGAAAAATGAGAAAAAGATTACAAACTGATAAAACATGAAATATGGGTTTGAAAGATGAGTGTTTTGAAATTCTGTAGAGTAGTATTCAATTTTTTGTTTAACCTGCAGTTCTCTCTCTGTGCTTTGAGTTGAAATGTTTCCTTAATTTTATATTATGGAGCAGTTCCGGTGTTTGAGATCAAAATTGGTCAAAGAGTTCAAATTAGATTATTCCTTACCCTCAGGCTCTTGGAGAGTAATTACCAGCTTGCACTCTTTTGCAACAGTGATTTAGAAAAAAAGAACATTTAATGAAATAAAATATATCTGTATTCAGTACTGTCACTGGTATCACCAATTATCGTAATACACCCATGCACATTTACAAAATATATAGGTCTAAATATTATATAATGATTATTTGATTATTTATTATACCATGGGATAATGTTTAGAAAGCTTTTCTTGTTGGATCTTTTATGATTGAGTAGTGATTTCAATCCTCAGTGGTTACTACATACATTCAGCCTTGTGTCACATTTAAACCAAGCTTTGTAAATCACCATATTCTCTTGGACATCTCGATATGGTGTAAGAATTAGCAAATTTGACCTTCTAGATCCATTATGACTGCATAGTATGATTGATCCTCAATAGTTGATCCATACATTTGGCCTTGTGCCACATCTAAGCTAAGTTCAGAAAACTGCTATAAAGATTATTTGAAAATCAAGAATAAGATGCATCATTATGTATGAAGCCTGATGTTATTAACTGAATTTTAATCTGAGAGTCTCACTGTTTAATATTTGATCAGTGTTGTATAATAGCATAATAGTTATCAGCATAGAAAATGGAATCTGCATGATAAATTCAAACTCAGACTATGCCTATTACATTCACTTTGACACTAATAGTCTTGGAAAAGGCAAGAATCCAACAATTGTTTTCCTCTGGCTATGGGATAAATAGCAGGATAGACTGGGCTTTCTAGCCTTGGTAAGTAACCAGTCTAAGAGACGGAAAACTCTGAATTTAAAACTGTGGAAGAAGCAAGAGGAAATCACTAAGTCTCTGCATCCCAGTGGCATTATTGCCTTATTTGATGTGAAACAATTGAAAAAAAAATGTCATTGAAATGCTTGTAAAGTTCTAAGGTTGTCACATTCACAGTGATATAGAGTAACTTTTGCTTAAAGCCAGAATATTTGTCTGTGAAAATTATTATGTCTTTCAAAGGTGAAGCACCTTTATATATATATATATATATATATATATATATACAAGGTAACCAAAAAAGTTCTGTCCGTTTTTTGATTAGTCATTGAATGAAGTTGAAATATATACGAAATGCGTGTAGCAATTGTTTTCAAATTCGGACAGCGGGAAGTAGGAACATCAGATGTTATAAAAAACAGATGCACCATGCCCGGCCATCAGTTATAAGCTGGACAGCTGTGAGAAGGATGGAAGTGTCTAGAGATCTCATTCGTGGCTGTTTGCTTTATGACTTCAAAGTGGGCTTATCAGCAGCTGCATCAAGTCGTCGCATATGTCAAGCGTTTGGGGATAGTGCTATGGATGAACGTACTGCATAATGTTGGTTTCAAAAATTCAGGACGGGAGATTTGTCTCTCCATGATGAGCCTTCCAGTGGAGGACCACAGGTCTTGAATGACGGAGTCCTGAAGGCGGCCATTGAAGAGGACAGTAGTTTAACGTGTGGTGAACTTGCAAGACAGTTCAATGTTTCCGATGAAACAGTTAGACTTCACCTGCACTGCCTAGGTAAGAAATACAAACTGAGCAAGTGGGTTCCGCACTGTTGGAGGTCCACAAGTGACAAAGAGTGGCAGTCTGCGTATTGCTGCTTTCTCGCCACCGTACCACATCCTTATTCAATTGAGTGCTTACCAGTGATGAAAAGTGGGTCCTGTACAAAACTCCCAAGTGTTCCAGACATCGGTTGTCTCCTCAGGATGCTGTCCCTCACACCGCAAGACAGCCTATGCACCCACACAAGATTATGCTTTGTGTCTGGTGGACAGGTCGTCAAGTGGTTCATTATGAACTGCTACCAATGGGCCAAAGGGTCACTGGTGACCTATACTCACAGCAATTGAAACATGTGCAACAGGCATTGTGCCAGAAGGAGAATCACAACGGTGTGCTTTTCCTCCATGACAATGCCAGGCTGTATGTCGCGCATGTTGTCAGGGATACCATACAGCAACTTGGGTGGGAGTCTTTGTGCCATCTAATTAATTTTTAAACATTTATTTCTTTTTTATTGAAAAAATAAGTATTTCACCCCATAGCAAAACATGACTCACTATTTGGTGAAGAAACCCTTGTTGGCAAGTACAGCAACCAGACCTTTCCTGTGGTTGGTTACCAAGTTTTTATATATCCCAAGGGGAATTTTTGCCCACTCCTCTTTGCAGATACTCTAAATCCTTAAGGTTTGTAGTTTGTGGTTGGGCAACTGGAAGCTTCAACTCCCTCTCCATATTCTCTAATGCATTAAGGTCCAGAGACTGACTAGACCATTCCATTACCTTAATGTGCTTCTTCTTGAGTCACTCCTTTGTTGCCATAGCCATATGCTTAGGGTCATTGTCATGCTGGAACACCCATCCATGACCCATCTTCAGTGTTCTGGCTGAGGCAAGGAAGTTTCACTCATGATTTCCCTGTACTTGGCCCCATCCATCTTTTCCTCAACCCAGTGTAGTTGTTCTGCTGTCCCCTTAGCAGAGAAACAGCCTCAAAGCATAATGTTTTCATCATGCTTAATGGCTGGAATTGTGTTTTTGGTGTCCAAGTCAGCTTTTTTCTCTCCAAACATTGCGAGTTGAGGTGATGCCAAAAAGCTCAATTTTAGTCTCGTCTTACCACAGCACTTTCTCCCAACCCTCCTCTGCATCATCCAAGTGCACATTTGCAAACATCCGACAGGCCTGTACATGTTCCTTCTTGAGTAGGGGGACCTTGCGGGCACTACAGGATTTCAGTCCACTATGATCTAGTGTGGTACTAACGGTCATCATTTAACAAGCTCTTGCTGCATAGTTCTAAGCTTTCTCATCATCAGGTTCACTCCATGTTGGGAGATCTTGTGTAGGGCTCCCGACTGAGGAAGATTGATAGTCAATTGGTGTTCCTTCTATTTCTTATTATCGCACCAACAGTTGACTCCTTCTCACCTAGCTGCTTGCCAATCACCTTGTAGCCCATTACAGTCTTGTGAAGGTATACAGTTTTGTCCAGAATGTCCTTAGTCAATTCTTTCATCTTGCCCATTGTGGAGAGATTAGATTCTGGTTCATTGAAGTATTCTGTTAACTAGTGTCTTTTAAGCAGGTAATGAGTACTTGATTAGTAAAAATAATTGAGTAATAGGACTAGTCTATATGCCTCCTGGTCACATAACCGGTCTGTGGAGCCTGAATCATTGCTGGTTGGTAGTGAGTGACATATTTATTTTTTCAATGAAAAAGAAATAAATGTTCAAAAATTAATATAATGTGATTTTCTAAAAATTTTTTTATATTCTATCTTTCACTTTCAAGTTGGACCTAGCCTGAAAATTATAGACTGTTCCGATTTTTGTAAGGTGGCAAACTCTGAAAATCAGCAGGGGATGAAACTCATTCCGCCTCCCTGTAACTTGTTTAGCATTTTGTTAAATTACCTCGCCATGCCAATTTTATTTCTTATGAAATGGCATTGTCTAGTTTGTATAATTTATATAAGCATTTGATATCCACTCTAGTTTATTTTTAGCTGTTGATAGCTGCCAATCTATGGGTCATGACCCATTTATAAAAAATAATTTTTAATTTTTCTTCTTCATTTAGTCTAAATTTAACAAATTTCATTGGTTGATCAGTGTAAAGTTTACAAACCATATAACACACCCTTTTTCTTTCTTTCAGAAAAAGAGTTTGTATTTTGCTTTTAAATCTAAGTAAATCATTCACTTGCCAGTGATTTACGATTGCCTGATGAAATACATTGATACAAATCAAAATATGACTGCAGTTGTGTTGCAATTTTGACATGTTTTCAATGTAATAGCCTAAAATAAATAACTAACTAAATATATATATATATATATATATATTAATAATAATAATAAATATATGTTTGTCCCTCACCATTTGCTACAACAAGTTTCATGCAAGTGGCAATCATCAGGCGCAAACTGAAAACTGACCATTGTAAAATTAAAATATTAATATTCATACACGACTGTTACGATAGTGGAACAGACCATTTACTTATGAGATCAAAAAATAAATATACACTTATATACATACACCCAAATGCAAACATATATATGTATATATATATATATATATATATATATATATATATGTAAATAAACATATATATATATATATATATATATATATATATATATATATATACATATACATATATATATATTTGTGTATTTAGGCAGCAATCCTTCTTTCAAGCACATTTCATTAAAAACGACTGACAAGTTTGATAATGGCTAAAAGTATAGCCGAAAGCGCTCGGAAAAGAACATTCGGACAATTTTTGTATAATTTATCCTCTGAAAAGAAAAACTTTATTAGATCGCACGAGAAATTATATAAAAAACTAAATAAAAGCACCTTGTCAGTCGTTTTTAATGAAATATATATATATATATATATATATTTACATATATATATATGTATATATATATATATATATATATATATATATAAATTAACATATATATATATATATATATACATATACATATATATATATATATATATATATTTGCATATATATATATATATATATATATATATATATAAATATATATAAATAATATAAAAGTGAACGTGTAAATCAACACTTTGAGGCAACTGTCGCCTCTAAGTGTTAACTTCTACGTTCACTTTAATATTTACACACGTTTTATCTCTGATATTGACCACTTTATACCATAAATATTGCTCACCTTAAGACTATATTTCTTCATTCATATATATATATATATATATATATATATATATATATATATATATATATATATATATATATATATATATTATTTACACAACATACAAGAACTAGTGTGTGCTATTTTATATACAGGAGTTGGACAAAATAATTGGAACAGGTGCAAATTCCACTCCTATATTTCAAAGACCTATTATATTAAGAACTTTAACTAAAACTTCATAATTACAGGTTATATCTATTGTAAATACGTTTATTTATCTAATTTACTGTCTTTGGCTTATTTATTTTTAGAATTTAGTAAATTTTAAGCTAAATGCATGACCTCTCCAAGTACAAAAAAGGGCAAGTTGTTGGAGCTCGCATGGCAGGACCCTCAATCGCTAAGTTTGCTGAACTGTTTGGTTTTTCAAGAGAAACCATTATCAAGAACTATGAAACAATTCGAGAAACAGGGCAAAACCTCATGCAACCATAGCAATTCGGGTTGGATTTGCAAACTTACTGACAGGGACCGACGTGCATTGAAACACAATATGGCAAAAAATCATCAGACTACTGTGGCCAAAGTGACTGCTGAGTTGAATAAACAACTGAATAGTCCAGTTTCTACTAAAACTGTTCTTCGTGAGCTCCATAAGGCTGCATATCATGGAAGAGCCGCCGTAAGGGAAACTCTTCTCTCCACTTGCAACATTCAGAAGTGGTTGAAGTGGTGCAGAGATCACAATGCCTGGTCTGCAAACCAATGGAAGCAAGTCATATTCTCAGACAAGTTCAGTTTTTCTCTTTCCCAACTTCAGGGCGAGTTTATGTGTGGAGGCAGCCCAAAGAAGCTTACAACCTTGACTGCCTTCTTCCAACAGTGAAGCATGGAGGTAGATCAGTGATAGTTTGGGCCGCCATATCATGGAAATGTCTCGGCCCAGTAGTGGCCCTACATGGTAGAATCTACAGCAAACATTACCTGAACATTTTAGGAGATCATGTTCATCCAATGGCCCAGACTTTATTTCCTGATGGTGACTGCATCTTCCAAGATGATAATGCTCCAATACATACCGCTCAAGTGGTTAAGAATTGGTATGAAGAGCATGAAAGTGAGCTAGAACACATGGAGTGGCCTCCCCAATCTTCAGATATCAATATTATTAAATATTTGTGGTGCATTTTGGAGCGACAACTTAGGAGCCGCTATCCTCCACTGTCGTGTCTTAAAGAGTTGGAGCAGGTGTTAATGGAAGAATGGCTGAAAATTCCTGTGGATAAAGACAAGAAGCTGTATGATTCCATTCCTAGACGTATTAAAGCTGTATGTGAGGCTAAAGGAGGACCAACTCCATATTAAATAAATATTCTTTGAATTTAACTAGTGTTTCAATTATTTTGTCCAATCCCTGTATATGGGAGGTTATTTTATTTAACATAAATAACAGTCGTAAAAACGTTTTACGGTTATAAAAATAATTTTTTCATAAGAATACTTTAAATGTTTACTTATAAAGCCACATATATGTTTAGTTGTATTCATTTACAAATTATTTGAATTTATCTTGCTTTAAGTTATTGCTTTCATTTTCTTGTTCCCTTTTCTATGAGCATATTCAGCTGATATATTTTTCCAATCAAACTTTGATATTTAGACTTGTATGCCATTTAATTACACTTGGTCCATATTTACATATATATATATATATATATATATATATATATATATATATATTCGGGACTCAAACATCACATGATTGTACACAAGGACAGGCAAATTTCTAACGTAGACAACACAGACAAACATTATGTTTGCCACATATGTAACAGAAGTTGTAAAAGTGAAGCTGGCTTTAATAATCCCTTACAAGTCCATAGAAGAGCATTATCTCATGTAAAAATGATGGAAATAATAAAATTCTGAATATAAAACACAGAAAAAAATCTACCAAGTGAAGAGATGGTCTTTTTCTGCAAAGAAGTATCAATCATCATACATATATATATATATATATATATATATATATATATATATATGTCATTCACAGACAGTACTGTTTCGCTGTATCACAGCTCCTCAGTGTGACTAGACATCCGAATGCCTCAAGCCAGGATTTAAACACAACTGATTAGGTGTCAGTCAGAGCTATCTTCACTCGGTAGAGTTACACAACTAAATCTAGCGTATTGTTTTTACAAATGTAAACAAATGCCAATCAGCCAAAGTGCTCCATTCATTTTACTGAAGAGCTTTGCATTAGTGCAGGTGACTGTTGTTTATAGAATTAGCTTATCACTCAACAGTGCTCAATTGAAATGTATTTTCAAGAGCTAAATTATGTCATTCACAGACAGTACTGTTTCGCTGTATCACAGCTCCTCATATATATATATATATAAAGTTGCATATATATATATATATATATATATATATATGTGTGTGTGTGTGTGTGCGTGTGTGTTTCATTAAATATATATATTAACGTTTCATATAGTGTGTAAAAAGTGTCTGAATGTTCTATATATCTGAGCGATTTCAGCTATTCTATCATTCATCAAGAGTATCAAGAGTTTTTTTTTTTTTAACTGAATGTGAGGATTTTTTATTATGTGTTTCTAGAGCAATAGGAATGTTCTTTTTTATTCAAATATGGTCAGCACATTGTGGCCATATTCATAGTTGACATTATTGAGTGTTGAATTTTTCTTTTATTATTAATGCTTCTATTATTTTTCGTCTTTTATATATGTGGATGATTTTATTAGACTTGTATTTTCTACAATTATGTTGTAGATTGTGTTTTGTTGGTTTTGGCGTGTACTTGATCTTAGTCCAAAAAATTCATTCCCGGTTTTAGACATTCTTGTAAAATTTAGTAGTCACTCATTCACAACTTTGTTATACAAAAACAACTCATAGAAACTCTTAATTTAATGAGTGAATGTCCACTTAGATACAAAATATGTGTTATTAAAAATTTCCTCAACAGAGTGCATAAATGATCCTCTTCTCACATTTTCCTTAAAGAACTCAATAATGTGAACAGATATTAGTTAACAACAGTTTTCCAAACTACCTCATTGATCACCAAATTAGACTGTTTCTTTGTAAGGTAACCAATACCAACACTGAACATAGAGATAAAAACAATAATATTAATATTTTCTATAAAAGTCAAGAAAAGATGAATTTTCTGTTAGAGACAGAAAATAAATACTATATAATAAATAAATGGAGTGTCCACTCAAATACAGGTATCCAATAAAAATGAATAAATAAAACATACATTCCTTTCTTTAGAAATTACTTTGTTTATGTTAGGATATGAAACAGCAGATGTTAATTAGTAAAAGGTGCATCTATTCAAAAATGAGCATCCAGTTCAAGATGTCAGCTAGCAACTGGAGATGTCAAAATAAAACAAATATTGAACTTTAAATATTGCAGAAATATTTTAACAGATAACAGACAATGTGACACTAAAATCTGAAAGTAAACTGGAATAGTAAATGATTGATTGAGTGATTCGTTTTCTGCAGCTTATCAAGACTTTGCATGTTATTGAAGGCCAGAAAATATTATATTGTAAAAAAAATTTAGGGAGATAATAATGGTTTAGTAATATAAGTCTTACTAACTAACCCCTAGCTAGGGGTGCAAAAAGGTGGATCATACCTTTCCCAAGTGTATTTGCACAGAAGTGAATACAATGAACCCAACTGGAATTGGAACTCAGCTCTTTGGTTAACAATTCTGTGCCATTATCAGGTACACCACCCACACATCCACGCTTACAGCACCTGGCATTCTCAAATGATAACCCACCTAGGTAAAAACCAGGCTCAACATTGCTTAACTTTGGTGACTGTACAGGAACTGGTGTTTTAATATGATGTCACCATGAGCCCTAGTAACAAAGGATGCATTCCAAAAATTAAGGAAATATGGAACAGTAAAATATCATTAGAAATTGCATGTTGAGTTTATATGATGTCAATCCTACTATATGGTAGTGAATGTTGGCCAGTTTCCTCACAGATGAAGAAGAAATGTTCTACAGATGGATGATGAGAATACCATAATGTAGCATATAGGCAACAAGCAAGTTTTAAAGAAGATGGAAACAAAAGGACAATTATATTTAAAATTGATATTTGATATTTCTAGGATATATAATAAGGAAAGTGGGCTTGAAGAATTTGATACTCACAAGACATAATCAAGGCAAAAGGAACAGAGAGAAATAGCAAGTAACTTAACTAAAGAGCTTATTTAAAAGGTTAGTGGCACAAGGAATAGGAAGGATAGTGAAGACAGACATTGCTGAGATTTACAAAGGATAGGAAGTTATAAAAAGCAATGATCATGTGTGTTTTGAAAGGACACGCCATATATAGGAAGGCTGTTTACATTGTTATTTATATTTCATTTCTTTGGAATATATTTTGTGAAATATGTTACAAAGTTTAACAAAATGAATAATTTGATGACTGCACCAACTGTTGATAAATTAAATTGTGGTCGGTGATAATAAGGTCCTTGTTGTTGGCAATTTCAAAGAAGGCGAGATCTTAACATATTTTTATGACAAAATGACAAAATCCTT
The DNA here is from genome assembly GCA_964036315.1 of Acanthosepion esculentum. Classification (NCBI taxonomy): domain Eukaryota; kingdom Metazoa; phylum Mollusca; class Cephalopoda; order Sepiida; family Sepiidae; genus Acanthosepion; species Acanthosepion esculentum. The sequence goes on along the minus strand of OZ038495.1, from coordinate 47,795,334 downwards.
TATTTGATTATGTTTAAACTTCTGGCTATTGGAGGGATACTGTTTAGAGATAAAGCAATTTTTGCCCGAGGGTTACAAACATTGTAGGAAGCGAAAGAAATGCATACCTGAGGGTCTGAATATAATTTGGTTTGCATATATTGTTGTTCATATATTAGATTGCTGCAAGTATCTTTTTTAACAAGACCATGTATTACTGTTATAAGTCTGCAGTGTGTGCGATAGATAAATTGTCAGCATTTCATATTTTTTTTTATTTTATTGATGGCACAGTATAATAAGATCGGTTGAGCACCGTCTGTAAGAAAAACAGCACCATAATGCAATTCACTCTGCCAGAAATTAGGAAAAAGAATGCTATACTCTTTGTTATTCATGCAGGAAGCTCCTATGCAAACATCTCAGAGTGTTATAGTGTCAATCTGAGGACAGTGCAGAGGATTTGGAAAGAGTTGGAGAAATTCAGTGAACATCATGGTATTTGGAGCGATCACTAGTGATGATTATATGATATCTCCATTCATCTTTGCACAGGGCCTCAGACTTAACATGGAGGCCTGCATCAAGTGTCTTGAAGAGATAATGCATACCTGAGGGTCTGAATATAATTTGGTTTGCATATATTGTTGTTCATATATTAGATTGCTGCAAGTATCTTTTTTAACAAGACCATGTATTACTGTTATAAGTCTGCAGTGTGTGCGATAGATAAATTGTCAGCATTTCATATTTTTTTTTATTTTATTGATGGCACAGTATAATAAGATCGGTTGAGCACCGTCTGTAAGAAAAACAGCACCATAATGCAATTCACTCTGCCAGAAATTAGGAAAAAGAATGCTATACTCTTTGTTATTCATGCAGGAAGCTCCTATGCAAACATCTCAGAGTGTTATAGTGTCAATCTGAGGACAGTGCAGAGGATTTGGAAAGAGTTGGAGATATTCAGTGAACATCATGGTATTTGGAGCGATCACTAGTGATGATTATATGATATCTCCATTCATCTTTGCACAGGGCCTCAGACTTAACATGGAGGCCTGCATCAAGTGTCTTGAAGAGATAATGCTGCCCTGGCTCAAGAGGGTAGCTGCTGGAAGATCCTATGTCTGACAACAGAACACTACACTATGACACACAAGAAGGAGAACCCAGTCATGCTACCACATCACCCACTTACATCTGGCCACCTAAATCTCCTGACTTCAACCCCCTTGATTATTATGTGTGGGGCCCAGTTGAGTGAGAGATCACCAAAATTCTTTATAACACCAAAGATGAACTGAAAGCAACGATTATGGCAGCATTCACCAGCTTAAACAAGGAGACCATCCAGAAAAGCAGCAGGAGATTCTGAAGTCATCTGGAAGCTGTGGTTAAAATCCATGGTGATTTTATTGAATGAATTTAATTTTTAATATTTTAAGATATCGTTGTGTAATTTTGGTAAATATATCTGTTAAAATGAGATGTCATTTTTTCATAATTTAGATGACAATTTATTCATCGCACACTGAGTGCGTGTCTGTATATATATATGTGTGTATATATATATATATATATATTTGTGTATTTAGGCAGCAATCGTTCTTTCATGCACATTTCATTGAATACAACAGACAAGGTGCTTTGATTTAGTTTTTATACAATTTCTCATATGATCTAATAATTTTTTTCTTTTCTGACGATAAATTATATAAAACTGTCCAATATGTAGCTGAAAGCGTTTGGATAAAAAGAAAAATTGGACAGTTTTTTTTATAATTTATCATCTGAAAAGAACAAAAATTATTAGATCACATGAGAAATTGTATAAAAAACTAAATCATAGCACCTTGCTTGTCATATTCAATGTAATGTGCGTATATATACATACATATATATATATATATATATATATATATATATATATATATATATATATATACACACGCTCTATCTCTGATATTGAGCACTTTATCCCATAAATAGAGCACATCTTAAGACTATATTTCTTCATATATATATTCTAGACACCTTGAGTAGAGTAGTTAACCTTATTCTAGACACCTTGAATAGAGTAGTTAACCATAACCAAGTCGGAATTTATAGAGATGATGGTCTAATCTTTGTCCCTAATAGCAATGGCCCCTTGAATTCCAGCTTACATCAGAAGATAGTTAGGGCCTTCAAATACCTAGGCCTTAAGATTGAAATATCTTCCAACCTGAAAATAGTCAACTTTTTGGATATTACACTCAATCTATCTAATGATACCTTTAAACCCTTCCATAAAGTTGATCAGACACCCCTATACATCAACGTCCACTCTAACCACCCTAAATCTGTGATAGATCACATCCCCAAAACTGTGAATACGAGAATAAATAGGCTATCTTCTAGCCAAAAAATCTTCGATAATAAATTTATATACAACCAGGCCCTCAGAAATAGTGATTTTAGACAAGAATTAAACTTTAATGGAGAACTAGTAAATCAGAATAATAATAGAACTAAAAACAGAAAGAGGAAGGTAATATGGTTTAACCCACCGTATTGCAGGCTCTCTAACATTGATATAGGAAGTTTCTTTCTAAGATTAATAGATAAACACTTTCATAGTAAACATCCACTAGATAAAATTTTCAATAGGAAGACACTGAAAATTAGTTATTCATGCATTAGAAATATGGAGAAAATTATATCTTCCCATAATTGTAGAATACTTAGAAGCTACCATAGTAATGAAACTCAATCTAGTAACCCTACCTGCAATTGTAGGAATAAAGACCTTTGTCCAATCGGGGGTAAATGTATGTATGAAAATGTAGTGTACAAAGCAACAATCTTCCCCGAGGAAAATATAAACCAGAAAAAAAGATATAGAGGTATATCTGCGGGTGATTGGAAGCAGCGTCTATACAACCATAGACACTCTTTTAGATATAGATACCGCAAAAACAAAACTTCCTTATTCAAAAACTACTGGGATCTGGTGGATAAGGGACTAACCCCACTTTTCGAATGGAGATACTTATCAAGAGCTAGAATCCATAATAACTTCCGTGATCAGTGTGATCTGTGCATTACAGAAAAAAAATTTATTATTAAAAATAAGAATCAAGATGAGTTGCTAAATCTTCGTAGTGAGATCTTTTCTAAATGTAGACATAAAAACAATTCAAAACATAAACACGCTTTTATAACGTGTTGTCGCTTGTGACAGTTTCATCTTGGTTCAATAACATCGGGCATGACATTTTAATGGAATGACTATTATGATTATCTATATGTATCATTGTGTATGTTTATGTGATGCGCAATGTATTTAATTTTTTTTTTTTTTGTTAATCTTTATTCATGTGGTGATATATGTGTAAGTGGGTTTGTAGGTAGACATTTTCCCTAATAACTGATATGCAAAATCAGATAGTCTTATAATGTTTATATACCTAGGTATATAAGTAAACGTAAGAGATAGATACGCGTTAATGACTCAGCCGGTTTTTAATATTTTTTAATATTCTTAACATTGTCTTCCTCAATGTTCTTGAGTATAAATTAATTTAATTCCACCTGTATATTTTTATATGTTAAATGTATATATGGATGGTTATGGTCCTTAATTTTATTTTTAATTAATTTTTTGATTTTGAGAAAAAAGTATTTAGCTTTTACATTTTGATTTATATATAGATATGTATATGTGCGTTCATGTGTATGTGTGTGTGTGTGTATATGTGTATATATGAATATATATATATATATATATATATATATATATATATATGTATGTATATATATACATACATATATATATATATATGTATATAAGTATATATATGCGTATATGGATGTATGTATATGTAGGTAGATATGTATGTAGATGTGTTTATATGTGTGTGTGTGTGCATGTTTAGGTATGTATGTATACATATATATCTGTATATGGCTGTATATGTACGTATGTATGTATAGTTAGAGGGATAGATAGAGGGAAACATTGTTTATTTGTTTAGATGGGGGTGTGTATGTATTTGTATGGAGATGTGTAAGGTTTTATGTATATATTGTTTATGTGCACATATGTGTATGTCCGTATGTATATATGTGTGTAAATGTATACATATGTAGGAGTGGATGTATATGGATGTATGTGTATATGTATGTATGTGTATGTGTATATATATCTATATGTGTATGTATATGTATGTGTGTGTGTATATATATATATATATATATATATATATATATATATATACATATGTATGTGTATATGTATGTATATGTAATTAGTATCTGTGTACACGCCTATATGTATGTATGTACATGAAAATATAAATATGTTGTTGTGTATGTGTGTAGATATATTTGTTTTTGAACATAGAAATATAGGTCCTTGCTAACTTAGATAATCTTTTATATGTTTATATTGGATTTGTATCCTGTAGTCGATATTACCCTTGTCAAATTTTCTTGATTACACATCGGCCCTTTTCGGTTTTAGTTCCAACACCCCATCTCCCCCCACTCCTTTTTCTTTTCCTCTCCCTCTCTCATCTTCTGACCTTTAAGATTATATCGTCTATTGTGTGTGTATGTCACCACAAAATGTATACTCTTTTCCGGTGTATCTTTAATGTATTAGACATTTGAATGTATTCATATTTCTCTCAATTAAAGCGTCTTTGCCTCCCCTTTTTAAAACTTCTCTCTGTTAAATTTTAATCCCCTCATCATCTTTAGACCTTCCTATTCTTCTCTTGTCTGTTACCCCTCCCTTTGGCTTTCATTTACTCTAGCATTCGTCCCACACTATCATACATACACTCTCACTAAATTTTATTTTTTATTCCCGGAGTTGTTTTTTCTGTTTTCTTTTTGAATTTGTAGGTCTGATGAATTGGATCGTATTTACGATTCCAATGGAATAAATTATGACCATTGAATATTAGTGTTTAAGCCTTTTTATTATATATATATATATAAAGAAAGAACAGTAAGATATATAATCCGGTGTTCTTATTGATATTTTTTTATTCTTATGTTTATAAAAGAGTGCTGCATGTAAATTTACCGAGCATAAATATTATAAATTAACTGATTTAAAATGTTTTTTTCCGTTACACACTAATAACCATCTTTCAAAAATGGAAGATAAAAACTTCAAATTTAATTTGTAATTAAATTAAATGCATTAGTTCCATTTCATATTCAAGCGAATATTGCAATAACTTATTTTTAAATTTACTTAGTTTTAAACGCACACATAAAATTCATAATTCCCTGTATGCAAGGATACAGAGAAATCCAATCATTCAGACAAGAGGTGGTAGTGTGTTCATTTTTATTAACTATGTTTGTACCAATTATGATTTACGTTCGAAAAAGAGGTTAAGTTTAGGGAGGGTAGGGGTGTATTTCTCAACAAATTCTGACATCCGTTATATGTCAGAATATATAAAATATATAAAATCGTCTGTTTTTTTATATTTACGGCAAAAAGTCTTTCAACATTTTTTCCTACTTGTATATTTAAAGAAAGTGTTTATTTAAGATATTAGCATTATGTTTCTTAATAATTTTTTCTAAGTTTTCAGTACAGCTGTAACTTAATTTTTGTGTATTTTTATTGAAAATAGTTCTTAGTTTATTTTCTCTAGGAAAGTGCCTGACTATTAATGCAAGGAATTTTTGCCCTAATTTATTCTTTACATATATATATATATATATATATATATATATATATATATATATATATATATATATATATATATATATATATGTGTGTGTGTGTGTGTGTGTGTATATGTGTGTGTGTGTGTATTTAGGCAGCAATCCTTCTTTCATGCAGATTTCATTTATCATCTGAAAAGAAAAACATTATTAGATTGCATGATAAATTGTATAAACTAAATAAAAGCACCTTGTCAGTCGTTTTTAATGAAATGTGCATATATATATATATATATATATATATAATATATATATATGTGTGTGTGTGTGTGTGTGTGTGTGTGTGTGTGTGTGTGTACTGTTATTCTAACAACTAATGTAGCCTAGGTTATGCCAAAAGATTAGTAGAATGGGATTAAAAATTACCAATGAAAATATAAAACAATAAAAACTAACTTACACTATATGTTTTACATTATTTATATTCAGACTATTGTCCTCATCTTTGTTGTCATTACACTTTGACTGTGGTGGCGATGGGCATCATCAGTTGTATATTTGAGACAGAAATAAAAAATAATCTTGCCACTTTAATTATTACAGTTTATTTATCAACAAAGGTTCATACAATGTATTTTCATATCAATTCATAGTGAATATTTTTGTCTTATCTGGTCTAACACCTATGCTATATACACCCTTGTGCAAATTAATTCAAACAAAACGAATAATTCCATAATTATTTACTTTTTTATTGTATTTTTCCATTGAAACATCAGCCAGTGCACATGTTAGTACTTTGTATGTCCATTCCACAAAGTTGTTCCTTGCAGATTGAACACGGATTCTTGATTAGATTTAAATCAAGAAAGTTTCCAGGCTATGATATAGTACTTTGATTTTCTCACTGGTAAGGATTGCCAGTGTGTTCATGCAGCATTACAATTTTGTATACTTCCTTGGAGTAACGTCCATTGCAGACAATGGCCATAGGACAACTAATCAACAGTTGAAACAATAGTGTCTGGGCATGATGAAAATCTGAAGCAGTCACGGATGATGCAATATTTTTCAAGGCCAAAAAAATTTCAATATACATCCCAAAAATTCATATTACTGCACACTACAGCAAATTACCTAATCTGAGGAAAAAATAAAAATTGAATACACCCTTTCACTCCAGGGAGTCTAAAACTGACCGTATGGTGAAAGAAATGAAGCTAAAGTGGTTGTTTCAATTAATTTTCACAAGAGTGTATCTAGAGTTTCTTGACAATATCCAAATTTATCTTGCTTGCTGTCAATACATATATGTTTCCAAGATGTTCTGATAGATCTGTATGACACCCACCATGAAATTTAAATCTCTAGCATTTTTATTATAAACTAAATAGCACTTTGTGCTATTCCAAACTCTTCCAAAATGAAACTTCTCTCTATTATCATCTGAGAGACCTCTTTCTGCCTTCAATCAATGTGGCTGATGCTAACCGCCAGAAGAATGACTTGTTGTGCCTTCTTGGGCTAACATTCTCAGCTGACATGAAGTGGAAAGATTATATTGAATCCATTGCTAGGTCTATTGCTAATAAATTTGGTTCACTGTGTCATGGTAGACAGTTTTTCTCTTGAGAATCTTGACTACACATCTATAAGTCTTACCATTCATTCAGGTTTTGAATATTGCTGCCAGATATGGTCAGGTTCTTCTGCAATCTATTTAGAGATTCTTGATGAAATCCAAAGAAGCATCTGCAACATTATTGGTCATGAATTGGCATCTCAGATTTAGTCACTTTCCTACTACCTTAATATAGCTTCACTATACCCTTTCTATAAATATTTACATTACAATTGCTTGTTTTTTAATCATTACACCACAAGGAAGGTGATAAATCCACTAAGATGAAAGATATTACTGAGTGGGAAAGAATCTATTAAATCTATTTAAATAGTGTGTCAATGGTCATCTTATCTCTTTGATTCTTGTTTTTTGTAATATTCACTGTTTCTCTCAGTCTCAGTATCCCTTTGCATGTTAGTGACTTTTATTGCCTTACTTGAGGTGAATGATTCTTTTAAAAAATACATACAAAATATAATATTTAATGTGGCAATTTTGATTTAATAAGATGAATAGGGTTTGTTTTTTCATAAACCAGAATTTTTTTTACTTTTGTTTCCAACTTCTCCTTCACTCAGAAGTGAAGATGGCAATAAACTATGTATATGTTTCAGGTAAACATAATGAGGAAAGAGGTCCTAGAGAATTTAACACTCACAGGACATAGTGAAGGCAAGAGAAGATAATGAAAGCATTGAGTAACTTATTGTGTTATTGCCAATATTATTATATATTTAGTGAGAAATATATTGTGTTATTGATAATATTAATTGATAATGGAAGCATTGAAGTTTCTTCAAACAAGAAAGTATAAGAATGAATGTGTAAGCAATTACATTCAGTTAACAATAACATGTTTTATTGCCTTAGCAAACTAAATAGTAAAAGGAGTGAATGAAGGTGTGTGTGTAGTGCTGCTCTGTTTTGTATGTGTATGTGCACAAAATTTATATGAAACTTTTTGAGAGACTGATATTTTGATAAGAATTCTTTGCTAGCTTGATAGAATTATTAGGTATGTCTGTAGTCAAGTCAGGTTCGGGTATTTTATGCTATGTACTTTCTGTGTTGTGTTCAATACAACATTAGATTCACTGGGAGAAATATGACATTTACTTTCTATAAGATATCCTGTGACTAAAAGAATAAAAACAGGGAGACAGTATTTTCAACTTTTTTTTATATACTCCTTTTGACAGTGCCATTTAGTGGTCATTAGCAGAAGTTATTTGGCAGACAAGTGGAGTAAGCTCACAAATCTATTTAACAAGTCTGAGTAATCGGATGGGAAAACAATGAGAAAAAAAGAGGGTAAAGAATCAAAAGTTACCTACAGAAACAAAAAAAAGGAAGTTGTGGTGAGCCATAATCAAATATGGTGCATAAAAAGTGAAGTAATTCCACAAAATTATTTAACAAGTTTGATTAATTGGATTGTAAATAAGGAAAAAGAAAGATGATAAAGAATTAAACATTACAGAAAACACAGGAAGTTGTGGGGATCTATGATCAAACAATTTGCATAAGAAAGTGGATAATTCCACAAACCTACTTAACAAGTTATTGGATGGTAAACAAGGATAAAGAAGGATCGTAAAATGTCAAAATTTACTTAGAGGAACAAAACCATTTGTAGAGAGCCATGTTCAAACATATTGCATTAAAAAAATAAGTTTACAAGAAACTTCCAGCCATTTTCAGGACATTGTGAATATATGACAAAATCCATTAAGATTTTGTAAATGAAAACTGAAATATATACATAAATATGTATGTTTGTGTTTGTATGCGTACATGTGTGTAAAACAACACCATCTCATTATACAAGGGTCAATGCCCCATAAAACCAGTTTGCTATATTTACCAAATACTGATCAAAATGAATTATTTTGACTTCTTTACCACCCCAAAAAGGTTAAATAAATTTGGACTTCTCTCTCATCACGTTTTGCTTTAGTCAAGTTGAGACACTCAGAAACTTCCCTTCCTCTCTATGATTAATAATGTTCCTTTCTTGATGATATATGTTTGCCAATATAGCAAGCTGTAATCTGGGGTACAAGGGAAGTGATTAATATGGATACATTGACTAACATTTCAAATGTGGTTGATGCGATCATTGTGAAAGGGTCTGAATCATTAATGTAAGAGTTTGGATGCCATGCTGCTTGTATATTTACTTTGATCTATCTTTGTTTTTGATTCTCTTTCTGGCAAGAACAATTCTTTGTACCTTTCTCTGTTTTGATGCCTAATTGGTTTTGAGATTAATCAGACTAAATCCATAAACAGTCCATTGAATTATTGAATGCTAAAGCTACATGAATTTGTATACTTGATTTTCTAACTTCCTCAAGCTGTTTGGTCTTCTGTTTGTTCTCTTCCTAAAAATCTATCAGAATCTTTCTTTCTGTCTATTTCTATCTAACTGGTTGTGTAAATGTATCCATCTATTCTTTTCTTTAACTCTGCTCAGCAATCTATCTCAGTGGTCCATGAGAAGGCTCCATCAATCACAGAAGATCTATTAGCCATCATCTTAGAAAGTTGGAAACACTTTGATAAAGGATATTTCTTGTGAAATTTGTGAAAGCCATGCCTGAAATAATTAAGGCTGTCATAAAAGCTTGAGGAGGGGAAACAAAGTATTAACTCTAATTTTTATATCAAAGAATTCTATAATTTTTTTCATAACATTGGGTTATTCGACATCTATCTATATTTCTGAGATGAGATATTGTAACCGTTTATGCTATTTACATTGTTCAGACTGTTGTCCTCATCTTTATTGTCATATTCACAGTCTATATTTCTGAGATGAGATTGTAACCGTTTATGCTATTTACATTGTTCAGACTGTTGTCCTCATCTTTATTGTCATATTCACAGTCTATATTTCTGAGATGAGATATTGTAACCGTTTATGCTATTTACATTGTTCAGACTGTTGTCCTCATCTTTATTGTCATATTCACAGTCTGTATTTCTGAGATGAGATATTGTAACCGTTTATGCTATTTACATTGTTCAGACTGTTGTCCTCATCTTTATTGTCATATTCAGTCTATATTTCTGAGATGAGATATTGTAACCGTTTATGCTATTTACATTGTTCAGACTGTTGTCCTCATCTTTATTGTCATATTCACAATCTATATTTCTGAGATGAGATATTGTAACCGTTTATGCTATTTACATTGTTCAGACTGTTGTCCTCATCTTCATATTCATGATGTTTTGATATATACGTTCCAGTGATATACGTTGGAATTTAGTCCACTGGGATAACTGTTCTAGTTCCACATACCATGCCCTTTCTGGATATCTCAGTTTCAGCTATCTCCCTTTAGTAACTCAACTCTCCAAGTCACTGGATTACTTCAGCTAATTCTTTTATCTACAGGGCTATGTGTTAATCCATAATATTTTTCTCTACATGACTACAAAAAATTATTAATTTAAATAATTCAATCTAGTTTCTTTAAAGTAAATTTTATAAAGCCATAATGTTCAGCTATGAAATAGAAAAAATATTGTGCATCTCAAATTAGTTTATTTACTGCTAAATAACCAACCTAAGTAAACATTCACTAAGTCTGCTAATTCTATAATTTTTGTTAAAATAGATTCATAATTTTACTTGCTTATTTGTCAGCTACTTTGAAATTATATGTACTGAGATTGTGGTATTTCTCTACCAGCTCTTCACTATCAGTGCAATTTATATTGTTATAATCAGTTTCCCTTTTGATAGTTTTAATTACAATAGTACCAAGAACATAATAATAAAAAAAAACTTAGAAAACTTAAAAAACAGGAGAGAACTATGGAAAAAAGTTCTATTCTCTCTTTTTATTTCTCTCATTACGGGCATTATTATATCCATAATATGTACATTTATGTTGAAACTTGACTAATGCATGGAATAATAATGCAACACAAAATGTACTTAGAAGAAAATGTATTGAAACAAGAAAGTGTACACAATATTTACATATAGTCTTTTGTATATTCCTGGGAAGACCGTTCCTGGAGAATCTGTTGACTGAGTCGCAGTCGGCCAGAGTCTCTGGTTGAATCTCTTGATTCATTTCCCTCTCTTCCCGGTACCAACCATATTTATATGGTCGGTACTCCACTTTGCAAATTAGGTGGATCCTACCACAACAATTTATAAGAGCCAGAGCAGGCCAAAAATGGGGTACTGTAGCCATATTTGGGTAGGAGCCACCCAGTCCACACTTTACAGTCTTGATAGACTTCAAAAGTGTCATAAGTGCTTGCTGGAGAAGAATTATTTTCCACCCTCTAACCTCTCTCTCACAGGTGGGATGTGGTGAGCCTCTCACTGCTCTATTGCTACTTCCATGGAAAATGCTTGGACAATCTACATTCCTTGGTTCCGCCAGGTCTAACTTTCATGACCAGAACCCTCCATGTCACTTACATAGTAGTAAACCACCAACATTCTCTCTGTATTCCATCAGTGAGAAGTTCCATTCAAGCAGCTTTTTCCCACAGACCACTTCTCTGTGGAAAAGACCCCCAAGAGGATGTTTCCCTGATCACTACAATTTGAACTAGGTCAAGTCTAGATTTAACCATTATCTTCCCCTACTATTCATATAAACTAACCCTTAACATAAGCCTCTACTCCGAGTTGCCCCTAGGCCATCTACAGAATGAACATTTCTGTAAAAATAATAACACTCGATGGAATGAAATGGCTGAAGGGAAAGTTAATGACAAACATATTTTGTTCTCAGAGAGACTTTTGTACTACAAAGACATACACAAAACTATATATGCACATTTACATGTGTCCCACACAGAGAAAAATGTATCACATATATCTACACAGTCAAGCAGAGTGTAAGAAGAAACAAAAAGAAAGGGTTTTACATATAATATGGAGATACTTCTGTGTCTGGAGAAGCTGCATTTAGGACTCCAGATTCAAATGAGCCAGATTCATCTACTATGTTCAGGTGAGGATATATTCCAGAGGAAATGGTGAGTCCTGGGTTTTTCCAAATTGAAAACTGTGAGCTGGAGTTTCTTGCTATATCTGGGAAATGGCACCATGGACTTGTCAATGGTAGCATTTGCTGGAGAAGGCAGATTTAGCCTCATCCCAGGCCCCTTGGTCCAGGCTAATAATTACTTCCTGTATCTGCACAAGCAGAGTGCTTAAAGAATAAACCATAAGAAGGGAATACAAGCTTCGAGTACAAAAAGATCCTGTGATAGAGTTTCATTTTTTAAGATGCAAACTGATGGCAGTGAGAAATGAAATTATGAATAAATTTTATCTCATTCACCAATAAGCAGTTTGTTTCTCATGAGGTATGATTATAGACTGCAAGAAGACTTTGTTTCAAATCCTGGATGAGCCTGGAAAATATTTTCTGTTGTTCAAATATCAGTAGTGGAAAAGAAAATTATAAACAAATTATGTCCCACTGTCCCACAAATATTCAGTTGGTCTAGGCAGATTGTTTGTACTTTTAATACCAGAGACCACGCCTAGTTCAGATCCCAGACATTCTTTTGCTTTAATGGCAGTAAAAAACATTATATTGTGAATGTCCAACTATTAAATAAAAAATGTCTTATCTGTTATTACTTTCTTTACTGCTAAATAAGAAACCTAAGTGAACATCATCCAAGTTTTCTAATTCTATCATTTTTGCCAGGAGTAACAATTCCTTCTCTCTCTGTCTTGTTAGTGACTCATTTATAAATCCACCATTTGTCCATGCATTGAATATTGTTGCCATATTTGATATGGTGCTCCTTCTGTATATCTTGAGATTCTTGACAAAATTCAAAGAAGGGTCTGTAATATATTTGATCCTTACCAGGCATCTTGACTTGAGTCACTTTCTCACTGACATGATGTGGCTTCCCTCTGTCTTTTCTAGAAATATTTTCATGACATGTGTTCTAATGAGCTTTTTTCACTGATGACTAGACAACATAAACTTAAACATGCTACTAGATTGGCAACTGGTTCTCACTGTTTTACCATTGAACGAGTTTGATTCAACTGCCACTTCTACTCTGAAAGTTTTTTTTTTTTGGCACTTCTCACCTGTGGAACTCCTTTCTGATTTCTTGTTTCCCTGATAACTACAATCTTCAAAAATTTAAATGCAACATCAATTGATATCTTCTGTTTTTTTTAAACCCTCTTTCTTTATTGTCCTTTCTTCAATTCTCCCCACTGAAGTCTTTTCATTGTCTTTCATTCCCTGTAACGCCTTGCATAGTATAGTAGCATTATCGCCTTACTTCAGGTGAAATGATTTAAGAAAAAAATTTTCTTTGTGTGTGTATATTTTTCTTTCCCTAAACAATCTATTTGAATATTTTTCTATTGAGTTTCTTTCTTAGGCTTTTTGTGTCTATCAATCTGAAAACTAAATGAAATCAATGATGGCACACACTCTGAAAAATCATCAGAAAAATACAGGATGTGGAATTAAGTACTAAACTCTTCAAATACATTGATGTATAAACTAGTTAAAAAAAGATTTAGTATAAGAGATAAGGAAATTGAGGTAGTTTAGTTTTGGTCATCACCACAGGATGCTGCAAAACCAAAGCATTAAACTAAGAATGTAAGTAGTCTCATCAGATCTAGACTTTCATATGGATATTATGTACGGCATACAACCAGGTCACAAATGCCTAAATTTTCAGCTGTATACAACCACTTTCTCAGATCAATGTTTAAAAATGGCTTCAAACACTGTCCTAGAAAGGACCATCCTTTTTTTGAACCTCATGGACCAGAGCTACAGAATGAAAAAGAATTGAACTAAATCACAGAAAACACATCACTGGTGCACTTTCAACAGCAACAAAAACTAAAATGGGTGGCAAGAGGAAATGACAGATGGGTAGCAAGAGGAAATGACAATCAGGATGTTGATATTCCACACTACCGCAAACAGAAGATTATGAAGGAAGCCCTGATCAATATGAACAATAATAATTAATGGACTTGAGAAACCTATTTTCTTGGAAACGTGTTTAATATAAAGATTCTATAAACTTCAACAGGCAGTAATGTTAGCTATATGGGGAATGATTGCCAAAAGTCTCCATATAACGAAATGGCTAATATTATCATTCTCATCTATCTATCTATCTATCTATCTATCTATCTTTCCCTGTTCATATCTACCTTTACCTGTTCATATCTATCTATCTATCTATCTATCTATCTATCTATCTATCTATGCCTGCTCACATCTATCTATCTATCTATCTATCTTTGCCTGTTCATATCTATTTTTACCTGTTCATATCTATCTATCTATCTATCTATCTTTGCCTGTGCATATCTATCTTTACCTGTTCATATCTATGTATCTATGCATCTATGTATCTATCTATCTATCTATCTTTGTCTGTTTATTTCTATCTTTACCTGTTCATATCTATCTATCTATCTATCTATATATCTATGCCTGCTCTCATCTATCTATATATCTATCTATCTATCTTTGCCTGTTCATATCTATCTTTACCTGTTCATATCTATGTATCTATGCATCTATGTATCTATCTATCTATCTTTGTCTGTTTATTTCTATCTTTACCTGTTCATATCTATCTATCTATCTATCTATCTATCTATCTATCTATCTATCTATCTATGCCTGCTCTTATCTATCTATCTATCTATCTATCTATCTATCTATCTATCTATCTATGCCTGCTCTCATCTATCTATCTATCTGTCTATCTATCTATCTATCTATCTTTGCCTGTTCATATCTATTTTTACCTCTTCATATCTATCTATCTATCTATGTATCTATCTATCTATCTATCTATCTATCTATCTATCTATCTATCTATCTATCTATCTATCCCTGTTCATAACTGTTTATATATCTGTTTATCAAATTAGTGTACAAAATGTCTTATTTTTACTTCTTTTGGTTCCAAATAGTCACCTTTATATTTAAAACACTTTTTTCTCAATAAATGGGTATTGAACATATGCACCATTAATAATCAAATACAATTCTTTGTAACTTTATGTCAGTTTTCAAATTCTCAAAATCTTTCTAACCCATTGAAAATTTTACAGAACCAATTGAGGGAAGGAGGAGTAGAGGGAAAAAGCAAACACATTAATTAATTAGTTGGTATGAATAGATGGCAGAACAGGGATGAGGAGTGATGGTTGTCAAACTGTTGTGATTTGACATGTGTATTTCAAGCTTTCCTATTTGAATCCTCTTTCCTCATTAGTAAACGGACAATACATGCAAGTCTATGCACTCATATGCAAATGAGGCAAGATGTAATTCAATATCCCTACACAAACATTGCTTAGAGCTAGTGACAGGCAGCTGTGGAGAGACATGATCGCTAATGTCCTGAAGCAACACAGCACTTAAATAATGACAAATATATTTTTGCGTGATAATTTTTATGTAAAATATAAAATTCAAGTATATTAAATATATATTATATTTTCTTGCCTATTATATTCATAATTTGCTAGAAAGACTCATGAAAATTGCAGTCGCCTTGTTTGAATTTTATAATAAATCTTAATTCTTAAGCTAATGATTAAATACACTGATGGTGAGTTCTATGACAATAAAATATCCATAGCAATTCCCCTATCACATCATTAAATATATGAGCTTAGCAACATTAACAAAATATTGCAATCATAAATATGAATGCTGATCATTATTTTAAGAAGTGGGTACAAATAAAAAAAATTAAAATTGAAAACTTTATCCATTTCACTGAAACAGCCATTAAATACTTCTATTTTGCCCTCTTTATTACTTTCTTTCATTCATTTTCTCACTGAAACCAATAAGTATTTTGTTTTTCAATGCAATCAAAACAGAATAGTCCATTATTTATGATGTATTGGCAGGAGGCATTAAATACTTCTCTCTTTTCTTCAGTCTTTATTTCTTTCTTTTTCTCATTAAAACCAACTATTACTCCTCTTTACTCCTCTTTACTCCTCTTTACTCCTTTTTCCATGTGATCAAAATGGAATAGTCCATTATTTATGATGTATTGGCAGGAGACATTAAATACTTCTCTCTTTTCTTCAGTCTTTATTTCTTTCTTTTTCTCATTAAAACCAACTATTACTCCTCTTTACTCCTCTTTACTCCTTTTTCTATGTGATCAAAATGGAATAGTCCATCATGATGTATTGGCCAGAGAAAGAACTCCCGTCTTGACTAACGCAGTCAGACGTTAAAGAACTTTGCAACAATTCATGCAAGTATAATTCTAGCATAATTCATACAACTTGCATAATACACATAACATACTCAATCTTCTAAACTGCATTTTAAATATAAACTCTTTCGTTATGAGTCTAGGTACAAATAATTACCTAATCAAAAGGACGCAACTCAGTCTCAATTTTCAGTTAACATGCATGTAATTTCAATACTTAATAAATTCAATTGTTATGTTTTTAACTCCATGTTCCTTTTTGAATTTCACCATTTGCTAATGATTTCCACACCTTTCCTAACAAGAATAAATAATTGTGGGGAACAGCCCTTTCAACACGCAACTAACATGGTTAACCAAAACACACGCCATCTCACACAGGGCCCGTTCCCCTACATGTTAAGCACTTCTATCTTTTCTTCAGTCTTTATTTCTTTCTTTTCCTCACTAAAACAAACTATTGTCTTTACTCCTGCTTCCATGTGATCAAAATGGAATAGTCCCTAATTTCTGCTTATTTATGAGGTATTGGCAGAGCTTAATGGTCACGTGAACTAACAAAGGGACAGACAAGCACAATTATAATTGGATGTAATAAAGAAAGAATGTTTCCCTTTCTATATACTTTTTGTTATAACTAACCTACATTTCTTTCATAAAATTTAGACAAATTAAAAATAAAGATTGTTTAAAAAGAAAAATAACTTTTGCAGGCTTCAATGCTTCTGTTGCATGGTGGAGTAATGGATAGCGGCTCGGATTGAAGAAGCGGAGAGACGATTTTGAATTCCAGTCGAATCCATTACATTCACTTACATGCTAATACCCTTGGGAAAGGTATAGATCCTCTTCTTCTCCCCACCTCAGTTATAGGTAAATCACAGGACAGTCTGGATTCTCTAGTCTTCGGTGGCAACTCATCAAGGAGAAAGTAACTCTGAATTCAAAACTGTATGTAGCCCCAGCACATACTATACAGCTAAAGGAAAGGATTATTCCCATTGACTCAATGATCCCGACTGATGTCCCCAGGCTTTTTGATTCCATGCAGATTATAAAAAAATTATAACTTGATACCTACAACAACAACAACTACTACTACTACTAAAAATAAATGAACAATATGGCATGGACAATACTGGATGAAGGAGGACTAGCTATCTTAGTAAAATTTGAATTTTGCTTCCTGCTGGTTCTCCAATTACAAAATCAATATGGCACTATTCATATCAGGCAGATACCCCCACCCCACCCCAGGGATATAGGCGTTAAGTTAAAATTTTGTGATGCTTATTTAATGGTTGCATATTGTAAAAATGTCATTATAATTCCAATGAAAAACAAGAAAAATCAAAAAAAAAACTCGTCAAAAATTAATAATGACAATTGATCACCTAAGAAATTCAAACAACTTCGAACTGTTATATTTATTTATGCTTTGCCACTTTCACTGCTGCATCGCCATAGCATTGTTGCATGACGATGTTGGTCCATTTTAGAGAAAACAGGAAATTGTCATTTACTGGAAAGAAATGACTATAAAGGCACTTACACCAATTTCTCACGGGTGATACCAATTTTGGTTTTGATCTGATCCTCTTTAGTACAGACTAAACTAAATGGCACCATCAAAGAACGATATAATAAAAATACTTCAGAAAACAGACTATATTGCTACTATATATCTATTCTAGTTGTTTTTTTTCATTTCACTTCATGGAAGGCAGTAAAGCCACTAAGGCACAAAGGATTACTGAGTGCGAATGACTAAGAAAAAATCGAAAAAGTATTGAAGAGTGAGAACAATAGAAAGGTAATCAAGAAGAAAATAGATAATGATTGATGTTGCATATAAATTTTTGAAGATCAAAGTTGTCTGGAATTCATGGAGCCAGATGAGAGTTCTACAAGTATGATAGAGGAAATTGTTAGTATAGAACTTATAGTGACATCTAGTACAGATTAGTAATACGGTCTCATCAATTTACACTTGAATTGGCTAGGTACCATAGCAAAGAGTTTATCCAAACAATTATCATGAAAGTACTTATAAAAAAGGCACAGGGAAGCTACATTATGGTGGTGGGAAAATGACTGAAGCTGAAATGCCAGGTCAGGACAAATAATATTGCTGATTCTTCTCTGGATGTTTATCAAGAATCTCTAAATATCACCAGACCATAAGTGGCAGCAATATTCTAGCATGAATGAATGACAGACTTAAAAATGTGTTGGTAAGATTCTGAAGAAAAGAAATGTCTAGCATGACACAGTGAACATTCTTATTTGTAGATCTAGCAATGGATTCAATGTATTCTTTCTATTTCATATCAGTTGAGAATGTTAGCCTGAGAAGTCCCAATGAGTCATTCTCCTGAAGTTTAGCATCAGCCATGTTGATTGAAGGCAGAATGATGTTTAGAGAAAGAATTTTAACTGAAAATACCATGGACTGAACATGTGAGTAATAAGTAAGTCTTAAGGAAAATGTAAATGAAAAGTGTACTTCTACTTAGAAAATAGAAAGGGATAGGTAAAATTTCTAGCACATACAAAGAAGAAAGAGGGCTTGGAGAATCCAATACTTACAAAATATATTGTAGGTAAGAGGGGTAAAGAAAATCAGTGAGTAACCTACCAAGCAAGCTTGTGTAAATAGATGGCAGATCAGGGGTTGGGAGGTATAGTGAAAAGACACTACTTGTTGAGAGTTACAATGGAAAAGAAGTTGTGGAGAGCCATGATAGTCTACAATGCCCAAAAGAAGAAAGTTACATTTTTTTCCATACTAGGATGTTTATTTTTCATTTTGCCCACTTGTTCAGTCAGTCTACTCTCCAGACTCCTTTGGGTGTATGCTACATCCAGTAATCTTCTGCCAGATCTCTGAGATGAAATCTATTCTCCAGAGAAATGTACTGTTTTCATTTTTTTGATTTTTATCCTGTTTTGCATCCTTCCAACAGATTTAAACTCACAATTTTCTTTTTCTGTGTGTGTGTGTGTGTGTGTGTGTGTGTGTGTGTGTGTGTGTGTGTGTGTGTGTGTGTGTGTGTGTGTGTGTGTGTGACAGGGTAATTTACTCTCTCTTCTAAAAGCGTTTTTGTAAAATGTTGAAGAGGTTTAGGAATTTTGACTGCATCAAGCATCTACAGAATCCATTTTGGAGTTCTATATCTTAGTGCAAAAAATGTATGAAGTGAAATGTCAGACCACTGAAAGAAGTATCTGAAGTTTTTAATATAATTAGAAAATTGAGATTTGAACCAGTTAAATAAAAAGTTGTCAAACAAAATAACCATGTCACAAGTTACACATAAAAAATGTATTTCCACAAATTTAAAGAAGTTAGGTATGTGGTGAAACTTTTCTTTTTATGAATTTGGAACAGTGAAGAGACAAAAAACATTTTGGGTGAATATTTCTTTCATTAAAGGAAAAATTGTAATGCATTGGCCTTGGGTTCAATTTTCTAAGCAGTAATCACTAAAAAATTGTATTGAATGCTATATAAGTAACAGCACATTGACTACAAGGGCTTCATTGAATAAGATCTGTCAGAAGTTTCTTTTTCTGAGTCTTGCTTTGGTTAACAAATGTCCTTTTTGAAGTATTGAGTAAAATGAAGAAGTAATGTATTAACACACACACATAAATACATGCATATATATATATATATATATATATATATATATATATATATATATATATATATATATATATATATACATATACACTACTGGCAAGATGTTTGGGGCCACTCTGAATTTCTTTCAAAACCCCCTTAAAATGAAATACTTTTGTATTTTTTTAAAGTAAGAAATTAAATTCCAGCAACTACAGTGTATTTGCTTTTATTTATAAGTCTTTTTCCAGGCTCCTCTTGCTACTAAAATGTTCTAATTTAGATTTGTTTTTCCACAATACATTTTGCTAAATTATGAATATTTTGCATGAGAAACATTATTTTTTGTTTTCACCACTGCTCAGTAGACTTTAGGGATTACCAAACTTTAGACTACATTAAATTTTAATATAGCTTCTAAATGTTAACTCAGTATTGACTAATGTTGTAAACAAAATATAAGTATCTGCATCTGTTTGAAAAAAAAAGTTTGTCCCATTACTACTTTTATAGTTTTTATTTATTTATTATTTTTAATTTTGAAGTAATCTGCACAAAATTGCAAAATCAAAGCAGCTAAACATTGATGTAAGTATGTAAGTGAAATTTTATTAAAAAAGGCTACTGTTTAAGACAAATTGCCAAGAAGTTGAAGATTTCTAGACATGAGGTGCAATAATAATGACAAAGGCAGTTAGAAATAGGTGCAAATGTTGACAGAAAAAGATCTGGGGCACCCAAACTAACAACTGCTGCTGAAGAGATACATGTGATTAGTGAGAGCAAAAGAAATAGAAAGAAAACTGCTCCAAACTTGACAGCTGAACTTAATTCCTCTTGAAAGCAACCGGTGTCACACTCTATCGGGAAAAATCAACTTAGTGGGTCTCAAAGAGCATATAGACATCAAGAAATCCATATTACAGAAGGTGAATAAGCAGAAAAGACTGTTATCGGCAAAAGAGCATAACAATTAGACATTGAAAGAGTAGTAAAATGTATTGTGGGTGGACAAGTCCAAATTTGAACTTTTTGGTAGTAAGAGTGTATACAAGAAGAAAGCCAGCAGAAAGACTGGATGATGAATGGTGGTGAGTCTGTTATGGTGTAGGTGTGTTTTGGGAGAGAGATGACTGGAGATTTGATACAGGTGAAGGGAATCATGAAAAAGAACAATATCATTCGATTTTGCAAAGACATTCTATATCATCTGGTTGACCTTGCTCTTTACTACCCTGCAGCAGAATATGTCTCAACAGTGTAGAACAGATCAAAGAAAATTGACCCTGCCTTAAACAGCTCTTGCAGATCAATCAACAGGTGACTTAATCCAACAAAAGTAATCCCCTCTACTTGCTTAGTGGCATTGCTCCCCTTGCATAATGACAGTCCACTCACAACTTAAGAAATTGAAGCAGGAAATTGATCCTTGTCATCCGCTCCACGGCTTTGAACCAATGACAAATTAGGCTCATGTCAAGATACAGCTTTTTACACTCAGCTAAACCATGAACAAAACAGATCCTAGTCAGCATGTGTTCCTGTGATGAATCCACCTTAACAACATGGAACACAGGTTCTATCTTAGCCTGACACAATCTCTACCCACAGGCTTCAGTGATGCCCTTCTGGTCCTACCTAAATCACCTCCAAACAGCTGTTGGTTGCTGTAGAGCCAACCTTCAAAAATGGAGATATACCACCAATGTTGATCCCAACAGTCAATGCAGGCAATCACAAACTATGGAACATCTTGTTTGTTCCAATCTTGAAGATCCATGCACCCTTAACAACCTTGAAACCTTAACACCCCAAGAAATGCTCTGTGTGCAACACTTGATGAGAGTAGTGTAGCAACTTGATCAGAAGAAGACCATCTGATTTATGCATAACAGAAAAATTTCACATTTCAACAAGCATCATCCACCGCAAGGAAAGTTGGCTCCCTGTGCCGAGCCAGGAAATTTTTCTCCCCGGAATCTATCCTCCAAATCTATAAATTGACCATTCGCCCTTGCATGGAGTATTGCTGCCATATATGGTCTGGAGCCCCTGCTGTTTGCCTCAGGGTTCTTAATAAGATCCAGAGACGAATATGCAATGTAACTGGCCCCGATCTGTCATCTCGTCTGCAGTCTCTCTCTCACAGACGCGACGTTGCCTCGCTCTGTCTTTTTTATAAATACTTTCATGGTAATTGCTCCGAGGAGCTGCTTTCGCTGGTTCCTAGGCCTCATGAATGTAAACGTCCCACGAGGCTGGAATCCCGTTCCCACCCCTGAAACTGTTAGATGTAGACGTCTCTTCTACTCCAATAGCTTCATGTCTCGCACATCTCACCTATGGAACTCCCTTCCTTATTCCTGTTTCCCTGACAAATACAATCTCCAACTATTTAAGTGTAATGTCAATCGACATCTCCAGCTGCCTTGATCCATCCTCTTCCCTTCTCCACATCCTTTCATCTTTCATTCCTATCTGCTCTAGCTCCAAATCTTCTGTAACCCCCTTGCCTTGATCGATCCACTATCTTTCTCCACATCCTCTCCTTTACCACTCCTATCTGCTCTTCCTCCAAACCTTCTGTAATGCTCTGTTGTCTAGTGGCTTCCAGCCTTGCTTAGAGTGATATGTTTAAAAAAAAATAAAATAAAGATAACAATAATAAACACTCTTCTAAATTATCTCAAAATTATCTTGAATCAAAAAAAAAGAACATGATTTCAGAAATTATTACTTGACCACCTCAATCTATTGACCTCTCTCCCATTAAATTAGTATTGGATGAATTGGATAGAGTTCAAAAAGATTACCCAAATAGTGAGAATGAGCTTTTTCAGTGCTTGAACAATGCTTGGGAAGGTCTGTATTATAACTTCCAGTTGTAAGATTATTGCTATAACACACATTTGTACTTATAATGTAATTCGTTAAGTATCCTCTATACATAATGCTTAGGCTATTGCCTTATGATTGTATAGTTAGTATGAAGACTGAATCCAATACAACTGCCTTGACTTCATACCATGAAACTCTTTATAGTATTGGACAAGTTCATAGAGTCACCTGGGGTGTACTCATTACTCCACAACACTCAACCTTTTCAAAAGCTGTTGGAACGAATACCAAGAATGTGTAAAGGCAAGTGGTGGTTTTATTGATGAAAAAAATATGATGCAGTTCTATGATAAATCTTTATAGTTAAGTGCTTATACACTCTAGTTATTGAAACTTCATTTTTTTATTTTAAGAAAATACAAAAATATATATTTTTAAGGGGTTTTTAAAGAAATGTAAGGTGGCCCCAAATGTTTTGCCTATAGTGTATTTAAATATATACGAATAAAAGCACAGAGTACATGTATCTGTCCATTCATCAGTTTTTTAATCTTGGTGAATCATAAACAACCTACTGTAGTTACATGTAAAAATTAAATAAAAACTCAGTTAAATTTAAATATCAGAGTGAAAAGTTTAAAAAACAATTCTTTATTAAAGGTTTAACTTTCACTTTCTATTCACAGTTGAAACTGATATCGTCTAATTAAACTATAATTAAAATTTAAGTGTGACACAGTATGCTGTTCATACATTATTTTTTGCTTTCTAGCACATGTACGGTGATGTATTCAAAATATTACATAATTTAGGTTCCATAATGTCTTTTAAGTGTGAATTTTTTTGAAGAGATCATAAAGAATGGTGAAATTAAAATAGAATAAAAAATGTGCACAAAATAGATGTAAGCAAACTATGGATATTGGTAGTGTACATGAAGAAAGATTATGCCAAATTAAGCTGTTGAATAATTCTTATAACTTTTATGTACAGAAGACACTGTAAAAAGCCTAAAGTGTATATATATATATGATCGACTCTCCCGTCAAATTCGACGTATGAGGGTCAGGCAGATCAGTTCCTAGAAACTGAAAGCCCGACACTGACACATGAGATTTGATTATAGTGGTGAAGGCTTTGTGTAGGGCCATCCACACTTTTTGGAAGGACGAATACAGGGACCTGGTGCAGCGAATGCCACAAGGTCCCTGTATATATCTATATATAATTGTTTATTTAAAAATTATAACATAAATATGTTATAAAATCACTACAAAAATAACCATTTTGTTTTAACACCTGCCGGATCCTCTACTCTGTATTGAGCACTCTTTTAAGAATAGTAATTGTTGGTTATTGGAATTTATTCTGTATACACCAATCCTAGACATGGATATATATATATATATATATATATATATATATAATAAATTGCTATATAATAGCAAATTTTAACCAATATATATATATATATATATATATATATATAGCTAGCTAGATAGATAGATATATTGGTTAAATTTGCTATTTTTATAGAGGAAGAGTGTTAAATTTTGGAGATAAACATTTGGAGAGTGTGGACATATAAATCAACCTTGCATAGTGATTGTCAGTTACAAGCTTCAATGCAATTCGGGAATCAAGTTTTCATTGATTCCTATGTCGACAATGTCTATATCTACAAATTTCCAAGCTCCAATATTGAACAGTCTTCCTCTATGAATATAACAATTTTTGACTAATATATATATACATATATGTATATTAGGGGAAAGTATTGTACAACACATTTTGACCTGTAGGACTTCATCAGACTAAGGTTATGTTTACGTTCATTGGACTAAGTTTAAATTTTTCATTCGTCATAAGCATAAATTAAGACTGATGAAATTTAAAGGACAAGCTTCATTGCATAAAATGTCTTTCTTTCCCCTAAAATTGTTCTTGATATATAAAAATATTTATATATTGTTTGCTTATATATATATATATATATTAAATATGTTGTGTTGAATGTCAAAGACAACATAGTCCTGCATATTTTCTTTGGAATTTTCTCATATTTTCTAAAGAAAAGTTGCTGCCAAATTATACACATATATATATATATATATATATATATATATATATATATATATATATATATATATATATATATATATATACAGCACTTTATTTATATATGTGTGTATGTATGAATATAATGAATGAATAAATAGATTTTTCTATTCTGAAAATTTTCACATATTTTGTTAGTGGTATTATTATCTATATAATACTGTAACTGCAGACGCTGACTCAGGTGCATTTGTGTTTATTCAACACCCACAGAGCCCAAATGTGGTTTATACTGCTACTAAATTTTTCTATTCTGATAATTCTCACATATATTGTTATCAGTATTATTATCTATGTAATACTAAACGTCTGTGAATTTGTGCTTGTGTGGTATGTCTGGCTGGCACATAATGATTTATGAGTTGTTTATTCAGTAAGTATTTTTTTATTTTAACTTTCTTCAAACAGACGATTTTTTAATTAAAATATTTTTAAGTTAAAGACAGACACAAAGAGATCCTGCTTTGCCATTTCATCCAGTTCTTCTTAGAGTAATTATTTATATTACAGTTTTCTTGAAACAAACAAAAGTTTAAATATTTAAAAAAATATTTTTTGGCATATTTAAAAAACATTTGCAAGTGAATATGATTTTAAAATATGTTTTGGCATATTAAAAAAATGATTTTTAAGTGAATCTGATTTAAAGTTCAAGTTTATCTCAGAAGTCCTATTCCTATTAAATGCAATAAACAATCAGTAAAACATTAAACATGAACTTGCAAACCGGATCAATGATGACACAAATGAGTTGAAATATTTAACTGAATCATGGTAAAATTAACTTTCAATTCAATAGAATGTTGAAATCAACTTCAATATTTCATAACTTGAACCGTCAGTGACCCAGTGGGTCACCGGTATAACTGGCCACTCATATCTCATGGTCAGAATGTGAATGTTTTAACCACTCAGCCATGTTCCCACAGACTATCAATATACATCTGGTCATGGGTAGTCTAGTTATTATTATTATTATTATTATTATTATTATATGCATGTATTTAGGTAAGTATAATTATAGTTATATATGGTTTGATGATCATTTAAGGCATAAAACTGCCATTCACCATGCAATGTTAATTTCTATGTTCATACTGGTTTTATCGTCTTATCAATATATATACATACATACATACTTATATATGTAATAGTAGTGAGAGATGGTGAAAAGCATGCTTGATGTAAAAAGAAATGTTAGTAGAAGTAAAAATTAAAATAATAACCTGGTTTGCATTATTGCATTTCATATCAACACCAGTTTGTTTTTATGCTATTGCTCTCAATCTGGCATTTCAGATTCAGTCACTTTTCCACCACCATATTGTAGTTTCCCTGTGCCTTTTCTCTATATATTTTCATTGTAGTTGTTTGAATGAAATCTTTGCTATAGTAGCTAGACTTTTTGAATTTAAATGCAATACTAGATTTGCACCAAGATCCTATCAATGTACAGTTGAATTTACTAGGTGTTACCATAAGTTATATTGTAGCAGTTTCCTCTCTTACACTTCTTGTTTGTGAAACTGTCCTCCAACTCCAGCTAGCCAACTTTGATCTTCAAAGATTTAAATGTAATGTCAATCATTATCCACTGTTTTTTTTATTACTCTCCTTCTATCTTTCTCACTCTTTAATAATATTTCTCTTTTTTCTTATTCTTTCCCACTCAGTAACCTTTTGTGCCTTAGTGGCGTTACTGCTTTACTTGGGGTGAAATGATTAAAAAATATGTTTGCATTTGGAAATGAGCTCTGATCAGTTCTTTAGAGTTTCATTTTGTTAAGGAAAGGTGATTATTACTATTTTCTCCTCTAGGCAAGCATTAATTCCTTTTAGCTGCTGGTGCAAACAGATGCTTAATTCTTAGTTTTTGAGATTCCATATATATTTTGAGAGAGAAGTACTATTTGCAAATTTGGTATTGTTAAATGATGTTTTGTGTGCATAGCTTTCCCAGTCTCGTTTTATTTATTTTGTTTTTACTTATAGTTGAGTGTTTGAATATATTACTTGCTAAAATGACTAATAAGTAATAATATATCCTGCCTGTCAAAAATGTATCGTATTTTCTTGTGATTATCTGACATCTACACTTAATTTATTCAGTGGGAAACAGATGTGCAAATATTGCAAGTGTTAAACTCAGAACACTGTAAGCTCAGTTTATGGATGAGATAAAGTTTCTTGCAGCATCAATAAGTATGCTCACGGCTGTATGTGGCGCTTTTATATATAATGATCAGAAGGATTCTTTCTCTTTGCATCAATTTACACCCAAACCTTTTCCTTCCATTTGTGAATTATCAGTAATAGCATTTGTAAAAATCATGTCCGGAAAATTCTCATTCGCCAGCAATAGAAAGCAATGATCTTTTGAATATAAATAAAGGCCTTGCTTGTATTTGTTTAATATAAAGACACACATTACGATGAAATATTGAATAGAAATAGTTCTCTTGTGACTGCCAACGATATATGCAGGGTGACCAGTCATGACAAGTAAATTAACATTGTAAGTCATTCTAGTCAAGCAAATTGTCCAGAGCAGTTATTTGACGATACAAGTAAAGAAATTTGCCAAAATATTGCACTTGGGTATAATGTGAATTACACAGTTTATCTTTTGATTCTGATCCAAAATTTCTAACTCTGGACTTGATTAAACATGCTACCTCTCTGTCTGTCAGTCTATCTATCTATCTATCTATCTATCTATCTATCACAGTATATTTATATATATATAAATATGTATGTATGTATGTATATATATATATATATATATATATATATATATATATATATATATATATATATATATATATATATATAGTTTGTGTCTATCAAGGCACTTATCTCTCTCTCTCACCCTCGGGCTCTCACCTTCTCTTTGTACCTATTTATTTTTGGCAATTAAGACTATATCATAAAAATTTTTCCTTGTTAGTATCTATCTTTGTCTATTCATATCTATATAGCAATTTACTAAGCATAGCTTAGATGTGGCACATGGCCAAAGGTATGATGTACCCAACTGTAATTGATCAAGTGAGACAAGCTTGTTATCTATTACAACAGTCTGAAGCACCTCAATCATATCTATATATGTAAAAATAGGTATCTATCTAGCCTATTAGCTATTCAGTTATTTTCATACATATTTGTCTATCTATCTCTGTTCATATCTTTATCATTTTAACTATTTCAGTTTCTCTATATAATACTGTTTTAATCTATTTCTCTATCTGTCACAGTTTGTTCATATCTATATATCTATCTATCTATCTATCTATCTATCTCTTACAGTCTGTTTATATCTATTTATCTTGGTTTATACCTATCCTTGTTATTTTAACTTGATCAGTTTCTGTATCTCAGAAGACTTTAATTTATATTTAATTTAAATATATTCCTCATTTTTTTTTTAAATTTCATATGACCTGAATTAATATATATCTATTTGTGATTGGATAAAGAACAAATAGTAAATGTTGTAAATCCAACATGTTTCACTTTTATTAAAGCTTCATTAGAGAATGAAATATGCAAGAGAAAAAAATAAAATAAAAGGGAAACACATTCGATTTATAAACGTTTTCTAGTTGTCCATTCTCCTCTCATCCTCTCAGATTCCAATCCACATTTTATCTATATTTGATCCCAGTACATTTTTATTTCTCTTGGTTTATTAGTCAATCTATCTATTTCACTAGCTATCTCTAGATATGCATCCTGGGTATGATAATAAACTACATCCTGCAAGAAGACGTCTGATCAGGAGTTTTTGAGGAGCAGAGAACCACCTTTTAATCACTGTTGTTCTCAGGTCCAACCAGACAAGGAGTGGTATACCTGTTAGGGCCCCAGTTATGGGCAAGTAGTGAACCCTCCAAAATGGGGTCAAAACACTATGAAAGTGTAAAAACAGGTTTTTATAGTAAAAATACCAAAAATATATATTTTTTTTAAATATTACCAGCAATACATTTTTGAGAAAACAGAAAAATGTCAGCAATATATTTGACTCTTGACAACAACCCTCTTTACAAAACTATGTCAATGAAACCTCATCTACAAACTGATTTCACACAAATAGTGCATATTCTATTCATACAAACCCTATTTACATTATTTGATCTATTGTGCTCATCTTTGTTGCCATATTTATCACAACGTTTCGGCCGATGTATGCTCTGGCCTGCTTCAAGGACTTCTTAAGGACACATGGCACAGTGGATAAATGCATTGGTTAGATCCAGTGACAGGACCCAAAGAGTTGTGAGTTCAATACCTGGTTAAGGCAGTAGAGAACTTGGAGAGGGGAATTAACAGGAGATAACTGATAAATGACATCCATTAGACATGGCACGTGGAACCAGAACAGTCTACCCTAGCGAGCGACATAAAGGGTTCAGTTCAACATTCCATCCAACCACCTGAAGAAGGCTGGAGCATACATCAGCCAAAATGTTGTGATAAATATGACAACAAAGATGAGGACAGTAGTCCGAATAATGTAAATAGCATACATAATACCTCATCTCAGAAATATAGACTCATACAAACCCATCCTAAAAATCTTGTTGGCATTAAATAACCCATAGAGGTTGATATGATTTAAAACAAAATAAACCAGCCAAACTATCTGTAGATATGTGTAGAATGTTTACATTCAGTTCAAGCATTAGAAATTGTAACAGAATTAGATCAGAATTTGAGGAAGAACATTGCCACTTTGTTCAAGATACTAGAACAAAATTACAATTGTCACGGTGAGAATACTAACAGAACTAACAACAAAAATGTAGAAATACCCATATCTATGTTTCACAGATTAAACTGAAGATATTTGACAAATGATATCATGCTGAATTTGAAATATAAAAAAGCTTGATCTACATAGAAAGGATATATGAATAATTCGCAATCTCTATTGGGAAATAAAATGATTGTATCAAAATACATAATAAATTATATGAGTACATGAAATAGAAAATTGGAATGAAACAAGGATATGTTTTCGCACTAGATATACAGACAAAGCTCTCATCTACAAGACACCCATCAATGGACTTCCGAGGCAATAGACAAAATCTGCAGGCAAAATATATAAAAACTGCAGGAAAAAAAATCCAAATCATCAGAGATGTATTTCAAAATCTGTGGGCTTAGTGGAATGAATTGTATTAGTTCTCAAAGTGACTGCTTAGCAGCAGTGACAAGCCTTTCACTTGTGAAGAAAGACAGAAACTGCAATACATTAGCGCATGTGTGAGAAAGTTGCTGTGAGAAATCTCTTATTTTTGTTATTTTGATTAATATATCTATATTAAGTATATATTTATTTATGCCATGTATACATGTTTATAGTATGTACTTTATGATCATAACTACTGGTAGTTACTATAGTGGTTTTGTAACTCAAAAATAATACCCTGCCACTGATGATCAAATGGCTTTAACGGACCACCCCTCCAAGTATTAGTCAGTTGATGAAAGGTTTGTCTGTATTTACTTGTATAATGAAATGATTGTAAGAGAAATGGAGGCCTATGAGGAATTATTACGAGTAGACATAACCTTAATAATATAGATTATGTAGAGGACATTACGCTGATAACATATTTAGAAAGTAAATACAGATGTGAAGGCAAGTGAAATGCTTAGGAGCTTGGAACAAGAAATCGGTAATTTGATGTTTATATTAATCCAATCTTGCACAAGTAGACAATGGAAAGGTATAAATTCACCTCTTCTACATCCAGGTATGCATAAAATAGCAGGGAAGACTGTGATTTCTAGCCATGGCTGGCAACCAGTCAAGAAGAAATACTATGCAATTCAAAAGAATATGTAGCCTTGGACGTGTGATAGAATAGGTTATGGAGTTTGTAAATAACTGATTCAGAGTTGTGTGATTGAGATTGATGAAGAAGGTAGGGTGTAGAAAGATAAAAGAACTGACTACTAAACAAATTGTCTGAGGAAAACCACAAGAAAAAATTAAACATTAAAAAAAGAGAAAAGGCAAGGTTGTCTGCAAAATAGACAGTCCATGTTGTGAGGTACATATTGGGAATAGAGCAGAAATTCAAATTTTTGGTTAGTGTAGTAATGGAAAATGGAAAGAATGATACAAGAATCACAAAGAACAGAAGAATAGGGGAAAAAATGGACTACAATATCAATGGATCAGGAAATAATATTAGAAACAAAGAAAATAATTTCAAATTATTATGTGATGTCTATGGTTTTATACTACAGTGAATACAGGACAATTTTTTTCAGAAATGAAGAAAAACAACCAAAAAATAACCAATCTTTACCAATTAATTTAGTGCAGGGATTCCCAAACTTGTTTGCACTATCACCCACTTTAACATGGAAAAATTTCCACCACACACTTGTATAGTAAATATTCAGAATCATAACAAAGTAGTCTGGTAAAAGTCTGTTACCTGTTACTTGTTTTTAAACTGTTTTTTTGATGTAGTAAAAAATACTACTACTATATTAAAGAACAAATGAAAGCAAACATGACCATTGAAAACTGTATAGAAAATACATATATATATATATATATATATATATATATATATATATATATATATATACTGTATGTTTTGGCAGCATATTTTAATTTAAGCATGTCTGATGAAATAATTTAGATGTGTTTGTTTATTTTCAATAATGTTCTTTCATAATCACGTATAATCTTTATTGTTTCATGATAATGGAGAGCAAAGAAGGTACCACGGTTGTATTTATTCATGAACAAAAATAAATAAAAACAACCCTGGTACCTTCATTGCACACTTTAATCATGAAACAACAAAGCTTATATGTGATTGCAAAAAAATTTTATTACAAATAAACAAACATGTTTAAATTGTTTAATCAGCCATGCTTATATATATATATATATATATATATATATATATATATATATATATAGGGAGAGAGAGAGAAAGAGAGAGAGAGAGAGATTTAAAATGTGTGTATTTTGGCAGCAAATTCTATTTTAGGCGTGTGTGATTAAATAAATTACAAACATTATGTCTGCTAATTTTTAACAAAATCCGTTCATACTCACGAATAATTTTCCGTGTATTGCTGTTAAAGGATGAGAGAAATGCGCTATAGCTGTTTAAATTTCTTTTCTTTTCATTTCCCAAGATCATCTTCATGGGTCTTTTTCCCAGATCATCTTCACGGGTGCAAGTAGTAGAAAACTATGTTGTTCATTATATTGTTCATATATATATATATATATATATATATATATATATATATATATATATATGTGTGTGTGTTTATCTAAAAATAAATATGCATAAATTCACCTTCATCCCTTCTGTGTACCAACGGCTTAGAATATTTGACTGACACCAATTCAGCTGGGTTTTGATCCTAGTTAGAGGCAACTGGACGTCTAGCCACACTGATGAGCTGTGATACAGCAGAACAGTTTATCTGTGGATGACAATATATATATATATATATATATATATATATATATATATATATATATATATATGTATATATATATATTGGAAGAGAGAGAGAGAGAGATTGATGAAATGGATGATGGAATATGGTTGAGGAGAAATAACAAAAAACAAAATTTATTAAAAGCTACACAGCACAGGATGGGGCACAACAGAAGATGAATATATATATATATATATATATATATATATATATATATATATATATATAACTGTGTCATATGTTTCATTATTTCAAACATACACAAATGCATACACAACTCATTTTTTCACTTTCGATCTGATGAAGCCTATTCAGTGAAATGCAGAGTCAGATGTTTTTTCGAAACATTATACTTTCATGAATGTTGTTCCAATTGTCAAAAATATATAATTGTATAATCATATATATATATATATATATATATATATATATGAAATAATAATAATAAAAACGAAACGAATATTAATCTACAACCCAGTGTGTCTGAAGATTTTCAATTTTTTTTAATAATTTTTATTGTTCAAAATATATATATAGGTATATATAGATAGATGAATATAGGTAGAGAGTGGCAGAGAGATTTAAGCCTAAATGCCTAAACATTGCAACTTCAGCTGTCACAAATGAGAAAATAGTATAATATCAGTTTCTGTAAGTGAAAAACAAATAAAAAAAATACTATTATGATTGATTGATGGACAGGAAAGTAAAGATGCTTTATTAGATTATGAATTAGGAGCAACTTTACTAGAATGCAAATAGACCAAGTCACATGACTTAATGCTTGCAATCAAACATTTTCTGGAAATTTCTTTTATCTCTTCCTAATTTGTAATGAAGATGAATGCCTTTAATGAAGAAATGATGAACAGGACTTCAAGCAGTCAGTTAGAAATAACTGTGAGGTATGTAAATAAAAGCACGAAAATCTCTGGAGTGACACTATGAGATAGAGCAGAAAAATTACAAGATGTCGAGGAATCAAAGGTTGTTATAGATATTTGATAACATTTTTTGAACAGCAACTACTGAAGAGGATTATCGACAAGCTGGGAAGCAACGCATTTCTTGTAGAGTTTGGAGGGAACAGGAGCCCATTCAGAAGCCTATTTCCTTAGGACAAGTTAGGGAATACCATAAAGTCTATAAGCCTTGTAGGAATCTAGATTGGAGATGACAGCATAAACCATGGATAAAATTGTGCATATCATTCAGTAGAGGGAAAATCAGGCAAAGATACTCCTGAAAAGACAAGAGTAGTGTTGGAAGAAAAAAATTATTATATATATATATATATATATATATATATATGAATAAAAAGAAAGAACAGTAAGATATAAAATCCGGTGTTCTTATAGATATTTTTATTTTTACACAATAGTGCTCAATTAAATTTACAGAGCATTAATATTATAAATTAATTGATTTAAAATATGTTTTTTTTCTCTACACAGTGATAACCATGTTTCAAAAATGGAAGCTAAAGCCCTTGAATTTAATTTTGTTATTTAACCAAAGACATTAGTTCCATTTCCTCGTCAAGCAAATTTTGGAGTAACTTATTTTATATATATATATATATATATATATATATATATATATATATATATATATATATATATATATATATATATATATATATATATATATATATATTATGAAATGGATTGAGTCCGACAATCATTTTAATAAATTTTCTGTTTATACATTATTTTTATCAATAAAAATATTTAAGTAAATGCTCTGTTTATAATAAACAGTATTTACCTGCCTGAATGTCTGAGAAATTTCATAGAAAATAAGTGTCTCATAACAGGAATTGAACCTGTATCCTACATGGAACAATCATATAGCCTGACATGTGTGATACCATTTAGTTACAGAGTAAGTGTGAGCTTAGCAGAGTCAAATTACTGTTTTTAAACAATAAATTTTCTGTCATTTCTCTTGAAAGATCATATCTGCTCAAAGTGTATCTTAATGTAAACAAATGACATCATATATTATGAAATGGAATAAGTTCGACAGTTATTTTAATATATTTTCTGTTTATACGTTATTTTTATAGATACAAATGTTTAAGTAAATGCTCTGTTTTTAATAAACAGTATTAGCTACATTTACAGGCCTATGATGGTTCCATGTAGGATATGGGTTTGATTCCTGTCAGAGGACAAATATTTCCTATGAAATTTCTTGGACATTCAGGCTGATAAATGTAGTTAATACTATTTATTATAAACAGAGAAACTATTTAAATAATTGTATCTATAAAGATAATGTATAAACAGAAAATATATATATATATATATGTGTGTGTGTGTGTGTGTGTGTGCATGTATGTGTGTGATTTGGGGTAACATTTAATTTAAAATGTTTTATTATGTATATTTACAACACACATAATGGCTGGCTATTTGAGTGCACATCTCTGCTAGGGTGGATAAACAATCTCTGTTACAGAGACCTACTCAAGTACATTTGCGTTTGTTCAACACCCAAAGAAGCCACCTGTGTTTTATACTGCTACTATGCTGAGCAGACCTTAGTTACAGTTTCTACAAGAGAGTACGTAATCTGTCATGATCAGCATTTTGAACAATACCAGTGACACTCAAACCCTCGTTCACAATGACTTGCGACTTCATGCTAGCACAATGTGTGATGACTATCGAAACAGTTCTGTCTACCTAATTTCTCTAAAAAAAAAATTGGGTCAAGCCATGTCATGGTTTCCAGGCACTTTAGAAAGGTGCTGCATGCTAGGAACCCCTTCCCAAACTGATAATAGAAGGTCAGCTTTGAGGTTCCTTTATTGGAAAGCAGGCGTTCTAACACTTTGGTTACATGCCTACATACAAAGATAAAACATACATACAAAGATGATTATTGTTGAGTATGTCCATCGTTCAGTATCATTGCAAGACTTAATTGTTATTTAAAAGTAATGGCTGCACATGAAAAGTTTAAAGTGTAGAAAGACATAGCAATGGGTTAATCCAGTTCCCTATCAAGAGCAGCATGTAGTCAAAAAGAAGAACTAGTTAACATCATTAAATGCTGTCAACCACAGGTTTTAGACCGGAGTTTCTCTTCTCCTAATTAGGTACCTTAAGACTAAGCTGTCCAACACCTTCAGTGGGCTTGCCATTCCCTAGAGACTAACCCAAATATTTCTGAATCTCTGCACCTACATACATATGAACAGATAGGTACTTGAATATAACAAGAAAAAACATGAACTTTGGATAACTTCAGTCTTGATATGCAACACATCATTTGGAAATTGGAAAGATATAAGAAGTAGAATAGGCAGGCATTGTTGGTGAAACTTAATAAAACCTGTTTATATATATATATAAGCAATATGGTTTTCACTTTGCCTGTTTTACAGCTGATGTGCTCATAGCCATGACTGAAATTGTTTACTGAGCATTCCATAATAACGGAGAAGCTTGTGCCATGGCTCTAGATATCTCTAAAGTGTTTGATAGCATCTGGCATGCCGGCCTCCTTCATAAGATTAAGGGATATGGAATTTCAGGTTGATTATTTGATTTAATAAGATCATTCCTTTCAAACTGTGTAATGAAGTCCTTAACGGATTCTCCTCCAGTTCCTTTCCCACGAACGCAGGCGTTTCCCAAGGCTCTATCCTAGGCCCTACTTTGTTCCTTATCTTCATTAACAATCTCCTTGATGTCGTCAGTTCCCAAGTAGGCATCTATGCAGACGACACTACTATTTACTCCTGCTTCAATAGAAAATCTGGTATAACTGACAAAACTAATCTGGCCGTTAGTCTTGAAAAGGACCGCCAATCAGCTGTAGACTGGGGTAGAAGTTGGTTGGTTAACTTTAATACCTCTAAAACAAAACTGTTCTATATTACTCACCACAGGGAACCATTCCTGCTGCCCATTAGAATGCCTGATGCTCAACTCCATGAGAGCACCTCTTTACGACTGCTTGGTCGCACAGTGTCCGCTGACCTGAGATGGAACAATTACATTGAATCAATAGCTTCATCAACTGCAAGGAAAGATGGTTCCCTGTGTCACACCAAAAAGTTTTTCTTGCCCGAGTCCATCCTTCAAATCTACACATAAACCAATTGCCCTTGCATGGAATACTGCTGACATATATGGTCTGGTGCCTCCACTGTTCATCTTAAGGTCCTCAACAAGATCCAGAGACGGATAAGCAATGTGGTTGGTCCTGATCTGGCATCTTGTCTTCAGTCACTCTCTCACAGACATGCTGTCACCTCCCTCTGTCTTTTCTACAAATACTTTCAAGGTAACTGCTCCGACGAGCTACTTTCGCTAGTTCCCAGACTTCATGAATTTAAGCATGCTACTAGGCTGGCATCACGGTCCAACTCTTTCACTGTCAAAACAGTTAAATGTGGCCGTCTCTTCTACTCCAATAGCTTCATGTCTCACACCTCCCATCTGCAGAATTCCCTTCCTATTACTTGTTTCCATGATAGTTATAATCTCCAACTATTCAATTGTAATGTCAATTGTCATCTCCAGATGCCCTGAACTATCCCCTATCCTTCTCTTCATCCTTTCTTCCATCACACCTCTTTACTCTCGCTCCCACTCTGTAACCCCCTGCATACTAGTGGCATCCCACCTTGCTTGGGATGAAATGCCTAAAATATATATATATATATATACATATATATATACATATATATATACATATATATATATATATATATATATATATATATATATATATATATATATATGTCTGACAATCGCAAGGGTGTGAAACTCACAAACTTACATCAATACAACTAAGCTCTATTACTGATATTGAGCACTTTCAAATTAGTACTGTGTATATATAATATATAAATAATATATATAAATATATGTATAGAAATTAAACACACACACACACATATATATACATACATACATACATATATATATATACATACATATTATACATAATTATGTATACATATATAAATATATATTAGGTCATTCCATAAGTTCTGTCTGAATTTTAACTTTTTGTTAAACTGAATGAAATTTAAAGAGTATTTTATAATGTCTAATGGAGCTGAACATTATTTTTATGTTTAGATGCATTTAAACTGATCAAATTTTATTTCAGAGAACAATAAAATTAAATTTTGTTTGATTAAAACCCTGCTAACATGGAAGTACCCAAGAATCATTTGAGGAACATAATGCTTTATGAGTTCAAGAAAGGAAACTCAGCAGCCGAAGCAGCTAGAAACATTCACTCAGTTTATGAAGAGGAATGTGTGAATGAAAGAACTTGCAGAAGAGGGTTTGCAAAATTCAGAAGTGGAGATTTCACTCTTGAAGATGAAGATCGAACCGGACGTCCAGTTGAATTTGATGAAAAGCTTCTTGAAGCAGTCCTTGAAGAAAATCCTGCTTTATCAGTTGAGGAATTGGCAGTGGTTCTCAGTTCAAACCATACAACTGTTCATCGTCATCTTCAACAACTTGGAAAAGTTCCTAAACTTGGAAAATGGGTGCCTCATGAATTGTCTGAAAACAATCTCAAATCCTGAGTTGACATCTGCTCTTCTCTCCATTCTCGCCAACTTGTTTCACCTTTTTTGGATAGACTTGTGACTGGTGATGAAAAATGGATCTTTTATCGAAATGTTAAGCATTTGGTGGCTTGGTAAAGGGGAAGGACCAAGGGAACTTCATGGGCAAAAGGCGCTTCTTTCAATCTGGTGGGATTGCCAAGGAATAATCCACTTTGAATTCTTACCACCTAATGCAACAATTAATGCTCAAATATACTGTCAGCAATTAGGGCATTTGAACCAAGCTTTGAGGACAAAAAGACCTGCTCTAGTGAATCGAAAATGAGTGATGTTTCATCAGGACAATGTGCGACCACACACAGCAAGAATCACGTCACAAAAGATCAAAGAACTTGGTTGGGAGAAAATTTCTCATCCACCTTATTCTCCCGACCTTGTCCCTTCAGACTACCATTTGTTTTGTAGCTTAAAGAATCATTTGGAAGAAACAGCTTTTGTAACACAGGAAGTGGTTAAAACTGACATTTGTGAGTTCTTTGAATCAAAGTCAAAAGAATTTTACATTAATGGAATTAGTAAGCTTGTTAATAGATGGAAGGAAGTCAGAGATAATCAGGGAAAATACATTGTTGATTGAATCTGTAATTAAATGTAACATTTGGTCACTAGTTTTCTTTATTCAAAATTCGGACAGAACTTATGGGATGACCTGATATATATGAATACATACATACACATATATATATATATATATATATATATATGTACACATATGTTACTCCTTCAGAGTCAAATATAACATCAAAATGATATCCATGAATCATATTCCAGCAACAAAGATGAAAATCTGTTCTAAAATACTAGATATCAATTTTTGTTTCATTTTGAACTAATTCCCAAACTCATCTTAGACTGCCACTCACAAAGTCTTTGCTATTTAATTAGTTAATTAATTAAATTCAATAGTTAATTAGAAAAATTATATCTTTGTTATAAAGGAACAATGAAGACCTTCAACTGCAAGAAGATAACTGAACCTTGCAGAGCAAAATTATTTCAATCATGTAAAGCAACTACACAATGAAATAAGGAAAGAATATATGTTTATAAGAGTGGCTAAACAAAAAATGTGCAGAAATAGAGAGATTGAGTACCACAAACAAAGGAGATATGCATAAACATATAAGGGAACTAACAGGACAGAAGACATGCTCATCAACAAGCTGCATAAAATCAAAAAATAAAATGTTCATATTTGAGAAGGGAAGAATTCGTCAGCTGTGGTATGAATATATTGGAGAACTCTTCCATGACAAAAGAGGACAACCGGCAATACACAGAACTACCAATGGGCCTGAAATTCTAAAAACTGAAGTAGAAGCTGCACTGGCCAAATTGAACAGAAACAAGGTAGCAGGGCCAGATGGAATTGTAAAAAAATGCTGACAGCCTTAGATGATTTTGGCATAGACCAGATTACAGAAATAATAAATGAAATTTACAACATTGGTGATATACTGGAAGATCTCATCAAATCTCTTTTCATAGTACTGCCTAAGAAACCAGGCAGAAATGAATGTGAACAGAAGGACATGCACCTATGTTTTATAGACTATTCTTTTGTCAAAATTTCCTCTCATGTCTCAAATCACTTCACTTACAGTGTGGTTTTCAGATTGGGGAAGAGCCAGAAATAACCTGGTGCCAAGTGAGGAGAGTAAGGAGACTGTCAAACAGTTGGTGTGTTGTTTTTGAACAGGAAAGCTTAGATTATTTATTGACAGGCTCCTAACTCTCCTCACTTGGCACCAAGTTATTTCTGGCTCTTCCCCAATCTGAAAACCACACTGTAAGGGAAGTGAACACAACTGCAATTGTGTAGCAATTTTGACATGTTTTCAATGTAATATCCTAAATTGAATAATATTGCTCTACTTTGTATTGAGCCCACTTTTAAATTAAATGTTATGACCACTGGAATTGTTCTCTATTAGTTCTCATCTTACCTGGATATATATATATATATATATATATATATATATATATATATATATATATATATATATATATATATATATATATAAGTCTGATCTCATCAATAAAATTTATTAGTCTGAAAACATTCCTTCACTAAGAAATTATTTCCCACCCCACCTTTTTTCTATCATTTACCCACTAATTGAGTTAAGTACATATATCCGCTGTAGATTCCCCATGTAGCTGCCACATGCTGTGATCACACCTTCCATTTAATTTTTGGTTTGAGCTTGCAGATACATCTTGGATGCTGGATTGTCTTATATATCACAGTTCCCACTACTGAAATGAATCAGGTAACTGCTTACAAGCATTTTTTGATTTTTTTAAATCTTTAGAAATAGGGAAAAATTTATCCTGTATGGATTAATTTAATAAAGTTTTGTATGCACTTTCCTGTCAGACGTCATTGTGCCATCTGCTGTCTAAAATAAGGTAAAATAATAAGGATTATTTCAACATCTACTAACATCTACCTCTGATGTCTGAGACTAACATAATGAAATAGATAGGTGCCATTACTTTTGGAGCAACATTTAAGTCTCTCTCTCTCTCTCTCTCTCTCTCTCTCTCTATATATATATATATATATATATATATATATATATATTCCTCAAGGTATATATCACATTTCATCTTTCTTTGCAAATGTACTTATATCGCAATGTAGGATATTTAAAAATTGAAGTCTGCTAAGCTGTATGTCTAGACATATCAGATGCCAGAAATTTAAAATTTAAATTTAACATCAGTCTCCTGACATCTTCCATGTTTCTTTTCAATGTATAATTTTAACCAATATTTTGATTATATTTTCATCCACTCACCTTACACATATATTATTCCATCAATAAGAAAATTATTTAGTACAACAAAGTCCTTTTAAAGGACACATGGGTTATGTAGATTTTTTTCCATTCTGCCATTTAATGACCGACCATTAAACTGATATACAGAGTTAACATAACATATTTCTTTCATATATCAACCATGCATTGAATAGTAATGCCATATCTGGTGTGCTCCTGCTGCTATATATCTCAAGATTCTCAACGAAATACAAAGGAGAGTCAGTAATGTAATCAGTCCTCATCTGTCATCATGACGTCAGTTACTTTTTCATCCTTACAACATGCCTTCTTTCTGACTGTCCTATAAATATTTTCATTGAAATTGTCCTAATAAGCTTTCATCCTTAATAGCTTGGAAACTTGACAGCATTATTTAAGCCTACTACTAGAATTCATTGTTTTATTGTTGATTTAGGTAGATGTAACTGTAAGATCTATTCTGATAGTTTCTTTTCTCACACTTCTCAACTGTGGATATCTCTTTCGTTTGCTTGATTCCCTGTCACCAACAATCTTCTAAAATATAAATGCAACATCAATTAACATATTTTGTCTTTTGGAAATCTGTTCTTAATTGTCTATACTCCTTACTAGTCTTTGCATCCTCCTTGCGTCTTAGGGGCATTATTGCTTCCCTTAAGTGAAATGATTATTTTTTATATGTGTGTGCATGTGATCATATCACAATCAACTCAGAACTTATTGCATTGTTAAAAACAATTACTCATGCTTTGAAAATGGTCTAAAATTTCAAATGAAAAATTCATCAGGTCGCTGGCTTTCAACCAACAGTTATGACTCACAACAAGAGTACAACAGATAATTTTACCTGTTCCATCTGTGAACCTATATGTAAATCTCTCTCAGGACATAAAAGTAATCATTGTTGATATGTGAGGTCATTGGCCAAATGTTTCATTTTTCAACATTGCTAGGTCCAAATAATAAATAAGCAAAAAAGAGTCTTGCTCAATAATAAGTTGACTAACTCAATATGTCTTATATAGCTGGCCACTTGTATTTGAGGATACCCGTCTACTACGGTGGCTAGCCAATCCCTATTGCAGAGGCTTACTCTGGCACATTTGTGTTTGTTCAAGACCGACAGAGCCCACCTATGGTTTATACTGCAGCTATGCTGAGCAGACCTTAGTTACAGATTCTGGGAAAGTGCATGTTATCCAGTGTGATCAACAATCTGAACAAGGCCAGCACACTCAAACGCTTGGTCATGATGACTTGTGACTTTGTGCTAGCACAGTTATCGACGCCCCCCCCCCAAGAGTTCCATCTAGCCAATTTCATTCACAAGGCTTGGCTCAACTCATGGCATGGTTTTCAGGCACTTTCCAAAGATGCACATGCTGGGATTACACCCTCCAGACTGATAACATCAGGAAGTCGTTTTCCTGACAAATCGACTATGGTGAGATTCGAACCCAGGTGAATGTTCTAATCACTTGATCATGTGACCATGTAGCTCAATATATATATATATATATATATATATATAGAGTACGGTCAA
Source organism: Acanthosepion esculentum (assembly GCA_964036315.1). Lineage (NCBI taxonomy): Eukaryota > Metazoa > Mollusca > Cephalopoda > Sepiida > Sepiidae > Acanthosepion > Acanthosepion esculentum. The sequence continues at coordinate 47,752,785 of OZ038495.1, read as the reverse complement.
ATCACGCTGAAAACACCGGTTCTCGTTCGATCACCGAAGTTAAGCATCGTAGAGCCAGGTCAGTACTTAGATGGGGGACCGCTTGGGAAGACCTGGTACTGTACGCAATTGTGGCTGTGTGGCTGAGTGGTCTAAGGCGTTGCTTTAGAATCACGAGGCACCGAGTTCGAATCCTATCGGACTCCAAGCGCAGGGCACCTTTGGCAAGTGTCTGTTCCATAGCCACGGGTCCACCAAAACCATGTGAGGGAATTTGGGAAAGGAAACTGTGTGGAAGACCTCGTTGGCCAAAGCTAGCACGATATCACAAAACACTGTGATTGCGAGTTGAGGTGGCCAGCCTTGTTCATTTATGATCACGCTCTAAAACTGTTAATTGGCTCTGCACACGCCAATAACAGTATAAACTGCAGGTGGGCTCTGTGGGCATTTCCCAGGTGGGAAATTGCAAAAATGCCTGTGCAAATGTTGCAATATGCGCTAGCTAGCTGTGCATTGCAACGGGTGTCCTCGATATCGAGTGGCCAATTATTTATTATATATATATATATATATATATATATATAGAGAGAGAGAGAGAGAGAGAGCTATGGTATGATAAAAAAATATTCATATGCATACATATACTTGCACATACATATATATATATATATATATATATATATATATATATATATATATATTTCTATCTCAGGTATTATAAATATGGTGCTCAAGGATCTAAAACAGAATTTTAATTATATATTAGTGAATATAAATAATATCTAATGTCGATACTCAGAATTTCATGCTGATCTCCAATCTTCAAGTGATGGATACATTCTGGATACATTCAATATATATATATATATATATATATATTAGGTTATTGAATGACAAAGTGGAAAATATATGTGCAACATGTTTCATTCTTTAAAAGTACTTCATCAGACTAAAGTAATGTTCTTATTGATGTAATTACAGAAACTTCCTCTTCCCTTCCATTAGAAACCGACGTTTGACCTCTGAATCAACTGAATAGAGGAATAGTATCAATAGACAAAATCTTGCAATTCTAGTGAGGACCCCAATATGGAAAAAATTTTAAACCTCATCAGGATTATGACAAGGAGGAAATGACACCCCCCCAGTGTATTTAATATTTTCCTAGACTATGCCTTGCATATTTACAAGCATAGCTGTGCATGACTATCTATGTATTCTATATCACATCCTAAACAAATCTCCCAATAGAAGACAACGATCCTGCTTTCCTACCCTCGGCGAATGCATTCATGATGAGGTGACTCTGCTGAGGATATAGGTATTCATAGTTGCCATCCACTACCAAGTGTTCCAAGAAATAAGATTCAAGATAACAAAACAGAAAATATGATCGGGAATTGGAATTTAATGCAGTGATGGCCTGGACCCTGACGCCATCATAAAAAGTCAGGATGTAGAATTAATAGATAAAAAACACTTCAAATACTTCAGTGTATGGATCAGTATTAACAAATTTAGTAAATGAGAAAAGGAAATTGAACATTGAACAGGCGGTTCTGGCAGTAGTTTCATGTAACACTGCAAATTGCTACAAAACCTGAAAACTCAATGCTAGCATAGCCTCTGATTGGAACATTCATGTTGATATCATGAATGGTGTCAAACCCATTCAGAAATATCTGAACTGTCAGCTGTATATAACCACTTTCTTTGCTCAGTGATTAAAAAGCTTTTGAACAAAGGAAGCCTGAGGGTCTTGGCAAAGATCAACCTTCTCAGTGATACAGGTTCACAAACAAATAACAATAACAAATACTAGAAAATTAAGGATGACCAACACATTTCATTTTTCTTAGCAAATTTAATTCAGTCAAAAATTTATGGTGACACCATAATTCTAATTTATATTTATACAAATAGCCTCATGCATTGTGTAACTATATATATATATATATATATATATATGTTATATTTATATATATTTTATTTTTTAAAGACACAGTTAGTTATGGTCACAAGACTTAACAGTGCCTAAGGACAAGAATATTAAATTTAAAAAATTTTTAAATTCATTTTAAAATTACTTCTCTTGTAGGTTGTTTTATTTTTTGTATAGAAATTGCTTTACTTATCTGGAGTCATTCTTTTCTTTACAATATGTATTGTATAATATTTTAGTATTCTTATTCATATTTGTTTTATATTAATAGGTTTTATTGTGGTGTGTTGTTCATTATATGTATGACTTGCTCAAAATTTTGTTAAGTGGCAAGTTAAACTGGCAGTTATGCATATATATATATACATATACATATATATATATATATATATATATATATATATATATATATATATATATATAGACCCACACACATGCACACACATACATATATATATATATATATATATATATATATATATATATATATATATATATATATATATATATATGTATTGTGTGTGTGGTGTGCAGCACTCAAGGCTAATTATATTTCTCCGAGTATCACTTTTTTAAAATTCTTCACCAACAAAGCCTGTGGGAAATTAGTTGAAAACCAAAACATTGAACAGAAGATTCAGTGTTAAATGCTTTTTCATTTGATCATGAATTCATTTGTTTCATTAATCAAATTTTTCTTTTTACTCTGTTTCATGCCAGAAGTCTCTGCTAAGATGATTGAAACAATTATAGACATTGTTACTCTCATCAGCATCTATACCCATATATGTTTCTACTTCAGCATGAATATATATATATATATATATATATATATATATATATATATATATATATAGGCATTGTTACTCTCATCAACATGTATACCCATATATGTTCTACTTCAGCACGAATATATATATATATAGATGTAGATATATATATCAATATAGATATATGTATGTATATATATATATATATATATATGTATGTATATAGACATTCTTACTCTCATCAACATCTATACACATATATATTTGTACTTCAGCACAAATATATACACATATATATTTGTACTTCAGCACAAATATATATATATATATATATCAAATATGTGGTGCGGTTCAATTTACATTGCTTGAATCATTCATACAAAAAACAGATATTGTAGTTAATGATATAAATGGCGAGAATACATCTTTGCAAATAAATTTAATAAATGACATTAACCCCAAAAACTGTAGATGAATGTTATGATCCCCGTTTATAAATTCTAGTTGCATAAGGTCAAATATAAAGGTTGTATCAAAAATACTTTTACAAACTTTACGATCAGGTTACTCACACCAAACCAAGGACAAATGTTGATATATACATATGCCCGACAGTCTATAGAATATATTCTCCATGGTCAGGCATATGAGCTCTTCTCAGTCTTTCTTGATCCATGGATTGAATCCTGTCTCATCAATGTGATGATAAACAGCAGTATAGGTTGGATGAATCAGCTGCCTGCAGTCTGGAAACACAATTTTATACATCCCTGCAGTGTCATGTAGATTACCATCTGTTCTTCCATATGTAAAAATCATATCTGTCTACACTTGATACTACATCTTGCCATTGCTAAATGGAACACTTCTCATTTAACTCACTACTACACATGTTAAATGTTGAAGACAGACTTGCCACAAATGTACACAAATAACAAATGTAATCTAGTCTACATGGAATTACAGTGCCATCTACCATAAACTTTCTTTAAACTTAATAACTCAAAAATGAAGGATTTGCAGACAGGTTTACATGCACTTTTGTCTGTTTTTTGGTGTAAGGAACCAACAGTGATTCATAGTTGACGACAATCTTAAGGACAAAATATTGTGTTCAAGCTTGAAAAAGAATGTCACTATTCAATGTTGATCTCTGTATCCACACTGGTTATATTTACATATGCTCTATCCTAGATATTGACTTCAAATTTGCTTATGTGCTATTATCCTTGGGAAAAGTACAAATCCAACTCTTGCTCAGCTATGTCCAAATAGCTGGTCACATTGGGTATTATAGCTTTGGGCAGCAATCGGTCTAGAAGGAGAAATCTGAATTCAAAACCTGAGTTGGGTTGTTTTTTGATTTCGTGGCACACTGTACACCAGTTCTCTTCCAAAATCTATGACCTTCTGGTGGATTATTTTCCCAAGATTCTAGCAGAGGATATTTATATTATGTAATTGAATCAAACATGATCTACTGTTGCTCAATAATATCCCCCTTCCTTTGTTTGGTTAATTGAATATTTTGACTAGTGAATCATTTACAGTAAATGAAAACCATCTTAAACATTGATTTTGCTAGTTTCGCCAAGATTAGAGATTTGATGTATTTAACTAAAGAGCCATAATGACCACATGTTTGAAGTTAAGCATACATAGTTTTTTCTGACCTCCAACCAGTTCTCTGGCGTTTTTTCATGGTTTTTATAAAATCTAAAATCTTAAAGGATCACATTTTTTAATTATTAATAAGCCATAGCTTTCCTCTGTCTTTTCATGGCAACTCTTCTGACAGGCTTTTTTCCCTGGTGCTCTGACTATATGATTTTCAGCATGCTACTAGATTGACATCTGAGTTCCCACACTTTTACTGCTGAATGCAACCACCACTTCTACTCCAACAGTTTCTTTTCTTGCACTTCCCACTTTTGGATCTTCCGTTCATTTCCTGAAAACTTGCTTCTCTGTTAACTACAATCTTCAAAATTTGAAATGCATTGTCTTTCTTCTTGAATCCTGTTCATCTTTTGTCCTTTCCTCAATCCTCCGTATACTCAGTCTTTCACTTCATGTAAGCTCCTGTGTACTAATGGCATTCCTGCCTTGCTTGGGGTAAAATGATTTTAAAAAATAAGGATTACTATATTTATTGACAAGTTAAATGTGCTTTGAAATTATTAGTGTCTGCTTATTTTATATATATACACATATGTTTTGTGAAAAAATACATAGATATGTTTTAGGCCTGAAGATAATTCATAGGATAATTCTGAATAAAATGCTTGGATGTGATTACTTTTTGAGTTGATTAGCATATATATATATATATATATATATATATATATATATATATATATATATATATATATATATATATATGAGAATGTATAATAAAAACTCAACAGAATCCTTTGTGAGTCATTTTTTATCAAACATGTATTAGAGAGAGATTGCTTTTTCATCACATGACCACACACACACACACACACACACACACACACACACACACATATATATATATATATATATATATATATATATGTATGTATGTATATATATATATATATATATATGTGTGTATGTTTTATTCCATAAAACATGAAATTCTATAATATATATATATATATATATATATATATATCCCTACCCTCACATTCAAACAAACATATATATAATTTTATATATGTACAAATGTTTTTGATACTGCCTCAAATACTGTGTGTATGCATATATAAACCTGTGTTTGTATATTTGCATTTATGCATCAATGCTCATAGATGTATATATTTTTCTAGTGCTCTATAATCAAACTTTGAAAGCTGATCAGCAAACTCCCACCAAATTTACTTATTCATGTGGCAATGTCTCTGATTAAATTAAACTTGTTAATTACATAAATCAAGGAAGTTCTTCTCATCAATCTCCCAGTAAATTCAATTAAGTCTCAGCTCTCATAATTTGCATTGCAAACAAATGCTCACCTCGATATCTGCTTTTTCCCCTATTTATATGAGCAAGAATAAAAAATTTCCAATTGTTTTTCTAGTTGTGGTCACTAATTGCATAGGTTATCCCCCTTGTTTTTCTTTCCAAACTTTATAACCAGATCACCACTTCCTTGCCTCATTGTGGTGTAATGTGTAGCAAGCCAACCTTGCCAGTTCTTTTTTTTTTGTTTTGTTTTCTGTTGTTCACCCAATACAAAAATCCAAGATCCAGTCAAGGTTACTGTGACTTCAAGAAGTTAAGATTTTGATGATTAAGAAACTATATTCTTTGGCATCTGTTTCACAAAGGAAAGGCTTTTAGGAAGAAGATGTCTGGTTGGAATTTTTTCTTATAAATGGAATATGAATAGAATGAGCAGGATTCAGCTATGTATATGTGGCATAGCAGGTTTTAGCTGAAAAGATCTGAACTGGTGGAAATAATCTAGATCATAATATATGAATTGCAATGTTTCATCTGTGGACACAGGAGTTATATGATTGAAAATAATCACAATGTCACATAGGCACTTTTGGACTATCTCAAAAATGGACTGAACAGCCACAGCCTAGATATGGCAACAATACTCCATTTTTGGTCTGATCTGACTTTAGTAAAGATAAACTATGCAATAAGGCATCAAATGATTTGTAGAGCTGTACTTATTTAAAACTACAAGGTAACCAAAAAAGTTCTGTCCGTTTTTTGATTAGTCATTGAATGAAGTTGAAATATATACGAAATGCGCGTAGCAATTGTTTTCAAATGCGGACAGCCGGAAATAGGAACATCAGACGTTATAAAAAACATGCGCACCATGCCCGGCCATCAGTTATAAGCCGGAAAGCTGTGAGAAGGATGGAAGTGTCTAGAGATCTCATTCGTGGCTGTTTGCTTTACGACTTCAAAGTGGGCTTATCAGCAGCTGCATCAAGTCGCCACATATGTCAAGCATTTGGGGATAGTGCTGTGGATGAACGTACTGCAAGGCATTGGTTTTGAAAATTCAGGTCGGGAGATTTGTCTCTTCATGATGAGCCTCGCAGTGGAGGACCACAGGTTTTGAATGACGGTGTCCTGAAGGTGGCCATTGAAGAGGACAGTAGTCTAACGTGTGGGGAACTTGCAAGACAGTTCAGCGTTTCTGATGAAACAGTTGGACTTCACCTGCACCCCCTAGGTAAGACGTACAAACTGAGCAAGTGGGTTCCACAAATGCTGTTGGAGGTCCACAAAGGACAACGAGTGGCAGTCTGCGTATTGCTGCTTTCTCGGCACCGTACCACATCCTTATTCAATCGAGTGCTTACGAGTGATGAAAAGTGGGTTCTGTATGAAGCTCCCAAGCGTTCCAGACATTGTTTGTCTCCTCAGGATGCTGTCCCTCCCACCACAAGACTGCCTATGCGCCCACGCAAAATTATGCTTTGTGTCTGGTGGACAGGTCGTCAAGTGGTTCATTATGAACTACTACCAACAGGTCAAACGGTCACTGGAGACCTATACTCGCAGCTATGGAAACGTGCACGACAGGCATTGCGCCAGAAGGAGCCAGCACTGGTGAATCGCAAAGGTGTGCTTTTCATCCGTGACAACGCGAGTGGTCAGGGATACCATACAGCAACTTGGGTGGGAGACTTTGTGCCATCCACCTTATTCACCTGACCTTGTGCCCTTCCGATTACCACCTATTCCACTCCCTGGATAATCATCTTCGTGGGAAATCCTTCACCAATGAAGCAGACTTGTGCAAAGCCCTCATGGATTTCTTTGCGTCAAAACCCCTCGAGTTCTAACGCAAGGGCAGTGAACAGCTGGAGACACGTTGGCAGAAGCTGCTGGATGTCGATGGCGATTACTTCGAAGACTAAATATAAGTTACACATACTGTGAAGCATTTTCTTTTTTTCCTTTAAAAACGGACAGAACTTTTTTGGTTACCTTGTAATTGGGAGATCAAGCCTCACTGTGTTCTCTTTATCAATGGCTGTGCTAGTAAAGTGTGTTTCATTAAGACGGATTATATATCAAGGTGTTTCATTAAGACGGATCAAAGTCAGCAGTAAATAAATCAGTGTTATTAGTGAAAATTTATTTATTTCTCTATTGGATCATATTATTTAAGTCATGGCAATTATATGTGAAAAGTAATATTGCCCAAACATGCACCAAACTTGAAAGATAAAGAAAAACATCACAAGACACTTAAACTTAATTCACATTAAAATCAGTCTGTTATTGGAACACCTGTTATTTAAGCTGAGCATATATTAAAGAAATTCCTGTTGTGTAATGGTTAACAAGCCAGTCTAGCAGGATATTACTACCATGTAGTGAGTTTGTTTCTGTCAAGTAACTACAATTTAACTTTGGAACAGATTTAAATGCCTATATACAAATATGTCCTGGAGTGACTCATAGTATAATTAATAATTTTAAGTCATACACTTTTAGCCTCATGTCATACTAAGCTAAACTTATTATATTCATATAATAAATTATATTAGAACTGTTGAGTTTATGATGCATGCACCTTTCTTGAGTTATTTAATGCCGGATTTAGTATAGGGAGGATGGAATTCACTAATCTGTAGTAATGTCCAGAATAGATTCAATAAATTATTTTGTTCACTTTTAGTTTATATAGAAAACAATTTCTAAACTGCTTATAAAAACATAGTCTTGTCCATAAAAAATAAATAAATAAAAATAATTATAATGTCACAAATATTTCTAATAAAATAATTATAATTATCATTAATTTAGTCTTTCCAAACCAATAAGAATCAACTGTATTTTTTCCTCTACATGCACAAATACATGACATACCCATTATTCGACAGGCTATCAGCACTGACAAGGCCATGTGCATTAACAAAAATTTTGTCTCCTTTTTTGTGTCATAATAATAAAATTTATCGTTTACCACTCAACAAAAATTCAAGGTAAGAAAACATCAGCCATTTCTTGTATTTTTCCAACTAAATTATCTGTACACACATTACACACATCTGTAAAAAAAACATACAAGAAAGACTATATACACCTTACTATTTCTTTATATTATCATTCTGTTGGATTCCAATTCATATTTGATCTGCATATACCCACAAACCCACAATTTTACTCAGTATTACTGTCCCTCCTGTCACCAACACCACATAACAACCAGTTAATAAATAATACTTGTTTTGTTCTTTCCACATCTTACTGTATCTCATTTTATGATTATGTTAGGAGATTTATAATTATTTACTCAGAGTTATGACTCTCCAACAAGAGATATGAAAATAAATTAGGTTCTGACATTAACAATATGTTAATTTGAGATAGAAGACATCATAATTTGTTTATTTCCATCGGTCAGTGAAATTTGATGCCATTATTTAAACACAGCCTTGTCCATTTACCAACGTATAATCTTGGAAAAGTAAAATCAATTGAAATTGTAACAACATTTTTTTTGCAGCTAAAATCTTCACTCAGCTCTTATAAATCAATTTGATAAGATTCTGAGCTAGACAATTTTCAAACGTCTATTCAGCTTCAGAATTCAGTAAGTAAGAGCTCATCTGAGATGCTGTCAATGGTCCAACACGTCAGTTCCTGTTCACTATTTCAATTGCTTGCCACTTTCACTAATGATTCATGTTAAAGAAGTGATTTTCTTTTGTCTGCTCTTCCACAAGAATGTAATGAGATGAACAAAATCTACTCTCATTACACATATGCTACTTTTAACAATGATGTTATTCAATTAACAGCTTCATTGTATATGTTGACCTAAGTTTCATATCATGCCTATGAACCATACTATACACCATAAGTAAATTCTTTCTTTGTCAAAATTTTTATATTGGGTCCTATGAATTGCCAGTGAACAATATAGACAGAATCTGGTGCCATTACTGTCTTCATGGGTAATAGAGCAATATTATCATAATTTTGGTTTAAATATAGGAACATTCTTGGATGTGAACAATGAATTGGAGATCCTAAAATTGTTCAAGTACAAAAATTTAAAAGGTTTTAACAGAAGATGGAAAATATGATACTGAAATCGGAAGATACCTTGGAATTGTTAATGTTGATTTCCAATCTGACAGGGATGCCTGCAAAAGTTTTCCACCTCCTCTTTTATAGGCAAAAGACCATGAAATGCATACTGGGATACTTTTCCTAGTTAAGAAAATAGCTCAGTTTACAATTTGACATGACTCAGTCCAGATCTAACTTGTCTATATGGAAGATCAATTGGTTCACTTGTCTGACCTAGCTTTTCTGTGTAGATACTTATTCATGGTTCATAAACCTTTTTGCTTTCTTACCTGTGAATTTGCTTTACTTATATTGTTTGCTTGCTTACCTGATACCATTTAATTTTTGCCCCTCTTTCTTTCTTATGTAAATATTATTAATTCTGTTCTTTGGACAGTTGCATTTGTACCGTGACTTTTATTTTAACAGTAAAAGATGCCTTCCAAAATTTAAGAAACAGGAAAATTTAATTAGAAAATAAAGAAAACAGTATCTGTCTATATTTTGGAGATGAAGTATTATGTACACTATTTACATTATTCTGACTACTGGAGAGGAAAATTAACAGGAGATAACTGATAACTGACATCCATTAGACATGGCACGTGGAACTAAGACAGTCTACCCCAGTGAGTGAAATAAAGGGTTCAGTTCAACATTCCAAACACCTGAAGAAGGCTGGAGCACAGAACGGCTGAAACGTTGTATTAAATATGGCGACAAAGATGAGGACAATAGTCCGAATAAAGTAAATAGTGTAAAGAAAACAGTGATAAACTGTTATGTAATATCAATACTAAGAAATATGTATGTATATATATATATATATAAATATGGTTGCAACAGTACAAAAGCGTATTAAGGCATAAAAAACAAATTTTTATTATAAGCCATGATAGATTTAAAATAAAATCACCAGTCGACCGGTTTCGTCCCCTCTCATCAGAACTGCTAACGGGGAATAGAAATTATGAAGAACAAAATGTCTGTAATGGATGACATGAATAAATGGGCAGGGAAGAGAAAAAAAAATATATATATAATAAAAGTAATACCAACAAAGATGCTAGAGACTCAGCACAGCAAGCCCAAGCAAACAGTCCCTTTGTTTGCAAAGAGACGGTCCCCTGGACCTGATGTACAGTGTCTCCAACACCTTAAGATGGAATACTGTGTGTGCCCTGGCCAAAACAGAAAACCAAGTCACATTGAAATCCAATGCACAAGTAGGATTATTTATAAAATGATCCGCTATTGAGGACCCATACATATTCCGAATGGAATCACCCAATGAAAAATTTTTATTCAATATTTTCGCAGGCACGTGCTGCTTAATTCTAGCGTCCAACCACTGTGTCGTTCAACATATGTAGTCACATCCACAACTACATTTGAAATAAAAAATAACAGAGTTAATATGGTGGGGGGGGGTAGAACATCTTTACACACAGATAAAAGGACAGACCTGGTTTGAAAAACAACATGAACGTTCGCTGCAAAATAACATTCACGTGAACTACATGAAATCTGCTTGGCGAAGGACTCACTAATCCTACCCAACCACGGTAAACGAAGATAGACAGGACATTTACCAACTGTAGCAGGCTTGATTTTATTAAACCTGGCCGTCTTAGCCCGAATAACCGATTCAACAATGTCCAACGGATAACCATTGTTCACAAAGATACCAGTTAGACAGCTAATTTCATCTTTCAAGGTGTTATCCGAGCAGATAATTAATGCCCTATGGGTCAAAGTCCTAATCAAATTGATCTTTTGTTTAGGACAAAAAGAGTCCCATCGGGTATAGAGACCTGTAAAAGTAGACTTCCTATAAACAGAATAATATATATATACTACTCGACTCACTCGTCGAATTCAACGTATGAGGGTCAAGCAGATCAGTTCCTAGGAAACCGACAGCCCAACAACAGCACGTGAGATTTGATTACAGTGGTGAAGATTTCGGGCAGGACCAACTACACTTTTTGAAGGGCCGAATACAGAGACTGGTGCACTAAGCACCACAAGGTCCCCAAACGACCCACTGCAGGTTTTGAATTCAGAGTTGTCCTTCACCTAGACCAGTCACCATCCAAGACTATAGAACCCAATTTTTCCTGCTATTTACCCATAGCTGGAGGGAGAAGAAGAGGATTCATACCTTTCCCAAGGGTATTAGCACTTAAGTGAATGTAATGGACTCGACTGTAATTCAAACTCGGCTCTACGATTCCTCAATCCAAGCCGCCATCCATTACTCCACCGTGCAATATATATATATATATATATATATATATATATATATAGGACTTGGGGCTATATATATATATATATATATATAGGACTTGGGGCTATATATATATATATATATACTGAGTGCTGGTGTTAATAAAATAGTACACATTGAATATATATATATATATATATATATATATATATATATAGTTAATAAAATAGTACACATTGAATATATATATATATATATATATATATATTCAATGTGTACTATTTTATTAACACCAGCACTCAGTATTATATATTCATATTTATATGATGGACTCAGTAATGATAAAAGTACACAGATGTAGCATTTACAACTGAGAATACAAGGTTCACATATAGTGTCCTTTTATCAGTAAACAGAAATAGCTCTCTCAATGAGGAGAGTAACAAAACAAGGGGAGACCACTCTTGATTTTTCATAACAGATTTTCCCATCAATTTCAATATATAAGGATCTGACAACCTCATGCAGTTTTTATGTTTGTGTTGTATGTGACACTTCAGTCTCACTAATGACCTGCATACAAATCCACATATTGTGCAACGGCAAGGATCTTGGAACATATCCACAGCTGATGTTTTTTCTGTTGTCTTTCACCTTTTAGCCAGTCAATACTACCAATCTCAAAATTTCCAATACCCTCCTTACACAAATATTTATATATATATATATATATATATATATATATATATATATATATATATATATATATATATATATACATATATATATATATATCCGCTGAATGGACTCGTCCCAAACACCTACGGGTCCGCCATTTGTGAGCACTTTTTAAATAGCAGATCATGTGCAGTGAATTTTAGTGTCGACCGGTTCACCGTATTGTCCCGGTCACACTCTTTATTTCACCTGAAGGTGCTGGAGGCACTTTACATCGGGTCCCGCAAACCTTCCTTGTGTAAACAACGTGAGTGTTTGTTGGGGCTCGCTGTCATTTGCCTCTAGCTTCTTTTGCTCATGTTAATTTTTTTTTTTTTTTTTTATCCCCCTCCACAATTCCTTTTAGTGTACATTTTCTGTTTTTTAAATTAAAATCTCCCGTTGCAAGCCTGATGAGTGGGAGCGAAACCGGTTGCTTCGCGCGTTTTAATATGTCTAGTAATATTAAGCTGAATACCTTTATTGCCATAATATATATATATATATATACATATATATATATATATATATATATATATATATATATATATATATTAGTATGTTACTTGAAGAGGTGTGTTCTATGAATATAAGAGTAGGAAGTACAGATCATCCTTTGATGGTGCAGATTTCTGCTTCAGTGATTCCTAAGTCTTGTTAGTAAAAGCCACCTATGACCAGCATTATTTCATAGCATTCTCTAAAATACGTCACATTATAGATCATCATGGGTATTAGATTCCACAAGTTTTATGATTATCATTCTGCTGCTTACTCTTTCTATTTACCTGGAGAGCACAAGAAGTTGCCTCAGTATTGGTAGCCCCAAGAATAAATCTTCCTCTTCTCTCGTTCATTTTCCCTGTAATAAATGGCATGCTGTACATGTTCATCAACTGCTTATTCAATCTCCTTGTTAGAACAGCCCTGAGCCTGCCCACCTATTCAGTCAATACTAATGTACAATATTTCATGTTACATAATAGCCTTGAGTACTAATTCATTCTCTTTTTCTTTTGAACTTAGAAAATAACCAGCTTCACTTGGTATTATGGTTCACTTAAAACTATTATTATTTAGCATTTTGTACTGTTTTTTTCTTGCTGAGTTAAGCTGATCAGATCAAGTCAGTTTAATGTACTCATTTCTGTCTGTATTTCTTATTTATTCACACTGGTATACATATTTTTATTGTTATAGTCACAATGTTTCAGCTGTTGTTTCTACCAAATTCCATCAGATTATCCAAAAAATTATTGCAAATAATAACTATATTTTCTCTTTAAATTTAAAAGATAAGGAATTATGATTATTACACTCTGCTTTATTCACTGCGGTATCCTTAACTTCATTGTTATAGTCACAATGTTTCTGGAACTGAACCCATCATCCTTCTTCAGATTATACTCAAAGTTATTACCAATTTTCTGTCTGAATTTCATAGATGATGAATAGTCATTATTATACATAGATTTATTCACACTGGTATCCTTATCTTGGTTGCTATAGTCACAATATTTTGACAGTTATATCCACCCGTGGTTTCATCAGTAATATTGGTGACAATCAAGAATTACCAGATGCCACACCGAGAAGGAAGGCTGATAAATATATTGCTGGAAAATTTGCTAAAAACATTAAAATTAAGGATACCTATTTGAATTGTTTGTGGAATAATATTTTAAAAATTGTGTTATTAGGTTGAGTCATAGGTTTTGGGGAGCCAATTGTAATGACAAATATATCAACCTGACTACTACACATAGCAGTTAAAAATAAATTTAGAATACATTACCATACCTTAGTTTTTCATGACAGTGACACCATACATTGTGGATGAAAGGAAAAACATGACAAAATAAGGTGACATAGAGCAAAAATAACACAAGATGAATGTTGGGAATTTGGTTGGTCTGTTTTAAGTTACACACCATATTATTCTGACCTTGCACCAGCCAATTATTATTTTTTGGATTTTTATAAATCACCTTGAAGTAGAAAGCTTTGTCTAATGAAAACCAGATTCAAGAATTTGATTGAAAACTTTTTTGCATGAAAACCTGTGGAATTTTACTGAAAGAGTATTGAAATTCTGTCTGATAAGTGGCAACATCTCATTTCAAATAATAGTGAATATATAATCAAATAATATGTAATTGTATTATTTTTAAGAATAAAAAAAGAAATTATTTATAACACTTTCTCAAATATTTTTTGTAGAAAGAATAAAAATCTATTTAAACATCGCTAAATTCGTCAAGAATAAATTATTATCATTGAGAAAATCTAACTTATGAAAAATAATTCTTGAATTAAATGTTGAATCAAAACTGGGATTCTGGACTAATTTGTTTTTTTACATGAAGTATCTGCTGCTGTAAAGTATGGGTGAGCTGACAGGGGAATATGGTACAGTCCAACCTCTTTAATCTGGAACACTAGGTACCAGGCCACTGCTGAACTGAAGAAAATGCAGGAACACAGAAATAAACCCTAAAGAAAACCCTATGTAAATATAGTCTTGCCCACTCATTCCACATATATATTATCAAAGGTAGAACAAAGTGTAAACCAGGAAATAAAGAAATTATTAATACTTCCAAAAAAGATTTTTATTGTTTCATGTAAGGCTAATAAAAAAAGATGAAACCTAAAAATAATATATACTTACTATTCTGACTGGGTAAATGCAGCTATATATAAAAAATGAGCAAGACTGTATCGCCAAAACACTCTGTTGATATATGGCAATGTCTTCATAGCCAGTGAACAAACTAATGACAGCTCTTTAAAATAGGGATGGGCCATGAGAGTTGCTAGACTTTGGAGTGTCGAATTAGTTTTATTCTTTGCATAAAGAAATACAGTTCAAGCTGAGCCTTATTGTCAAGAATAGGTGAACCTTTCGGCAAAACTGTGTGGATTTTGTGAACAGAAAGTGTGTAAATTAGGAAAAAAAAGAAAAGACAAATACAAATTTGGTAAGATAATTACACTTAGAAGGATGTGACACACTTTCATTAATATTGTCACTTTTTCAAAACATGTTGTTTTAACAGTTTTTATTTTGATTTTATTTTCTTTCTGGTGTATACTCATTTCTTTCCAGGTCCCAACCAGAGATCTAAGGTCAGAAATTGCATTATAACATTTTCCACTGACTATATTTTAAAGAAAAAAAACCAAAAGAAAAAAATCTCTAAGATCACATAGATTTTACATAGATAAAGCCCTTCACAAGGTATGGGCTGTACTTGTGAGTACAATGTTTTTTATTTCTTTAAAGCTTGGGCTATCAGAGATCCCTTCAGTGAGTCTATCAAAACATTTTCCAATCAAACTGAGGGCTCCAACTACAACTGGAATTATTGATAGCTTCATGTGCCACATTTTTGAGATTTTGATTTCAAGGTCCTTGTACTTTGGTAGTTTTTTTGAAGATCTTCAAAGATACATTACAATCTGCAGGACTGCCATAACAATAAGAAAGCACATTCTGTTTTTGGGGTCTCTGATCACCATATCTGGGCAAGTAGCATTGATTATTTTGTCTGTGTGTATTGAAAAGTCCCATAAAATTGTTACAGGTCTTTAACCAGGTCAGGGTGATGTTCATACTAATTTCAAGCACTTATTATTATTATTTTGATGAGTATTTTCATTTTCATTTTTGTAGTTAAATTGTTATTAAAACTTTACTTAGTACATCACTCTATGGCAGTGAGCAGAAACTACAGATAATCTGTTAATGTGGCTTGAAATAATCTCCATTTTATCTGAGGGAAGCCTAGCTGAATACACGAGCTACCTTTACCGACTCAGCTACAACGGATTTGCAGAGGATCAAATTTAACATTTAAACCCGTCTGATAATCCTGTTATATCTCCTATTTTTTTTGTTGTTTTACATGACTAGTATTTTTGGTTTTACATGACTAGTATTAGTAGCAGTGGTAGTATCTTTATTTTTTCCATAAGAGAAAGCATTATCAACTTTTTCTTCTATGTGCCTTGTCCCTTCATAACATGGGTGATCATGGTTCGCCACAACTTCCTATGCTCTGTAGCTCTCAGCAAAGTTTGCCTTTTACTATATTCCCTCTCTCTCTCTCTCTGTACTTTCATTTATTTTTTCAAACTTATTAAGATTACACATTATTTCTTCTATTCCTCTTGCCATCCATATGTCCCCTGAGAGTCAAATTTTCCAAACCTATTTTCCTTGTTATGTGTCCTAGAAATGTCAATTGTCTCTTTCTGATTCTAAGTATAATCATCATTTTTGTTTTTCATTTCCTCAAAACCCCCTTTTGTTATTCACAAGCTCAATCCATGATATTTTCACCAAATTCTGTTTCATCTTTTTTGCCTCAACCCTTTACTTTATCTGTGATAAAAATTGTCCAGAAATCACTGCGAGATATGAGCATTGATATTACATAACAGTTTAGTATTCTTTTTTATGTTTCTTATTAAATTTCCGTTTTTTCATTCGTTCTGGGTAAGATGATAAACTACATCCAACAGCAAGGCCTCTGATCAGGAGGTTTTGAGGAGCGTGGAACCACCTCTTAATTGCTGGTGTTCCCAGGCCCACTCTGACCCGGGGTTGTAGCACCTGTTAGGGTCCCAGCTATGGGCAAATAGTTAACCCCAAAACTGAGTTAAAAGCATTTTAAAATATTACCAGTAATACGTTTTTGAAGAAAAAAACTATTACTAGCAATACGTTTTTGAAAAAAAAAAACTATTGCCAGCAATACGTTTTTGAAAAAAAAAACACGAACACAAGAGTAGAAATAATGAAGATATATTACACGGAATAATAATACAAGATGTGAAATGTGTTAGTATGACTGTCAGTCTGGTTTGGAGTGAACTACTATCGGATCAACTTGATTCGTCTTTCTCTCTTGAGAGGCGTAGTATACATAGTGTTAGAAAGAGTTCATTCTGTAGTTATAGGAAGGACCCATAACAATAATATTACGAGCTATATGTTTTAAAATAAATATTACCAGCTATACGTTTTTGGAAAAATAATATTACCAGCTATACATTTTTGAGGAAAAAAATATTAACAGAAATAGATTTTTGATAAAACAAAAATATTACCATGAAAAAAAAAAGTTGTCGCCATTAAATAACCAATTGAGGTTGATATGCCGTAAAACAAAACAAACCAAACCAAACAAAACCTGTTTCTTCATATTTTGCTTGTTTACCTGTTTACCTTCATTTCACTTTTTATATTTGATATTTTATCACAGATTTCTTCCAACAGTAATCAATAGTCTATAAAAAAGAGAATTCATATAAAAGGAAATATTAGTCAAAATTAGTAATAATTGTTAGCCATATTAATTTATATATTTATAAAATTAAAGTAATATTAACAAATAAAGACATCCTTCTTCAAAGGTATTACCTCCAAAACTGCTACCCTCATATCACAATGAATCCTTTCTGGAATTGAGAGTTTTATATCTGAGAAAAAATACCAGCAAAATCCGAACAGCCAGCCCTGGTTCACTTCTGAATGTGCTGCAGCCATAGCTCACCATAACCACTACTATAATATCTATCACGAGGAGTAGTGTCATAGGAAACTTGCTGCATTCAGAACTGCCTGCAATCACTGCAAGAGAGTCATAAAAAATACAAAGTGTAGCTATGCACAAGCAATCCAGGCCAAGTTTGAAAGTAAACAAATTGAATCTCAAGGGTTCTGGAAGATCTCCGACAAAATTCTGAACAGAGGCAAAGCATCAGTGTTTACTATTATAAATGGCAAAACTCTTCACCTTAACCTTTGTCTTTAATCCAACATTAGATTACAAAGGTCAACTTCTTCCCAACTTCCCCAGTCTCAATGAGCCCAATCTCAGTAATATTTTTATTACAGCTTAGGAAGTCTCAAAACATCAAAAGTCTTGATCCTAAGAAGACCACCAGTTCAGACAAAATACCAGTGGTTGTTCAAAAGAATATTAATGCTGATTTATCTGCGATCTTAGTGAAATTATTTAGCCATTGCTTGAACGAGAAATCCTTTCCAAGCCTGTGGAATGTATTAAGTGTATGTCCAGTTTTCAAGAACATGGTTGACTGCTAAATGTCATCACAGTATAGACCCATCAGTAAATTCTGTGTCATTAGCAAAATTTTTGAAGCTACAATCTGCAAGAAGGTTGTTGATCAATAGAAACAATTACTTGAGTGACAAAATATACAGGTTAAGATGTGCCTCTGTCCATTGATGATATCCTGCCATTACTCACAAAATCAGTGAGGTACTTGAAAACAAATACATCTCAAGGACAGATAAATATCAAGACCTTTAACTATGGAATAACTAGAAAATACTTCTCAATTATAAAGTCCTTCCGAATGGGCAAACCCTGAAAACAGTTGTTAATGGTCAGTCTTCCAGGGCTCAAGCCATCAATGTAGGTGTCTCCCAAGCTTTGCTTCTCTGTTCAAAACTCCTTTTACTTTTTATAAATGATCTGTCTGAGACTATACTCCAATCATTTGTGAATATCTATACTAGTGATACAAAAGCATATGGGTGAACCTCCAGAACTCTATATATTTGAGTTTGGCAGCTGATCTCTCCTCTGACCTTGCTCTGTGGGGGAAATACTGGCTAGTCACATTAAATACCTCAAAACTCGTAACATTCCATCATTGCTGACTGGGCCGAGGACATTCACCAATTATAATGAATGGATTTTCATTCAGGGAGGTCCCATGACTTAAATTCCTATTCAGACTTAAATTCAACCCAGAATTCAAGTGGAACTCACACTTATTATCCATTGCTAAAGATGCTGGAAAAATGGTTGGTTCCCTGTACTGCACAAGTACTTGACTCCTCCTGCTATCCATGACCTTTACAAGAGCCAGAAATGGACTATTGATGCCATATATGATCAGGATACTTCATTTTTCCATCTCATTAGAGCCCAAAAGCATCTCCACCTCCTTGTGTATGACAAATTATTTTCCATGCTACAAACTATTGTAGACTATCACTGCTGCTCCCTTCCATGGAAAGTAGTTCCACCAGTTCTAACGTTAATCACTAAAACCTGTAATGCCATGCATATTCCATTGGTGAGATG
Source organism: Acanthosepion esculentum (assembly GCA_964036315.1). Taxonomy (NCBI): domain Eukaryota; kingdom Metazoa; phylum Mollusca; class Cephalopoda; order Sepiida; family Sepiidae; genus Acanthosepion; species Acanthosepion esculentum. Next base: position 47,732,988 of record OZ038495.1, on the reverse strand, counting down.
TAAGTTCCACTCAAGCAGCTTCTACTCAAAAACCACTGCCTTGTGGAACTGACTCCGAAGAGGATGGTTCCCCTATCAATTCAATCGTGTACCTGTTAAAGTCTAGAGTTAATCTGTGCATCTTACGCTGCAACCTTCTACACCTTTCTAGTCCTGTACATGATGACTATCAGTGTAGAAATAAAGGTAATAATGATGTGTTATTTTTACAATAAAGAGAATTAACTGACATGACAGTTGGACTGGTTTTCAATCTCTCTTTATGTATTCATTGTTATATTCAGAACAACTGAATTTTGAATAATGAATGAGAAAATTAGAATAACAATATTTCTTTCTATATTTCTGAGAAGAGGTATTTTAAGTATTTATGTTATTCACATTGTTCAGAGAGTTGTCTTCATCTTTGTTGTCATATTCGCAATGTTTTCACTGTTGTTTGCTCCATCCTTGTTTAGGAGACTGGAATTTCAAATAGAACCCTTCGACACAGTAGATAATAAACATTGGTAGAAGTAATCCAATGACTTGACCCAAAGTGCTGTGAGTTCAATACCTGGTCACAGCAGAGGTGAACAAAACTTGGAGAATGGAGTTAAAGAGAAATAATTGAAACTGAGATATCTGCAAGGGGCATGGCATGTGGAAGTAGAACAATCTACCCGAGTGGACAAAATAAAGGGTTCAGTTCAGAATTACAATGTATATCACCTGAGTGTACATATTGTTAATAAAACAACAAAGACGAGGACAACAGTTCTAACAATTTAAATAATGTAAATAAAAATATTTCCTTGAATAAACATCTCAGAAAGAAGTCCAAACCTCCTGATTGTCAATCAGTGGTAAAACTCCTTCACCTTAATCTGATCATACAGTTTAGAATTATTAGAGAAAGTATTTTTGTACACAGTTGTATTGCTTTCACTGTATTGATTCTGAAAAGGCCCAAAATGGACCTTTGTATGGGTATGTTGTCATTCTTTCTTTTTCTTTTTTCTTTTTTGCTCAAACAATATTTCTACTCTTTGGAGACGGTACAATTGATAAGCCGCTTTTGAAGGGAGGGAGGGTGAAATTTCCTTGAAACTGACACATAAAAGGGAGAGAAAAGGAAAAATAGGACAAAGCTTGATGAAGCCCTTTGGCTTTGCCTATTCTTCACATGCCAAACTGCCTCTTTGATAGACAGAGTAAACCATTGTCTTGGGCAGATCTGTCTTTTCTGGAACTACAAAGAGTTCTCAAATATTTCCTAAGGACAAGCAGTTTTATTCATGCACTTTTGTTCTGGAGAGGTAGACAAATTAATAAGGTACTGAGAAAGATTTCAAGTTCAGAAAATAATTCCAAAACTTTAGCGTGTAGATAATTGATAGAATAAAAGAGAGAAAATCGCAAGATTTTAAATCTTATTCACACAGAATTTTAACTTGGCATGCCAATCCCATTCTCTGTACCAATAAACACTAAACATACCTCCTATATATATATATATATATATATATATATATATAAACAAACAAACAAACCAACACTTAATAATATTAACTTTGAACATGGACATAATATCTTGACTGTGTTTTGAAACAAAAAAATGAAACATTTTATAAAACATACATATAACAAACTATTTCTACTCTTAACAGTTGAAATATAATCCTTGAAAATGGCTAAATGTATAGCCGAAAGCGCTAGGATAAAAAGAACATTCGGACAGTTTTTATATAATTTATCATCTGAAAAGAAAAACATTATAAGATCACATATATATGGTATATATCTACCATTTGTTTGTGCAATGAATACTGCTGCCATATCTGGTCTGGTGCTGCTACAATATATTTCTAGATTTTTGATAAAATTCAAAGAAGGGTCTGTAATGTAATCAATCCTGGCTTTGCATCTTGATTTCAGTTACTATCTCACCGTCTAACATTGATTTACTCTATCCTTTTTACAAATATTTTCATGGCAATTGTTCTACTGAGCTTTTCTCCCGAGTCCCTTGGTTGTATGAATTTAATGCTACTAGATTGGCAACTAGGTCTCCTCTCTTTATTGTTGAACTAGATAAATGCAACCTATTTCAATAATTTCTTTTCTTGCACATCTTGCTTGTGGAATTCCCTTCTGATTTCTTGTTTCCGTGCCACCTACAATCTTCAAAAATTTAGATGAAACACCAGTAGACATCTTCTGTCTTCCTGAATTCTGGTCCTTTATTGTCCTTACTCCTCACTTCCTTTTTCACATTCCCTTACACTTCCTGTAACCTCCTGCCACCTAGTTGCATTAATGCCTTCCTTGGGGTGAGATGAATAAATATATGGAAATGTATATTTGTAATATAATTACATAAAAGTCTCTGCTTTTATTTCTCATTCTGTGTTTATTTATTTTTCTAATAGATTTGCTGTCTCTTTCTTTCTTTTTCTGTTTTGGTTAGAACATCATACATATTGATGAATTTCTATGTTTCTGTGTTGGGGATGTCTATTCTAATAGAAATTTCCTTATGACTTTTTCTTATCTTTGTTGGCTTCAATTTCATCCTGAACTTGTCCTGAAAGCATAGTTATAGGCTAATTATTGCAATACATGTGTTTTTTTTGTGAGGTGAATTAATTTTTTGTTCTGTTATCGATAAGTCTTTTGCTTTTTTCTGTTTTTGTACTTTTCAAACATCTGACAACTTGAAAAAAAAAACATTTTATATTCCTCACTTTGACTATCAAGAATTTTCAGATGTTTTCAAACAAGACATCTGATAGGATTTTAAATAACCTTTCCTTTTTTATGGTAACATTAACAAAAACAGATGTCAGCAAACATTAGTCTACTCATAGATAATATATTGCTAGTTGTCAAGGGATTGACTGGAAATATTTTTTGAACATTCATTATCTAAAAGCCTAATGAAGCGGCATAAAAATAAAATTAACAAACTGGGTTCAAATTTCAGCTTAGGCTGCTTCAGTTCAGTTTACAAAAAACATTGAGAAAGACATGGCTCCACTCCCCTGTGTATTTTGTCCAGTTATGAAATATAAAAAAAAAGAAGATTAATATAATAGGCTAGTTATGTTGGATTGAGAAAAGACAGAAAGACATGAATTTATTCCATAGGAATGATATATATATATATATATATATATATATATATATATATATATATATATATATATATATATGTGTGTGTGTGTGTGTGTGTGTATGTATGTGTATGATAAAAAAACATACATACATGCACAAAAGTTTTACCTATTCATAAATATATTTCTTCTACAAGTGATATAGATACAGTGCTCAATGTTATGGGATAGGGCTATAAATCTATAAATATATATTTGTGAATATACATAATATCCAACACTTTGGATATTATGTATATTCATTAATATATATATATACATTTATATATATATATATATATATATATATATATATATATATATATATATATATATATATATATATATATATATATATAAGTCAGCACAAGATAAGTCTTGAAGAAGAGAGGATTATGCCAAACAAATATACATGTGTTGAGGTGTTGAGGCTATATCTTAAAAAATAGATCACTGATGCAAATCTTCTATGTGCCCTGTCCCTTCATGATGTTTGTGATCATGGGTAGCCACAACTTCCTACTATCACAGTATAATTTCTGTGCTGATTTTGCTTTCGGTAATTTCTGTAGTATTATTCTGAAATGGCAGATCAGTGAAAAGTGGTCACTCCCACAGTCAGTACTTGGATGTTTTACAGTGTGAAAGAGAATTCCTGAATTTCTTTTGGTGAAACACATTTTAACTGAATGTACTCATTTACCCCCTACAGGACTACAAGGAAAACAACATGAGAAAACTATTTGAAAATACTGAAAAATGTTAACATAATGTTTTGCATTAAAGAAATAGGTTTATGTCAAAACACATAGCACTTACACTAATTAACTATATATCTTGAAAACATATGTTTACCCTGCAAGTATAAAATTATGTACAAAATATTTGTAGTTGGAGTCAAAATTGTATACAAAATATTTAGATTTCAGCATTAAATAATCTATAGGTGTTGATATGCCACTAGACAAAAACAACCAACCTACCAACCAACCAATCGTAATCTCTTATGTTGTCAATCTGTTTATATCATTTCTATTATTATTATTATTATATCATTTCTCTTCCTATGCTTCTCCATGGGGTGTTTCTTTTGGTAACAATGAAAAAATAGCAAAAGTCATTTGTTGGTTACAATCAAATAGAGACAAATTATTTTTGGCAATAATTCATTTCATGGTTCATACAAAAAAAGTGACTTCAAGTAAAAGAGTAATTTAATGGAGAATGAAACTGATTAGGAAATATTGGTCAGATCAAGAGACAGCAATTAGGAACTATTAAATCTGGTCAAATTAGTCTTTTATTGTAGTCTTTTTGGCATAAATCGAACATAAGTAAGCTTCAGACTGGAAACAAAATCATTAATGTTTTGTGTCGCTTTAGGAAATGGGCAATCATAGCTCTCCATAGCTTCTTCTCATTCCAAGTAATTTTTTAATCTACACTATCCCTCTTTGTCCTTGTTCTACAAACTTTTTACACAAACTCATTAAGTATGTTACTCACTGTTACTTCTGCTTTGCTTGTCTTCAGTATCTCCTTTGAATATGTCCCAGATTATTTCTCCTCATTAAGTGCCCCAGAAATGTAAATAGTCTCTTTCTTTTTTTTTTAAGTATTCTTTTACTCCCTATTTTTCTGAAAATGTCCTCATTGCTCACAAGCTCTATCTATGGTATTCATAATATGTATCCATTGAGTCAAATGTCTGTCATTTCAAGTCTCTTCTTTATTTGTACGGAGATTGTTCAGTATTTATTGCAAGATAGGAGATTAGATATTACATCACAGGTTAATATGTTTTCTATGTTTTTAATGACATATTTCGATGTCTTAATACTTTGCTTAGTTTCTGAAAGGCTATTTACTCAATTCTAATGTGCCTTTAGATTTCAGTGTCACATTAAATGTTGACTTTTACTGCTTGATTTTGATGGGCAGTCTCTTTTGCTGTGGATCATATATTTTGTCTTCTTAGCATTAATACATAGTCTTTTCTTCTTGCTGTCCTTTACTACCTTGTTTAAGAGTTTATTTCGGTATTTTCATTGGTAATTGTTCATCTAGTCCCTGGTCAAAATACACAACTGGGGAAAAAAAAATGAACCTAATAAATATGATTAAATTTTTACCACCAACTTGGAATAATATCATAAATAATTCTATTATGCATAGTTGGACTATTGTCTTCATTTCATTGTTATCACAACTTTTCAGACATTGTGCCCTCCGGCCTTCATCAGGTGTATATCGATCTGGTTAACCTACAGAGAGTTCAGAAACTGATCTTGTATTTAATCTAGTTCTTATTTTTAGTACTGCTCAGTTATTGCTCCCCAGGGTCCAAGGGCACACTGCCGGGTTTAGAGATTGATCTCACATTTACTATGTCAACAAATTCATGTGGATAATGATAACCCTTTATCCTAGAAATTGAGATGGAATTAATAAATAATGTTAAAATTATATACACAAAGGATAAAATTATCACATAGCAGATTAATATTTCTTATGATCACCTTTAGCAATATTGAGCTTCTTCTTCCTTTTCTTCTTCCTTTTCTTCTTCAATGTGCCGTTTTCCTTCAGGACATTGATGATCATGGCTCTCCACAATTGTCTGTGCTCTCTAGCTCTTAATAATTTTTTCATCTTTTTGTTATCTCTCCTAAACTCTGTTCTGCCATCCATTTACTCAACCTCACTATGTAGGTTGTGTGTTGTTTCCTCTGTCTCTCTTGCCTTCAACATGTACTGTGAGTATCAGATTTTCCAAGCCCACTTTCCTCATTATGTACCCGAGAAATTTCAACTATCTCTTTTGGATGTTAAGTATAAGTTTTCTTTTTGCTTCCATTTTCTCTGAAACTTTGTTGTTGCTCACATGTTCAGTCCATTGTATTCGCAGCAGCCTTCTGTAGAACCACATTTCTGTTGCTTCTGATCTCTTCCTCCTCTGTGAGGACATTGTTCAGTATTCATTGCCGTATAGAAGGGTTGATATTACACAACAGTTCATTAATCTTTCCTTCATTTCTAATGAAATTTTTCTGTTTCTTAATATTTGATTAGCTTTTGGGAGGCATCTTTTGCTATTCCAATGTGCTTTCCGATTTCAGTGTTTCACTTTCCATCTTCTGTTAAAATACATCACAGGTATTTAATTGTTTTGTACTTGTGTGATTTTGGCATCTTCAATTTGTAATTTGCATGTTAAGATGTTCCTTTAGTTAACAACCATGCATTCTATTTTCGTACAATTGATTTTTAGTCCTTTCTTCTCACTTTCCTTCACTAACTTCTGTAGGAGTTTTTGTAGTTTTCTTTCTGTGTCTGTTATTAGCGCTGTGTCATCTGCATATCTCATGTTGTTAAGAATGTAGCCACCAATAATGAATCGATGGTCGGACTTCTAAATCTCTCAAAATTGTCTCACTGTATAGGTTGAATAAATCCAGTGAAAACACACATATCTTGTCTTACACCCCTTTCTGTTTTTGTATATTTACTGAGTTAATTTTCTAACTATATCTTGGCTGTTTGCTGTCATTATAGGATGTGGATTTTCTAATATCCTTCCCAAATATGTCATGGTTACTTAAAAGTTATGTGGCATGTCCCTTCAGGATGTGGCCAATCATGGCTCTTTACAGCTTCTTATACCTTATTGTTCTAAGCAATGTTTATCTTCTTACTATCCTTTCCAATCCCTGTTATGCCATCTATTTACGCAAGATTGTTAGGTAGGTTATACACCGTTACCCTCTGTCTCTCTTGACTTCAGTATGCCTTTTGAGCAGCCTACAAACCTTAATTTCTTATTATGTATCCTAGAAATTTCAACTGTCTCTCTGATTTGAAGTATATGCCCTTTTTGTCATTTTTTCTTTTTTCTTCATTGTCGCGTAAAAATTCCATCCATAGTATTCTCAGCATTTTTCTGTAGAGCTATCTGTTTCTTGGCTAACATCTTCTCTATATTCGTGTGCAAATTGTCCAATATTCCTTTTCTGTTACCCTCTGTCTCTCTTGACTTCAGTATGCCTTTTGAGCAGCCTACAAACCTTAATTTCTTATTATGTATCCTAGAAATTTCAACTGTCTCTCTGATTTGAAGTATACGCCCTTTTTGTCATTTTTTCTTTTTTCTTCATTGTCGCGTAAAAATTCCATCCATAGTATTCTCAGCATTTTTCTGTAGAGCTATCTGTTTCTTGGCTAACATCTTCTCTATATTCGTGTGCAAATTGTCCAATATTCCTTTTCTTTGTTCCCAATCAAATTTTCCTGTTTTTTAATACTTTGTTTCGCCTTAGGAATGTATGTTTAAAACTCTGGCACCCCCTTTCCTTAATGTATAATCACATTAATGTAAACATCATGTTAATCTGATGTAGTCCTAAAGATTGAAACATGTCAAATTTTTTTCCATTTTGTCATAGATTTTCTTAATATTTTTGTTCTGATGCTTGCAGTACCAGATCGATTTTTTTTTTTTAGAAAATCGCACCAAGCAAGGTGGGAGTGCCACTTGTACTTCAAGGGGTTACAGAGAGTGAGAATAAGAGTAAAGAGGAATGTTTGGGAAAAAGATAAAGATGGCCAGTGATTTTGGAACTTTGGAACTCTATTTCAGCTTCTTTCTTTGGAAGATATGTTTTGCTATGTGCCGTCAGATGACTGTGTCACAATTTTAGTCGTCTCTCAAAACACCTTCCAGATGGTTACATTTCTGTACTTGCTCCAATTCCATGCTTGCATCTTGGGCTGTTCCTTTTGCTAACAATTCAATTTCTTGAATCACTCAACCTCTGTAAAATATCAACTAGTAGTAAACACACATTCCTTGATTTTGCGAGGTCTTCACAGCTAGGCCCTACCATGCCACTTATATAATATTAAACCACCCATATTTCCTCCGTATTCCATTGGCAAGAAATATGTTCCACTAAAACAGCTTCTTCCCACGATAACCTGCTTTTTAGAACAGACTCCCAAGTGGATGTTTCCCCAATCACTACAATCTCAACCTGTTCAAGTCTAGATTTAACTGTTATCTTCTCCACCTAAACTGCCACTTAACATAAATCTTTACATTGAATGGCCCTGGGCTTGAATTGTGTGAACCTTACTGTAAGAAAAAAATACCACTGTTATTGGATTTCATTTTTGTGAGAGAATTACTAACTTGTTACTTTTGATTCTATAAAACTTGTGAATTTACAGAAATGAGTTCATAGCTGTTGATTGACAAGGCCAGAACTCAATTTCAAAGTCGTTTTATGTCAGCCAGCATGGTAATGATATGTATGCAATTGTTTCTGTGTGTATTTTCCGATTCTATATGCAGCAAACCTACTACAAGAAGAAGTCAGCCAAAATTTGGCAAACATGTGGTGTTTGATCCCTGGAGTAAAATAAACAAAGTGTAATCATGCTCAATTGATTCTGAAGAGAAAAGGAAAAACTTGTTATTTTATCATAAACTGCTTTTACTGTCAGAGCAACTCTTGATGTTATTTCCTCTCTTGTCTTGCTATAACTGTTAAATACTCGCATGTATGACATATTGGAATCACGTTAAAATATAACATTCTTCTTCTATTTATCACTTCCCATCAGAATGTGGGCGATCACGCCTCTCCATAATTTCCTATACTTTGTAGCTCTTAACAATGTTTGCCTTTCTTCTCTCTCACTCTCTGTTCCACCAGCCATTTACACATGTAGGTTACTCATTTTTACCTTTCTCTTTCTTGCCTTCATTATATCCTGTGTGTGTCAAATTTTCCAACCCTCCTTCCTTAAATCATCAGATTAATTAAGATCATTATTAAATTTCCTCTCTTCCTTTAATGATATTCTTATAGACAATATCATACATTAGTCAGAAAAACTAATGGCTGCTGACATTGTTATTTGTGCTTGTAAAATATAAGCAATATCAGCTTATATTCCAAATGAAAAAGTGTCGTTATAGAAAAAGAGAAATTCTACACAGAATTAATTAAATGTTGTATAGTAAAAAATTTTGAATGCCACTGCTTCTTTGATGTTATTAAGATATAGCCTTTTGAAACAGATGCGTCAAACAGCAATGGGAAACACTTGTTAATTTTTTGTTATTCTAAAAATGTTTCCATCCTTAACACATAGTTCAATCATCCTATGAAACACTGGATCAGCCCAGATAACATAACAAGATTATTGACTTCAGCATCTTTGATAGTTTGTGACAGATGTAAGAGTACACAACTCCTACTTTGAATCTAATCACAGAATAATTGAACTGACAATACCAGCCAAACAATAGCTTAATTCTGCTCACATAAACCAAGATATGAAATCAAAGCCATTAAAAATGAAAGGCTACATTTAGAATTCAGTAATAAACTAGGGTTCAAAATGTTGCCATTAACTTTTGATTAAAACATAGAGGATAATGTTATAGTGTCATGTGTGAACATTCTAAGAATGCCTATTAAAAAAAAAAGAGGTGAGAATCCTGAGTTGAGAAGATTGGTACAAGAAATAGAAGGGGTAAAAATGGAAGGGAAGATACTAAAGAGTTAACAAAAAAAAAAAATTAACACGTTCAGAAACCAATAACTATGGAAGATTGGAAACACAATTAACAAAGCAAAGTGGGATAGAGAATGTGTTAAAATGTGGAGAAAAACAAGACATTACTGCAACATCATACAATCAAAACCACCATGGAAGATATGCCATGGTTTTAAAAAAAATTGAAACAAATGACAACTCTGATAACACTAAACTGAAGATACCTGCAGAAAGAGAACATATGCCAATATATATCCAATCATTAAAAGTCTATCTCCAAATATAAGTAATAATGAACGTACTGAAGAGGAAATAAAGAAAGCTATTAAAAAAAATTAACGAATAACAAAGCATGATTTTAGATTGTGGTTAAACTTTTGAAAATAGCTGAGTTTCTTCCCGCATTCACAAACAAGTTTCTCGATTTTATGAAGGTAATTTGGAAGCAGAAATGCATTCTGAAAATGCACATTAATGCACTAAGGAAACAAAAAGCCAGCCCTCAAGACACACACACATACAAAGGTATCATAGTTGGATCAATTAAGGTCATCGTCAACCAATTTGTTTTTCACTCTAAGTAAGGAATACAATGATGGTATATATATCATCAAACGATGCCAAGAAATTGCTTACCTCACTAATAGTTTGGCTGCTGTAACATACTGAATCACTGGCCATCTCATTACTGTCTGAAGTGACGACACTTAGCACTCATCACATGATTCATGTGACTTATCTCAAGAGATAAATGCCTTTTGTACCCTACAAAATGATTTATAATATCTAAATGTAAATAATAAATCTCTGGTATTGACACAAATATGTCTTTGTGATGTTTACTCAGTAACAGAGAAACAAATTCACAACTTTTATTTGTAATATTTTAATAAGAATTGGTACTAGAAATTCCTAGATAAAAACTCACAGACTTTACCAGAAAAGACATTTTGTAAATAACGTGATGTTGCCTCGCTCTGCGTTTTTTACAAGTACTTTCATGGTAATTGCTCTGAGGAGCTGCTTTTGCTTGTCCCTAGTCCTCGTGAATTTAAACGCCCCACGAGACTGGCATCCCGCTCCCACCCCTACACCGTGGAAACTGTTAGATGTAGATGTCTCTTCTACTCCAATAGCTTCATGTCTCGCACATCTCGCCTATGGAACTCCCTTCCCTATTACTGTTTCCCTGACAAATACAATCTCCAACGGTTTAAGTGTAGCGTCAATTGACATCTCCAATTGCCTTGATCTATCCACTTCCTTTCTCCACATCCTTTCATTTTTCATTCCTATCTGCTCTCGCTCCTAATCTTCTGTAACCCCCTTGCCTTGATCGACCCACTGTCTTTCTCTTTCTCCACATCCTCTCCTTTACCACTCCTATCTGCTCTTCCTCCAACCCTTCTTTAACCCCTTGCGTGATAGTGGCCTCCAGCCTTGCTTGGGGTAATACGCTTAAAAAAAAAGAAAGTATTCACATTTAAAACTATTTAAAAAAAATGAAGATTAGTATTATTGGAAATCTGGTATGATTGACTAGAGTTTTCAAATTTTATTCTTTTCTAAATATTAATTGGAATTCTGAAATAAACCATTCTCATTTTATTCAGGAATTGTTAAGTTCAGTATATCCAACCTTGTATATCTGGCCTCATTTTGGCTTCTTTAGTCTTTGGCCTTGGGTATATATTGCAATTAGTAATCTTTGCCAGTCTGAATTTGTTCTTTTCTTTGATTTCTCCAATTCTTTAATTGAATCCAAACATTGAAGAAGAACAGCATTTATATTTGGATTTGTAATTTTTTTTTCAGGTTGAGGCAAAAGTATAATCCTATTTCTTGTGCCTAATACACTCCAATGGTAATGATAATAGTGAAATTATGTTTCCCTATAAGTAAACATTTGGCAATTCATTGAATGAACAGATAGCATTAGTCTAGGTTGAAATTTATAAAATATCTCTCACTTAAAAATGTCTTTCAGGAAAATAGACTTCACAAGTATACTAACTGTTATTGCTCTTTCTAGTATTCATGGGAATTTCCTTACTAAACTTATTTTTACTCTCCTTTCTCACAGATCATTCAAAAGGTTTGTGCCCAATTTCATTGTTAATGTAAAATGACTGCAATTTGATAATGGTGTTTGTTTTGGTATTGATATCTGGTGTGTTCTAGATTGAAACATTACATTGTTCAGTTGCAAGTCAAACTTTGTTGAATCTTGATGTTTAATCCACAAATGAATGCCTTAAATATAGAGGATGAAAAGTTGCAATTTCATTATATTCTTCTCTATGAATTTTGGAAAGGTGGTAGCATCGGAATTGTGACATGAAACATTCAAAATGTTTATTTTGATACTGCTCTAGCTCTTCGAAGAATCAATAAGTGGTTTGGCAGATTTTGTCAGGATGATTTTAACTAAATGATCAACCACATTCTGGGCAAGCTTCTAACTGCAACTAAGATGCTCTGCTTGCCATTGTGGAGAATAAACTGAAGATTTCAATGGAAGAGATTGCTAAGAGTTTTAAAATCAATATATCAATTGCCATTCATTACTAAACTGAACATGTGGGTGCCATATCCTCTGATGGAACAGAACAAGCTTAATTGTGTTTCTGTGGCAGTATCTTTGCTGTTATATCACAAAAAGGAGACATTCTTGTACAGAACTGTCGCAGACAATAAAAATGGATCATTTATTATAATGTGCAACACAAATGTTACTTTAAACAAGCTTGTGAACGTGCGGAACCCATGGAAAAAGCAGGATTGCATCCAATGAAGGTATATGTGTCCTTTTACTGAGATTGCAGAGGGATGATTCACTTTGACCTTTTTCCATCTAGAGAAAATAACTGCACAGAAGTAATGTGACCAGTTCACCAATTTCAATACAGCTATTCAGGAAAGACAGCCAAATTTGGCAACTCTAAAAGGTGTCTTTATCCATCATGACAATAACAACAGAAAACAGACCTTGTAGAAACCTAAAGAGTTGAAATGGGAAAATCTTCAGCATTCACTGTATTCTCCAGATTTTCACTTGTTCAGGTCTCTATAGAACAAGTTAAATGACAAAGAAATTGGACTCTGTAACGTCAGTTAAAAACCTAGCTCACAACCTTCTTCCAACAAAAAACACAAACTTTCTACAAAAATGGCATCTTGTAGAATGATGTGAAATCTTTTTTGAGTGTATGTAAAATTTTGCTTTTAATTTTCTTATTAAGCAACGATTTTGCAATGAACTGATTGTTACGTGTGCAATCTATTTTAGATGTTGATGCTGTTGGAAGCCTTCAAGTGATATAGGTTTTTGTTATTTGGTAATGTTCTTTGTGGTTCTGCAGTGTCAGTTGATCCACTCAAATGAAGGATTGTATTTGAAAAAGGGGTAACTTTACTTTCATTAGATGAAAATCATACTTATATTTATCACTCATTATTTTCCCAATATTATCAGGAGAAAGTGAGGCAGAATCTCTAAAATGTAGCATTGATGTTCATGATAATTTTACACACATCAGAATGGTGTGCCAGATTTTAAAAAATCATTTTTAAGCTCTGGTACAAAGAATGGTTGAGAAGACATCAGAAATTTAATACTGATAATTGGAGGAAATGTTGAAGGAACATGACAAGCAATCAGCAGAGGAACTCACAGAGGATTTACAAATGAACTTTACCAAAGTTACACAAAAATATCTTGAAATGTTAAAGAGTAGATTTATCCAATAAAATTGCCACAGGCTACAACCACTCCCTCCAGACTACTTCAGGATCTCCTGCATCTCTTCTGGATGGCCTTCTTGTTTAAGTTGGTGAATGCTGCCATAATCCTTGCCTTCAGTTTATCTTTAGTTTTGCAAAGACTTCTTCATCTCTCACTCAGCTGCACCTCATACATAATAATCAAGGGGGTTTCAGTCTGGAGAGTTAGGGGGACAGATGTAAGGTATGAAGTGATTACAGAAATTGTCTGACAGTAATGATTGAGTATCTGTCAATATTTCTGAGATGAGGTATTATGTACACTATATGTACACTATTTACATTATTCGGACTATTGTCCTCATCTTTGTTACCATATTTATTACAATTCGTCATTAAACATGGCATGTGGAACTAGAACAGTCTACCCCAGTGAGCGAAATAAAGGGTTCACTTTGACATTTCAACCACCTGAAGAAGGTCAGAGCGTACAACGGGCAAAACGTTGTAATAAATATGGCGACAAAGATGAGGACAATAGTCCGAATAATGTAAATAGAGTAATGATTGACTTCTCCTGCTTGTGTTGCATGGTGCAAAGTCCTTTTATCAGATATAGATTCTTCCAGAAGCCACCCCCTTGCTTCAGGCCAGCAATACCTTCTTAAAGCATTTGATGTAGATCTCTGTGTTGAGTCTGTGGACCGCACCAATAATCCAACCCTTTCTGAATCCTCTGCACACAGATTGACACCCAAACACTCTGAAATGTTTGTATTGGATCTTCCTGTCCAAATGCCAAGCAGTAGAGCATGCCATTTCCAAATTTTTCATAGAGTTAATTGCATCATGGTCATCTCTTTTCTCACAGATGATGCCCAACTAACCCTACTATACTAGGTAGTCGAAAAAATCAAAAACAAACAACATGCATAGATATAGATATATACATATATATACATCTGAGGATCTGCCTAAGTGAAACCTTGGTAGGTTTGTCTGGCTCATTAGGTTTGACTAGGTTTGCTCTACGTTTGTATTGAGCTCTTTAGTTAGTTGTTTACTCGTATCGGGGTTTTTTCTTTGGGCCTTGAACCTGTATCTGTGCGATTATTTTCAACAGACTTTCATGTTCCTGGCTCTTTCTTTTTTAAAACCTTTTTTTCCCTTCGTGATTGATTTGGCTATTGTTAAATCAAGAATTCGAAGGTTTTTCGACACGAGTATAGTTACATATATATATATATATATATATATATATATATATATATATGTTCAGTTTGAAAGTTGTGTCATGTGAAACTAAAGTCATGACTAGAACCATCCATTCAAAGGATTTAACATTGTTATGCATATTTTGTTTGGTCTAGGCAAGCTAGTCATTGAGTAGTTTACTTACTGAGTAGGTAAATTTGATTTCTGTTTTTTTTTCTCTCTTATTTTCACTATTGTTATCTTTATTTGAGACTGTATCTGCATAAGAGTTTAGGTTTTGGCAAGTTCTCATTTTGGTTCTCCCAAAGGGTTTTGTCTTTTGTTATTATATATATATATATATATATATATAAGTAAAAATGTATGACAAATTGAACATTGTAAGATATGAATGTGTAACTCATAGTTGGAATACTAGCATTGGAATTTATATATATATAGTTGTCTGTCAGTTTTTAAAAAAATCTTGTTTCAAAGAGATATTTCTGCCCAAATACATGATATATACATACATACATACACATACATACATACATATATATATATATATATATATATATATATATATATATATATATATATATGTATATATGTATCAACTCATATGTATATACACATATAGAGTGCCAATTATATGTACATGTGTTTGTTTAAATACATATAAACATGCACACACATATTTTTACCTACATTTGGATTAAATATGTATGTGTTTATATTTTTTATATATATATTGTATTGAGTATATCATTGCACACATATATGAATATATATATATATAATTTTTATGTTGCACATTGTAAGTCATGCTCCTCCAGATTCGATTATCAAAAACAAATGTTTCATATGTTTGCATTGTTTGCTGAATTATGTATATGCACAGACATGACTTCAGTGCATGTGTCAATCTTTTATTTTTAAAAATAAAACTTGTCGTTCCTTTGTTATAATGAGTGCGTGCACAGGATATTGCACAGCTAAGGGTGTAATGTACGAGAAAAAATAATGAATATAGCACAGATATGTGGCATCCAGGCATGTTTTAGTTTGATTAAATTCATGATAGAAATGCTTGTTTAACAGATTGTATTGAATTGAGAATCTCTTCTTTGTATTTTTAAAACAACTTCATCTTCTTACCTGTCGGATATTTCAGAACATTTGCTAATGTGAGCATGTGGTGTGTGATTATTTTGATGTCTTTGAGGTATGATTCATTTGTTAAAACCGACAATGCATTGTCTTGGGGCATGGATCTTTTTTTTTTTCTGTTGACAAACTAGTTACTAAAAGATAGCAACCCTACTTTTCTTTTTTTTTTTTATCTCAGAACTCAGTGTCAGTTATCTGACAGTTGAACATGAATTTGCTTGATTTATTTGAAGTGAAATGACTTGAAAAAATGTTATTTATATAATCAAAATATTCTTTCAGCATGTATACAGTTTATTCAGCATTAACAGCAAAAGTTACAATGCTGGCACTTTCTGAGAGGTAAATCTCCTTTTTGTAAGAACAACTGAAAATTTCTTTATCAGAAGATGCACATACCCCCCCCCCCCCATGCACACACATATATATATATACATATGATAAAAATATCATTTTAATTTGGGATATATAAGTAACTAAAAGACCCTAAATTTTAAGTTATGCTGAGTTATAAGTTATAAGTTACTATACTCATAGGCAAAAGTGCTCAAAATCAGTTTTCTTCTTATCAAATCACTACCCCACACCCATCCAGTGTTGCATGGAGAGCCTTGCTTGAGGTGTTAAGTTTTCAAGGTCATTAAGTGTGCATGGATCTTCAAGATTGGGTCAAACTAGAAGATGCTCCATAGTTTTGGATTACTTGCATTGGCAGTTAGGATCAACATCAGTGGTAAATCCCCATTTCTGAAAGTTTGGCTCTACAGTGACTAACAACTCTTCATAGGTAATTTGGGCTAAAAGAACTAGATATCATTGGAGTCAATGGGGAGGGATTCTGTAGTACTGAGTGAGGTCCTGTGTTCCATGTTGTTAAGGTGGCTGCACCACAGGAACAGATGCTAACTAAGAGCTGTTTACTGGTTCCACTGAGTGTAAATAGCTGGGTCTTGACTTGAGCCGCACTGCCATTGGTTCACAGCTGGGGAGTGGAGCATTCATGTCATGGTCCTTATCAGTTGTGTTCTTTCAGTTGCCAATCCTTCCACCATGCTACACTACACGCTGTATTCAGTTTCAGTGATAGAGAGGGATACATTGTGCTAAAAAACCTTATACTGTATGGAATGAATTATTTAAAATGGACATTTGAAAAGAATAAGTTGTAATAAAAATGTGTTTTTTGAAAGACAGGGTATACAAGTCATCAGAGATTTTTAAAAGATTATTTATAAAATTAAAGCAAGAAATACATTACCTATTAAGTATGTCTCCAGTTTTGATAGGGCTCATATCTATGCAGCCTGACTAGCCACATTAATTTTATTTCATTCTGTTTTTACATACTTTCTTTCTTTGTTTTTTTCTTTAATTCTGCTTATCAACGAATATCATTAATTCTTCAATATCAACAAATTGTATTTCAGTCAATATTTTGAGGCACAGAGTTAAAAGAATTAATTTTTGATCCAGCTGAAGTCAAGAATGAAAAAGATGCACTATGAAATATTTTTGTTGCTTTGAAATAGATATACTTGAATATTGACTCACTTGATCTTAGCCGACACCTGTAGTCACCACTGCTCCTAAGCTCAATAGACCTTTTCCATGTTTTTCACATGGAATTACAGTCTATGTATGAAGGAGAAACTGAAAGTCAAATGAAGAAGGCGAATAGAATAAAAAACAAAAGGGATGAAATTATTTTGAACTTGCAGTATGTTGATGCATTCCTATTGAAAAATATGAAAAGGAACTGCAGAAATTGGGAACATCCTAAAGAAACAAATGCTCATAGTAAAAATTGTACAAGGAACAAGCTGTAAATGCCTGAAATAATTCATAAAGTTCTTTATATATATATATATATATATATATATATATATATATAAAATTTCCCAATTCTCGCTTGACGAGGAAGCGTGACCAGACACCTTAACTCAACATAATTCCAAAAATTATATTAGGGGTCTAGGCTCTCACTTTTGAAACATGAGAACTCTTATGTAGTGAAGGAATCATATTTTTAAAACAAAAAATATTATATATATATATATATATATATATATATATATATATATATATATATATATACTAGCTTAAAAGCCGCCCTATTGTACCACACAGAATAAATTATTTAAAATGTACATTTGAAATAAAAGTGTGCCCTTTGAAAAACAGGGCATACAAGTCATTTATTATTTATAAAATTAAAACAAGAAATACATTGCCTATAAAGTATGTCTCCAGTTTAGATAGGGTTTAGATCTATGTAACCCGACTAGCCACATTAATTTTATTTCATTCTTTTTTTACTTTGTTTGTTTGTTTGTTTCTTTCTTTCTTTCTTATGAACAGTATCAATGAAATGTATTTTAGTCAATATTTTGAGGCACAGAGTTAAAATAATTAATTTTGGATCCAGCTGAAGTCAAGAATGAAAGCACTACAAAAGATTTTTGCTGCTTTGAAAAAGATACACTTGAATATTGACTCACTCAGGCTAAGCCCAACAAGCGCAACCACTGGAGTCACCACTGCTAAGAATACCATAGAGAGAACATGTGCTTTGATCAAATTTCAAGGAAAATAGAAACAAAAAGGACATTTGTACATTTTCTTACTAACGGTTTACAAATACAAAGCTGAAGAGGCACTCAATGTAGAGGGTTACTAAATGTATGAATGTAGTAATTAGGGAAACATTCTCTCAGAGGGGTCTGCCCTACAAAATAGCAGTTCTCCTGAAGAAACTTTCTGAATGGAAATTCTTTCTTACCAATGAACTATGAAGGAAAGGAGAATGAGCTGACCCTGTTTATGCAACATGACAATTTCTAACTAAGGAATATATCTCATCTGAATATTTGCCATGAAAATATCAATAGAATAGTGATAAGCTTGCATTGTTTCAGTGCGGGAAAGGAACTGTATGACTGGAAATAATTCATCACCCATAAGGCCAAGATAATTTTTTAAAAACTCTGTGCATAGTAGAAAATGATGATTAGATAGATATTGTAGTAATACACCATTTTTGGCTTGATCTGACTCTTGTAAATATAGAGCATGGTAGAAGGAGTCAGGTACATTCTGAAGCCTCATAAGGAACTATGTTTCCAGCATCTTTAATGATTAATCATATATAAATGTTCCACTTGAGATTTGGGGTGAAATTGAGACTCAGCATAAATTCATTGCATTGAATTCATTACATTTGGAAGTTATGAATTCATCTCTTCTCCCTAGATATGGGTAAAATAGTAGAACTTGTATCTGGAAAAATTATTCTTAAAAAATTGTTAATGCAATATTCACTTGCATAAAATGAATATTTCTTACACTCCAAAATATATTTTGTCTTTAAATTACTCACAAAAGATTGATAACCCACAAAAAATCCAAACAAAACATTCAATGCAAGAAGGCACAATATGAACATATGAGCTTTCATCATGACTGAAGAAAATTCAGGTTCTGCTCATTGATAATGTTATGTTATAGCTTGATTTTTGAGGTACCACATTGTTGTAACCTAGGGACGGTTACTGAATAGTATAATCACATGAAGGTTGGTAATGAACGACAATACTTAGGACAAGAACAACACACATAAGATTTGCTAGCAGCATGTAGAAGAAATAGTCAACTACTAGAAGTGTGTCAAATGAATTCCACAATGAATCTCCAACTGCAGACCAACATACAGTATTTACTACTGTATTTATGTGAATGGGGACATAACTGTTATCAACTGTAGGTATGCTACAATACATATATATGTGTGTATAATCCTAGTTCATGAATAGTGCAAACACCAAATTTTTTTCTGAAAAACATGATTTTTTCATATAGCTTGTGTATAATGCAACCGCAGCTTCTGAGCAAATCTAATAGGCCTACTGCAGTCAAATAATAATAATAATCCCGGACATGTTTCATAGAAAATTAATGGTCTTCATTCTTTTCTTCACAAGAGTATTGCAAAAATGTCAAGAAAAACCTTACAGTAAAATATCTGATACAACGATGTAGATATCATACTTTTGTTTACATTCATCTCTTAACTATGGTAGGTCCTTTATTAACACTAGTAAATATAAAGCATATAATATATAAGAATAATTTGTGGTAATAAAATAAGCACATCCCATCTCCCCTCTCGCCTGTAACCATCCATCACAATAAAGTAAACGTTTTTCAGTGCTAAAGCTGAATTAGTCAAATAAGGCCTGATAATATTCAAGTTAGAGTTTTTACTATATTACATGAATATAAATAAACAGAGAGAGACAGAATAAGGAACACAACTGAAGCATATATGGTATAGATACATATTAGACAAAAGGGGTTCAGTTGGAAAAGTCATACCTTAATGATGTAAATACTTGCAAACAAAGATGAACATGAACTGGAGAAAGAAAAAGACTATATATTCATTTATATATGATATTTGTAAATTTTAAGTGGTACACAGCACATGGTGAATAGCACCAGGCTGTTCATATAGAAACAGAAAGAAAGAATCTAGGCTAAGAGAGTCAGGTAAAAAGAGATTACCTGTACTGTTAAGGTTAGACAAAGGTATCATGAAAATCATGATGATCACTAAAAATGCATGAATTTTAATCCCTCCAGAAAAGACATACCTGTGCATAGAGCAACTGGTCACTGAAAATGCATGATTTTTTACCTCTTCATAAAATTTACCTGTGTATAGTGCAACCCCCTAATTTTTGCATAAAAAAATTGATCATAAAATCTTGCACTATACTCAAGTATATAAGCTATTCATTGCGACAAACCAGTTTTTTTTCTACTTTGAACTGTTTCAGCTTGATCAGAGCTTGATCAGAGGAGAGATCAGCTGCCAGGCTTGGATTATCTAGATTTTTAGAGATGCACCCATAATGGTATCATCTGCATAGATATTAACTAAAGTTCTGACAATATTCCTGGGAAGGCCATTAATTGATTTTTAATGGCAGATTTCATAGTTTCTCTGATAGGAATGACTTGATAATTTCAAAGAATCTACCAGCGATGGCATAGCTGGAGAGTTTATATAGCAACTCAATATGCCACACCATTCAGTGATCACTGCCATGATGGCTTTATTATCAAGTGCTTTTGTGTGTAATGACAGTTTGAGCATCAGGAAGTTACTTTAGATGAGATCAACAAACTTCTTGTTGATTATAGACTCAAGAAGATTGCAGACAGGACAAAGGAGGCTGATTGGGTGATATTTAGATGTAAGGGATGAGCATTCTCTCACATTCTTGAGATAAATAAAATTTCTGGTATACATAATAAGGAGTGAGGGCTTGGAAAATCTGACATTTAAAGAACATATTAAACACAAGAAATGTAGGGAGGGATATTTATTAAGCTACTTAATGTGCTTGTGCAAATGGAGGTATAATTAGTAGATAAATATTACTTAGATATATGAAGAAAAGGATATTTTGAAGAGCCATATGTTGCCCATGTCCTGAAAGAACAGTAAATAGAAGAGAAGTATGGAGAAGTGATACTTTTGAGGCTAATTTTACCTTTTTAAGTATAAGATTCATTCATGAAGCCTTTCATTCTTCAAGTACATAGCATATTTGTATGTACTTAAATTTAATTAACAAGCAACTTGTTAGTTGACTTCCTGAAGAGATTTTATTCTAAGAACAGATAAATTTATTATAGAAATCTTCAGTTTGATCTTGATTGGAGACATTCTTCCTTGTAATGAAATAGTCTGCAATCTTGAATAAATTATGTTCCATTTGTTGGAGGTCAAGTAAATAGTCAGAATACAATCATGTTTTTATTTTTACACTGCAGTAAAATTCTTTTTCTAACGGAAGAAAGAATTATCATTCAACCAAATGACGTCATTTCTATAAAACACAGCTGAGTATATCAGACTATTGTGGTTGTAAAAATGTATATATATTAGATGTATGTTGGATTTTAAATCAGTCCACTCCAAGTAGATCACTTTTTTCTCTTTTTTAGCCACATTGTGCTACTATTACTTCTGCAATTATTAGTGATATTATGTATGTCTTTGATTTATCATAAAAACTTGTGAGATCAGTGTACTCTTAATGCATTTTTTTCTGAGAAAATCCACTTCTCCCTTGATCGAACAATTTTTATCACTATTATTATTATGTGGGTTATTTAATAATAATAAAAACGCCTAATAATAATAAAAATGTTTGTATAAACCAAAACAAAAGCATAAGGAAAATGAATAAAAATGACTAGACTATATGCTCAGACACGACAGAAAAAAAAGAAAAAATTGAATTTAAAAATTCATTAAACTTTCACTCTTCCAATGAATAATTATAACTGACAGTCCAATGAAATCCTTCTTAAGGATGAAACATATTACACAGAATTTTTTCCACTCATACATACATACATACATATATATATATATATATATATATATATATATATATATATATATATATATATATATATATATATACATACATATATATATATATATATATATATATATATACATACATACATATATATATATATATATATATATATATATATATATATATATATATATGCACTGTGGAGTAATGGATAGTGGGTTGGATTGAGGAATCGGAGAGCTGTTTTTGAATTCCAGTCAAATAGACTGCAGTCACTTATGTGCTAATACTCTTAGGGAAAGGTATGAAACCTCTTCTTTTCCCTTCTCTCTCTATAATATATGTATATATACCTATATATATATATATATATATATATATATATATATATATATATATATATATATATATATATATATTTATACACGCTCTATCTCTGATATTGAGCACTTTATCCCATAAATATAGCACATTTTAAGACTATATTCCTTCGTTCATATATATATATATATATATATATATATATATATATATAGCTATATATATATATATATATATATCTATCTATATATATATATATATATACATATATATATATATATATATATATATATATATATATATATATATATATAAATATAAAAGTGGTCACTGAGATCAACATTAAGCAATGACAATCTGCTTTATGTTTGAACACAATCTTCAGGCCATGTTTGAAGTAATAAAAATGAAGTCCATTAGTTCTCTCCCACTCTATGTATATATATATATATATATATATATATATATATATATATATATATATATATATATGATAAAATTATAGTGTACTGGTATGTGATATTTATATATATAAAAAGGCTCAGTAAAAAGGCTCTATATTAGAGGTAGACTATATATTAACACTGAGGCCAAGATCAGGCAAGAACATTTTGCTTCATGCTTGAACCCAATCTTAAAAATATAAATAAATAAAGAAACAAATTAAGAAAATAATAAACAAATTAACAATCTTCAAATGCATGTGTAAACAAAAGTAAATGTAATAATAATAATCAACAACAAATAATGAAGTAATCAACAAATATAATGAGCAAAAGGTTAACAGACAACATTATAAAATTACTACAAATAACTGCATTCGAATCTGCAATAAGTTCTATTCAGAAATTGAATCTATTGAGAATAATTTGAAATATGCCCTTTGTTTTGTTTTGTTTTATGGCATATCAACCACAATGGGTTATTTTTTTTTTTAAAGTATTTCTTGTATTAAAATATATTTTTACACTTTTCATAAGTTGTGGAGTCAACTATTTGCCCATAGCTGGGACCCTAACCAGTGCTACCGCCCTGGGTCAGGGTGGACCTGAGAACAACAGCAATTAAGAGGTGGTTCCATGCTCCTCAAAACCTCCTGATCAGAGGCCTTGCTGCTAGATTTAGTTTACCGTCTTACCTAGGACGCGGATGCAGTTTATCATCATACCCAGGACGCAAATATGCCCTTTACCACTTAACCAATCATTAGGATAATACAATAGACCTTGCTATCCATAATGCATCATCATTCAGAATATATAAATAGTTGAGCCAAAACACAATACACATGGCCTAAGATCATGTTCAAGCAGGAAACAGACTGTCACCACACAATGTTGAGCTCAGTGTCCACTTTTATATTTATATATATATATATATATATATATATATATATATATATATTTATATGGGATAATGATATTATTAGTTTTTATATATCAAGAAAAATTTTGGAGGAAAGATTCATGACAAAGTGGAAATAGTTTTTGTACAATGTGTTTCAGCCTTTAGGACTTCATCAAACTAGGTTTGTTTATAGTGGCATGACTATCAGTTTTGTGCCATGAATAATACATCCTTAGGCGATCATATATCTCTCGATAGATGACTGATGAGGCAGATTTTTTTTCCCACAGTAGGTTGCCATTTCTTCCTGCAGTAGATCAGTTGCCATCAAAGGCTATAGAACCTGGTCTGTCCTGCTATTTACCCATAGCTGTTGGGAAAAGAAGAGGATTCATGCCTTTTCCAAGGGTATAGCCTGTAAGTGAATGTAATGGATTTGACTGGAATTCAATCTTGGCTCTCTGATTCCTCAATCCAAGCTGCTATCCATTACTCCACCACCTATACATGTGCATAAATGAGTGAAGCTGGCAATTTTAAATTTTGAAAATATGTAAAAAAAATTTTAGTAATGATTTTTGGGTTATATTATTTTTAATTATGTGTTTTGGTAATTGAATTTTGTTATATTTTATATACTTTTCATTTTAAAAAGTGTAGTTTATCAAATATATTAGTTTTATAAACAGAAATAAATTCAACCACAACTCTGAAGTAAAGAGTGCCACACTGACTAAAAGAGAAAGTAACTTACTTATAGGAAAATTCTCGAGAGTGCCACTATATAAAAAATGTAAAGACTAATTTGCATATAAAAATAATTTACAAAATATCACTTACTCATTTTCATTTATTAGACATTGAATTGTATCAATTCATGTTCTCCATAACAGGCCGAATTTTTCAGCTAACCTGATGAATATATATTTGCACTCCTACACTTAAAATTTTTGAAAAAGTAATAAAATCTTTACTCTTGCATATAAATACATGTTACAAAATAATATCCTTGCATTTGCCTTGATAAAGTCCCTCAGAGGATGAAATGTGTCAGCTAAAAATTTGTCTTTATTCATATACATATATATATATATATATTTGTGTATTTAGGCAGCAATCCTTCTTTCAAGCACATTTCATTAAAAACGACTGACAAGGTGCTTTTATTTAGTTTTTTATATAATTTCTCGTGCGATCTAATAAAGGTTTTCTTTTCAGAGGATAAATTATACAAAAATTGTCCGAATGTTCTTTTCCGAGCGCTTTCGGCTATACTTTTAGCCATTATCAAGGATTATATTTCAATTTCGGACAATTTTTGTATAATTTATCCTCTGAAAAGAAAACCTTTATTAGATTGCACGAGAAATTATATAAAAAACTAAATAAAAGCACCTTGTCAGTCGTTTTTAATGAAATATATATATATATATATATATATATATATATGTATATATATATCACAGCAATAAAAGTATGAAGCTTGATATTACTAGACATATTAAAAATGGGCGAAGAAACCGGTGGCATTAAAAAATTGATCATAAAATATTGGGTTGCTTTGCCCGTTTTTAATATGTCTAGTAATATCAAGCTTCATACTTTTATTGCTGTGATAAAATTTTGTACCTTCAAAAATATCTTTAATATATATATATATATATATATATATATATATATATATATGTGTATATGCACATACATATAATAGCTGGTCACTCGTATTCAAGGATATCCATCTACTAGGGTGGCTAGCCAATCCTTAATTCAGATGCTCGCTCAGGCACATTTGTGTTTGTTCAACAACCAAAGAGCTCGCCTGTGGTTTATACTGTAACTATGCTGAGCAGACCTTAGTTACAGTTTCTGGGAGTGAGTGTGTTACCTAGCATAATCAGCAATCTGAACAAGGCCAGCACACTCAAACCCTTGGTCATGATGACTTGTGACTTTGTGCTAGAACAGCTATCAACAGTCCCCCAAATGTTCCATCTACCCAATTTCACTCACAAGGCTTGGGTGAACCTGTGATATAGTTTTCAGGCTGGGATCATCCCCCTCCAGACCGATAACATCAGGATTCCTGACAAATCAACTGTGGTGAGATTCAAACCCGGGTCTCATGGACAAAAAGCAAATGTTCTAACCACTTGGACATGGAAACACACACACACACACACATATATATATATATATATATATATATATATATATATATATATATATGTATATATATATATATATAAATCAGTACAATTAATTCTGACACTGAAACCATTTCTAAAGCACATTTAACTTGGTAAATAAATATAGCATTCATCATATTAATCATTCAAAAGTGGGATCCTTTAACATTTAAGATTTTATAAAAAAACACATGAATAATCTTAACTTCAGAGATATGCCTGGACGCCAGAGAAAAGTACATATGTTTGACTTCAAACCTGAGGTTATTATGGCTCTTTAGCTAAATACATCAAGTCTCTAAACTCGGCTATATTAGCAAAATCAATGTTTAAGTTGGCTTTAATTTACTGTAAATGCTTCACTATTCTAAATCCTGAATTCACCAAACAGAGGGGGAGAGACATTTAAGCAACAGTAGGTCATGTTTGATTCAGTTATATAATATGAATATCCTCTGCAGGATCATGGGAAAATAATCCATCAGAAGAATTTTGCTTGGAGACTCTGATATGCCACGGGCACTGCCTAGTAGCCTGGCTTTAAGCACAGACTGAACATAGATTCTAAATTGTTGCTGTAGCAAAGAAGTGAAATATATATTTAGTAAATTATACAGACATAACTAATAGCATTTCTTTCCTCCAGCATTTTAAACTGATGAATAACAGGTTGCTTTTAACCTTTGTAATGCAGTTTGTTCAAAACGTGAGTTTGCGTTGTCTATGGAAATGTCTCAATCTAAAGAAATGGTAATGAGAAGATTAAATTAAAAGCTATGCATGATAATATAAATATACACTTCACTCTTATCTACCGTCTTTCAGACACACATTTCAGAATTTTAAATTTTGGAATGGTAATGTCTAGGTAGCTTAATGGTTATCAGCACCAAAATTGAAATTGGAGTTCTTCATCTCTTCACCTGCCAGTTATATGTTAAATAGCAGGGTAGACTGGGTTGTCTTGCCTTGTGTGGTGGTCATTCAAGGCAAAGGATTTAAAAACAACATGAATAAGAAACCACTAAAATATCCTTCGCAGATAGTAACAGCAATTCATAGATATTAGGGAAAAGGAAGCTGTGGGGTGTCAAGATCTTCTACATCTGAAGAGATATGGAATTAAAAATATAGATGTAAATATGCAGGTACATGAACATATCTACCTAATGATGACAGACAAAAGCATTTACTTTATATAACAGATATTTTCTTGACATAATCTCCTTCTTTGTCAATATAGTTAAATAGCTGATTAATATTAATCACACAATAAAAAAATCACATAGAATGATGAAAACATTTACATTAAAATATACTTAATAACTCTGTGTCGAACTACAGACTTATTGATCCAACTTCATACATATATATATATATATATATATATATATATATATGATTGATTATTTGATTCTAACACACACACATGCATATATATATATATATATATATTTTAAAGACATTTTTGATATGTTTAACATTCTTTTTATAGATACAAGTATTTAAGTAAATGCTCTGTTTATTATAAACAGAGCATTTACTTAAATACTTGTATCTATAAAAAGAACGTTAAACAT
Source organism: Acanthosepion esculentum (assembly GCA_964036315.1). Classification (NCBI taxonomy): domain Eukaryota; kingdom Metazoa; phylum Mollusca; class Cephalopoda; order Sepiida; family Sepiidae; genus Acanthosepion; species Acanthosepion esculentum. Next base: position 47,705,371 of record OZ038495.1, on the reverse strand, counting down.
ATCAAAAATGTCTTTAAAATAAATTGTCAGACTCTGTCCAATTCAAAATATATATATATATATATATATATATATATATATATATATATATATATATATATATATATGCACATTTCATTAAAAACGACTGACAAGGTGCTTTTATTTAGTTTTTTATATAATTTCTCGTGCGATCTAATAAAGTTTTTCTTTTCAGAGGATAAATTAATATAATAGCATTAATATAATAGCATCATCCACTTGCAAAAAAAGGCTAAAAATAATGGAAGCCTTACTAATAAAAACAAACAAACCAACACTTAATAATATTAACTTTGATCATGGACATAATATCTTGACCGTGTTTTGAAACAAAAAAAAAATGAATCACTTTATAAAACATACATATAACAAACTATTTCTATTTCTAATTCTAACAGTTGAAATATAATCCTTGAAAATGGCTAAATGTATAGCTGAAAGCGCTAGGATAAAAAGAACATTCGGACAGTTTTTATATAATTTATCCTCTGAAAAGAAAAACTTTATTAGATCGCACGAGAAATTATATAAAAAACTAAATAAAAGCACATTGTCAGTCGTTTTTAATGAAATGTGCATGAAAGAAGGATTGCTGCCTAAATACACAAATATATATATATATATATATATATATATATATATATATATATATATATATATGGTGGATTCTCCCATCATATTCAATGTATGAGGGTCAAGCAGCTCAATTCTTAAGAACCAACAACCAGACACCAGCACATATGATTTAATTATACTGGTGAAGGCTTTATGCAGAACCAACCACACACATATATATATATATATATATATATATATATATATATATATATATATATATATATATATATATATATATGTGTGTGTGTGTGTGTGGAGACTGAGATCAACACTGAGTGGTGACAGTTTTTTTCATACTTGAACTTATGGGTTGAAATTTGCATTCCATCATGAAACAGACTGTAGTCCCTTCATGTGGATCTCAGTGTCCATTTTTGTATTTACATATGCTCTATCCCTGATATTCAGTATGTTTATTCATAAATATATCATACCTTTAAACTATATTCTAATCATATATATATATATATATATATATATATATATATATTGCAAGGAAAACGCAAAATTTATTCCCTATATGCATTATGAAAAATAAAAAATAAGAGATGAAAACACAAACAAGACAGACCATCCAGTTTCATTCCCTTGCTTATCAAGGTCGATGGGGAACATAATAATTTATTTTAAATTACTTTTACTCACACAAACACCCTACATACAATTAAAACATTAAAAAATGAAACGAATAATTTGTATGAGGGAAGAGAAAAAAAAAAAATCGCAAATTCGCGCAGTGAAAAAAAAAAAAAGCAAGAGGGTAGGGGAGGAAGAAGATGGGGAATTTAAGATTAACGAACACTAGAGATTTATTTTTTATTTTTTGTCTAACAATTTATTTAAATATACATATATATATATATATATATATATATATATATATATACCTAATTGAAATAATGAAACAAAAAAATATTAATATACAACCCAGTGTGTCTGAAAATTTTAATATTTTAATTTTTCAATCTTTTTTATTTTACAAAACATATATATATATATATATATATATATATATATATATATATATATATGTATGAACATTTTTTCAGAGTTAACCTGTAGAAAAAGACAATATGTATAAAGGTAAAAGACAATGGGAAAACTGTATTATTAGCCGAAAAAGTTCACATTGGATGAAACATGTAGGCTGATAATACAGATTTCCTCTTGTCTTTTACCTTTATACACGCCATGCACGCACACAAACACACACACACACACACACATATATATTAATAAAATGTTTAATGATCTCTACTCAGACCATTGTAGATTCTGAAATACACTCATTAAATAACAGAACTATTTGTTATTTATTTTCATATATTGTATTTTTCTTAAATGACATAATAATCATTTGAAATCATTTTTAATAAAGGCATTACTTTGTGATGTAAGCTTATTTCAATTTATTTGGAAGTTAATTAATGTGATATTTTATTTTGAGTTATATATGCAGCAAATAATTTCCGCTTTTCTAAATAAATTCTTAATCTATTGAAGAGATTTTGTGATTTATAGCTTTTTCAATATTATTTATAGAAATTCTTTAATAATAGGAGCTGAAGAACATGATTGTCAATGATTAAGAATTAATGCAAACATTACTGACAGAATAGAAAGATTATATGTGTAATGTCTGCTTGCTTAAGGAAGAATTAGAAAGTTTCTTTCCAAGAGCAGAGAATTGATGGTTACAGTTTTGGTAAATTAAGCAAATAATTGCTTGTTAATAAAAAGAAAGAAACTGTTCATTTCAATAAACTGAACCCAAAGGATTACTATTTTTGGATTTTTGTTGGAGCTAGTTTACTTGCTTACTCAGGGAACTGCCAATTACTATTAAATTCATTGCCATTGTGTCATTGTTGCCAGACGGGCTTTGTTTCTCTTAGGTAGCTGTTAATTATAGTAATAAAGCTTCTATATTCAAGAAAATGGTTTTCTTTTTTTAGAGAATTGTAAATGGCTCTATCAAAACAATATGGCTCCCATAACAATATGGCTAGCCTATAATTCTCTTAAGTTACTTCTATGTTGAATGAAGAAATGGCATTCTCCGAAAACCACACATCACAAAACTTCATGTACTCACATCTGTATGAAGATATTTAGAAGATAATTCTTTAGTCAGGATACTAGACTATTTTCTTCTATGTACCATTTCCCTTCAGGACATGGGCAATCATGGCTCTCCACAATTTCCTCTTCTTGATAGCTGTTTTTTTCACCATCCCTTTCACTTCCTGTTCTGCCATCTATTTTACACAAACCTTTTAGGTAGGTTACTCAGTTTCCCTCTCTTTCTCTTGACTTTAGTATGTATAAGCCCTCTTTTCTCATTACGTATTCTAGAAATTTCAACTATCTCTTTCTTTTACTAAGTATAAATGTCCATTTTCCTTAAGACTTCCTCATTATTCAAATGTTCCATTCATGGTATTCTCAGCCTACTTCGGCAGAACCACATTTCTGTTGCCTCAAGTCACTTCTTCATCTGTGCAGAGATTGTCCAGCATTCACTGCCATATGGGAGGACCAATATTGAATAACAGTTAAGTACTCTTTTCTTTGTTTCCAATTAATTTTTGCTATTTATTACTACTTTTCTTGGCTTCTAGAAGGTAACTTTTTTAAAATACTTGCAAATCATTTCACCCCAAGCAAGGTCACAAAGCCACTAATATGCAGGAGATTACTGAGTGTGAAACAATTTAAGAAAAAAAGGAGTGAGAACAATAAAAGAAGAGAAATTAAGAAGACAGAATGTAAAGATTGCCATTGTATTTATTTAAATTTTTGTACTTGCTTGATTTTGGCATCTACAATTTGTAGTACACATCTCAGACTTTTCCTCTTGCTGACAACCATGCATTCTATCTTACAATTGATGTTTTGCCCATTCTTCTGACTTTTCTTTACTACATTCTTTAGGATTTCATGCACTTTACTTTTTGCATCTGCCATCAACACTATGTCAGCTGCATATCTTGTGTTAGAAAAGAGGAAAGAACATGTGACACTAGAATCCATAAAATAGTGGTATAATGAAAGATGCCTTCCAAAATCTAAGCAAAATATTACAAAACAGGAAAATTTAATTGGAAACATTTGTCCTCTTACATGGAGTGACTGCTGGACAATAAGTTCTCTCATAGATCACTGTTATATCTTTCCCAAATACATCTGTCTACATTTCTGTAACAATTCACACTATTTATATTGTTCAGACTGTTGTCCTCTTCTTTATTGTCATATTATTGATGCATTGACTGTTGTATGCTCAAGCATCTTTCAGGTGATATATGTTGGAATTTTGAGCCAAAACCTTTATTTAGTTCACAGGAGTAGATTGTTCTTATTCCATGAGCCAGATCTTCACTGGATATCTCAGTTTTCAGTTAATTCCCAGTAGTAACTCAACTCTCCAAGTTTTTTGTTCATTGCTGCTATGGCCAGGTATTGAACTCCAACTCTTTGGGTCAAATCATTTTTGGATTACTTCATTCAATGCTTTTATCCGCTGACAATAAAGATGAGGACAACAGTCCAAATAATGTAAATAGTATAAATACTTTCCCCAAGTAATTTCATAATCTATATGTTAGAATGAGGTTTGATAATATACATTTGGGAAGGATTTATGCTGAATCCAAATTCTGCGTATTTTGTAACATTATCCCTTTTAAGTCTCATATACCTCAAGGCTGAATATGTTGTATACGAAATTATTCTTCATTCATCTCCAGACTTTGTTATTTAATATCAGTCAGTCGGTGTGTAGCCTTGGATGTTTTCTCTAAACATGGATATTCTTCTCCCATGGATGTGAGAAACTGCATTTTTTTTCTTGAGTGAGGAAATTATATATCTTCCCGCTATTTGATTCTCCCACATTAGCTCATTCTAAGCACAGCTGAGTGGATTATATTTTAACATGTTGGGAGCAGCTACAGACATCTTGTGAAGCTTGAATCTACATCTAGTATCTTTGAGGACAGCGTCCAAATCAAATTCCTGATACACCTGGCTAATTTGATGTTCTGGAGTGACAATGAGTGCAAAGTCTCCTTTGATAGTTTTTACTGTGAGCACAGTGCATCAAAGCTCAATTTGACTTAAAAGAAATGTTACTTATTGACATTGAATTCAATTCAGACCATCTGGTATTTTCTGGTGGGAATAACATATTTTACTGGCATGGTATATTCTTTGTAATGGGCAAATATCTTTTCTCTATATCAACTCCTCTTTAGAACTAAGATATTATATTAACATTAAATTCAGTTTAAAAAATATGGAATTTCCTGGTATGACTATCATACTACAATTTGACTGTTTTATAAAATTTAGTTGTAGGTAATTGTGAGCTGACTTAACCAATTCAATTCAATTGCTTAGCCTCCATTATTGTTCATAAGTGAAATAACTGGTGATCTTAGATTTTATGAACTATGCCACTCATCATCATCTCATATCCTAATTTGGATTTTGTTCCTATTTTTAATCCTTCTTAATTACGGAAGTAAAATTATCAATTTATATTTTTAAATTAACATTAAACTGAAATTGATTTCATGGCAGTTACCAAAATTTCACCAGGTAACTTTTTGTCAATTCAAAATAAAAAAAAAAAAAACAAATTTAAAATATAGAAATATTTAAAATAAAATGTATAATCATCCAAAAGTTGCATATTAAAATAAAATTAACATTAATTAAAGAAACTTTACTCATCATAGTTTCTCTGCCACTATTGGTTTTAAATAATATCATCGTAATCAATAGTCGATCACTGAATTTAAAACCATGTTCACAAGCTTTGTTTGATGTCTTTGAATTCTTCTCAGATAGCCAACACTTTTTGAATTTTAATTTTTCTGATTTTATACAGTAATAACATGATGTGAATATTTTTATTTTACAAGTTTAGAATGTTTTGAAAATTATCATTCCAATGATGTTTATGTGTATGTTGAATATTCTCACTTACTAACAAAAATTTAAAATTTTAATGATATCTCCGAAACCTCACAGATAGATCATCATATTTGACATGTAATCAAGTTGGTTTGGTCTAGTTTTAGACTGTAAGATATTTCCCAATATTTTGTGCTCAAATCAAAATTAAAACCAGAAATTTGAATACTGATTTTCAGGAGACGAAACCTTTTCCTAAAAAGATGACTGTGAGAACACAATTCTCTTTTTATCATTCTACTAAACTAAGGATAGGATATTGTGGAGAGCTAATATTATCCACGTCCTGAAGGGCCATGGTATATAAAAGAATGAAGTTAAGCTGGCCATTTCTCTTTAGTTTTATCAACAACTGATGGAATTAACCAAATTCAGTTATTATACATAATTTTTGACTTTATTATCAACCTAATTTGTCTTTTGAAACAATTTTGATAAATTTATATTCATGGTCCTAGAGCCAAATTGAATTTGTAATTGGGTGAGACTATCATGGAAGTCAAGGGATGTGTAGTATCAACACATTAAAACCCACTCACCATACACCTACCTTATTTTTTGAGTATTACAGATTGATAAAAAGAAAAAGAAAAGGAATAGTACACAGTGATTTAATAATTTGAAACCAAATTTTAATTTGAGGTAATCATATTATTGAACATTTTATGTTTTGCATTTGAAGCTTCCATTGCTAGGTTGGAAAAATAGACGAGATTTTTAGTTACCATTGGTCACTTATGGCTTTCTTAAGATGCGTTTTCAAATACCCAACACACCCTGTAAATGTGAAAAAATCCAAAATCTTTTGATATCATTTTTATTAGATTATAAAGAAGGGTACACGTCAGGACATTTCCTAATAAGAAAGACAAATAGTAAATATAATTAAAAACATTTTGATCAAATTAAAAGATTTTTTTTATCTTACATTTTTAATCTTTTCACCCAAAGTAAGCTAATAATGCAACTAAGATGCAAGCGGTTACTGAGAAAATTACTAAACTTTAGTGAGGGGAAAGGACAATAAAGGAACAAGATTCAGAAAGACGGAAGATGGTATTTAATGATGATCATATTTTATAGAAAAGCAAGAATCTGGAAGCGAATTCCAGAGGTGAATTTGCAAAAGAAGAAACTGCTAGAACAGAAATTACTAGCAATTTCAATTGTAATATATTGCTGCTGGGCTCAAATGAGGCGGTGAACACATATATATAAAAATATATCACTATCTTTATTGTTTGAGTTGTGGTGAATGGGTAGAGTGAGAGAGAATCAAGAGGTTAGGATTGCACACACAGGAATTGACGGAGACAAATCTTCAGTGAATGTCTTGGCAGTCTCTTTGTCCAAATCAAGAATTGGACTGGTTAAATAACATTTGCACACCTATGCAACTTCATGTGGCCACACCTATTTTGGCATGCGTCCATGCAAGTACGCATCTCTTTCTGCTCAGGAAACCTGTGTGCTCTGTTTATTCTAGGGTCAGGATACCTATGTGCTCTGTTTATTTTAGCCACTGGATGCATTTCGTTTTTATGCTATCACCAATTCTGATTTCTGCTCATGCACTGATGCAGTGGAAGTAAGGCCAAAGGTCTTTCTTCAACCAATATTCAACACAACTCATTATGCTACATTATGATGGTGGAAAAATGACTGAAGTTGATCTCTGTTTTTGTTCTATTAATTTCTATTATTCCTTTTGTAGTGATCAGTGATATTATGTAAGGCTGCTGGTCTTAGAATTGTGAGAATAGCAGACTCTCAAAGCATTTTCTTTCTAGTGAATCCTTTTCTCTCCTGATCAGACTGGCTTTTATTAAGTTGAATTTTGGTCAAATATATTATGGTGAACATCCAGTGTGTTTAATCTGTTGTTAAAATGCTTTTCCACTTTGCCCCATCATTTCCAATTTTGTTTTGGATACCTGTTTCAAACACACACACACACACACACACACACACACACACACATATATATATATATATATATATATATATATATATTATAGAGAAATGGTTATGGTTGTTCCAACGAGATAAAAATGTAGATTTTAAAAAAGAGAGAAACCTCAAAGGTCATAATGTGGATTTGGTTTAATGTATATATTATATTTTATTCTTCATATATCTGCAACACCAGTTTCTGGTCTCGTGACCTTCTTCATGCAAATAAATGGAATAAATTTTAAAGGAATAAATTTACCTTATATTCTTTTAATGTTTCATTGCTCGTTTCCTGTAATTGTAGTGAACCCTGATCTCATTATTAGACTGTTGACAAAACGGAATTTCTGCCCAAGTGGTAATAAAACCATTAGGTTGTGTTGCGTAGGGCTCACGTGTGTGCCCATGAGTAGTCTTTATATATATATATATATATATATATATATATATATATATATATATATATATATATATATATATATATATATAGATAGATATATATATAGATAGATATATATATATATGTATATTATAATGAAAAGAAAGAACAATAAGATATATAATCCAGTGTTCTTAATTGAGTTTTTTATTATTTTTACATAACAGTGCTCAATGTAAATTTACAGAGCATAAATATTATATATATATATATATATATATATATATATATATTAAATTACACAACAAAGAAATCCAAAATTACCTTTGAGGGTATTTTTGATTTGTCTGTTAGGTAATCTATATGCTCTGTTATAATAAATACATTGAGCTGTTTTTGTGAATCAGTTTTAATATATATATATATATATATATATATATATATATATATATATATATATATATATATATATATATATATATATATATGTATATATATATATATATATATATATATATGTATATATATATATATATATATATATATATATATATATAAACATATGCACATGTTTATATATATATATTATATATATATATATATATGCATATATCATATTCCCATTGAATCTGTGACAATAAGTGAATATTTCATGAAGTGGAACCCTGAATTTTGACAACCAGCAACTTGCTTACCTGTAACATTTATATGGTAGATGTTGATGTGCTTTGAATTAAAGGCTTCACTTTTATTAGTTCATCAGATTAAATTGTGGATCTGTCAGACACTGGTAATGTGGAATTAGTGAGATACCTTTGAAAGTTCCCATAGCAGCCAAGTCAAGTTTGACAGTTGCAAGAACTAAGACCCCAAACATGGTCTGTTTGGCGAAACAAGAAAAGAGATTTGTCTCTGGCGTCAGTAATGATTATTTAGTTCAGATAAGTTTCAAATGCTGATTTTCAAACCTGGCAGGCCTTCCCCTAAGAGGATTATGAATGTATAGTCCTGCCACTTCTAAGTAATTGGTACATTTATATACATGCAAAAATCTGTGATAACCATGTGGTGTAAAGATGGGTATTGATTATATCACATTTACTTATGTTCTAGTTTATCTGCCAGAAAAGATAATGAATTTGTTTTAAAAATTTGTTCACCAATACAAATCCTAAGAGCCACTCAAGGCAGAGCGTTACTTAATGAGGTTGTTGTAATGGAATAAAAAGGGGACTGAGTATTATGAGGATATGTAGGATAGATAATAGTTGATCCTAATCATGGAATAGTTAAGATCGTAGGGATTAGGGATTAATTGACTTGTTACTTAATGAGATTGTTCTAAAGGAATAAAAGGAGGAAGTGAGTATTATGAGGATATGTAGGATAGATAATGGTTGATCCTAGACATAGAATGGTTAAGATCATAGTGATTAGGGATTAATTGATTTGCTTTTTTTATGGTTTATCAACTGTTTGAAGGTTATTTTAAGCCAAAACATTGAACTGCGAATTATGTACCAACAAATCTTTCAGAATAACAATAATTTTCCAGATGCAAGTTCTACTATTTAATCCATAAGTGTAGACTCATACATTTCCCAAGGGTATTTGCATATATATAAAAATAACAAACATAATTGGAATTTGAACTCAACTCTGATTTATAATTCCAAGCTACTTATTCATACACCACCCCTACATCTAGACATTGGGAAAGCATTATTTTTAGGGTTTTTTTACAAAGTGACATCTCCGAGGAAGGAGTGATCTGAGTGGAACTTCCATTTTACTAAATGAATACAAAGAGTAATTAGAATGATTCAATCCCATTTATGTGGAATGGCAAATTCTAGCTGTGAACATCTGAACTGGTGGAATTAAGGAATCTTATGTTTCAGAAAATAGCAAGTTTCACAAACTTTGGCAAGTTCATTCTCTAACCTTCAGGTATGCTCTATGTATGAGAAAAACATGTAATTTTGAGAAGAATCATTTATTCCAATATTGTTCAGACAATTAAACTTATTCTTTTTGATGTACTTGTACAACATAAATTTGGTGAATCCATTCTCTAGGCATCTTCAGATGTGCAAATATATGGAAAAAAAATCAACATATTGCAATATTGTTCAGACAAACACATATTTTTTGTTGCTGTTGTTGGTTCCACAAACTTTAGCCAGTCCTTTCTCTAGCTATCTACAGGTGTGCTGTATATATATGAGACACCTGTAATATTCAGAAGAATTATTACTATTCTAATATTGTTAAACATTGTTGCTGATACAATAATATTTTGACAAATCCATACTGTAGCCATCATAAAGACTTACTGTTGGCAATGTATATGGGAGAATACTGAAATTTTGAAAAGATTCCTTATTAATCCGATATTGTTGCTGGTGCCACAAAGTTTTAGTAAATTCTCTGGTCATCTTCAGGTGTCTTAATATGCATTGGAGAAGAATCATCATCCTTATTCCGGTATTCTTCAGACTATGAAACTCATTGGTTGTGTTGCTGTTGTTGGTACCACATAATTTGGCCAATTCATTCTCTGGTCATCTTCAGGTATCGAATATGAATCATCAACTCATTCCAGTATTCTACAGACTATGCAAATCATCTATTTCTTTTATATTGTTGGCACCACAATATTTTGGCCAATTTAGGTGTCCAATATACATTGGAGAAGAATCAATACCTCATTCTAGTATTCTTTAGACTATGAAAATCATTGTGTTGCTGTTATTGTTGGTATATCAACATTTAGGCTTTTTATAATATTAAAGGAGACTTCCTGCCTTACCTTTTGTTTGAAGTAGTGTGGTAACTTGCCAGTGACAAGATATTTTGTTACGATATCTGTTGATGAGACAGAGTGTAGGGAGAACTGATTTCATGCTTTTATCAAAGGAATTATTATAAATTGAACCTCAGATATCTCAGCTGAAATTCCCTTGTTTCATTTTTTCCTACGGTTACACATTACATCATCTTTACTTCCAGTAAGGCAGGCTATCTTTTCTAATTAAATAGACATAACTGAAATTGGAGATAAGAATATGTTAAGATGGTTACTCTAGGTGAAAAAAATTATTAAAATGATCTGATTTCTTAAATATAGTTAATGTCTAAAGTGACCATGGCCTTGTGCCAATGTAAACTAGAGTAAAGAACTGGGTCTACAGCAATAGCATTTTCCCATGAACCAATTTATGCATTTTCGTGATCAGATTAACCTCCACATTTTTTTTAAAGCTCCATAATGGACAATTGGAAGGAAGAGTTTTCCGTATAGAAAGTGGAACTGACAAGTTGAATTCAAATCCTGTCCTAGTCTTTTGCACCCACTCTGCACCAACAACCTTGGGAAAAGCAAGGATCTATTTTTCTCCTTCCTATTATGGGCTAAGTAGTAATACAAAAGAAAATAACAAGTTGTTCATAAGTATAGGAAGAAAATATTTCAAGTAAATTAATCTATTTAGAATTTATTTAAAAATTGGTTAACTTGGAAAAATTAATGTTCAGAAATTAATGTAAACACTGATGGGTGGATGTATTACTATTATGCATAACCTTGCTTGTTAATGATCACTTTGACACTAATTGCCTTGGAAAAGGCATGAATTCATCTTTTATCCATTTATGTGTTATGCGTTAGGGTCCTCAGATCTCTGGAAGGACTTGAAATATTAAAAGCTGAAGTGACATCCGTAATGGTGAAAATGGACAAGAAAAAAAAACAGCATGACCAAATAAGATTGTAACTGAGATGCTAGTTGCCTTAGACAATTTCAGTATTGGCAAAATTATGGAAATAATGAATGAAATATATGACAGGTATGGAATACCAGAAGACCTTGGTAGATCCATTTTCATAGTGCTTCTTAAGAAGCCATGTGCAAATGAATGTGAACCCCCTCAGACAATCAGCCTAATGGACCACATCACAAAACTGATCCTGTGAATTCTGATGAACTGAGCACAAACAGAATTAGACCAGAAACAACACCTATAATACAGGATCACCGGTTGAAAACTGAAAACCGTGCAGAATAATAATAATAATAATAATAATAATAATAATAATAATAATAATAATAATAATAATACACAGATAGAACAAGCTAATCTCTCAGACCTAGCGATGAAAGACCACGAAGACAGAATGTGTTTTATTTATTGGCATAATAGTTCCAGCAGACTTTAATGTATCTTTGATGATCTTTAAAAATAACTATCTAAATACAAGGATCTGAAAGTGTAAATCTAAAAAGATGTAATACATGAAGACATCAATAATTCCAGTTGTGGTTGAAGCCCTCGTTTTGACAGATTTGACGTTTTGGAAAAGATTGACATATTGAACGGATACCTAGTCGGCCATGCCTTAAAGAAATGAAAATAATTGCTCTCACAAGTACAGCTCATGCCTTAACAAGGAATTTATTATTAAAGGCACTTGAATAACAAATGCGATATGAAATACAAATGCAGAAAGATGTATATCTATACTCTATAGATTATTCAGAAGTGTTCAATAAAAGTGCAATACACAAAGTATTTTAACAGCGAGAAAAGCTTGATTTAATGGGGAAAGATATTACAGTAACCCAGTACTTATACTGGGAGCAAACAATCGGAATATGGATAGAAAATGAATTCATTAAATACACAAAAATAAAATGGGTGTAAGACAAGGATGTCCCATCTCACTGGATTTATTTGACCTTTACAGTAAGGCGACCCTAAGAGGACTAGATGTCTAGATATGCAGATGACACAGTGTTGATGGCAGATGCAGAAAGAAAGTAAAGAAAAATGAGAAGAAAGGAATCTATTATAAAAGGCAGAATAGTAAATATTTGGTTGTCAGCCAGAGAAATAGCTTAAGATATTAGCTATGAAATATAAAGGCCAAAGTTAAGCAAGCAGAGAAGATTAAATACCTATGAAGAGTATAACAGATGACTGAAATGTGACACTGAAATCTGAATGCATATTGAAATAGCAAATGATGCCTTCTAAAAGTTAAACAAATCATTTGAAAACAGGAGATCTTCATTAAAAACAAAGGTAAGAGTAATGAACTGTTATGTTATGTCAGTCCTCCTGATTATGTGAAAATTGATCAAAAATAATTGTTTGCAAACAATTATTTGGAAACAATTATTCAAAAAATTATTTATCCAAATTGTAAATTGTTTGAATGAAAATTAATCTTAAGGACAATTATATTAAATGATAATTATTCGAAATGCTAAATTCATTATTGCAATAAAAATATCAAAATTAAAAGAGGAAATACACAAATGATAATTATTTGAAATACAAATGTTGTTAATAAAACATTTTAGTAAGAAAAAATCCTTATAAACTTAAGTTATATGATATTGTGCATAAATATTCAACTACTGAAGAGTACTCCATAAAGGATGCCACTATTTTTTTAAGTTTTCCATTTACGTCGCGGTATTTCTTGGTGTTCTTGATATTTTGCCAATCTGCTGTTACTTTTTCAAAATGAATTTGTTGCAAGTCTTGCTTTCTTTTAAAAAATGTAAGAATTTCCATATTGTAGGATGATGGGATGACATTTGCTGCAAAAAAGCCCTGTGCCATCTGGCAAGGGTGGTGTAATGGTTAATGACTCAGAATTGGAAATTAGTGATCGAAGTTTCAATTCCAATCCATTTTGTTATCTTTACTTATATGCAAATACCTTTGGGAAAGGCATGAATCCGCTTCTTCCCCCTTGCTATGTGTTAATTATTAGGAGTTGTATCAGTAAATCATTATTATCTCTATCTCCAAGAAATTCTTAGAATCTAAAATATTTTCTGACTTTAAATGACCTGTAAAGGGTTGATAAGCTGTAAAATCAAATTTAAAAATCAAATTTAGTTTCCTTGAGGTCTGGTGAATGATGAGCGGTAACCAATTAGCCTATTTTGTTTGTATCCCCTTTTTTCTCTCTTTCTTGCTACTAATTTCATAATGTCAACTATTATAGTTGTTGTATTCCTTTTTGTCTCTTTTAAATAAGTCCATTTTTATTGCTTCGATTAAATGGTGTACATCAAATAAGATCTTGAAATAAATAAAGTAAAATTCTTTTGTATAGAATGTAGGTTGCAAGAATGCAAGCATACACTGTGTCATGTGTCAGTTGTGCTTTTGATTGTCTCTTTTTGAATTGTTCATGAATTCTTCTCCTGAAATGAAAACTTAATTTCTGTTCTTCCAGGAAGAAGACAGGGTAACATTAGGGTGAATGGTCACCTAAAGATGAGAGGAAAAAAATGGAAGGGATAAAAAAATGGTAATCAAACTTCCAATCAAAGTTCTTAATTTTATTCTTGCCAGTTTTCTTCACCCAATGAAGTTATCATCTTGCCTCTCAACAATATGCTGACACAAATTATCTTCCATCTCCTTCTTTACCATATATTTATTTTACTTTACATTTCAGCTTAATTGCTTTTATTCTCCTCTTTGTATTGATCAGGTTCTTCTTCATTTATCTCTGCCATCAGACCTCTCTTCCTGTTTTTATCTTACTTCCATTTGATGATTCATTTCCTGTTTCCTTTTTTATAGGAGATTTTCTCTTTATTTATTTAGTTTTCTTTAATTACTCCTTTCATTTCACTTTTCTTTCTTTTCTTTCTTTCTTTCTTTCTTTCTTTCTTTCTTTTCCACTACTTCCAATCCATCATTCTTTTTTTTCTTTCCCACTTCTTCCACTTCATCTTTCTTTCTTTCTTTCTTCTTCCACTCCATCTTTCTTTCTTTCTTTCTTTCTTTCTTTCTACTTTCAATCGATCATTCTTTGTTTTTTCTTTCCCACTTCTTCCACTTCATCTTTCTTTCTTTCTTTCTTTCTTTCTTTCTTTCTTTCTTTCTTTCTTTCTCACTACTTTCAATTCATCATTCTTTGTTTTTTCTTTCCCACTTCTTCCACTTCATCTTTCTTTCTTTCGTTCTTTCTTTCTTTCTTTCTTTCTTTCTTTCTTTCTTTCTTTCTTTCACTCCATCTTTTTTTCTTTCTTTATGTCTTTCTTACTTTCTTTGAGTAATATTCATCACCGAATTAGGTGCATTGACAAGAAATAATATTATGTTGAAAAATAAATCCTTTTTCCATCATTAGGCTGCAGACTTATTGATGCACTTACGTATATTTTTTATAGAGTACGACCCCCACCTTCCACTGACAAACTAAATATAAAGACTTTCTCAGTAGATCACCAAATCTGGCTTTGCTTTTATGTAGCTAGCCCAATCAGCAAAACTTTTGAGTCCAAACATTTACTAAACTAAAACTACTTTGCTAAATATATTTGAAAGGATAAAATTTGAAGAAAAAGTACAATATGAACTTGTATTGAATAAAAGCAATATTCTGAGAAATGAATCAATTTAATTCACCTCCAAGTCTGTCATCAGACTACTACTATATTTATCTGAACTTTCCCCCATGTGAATTTGTTTGTGGAAGTCATCTTTTTCATTTTTGTTTTACTTCAGTTTATCCAAAACAAGGCCCAAGGGTTACTCAAGGTAGAGGGTTACTGAGTGAAACATGACTTTTTAAAAAAATTCAGGTGTTGATTTCTTGGTTAAGAAATTGCTAAAGATACTGGAAAAATGATCAGCTCATTCTGCCATATTTTATATTTACAAGTGACAGATCAGACCAAAGATAGAGTATTGCTATCGTATCTGGGCTGGAACTACCTAATCATTGCTTCCCATCTTTGATAGTGTTCAAAAATGCTATATAGCCTCATGGGGATCACTTATTTTCCATCCTACAACCCCTTTCTCAGAGTTGCAATGTTTCAAGCCTAACACAACTTCAAGGGCAAATATTCTGTTGAGCCCCTATTCATTAGTATGACCAACTCTAACCGTTACTGCTAAAGTTCACTTTGCTACAGCCATAGGATAGAATCACCCACATTCCTATGTATTTCTTTGGTAATACAGGCATTCTATTAAAAAAAGCTTTTTCTTAAGAACTGCTACTTTGTGGACTCCCACATGGATGCTTCCTCAATACAAAACAACCTTTTCAAGTCTAGTGTCAATCATTATGTATCTGCCATATCCATTTAATCTTCATGTATCCTCTTATGTTCATATCACACACCGAAGTAATCCTCTATCTTGAGTAGCTCTTTGACTTTGAATTGGGTAAAATAGAAAGCAAAAAGTAAACCAGAATTTATTATCAGTCTGTATAATCTTATCAACTTAAGATATACAGATGACTCTGTGTTGATGATAGACAGAAAGAAAACTGCAGAATCTTCTAGAAAAGATAGTAAAAGAAAACAAGATAGAACTAACTATCAATTATACAAATACAGAATGTATATTTGTCAGCAAGAGGAAAAGCCCTTGATGCAAGTAGATTGGCGACATCAAAATCAAGGATGTTTTGAAATTTGTCTGAGAATCTTTTAACAGATAAAGGAAAATCTGACATTAAATACAAAGGCATATTAAAATAGTGAGAGATTCTAAACAAAGTATTAAGAAACTGGAAAATTTCATTTGATATAAAGAAGACAGGTTTCAAAATTCAAAGCATTGCTCATTTGTCATTTCATTTGAAGAACCATAAATCACTTTTTATCTTGAAATGCCAACTGCCAACAAAAACATTTTCTCTGTTTGCTAAAACTATCTGATATTACTTAAATTGGACTAATCTCTGTCTTTCATTGTTTTTAAAAATGGAATGAGAGATAAGGATTATATTTAGAATGTTTCACCTTATTTTTATTGGTAATTTTGTTTTGTTGTTTAATCTTCCAAATTTATCAGCAATCCACTTTGGTAAAGGTTGATCAAAAAGCAGGACTTACACCAACTTTTTCATTTTTCTTTTGATAATAATATTTAACATCTGTCTGTGTCATCATTTTCCACTTAAGTCTTATAGAAATATGCATATAAGGAAAAACTGCAAAAGAAAAAAATGAAAATGTGTAAAAATATGAGAGTAAGAAATGAAAACAAAGATTAAAATAAGATAAGGATATGCTCTGTTAGACATGTTAAGCAGATTTGAAAAGAATTAGTTGTTAAAATGTTGGATAGATACATTTATAGATAAGAAAAAGAGAGACAAAAAGAGAATGAGATAGGCAAAAAGTACAAAAATGGTAAGAATTTTAAGCAAAGAATACTGGAATAATGAGAAATGATTTATCTCAAAGTGCCAAGAATACTTCAGCTTATATATTCAATATATTCTAATTAATGTAGCATTTGAAAATAAACTGTCTAAAATGTAATAAAGAGGTATTAAGGGTTAGAAATTTAAATAAACTATCACAGGACATATTGAGTGACAGAAGCAAGTAACCTAAGAAAGAACAAAGAATATGAATGATGATAAAGACAAGCATTGCTTTTGAATGATAGGCAATTGGGGAGAGCCATGAATCCTTACAACCAAGAGGAACACAGCATACAGAAGCAGAATATAAGAAGGATATTAAAAAAAAACATTTCTAAGAGATACAAAACACTTAGAATCAGAAAGAGTTGAAATTTCTTATGCAAATAATAAGGAAAGAAGGCTTGAAAGATTTGACACAAACTATATTGAAGACAAGAAGGACAGAAAAAAACAGCAGGAAATTTACCAAACAGTCTTTTGTAAATGGATAGAACAGGGAACTGGAGGGATAGTAAAAAGAGATACATTACTAGGAGCTACAAATGATAAAAAGTTGTGGAAAGATATGATCATCCACGTACTGAATGAACAAGGAACATAGAAGACAAGGTTAAAACTAAGAATAATATAAGTGAAATAATGCAAATACTTTATTTCAAAATCTCAAAACAACTTAAGAGTTTTACTTTACAGATAAAGAACAGATAAAAAAACTACAAAACAAAAAATATCTATAATGAGTCAGATAATGAAAGCAGTTTATTTTAGAACCTCAGACAATTTAGTTTATGAGCGGACAATTTTACAAAAGAAAAGAATTTATATTAAGTTATTTTTTTTTATTTTTTTGATAATGGCTGTTGCAGCAATTTTGTTAATTAACATATCTGCTTGCAAAGGAGACACAATTTTTCTTCTAAAAAAATGATGATAAAAAACTGCCTTGCGTTTTGTTTATATGATAAATATCAGAAATGAAAAGGAAAAATAAAATTTAACAAGAAAACATGTGTCACACAGGTTATTTTCATCTCACAATTTCCATGCAACTCTTTGATAATGATCTCATTTGAAGATATAAAAACTTATAATGTTTACCAATTTTTTAAATACACAAACCCCAGACTTAATACAAATTGTGTTTCTTTTAAATGCCTATCTGAAACGTTTTTTAAAATTTTATTCATTTTTAATATTCTTATTATTGAAAATGAATAAATTTTTGAAATTTGGCCTGAGAAATTAGCTTTCCTTAAAATATTTCACCTTTTTTTTATCTTCTTTCATAACTGATTGATTATTTTTTTTACAACTTGTTAACACTTTGTGTGTTATTTAAAACCAAAATTTTGGATTGTAAGAATAATTCTTTTCTTTTTGTGAGTGGATACTGCATTAACAATTTACTAGAGATAACAATAAATTTTTTTTCAGATACAAGCCCTATTATTTAACCCTTAAATGGGGGAAGAAGTGATAAATTCATGACTTTTCCAAGGATATTTTCACATAAGTGAATGTAAGGAATTTCACTGGCTCTCTGATTTAATTCCAAGCTGCTATTCATTACACTTTCTTTCAGAAACCTGATGCTAATCTACATTGTATTCTGATAATATAGCTCTGTTTTAGATGGGCTTTACAGACAAAAGTGTCTGTGTCTATATTTCTGAGATGAGGCATTGTAACTCTTCAAACTATTTACATTGTTTGGACAGTTGTCCTCAGCTTTACTGCCATATTTACAATGTATCAGACATTGTTCAGGTGATATTTCTTGGGCACATGGCCCAGTAGATAAAAGTGTTGGATGAATGATCCAAAAGATTTGGTTTGGTTCATTTTGTTTTATGGCATATCAACTTTAATCGGTCATTTAATGCTGACAATTTTTTTTTTACCTGGTAATATTTTTGTTTTGTCAAAAATCTATTTATGCTAATATTTTTTCCTTAAAAATGTATAGCTGGTAATATTATTTTTTTTTTCAAAAATGTATAGCTGGTAATATTATTTTTTCAAAAACATACACCTGTCAACATTATTTTTTCAAAAAAGTATTATCAGAGGCCTTGCTGTTGGACATAGTTTGTCGCCTTACCCAGGATGCAGATGTAGTTTATCATCATACCCAGGATGCGTATGTAGTTTATCATCATACCCAGGATGCGTATGTAGTATATCATCATACCTAGAATGCGTATATAGTTTATCATCATACCCAGGATGTGTATGTAGTATATCATCATACCCAGGATGCAGATGTAGTTTATCATCATACCCAGGATGCGTATATAGTTTATCATCATACCCAGGATGCATATGTAGGTAGTTTATCGTCATACCCAGGACGCATATGTAGTTTATCCTCATACCCAGGATGCAGTTTAGTTTATCATCATACCCAGGACGCGTATGTAGTTTATCATCATACCCAGGATGCGTATGTAGTTTATAGTCATACCCAGGATTCGGATGTAGTTTATCATCATACCCAGGATGCGTATGTAGTTTATCCTCATACCCAGGATGCAGATTTAGTTTATCATCATACCCAGGACGCGTATGTAGTTTATCATCATACCGAAGACATATATGTAGTTTATCATCATACCCAGGATGCGTATGTAGTTTATCATCATACCCAGGATGTGTATGTAGTTTATCATCATACCCAGGATGCATATGTAGTTTATCATCATACCCAGGATGCGTATGTAGTTTATCGTCATACCCAGGATGCAGATGTAGTTTATCATCATACCCAGGATGCATATGTAGTTTATCATCATACCCAGGACACTGATCCAAAAGTGTTTTGAGTTAAAAAATACCTTGCCACAGGAGAAGGAACAAAAACTTGGAGAGTTAGGTTATAAAGGGGATTTAACTGAAACTGAGATATCCAAATTTATGGCACATTGAATTAGAACAAATCTATCTTCCTGTGCTACATAAAAGGCTTCGTTTAAAATTCCAAGAATTATCACCTGCAGCAGATGGAGCCCTACATTGCCAAAACATTGTGAATATTCCAATAAATATGAAGACAACCGTCTGAACAATGTAAATAGTGTAAAGAGCATCTGGATTTGTAAATTCAAACATACAATAGTGTTTGTATTTGTAAATTCCGGCATTAAAATTAAAGTGTGTGTTATACGCCTATTATTATAAACCTAAAAGTAGTGAAAATAAGACACGCACATGACTTAAGAAATTCAGTCAATGTGCATTTCTACAAGGTGACACAAGCCCATGAATATTCTAGGCTGCTGGGTTATTGGTGTTTTTATTGAATCACCATCTGCAGAGAGAGATTGCCAACCAATGATAAGGGTTTTTCAACTGCTCATTCACACAGCGATTTTTTTAACCATTTCAATCAAAGCAAGGCAATAAAGTCACTAAGATGAAAAGAGCTTATTGAGTGTGAAAGAATATAACAAAAAGAAAAGCATTATTAAGGAGAGACCAATAAAAGAACTGGAATTAAGAAGACAAATGATAATGGTTGGTATTGTATTCAAATTTAAATGAAAGTTGACTGCAAAGCAAGAGTCTGGAAGAGAGTACCACAAGTGAGAAATTTGAGAAAAGAAACTGTTAACATGGAACGTATGGTGACATCAAGCAATTTTGCTGTTAATATGATCAGACCTAGTTGCCAATGTAGTACTGCACTTAAATTTGTAAAGTTTAAATACCAAAGAGGAAAACTCCTCAGAACAGTCAACATGAAAGTATTTATGGGAAAGGCACAGGGAGGCTATGTCATGGAGGTAGGAAAGTGATTGATGCTGACATGCCAAGTTAGGATGAATAACATTGCAAATTCTTCTTTGGATTTTATCAAGCTTCTCTAAAGAAATAGCAAAAGCACCAGACATGATGTAACTGCAATATTCGATGCATGGGTGAATGGTAGATTTATAAATGTGTTAAATTCTGGGAAAAAAAAAATTGTCCAGCACAACACTGTGAACTGACTTTCCTAGCAGAAAACCTAGCAGTTGACTCAATATAAACTTTCTACTTCCTGCCAGTTCTAATATTAAACTGAAAAGGTGCAATATGTCACTATCCTGGAGGTTTGCATCAGTAAAAAAACAAAGAAATATTTTAAAAATTGGTTTTGAATTCAGAGTTGTCCTTCTCCTAGACTCTACTGAGTGTTCCAAGAAATAAAACTCAAGATAAACTTTAAAAAACTATGATCTGGAATTGGAATAAAAGCAGTAATGGCCCATTACCCAGAATCCATCAGAAAAAATAAGGATGTGAAATTTATAAATGCTTAACACTTTAGTACAGGAGATAAGTTTGAAGTTTGTTTTTCTATTTTATATAGATATATACGATGTGATGAGAACGAAAGTAATATATAAATTCCAACGTTCGACCCTCACCCGTCGATGTGCAGTTGAAATGCACTGAAACCAAGTTGCATCTTTGTAGTGAGTAAAATGGTTTTGTCTATATGATAAAATTATAATAAATAAATATATATATAAAATAGAAAAAAGTCAAAAGTGTTGTGAGCGACTGGCTGAGACATCAGTCCAAAGATTTTTATGCTGAGGGAATACGGAAGCTTCTGCACAGATGGGAAAAATGTGTGACAGTGATAGGAGTCTACGTTGAAAAAAAAAGTAAGCTTCTATCTGTATTAGAAGTCTGTATACCGAATAATTCACCTTATTTATTGAATGACCCTTGTATAAGTAAGTAGAAGTTATTGGTAAGCTAAATAGGGGGCACAGTTTTAGTGCCTTGCCATGAGTGTAACTTTTCAGAGATACACCTCTGCTTGGATGCTCTATGAATATATTTCTTTGATAATGTTACTTTTGACTCAAAAATATACATATATATTACTGACATCTGTTACAGTGAAATATTGTAGGTATTTAACCCATTTTTTTTTGTATGATTAACAATGAAATATATTTTGTGCTATTTTCAGAAAGCTACTTATACAAGAAAATAGCATTTTTAAAATTTTATATTTCATATTAATATTGATTACACACTCCAAATGTATTTTTAAAAAAAAAATTAATTTTCTGAATTTTAAGAGTAGGGTTTAGTTATGTCAATTCATTATAAATATTTATCCCTCTAAGCTAACTAAAGGAAAATAAAAGTAAATAAAAGCAAATCATTCATAGGAAGAATAAAACATATTTTGCAGCTCTTTTGAAACAATTTACAATTTTTGTATGTTAACATTATTAAAATTTTGGATGTTAACATTATTTTAATAAAAAAACGGGAAAATGTATGCTTCAAGTTATATATTTTTTAAATATTTTTTTAAAACATTTTTTAAAATTATCTGAAATTTTCTAAAGTTTGTAAGAATATGCTTTATCATTTTGTATAAGCATATTTTGCAGGGAGGGAGCTTGTCAATTTACAATGAAGTTATATAACAAATGGAATCCCCTCTTAAAATTTAAAAATAATTTTTTTTATATTTCTGATATGGTGTGCTTAATTAAACATTGTATTAATAATTATATACCATGTCACTTTAAGATTTGGCTCTCCACAACCTTCTATCTCTTGTAGCTTTTAACAATATTTGTCCCTTTGCCAAGCCTCAACCCCTTCCATTCACAAAAGCTCATCTGGTAAGTGGTCTGTTGCCTTCTCCTGTCCCTTTTTTTTTATATGTCTCGTGAGTCTCAAATTATCCAAGCTTTCTGTCCTCATTATATGTTCAAGAAATTTCAGCTCTCTTTCTGATTGTGAGTGTCCTTTTTGTTTCCATTTTCTTTAAGACTTCCTCATCACTTACTTCCTCTGTCCATGGTATTCTCAGCATCCTTGTGTAGAAACATATTTCTGTCACCTCCCATTTTCTCTTTATTGTGATGAAATTTCCGTCATTCACTGGCATATAGGAGGACTGACATAACAGAACAGAAAAGAGTGCTGAACTAGCACTCTTTTCTTTTCTTCTAATGAAATTTTCCTGTTTCTTAATACTTTGCTTAGGATTTGAAAGGTATCTTTTGATATTCCAGTATGTGTTCAGATTTAAAATTGTTTAAAAAATTAGTTTTTCTTGGAGAGATGAATTTTGTTGAAATTTCAATATTTTTTGTCATATAAATCATTACATTTCTTTTCAGTGCTGACCTAATGTTGTTAACAGACAATACAAGCCAGATTCAGTTATTACTTTATTCATTAGCAAGTACCACTAAACTAGTGCAGACATTAGCCTTGCCCATAAATTAAATTCCTTGCCCCTGAGCATTACCTCGCAAGTCTGAGCATTTTCATAATGAGTCGTTTTATCAGTGTTCACCCCTCCTCCTATTTTCCCATTGTGTCACTTGGAATTGATAAGCCAATCAGCTGGGATGAATTGCCATCAGGAACAAAGAAAATGGAAGATTCACTCAGGAAACAAGCTTTGCCAAACACAAGTGCCAAGAAGTGGCATAGGTGCCAAAGTACTCAATATCTAAGCAAAGAAGGAAGTGATTTCTACGAAGTCCTTTATCTTCGTATGTGTGTGTTTGCTGCAAGTAAGGTGAATATGTGAATGTAAATATACAGGCACATTTATATTGCATTGTCTTATATGAAATGGCTGATCAGAAATAGGAAGATAAAATACAATATTCTTAAATTGTTATATTCCATGCTAACAGGAATATATACTTTTCAAACACAGTGGATAAAATAAGTAAAGGTTTATGTTAATTACAGTTATGCTCAAGTTCGTTGCAAGTCAATCCAGTAGTGAGTGCTACTATTGGAAGGTCGGTAGTTCTCATGTATGTCTGAGTCATACTCAACAGATCCCAGCTAGTAATATTTACCAGCCTCCCCACAAGAGAAAAAAATTTGCCTAAACTTTAAAATATCAAAATGTTGCCAAACCAGTAAATATATAAATTGAGTTGACATTTCTTTTAATCATTTCATCCCGAGTAAGGTAATAAAGCCACTAAGACTCAAGGGGGGTTACTGAGCATGAAAAAATAAGAAAAAGAAAAACATTATTAAAGAGAAAGCACAATAAAAGAAGATCAAAGGTGTTTGGAAAGCAAGAAGCCAGAAGAGTTCCACAAGGGAGAAGTGTGAGAAAAGAAACTGTTAGCAACAAACTTAAATTTACATCTAGGCAATTTAAGTGCAAATTGATGAGATCTTGTTGCCAATCATGATGTGTCAGCATTTATTTGGTTATTTAATATAGAAATCAGTATTTTTTCTTATATTTAAGTTAATAAGCATTTACTTAGTTCAGGGTAGGTAAATATTGGCCATTTATATTTGAGTCTATAACAATTTACTTGGTTATAAGATATTGGTCATATTTATATTTGTATCTGTAAGCACTATCTTGGTTTGTCTATAGGTAATTATTTGTCATTTGTATTTCAACCTTTAAGTATTTTCTTAGTTTGAGTATTGGTTAATACTGATCATTTATATTTGAGTCTGTAATCATTGAATTTGTATGAGTCCTCTTTTTGAAGGGAGGCAATCCCACTGTGCGAGATGCAACTGACATATTCTTGACCCTGCCTTCAGGGAAAATAAGTATATAAAACTTTATTGCAACTGCTACATGGTAATAACATTAATAGCACAAGATTACATCCAATAGGATCAGCATGAAAGATTGGAGTATAAATTTTAGAGATAAAGTACTTAATAGCAACAAGGGGGAAATATACCACTAATTGCTTTTTTGGCAATCAAATTAGTGCTGTCAAATTTTCCTGGATAATTAATTGTTATTATTAATTTCTGTTTAGTTTTTCTTTCTGAAAATCTCTAAGAACTGAACATTTCTTTATGGTTGACATTGTTGCGGGTGGTATATTGGCCCACAAACAGATATTGAATGACGAAAGACAACAACAAACAAAACAAAGACTTGTGTAAAAAAATATATTGCCAAATTTATTTTCATTAAAGAAAATGCATCAACAAAAATATGGTTACAGTGCACTAGGGAAAAAATATCTTTGCATGCTCATATCAAGAGTGAAAAGAGTGTGGTCCTGAAAAGGACAGTTTTGGTAGTTGCTAAAGAGTGTTGTCCTGAAAAGGACAGTATTTGTAGTTGCTGGAGAGTATTATCTTGAAAAGAATAGTTTTGTGAAGAGCATTGTTCTGAAAAGGACAGTTTATTGCATATTGTTGCTGATTGTGAAGATGGCCTAAGGCCTGCTGGAAATGGCTGGAGCTGTAGGATGCTAGAACAGATACAACACTTGATATTTTCTTGACCCCCCCCCCCACTGAGTCAGGTTATGACACAAGGTTGGTTTTTAACATGGGGACCCAAGTGTTTTCACCCGGGCTGCTGGTCTTGGCTGGTCATAGCTTGTCCAAGCTGGTCTAAGCTGGTCATGGCTTGTCATAGCTGGTCCAGGCCGGAGCCGGTCCAAGCTAGTCATAGCCATGATACTACCAGCACAGGGATGAATCTCTACACCAGGTAAAACAGATACTACACTTGGTATCTACTTGACCCCCCCCACTGAGTCAGGTTGTGACACAAGGTCGGTTTTTAACATGGGGACCCGAGTGTTTTCACCCGAGCCGCTGGTCTTTGCTGGTCATAGCTTGTCCAAGCTGGTCATAGCTAGTCATGGCTGGTCATAGCTTGTCCAAGCTGGGCATAGATAGACGTAGCCATGATACTACCAGCGCAGGGACAAATCCCTACACCAGGTAAAACAGATACTACACTTTGATTTTTTTGTTTTAGCTTCTTTGAGGCTGTTTTATATGCTGGAGCAGTTCTACTATAATTGCTGGTTAAGCTTTTTTCTTTCAGTTGTTTTTAAAAAATGTGGGAGTGCCAACAGCATACAACATCATCTATATACATTATCAAAATATGCATTTGGTAACCAACATTACGCTCATCTCAAAAATCTACTTATACTGCATCTAACCAGTTCTGGTAGAATTTAGTAGAACGTTATTATTACCTGATTACTTTAGTGTAACTCACATCACGCAGTTGCATGTCAGTCCTCCTAAAGACCTGCAATTTCTTCTGTGGGTAAAAAGTGACTTAACTCTCTGCTCTATGTACTATACATCTATTTCTTTATGTGCCACATTTCTTTAGGATATTGGTGATCATGGCTCTCAACAACTTCCTACTCTTTGTAGTGCTTAGCAATATTTGACTTTTTACTATCGCTCACATTCCCTGTTCTACCATGCATTTATATAAGCTCTGTCTTCAGGAAATCTTGTGTGTGCCAAATTTTCCCAGTACTCCTTCCTTATTATATGTACCAGAAACTTCCACTATCTCTTTCTGATATAAGTATAATAGTTTTTTTCTGTTTACATTTTTCTTTAAAACTTCCTTATTGCATACACATTCCAGTTATGGCATTGTCAGCATCCTTCTGTAGAACCACGTTTCTGTTATCTCACGCCTTTTCTTCATCTGCGGAGAGATTGTCTAACATTTAGTGCCATATCGGAGGATTCATATTACATAGCAGTTAAGCAATCATTTTTTTTTCTAATCAAATTTTCCTTTTTCTTTATACATTGCTTAGTTTTTGGAAGACATTTTTTGGTATTAAGCTTCCTTAGTATAGTCATGCTGTAAAGATTAAATCTGGTGAGAAGACAAGTCCTTGTCTTATACCCTTTTCTATTTTTGCATGCTTACTCAATTCATTTTCTATTCGTATGTAGAAGGTTTTCTTCAAATTCTCTTAATTCTGTATTATCTAACATCCTTCCCAAATAAAGCTTTCCAGATAGTTCAAACAGTTCCTTGTGCTGTACCTTATGAAATGCTATTGCGTACTCTATGAAACACAAGTATTAGCCCTTCTGCCTTTGTATTGCTCTCTCTATCATTCTGGTTATAGATTCAGCGTTCTTTTTTTTTTGTTGTTGCACCTTTCAGAAACCACACAGTTCTTGTTCTATATCTCCTAGTAAGTTTTAAAAAATTGTTAAAAATTTAATATCATCTTTAGTTCAAAGCAATTAGTATCTATATCTATAATTCTCAAAATATGTATGTGTGTGTGTGTGATCAAATGTTGTTTATGCGTTTCCACAGTTTTCATCCGATTTCGATGAATTTTTTTTTGTTTGATAGGTTATTCTTCAGTGGCGGATTTGAGTTCAAATTGTTGGTCTCAATGGCTCTCCACTACTTCCTGTCTATTATAACTCTCAGAAACGTTTTACTATTTACTATTTGTTCTTGGATATAGTATATATTTCATAAAAACTTTAATAAATATTTTAAATTATTACAATAATATTATTAATTATTATACAGTTCCTTTTCAGCCCCCCTTCAAATTGTTAAATCCTCATTTGGAGATGTACCTCAGTTGCACCCAATTATTGTTACTAATATTGATTTTCAGGTGGGCTGACTTTAAACTTAAACTGCTTCAACTGAATGGTAAAAATTCCCAGTAATGAAAGACCCGGTCAAAGACGTGTTATACTGCTAGTTTGTTTTAATTGTAAACTTGCTTTCAGTTTTAGATGACAAATTTCTTGCAATGGAGATTTGAACTTACAACATGTTTTTGTCTAATAAATTAATAGAAAAGGGAAGATATTTAACTGAATATTTTCAGTTAACAGAATATTCATGATTGGAAATGTTTTAAATTAAATAAAATAGTCAATAACCATATACATCTACATATAGTGTACATGTGTATTTAGTCAATTACCATATTATTCTTTTAAATCAAACTTCCCTGTCAGTTTTGGTCAGATTCAGATTTTCTAGGAAAAAAGTGTTGTTAGTCTTATATATTGTACAAATAGCCTCACCTAGAATTTGAACTCAGATGATTTTGTTTTCTTTGTTCATCAAGGCTAGCACACTGTGCTTCTTATCATAAATATGCATGGATAACAAAAACATAATTAATGATGTAAGTGCATTCATATCAATTAAAGTTTGATTAAGTGATTGATAAATTGATTCATTAATCAATTAAGTGCTGCCTTGATTAGTTTCATCTGATTTTGTGTCTGACTTTCTCTGGTTGTTTTGAGTATCAGTTTCAATGGAGTTCTTATGCAACTCTTGCCTTCTGCTTGATTCAAACCTGTTTCACTGTCTGAATAAGCATTTGTGTTTGGCTGTATATACACAATGTCCATCCTAGCCTGCAAAGTCTATACACAGTTTAATTGTGGCTATGTTTATAACTGGTAAATTTATAAAACATAAAGAATAATTATCAATGAAATTCAGTCTAAAAATGTTAGATCTTTATTATTGTTAGTAATTTTGTTAATATTCCTTTATAGTTACTAATTGTAGATATTGGCTTTGTTTTCTATTCTAAAGTTCACCCAAAATAAGGCTCGAGGGACACTAATGGTAGAGGGTTACTGTAAAAATAGTTATGATGAATAAGGTGTGTGACATTTTTTTTATTAACTACTCACCCAATTCAAGCCCCAAGAGCTACTCAAGCCAGAATATTACTAAAGTGAGTAAGTAAAGATTATGAAGATATGGAGGGCAGAAAGTGGTTCACCTTAGAGTAGTAGAGGTTAAGATTGTATCGGTCAAGGAACTATGCTAAACAAAGTAGCAGTTCTTGGGGAAAAGCTGGCCAAGTGGAACTTCTTCCTTACCAGATGAAGACAAATGGAATGAGGATGATTTGACCCTTTGTATGTAACAGGGCATATCTTAGATGTAAACATCTGAAGTGATGGAACTAAGGAATGCAGCTTGTTTGAACATTTGCCATGGAAATAGCGATAGATTAATGATAGGCTTGTATTATTTCATTAGTATTAGAGAAGCAATAAGGTTGAAAATAATTCTTCGTCCGCAAGTCTGCATACTCCAGCCCCGATATGAGCAATATTCCGTTTTAGCTACAATCTGATGCTTAGTAACATTAAAGCATGGTAAAAGGAGCCATTTACCTATGGAGTTGTAAAAGGGATGCATATTTTTACAGTATCTTTATCGCTAGAACATATATACGAGTTTCAACTGAGATCCAAGGTGAACTTATGTCTCAGTAGACATCAAGACAAGAAGCCTCTGACTTCTTCACATACCTTATTCTTGATAATTCAGAACACTTAAATAGCCATTTAAACCAAATATTTAACCCATATCTAGGAGAGGCATTTGTTCAAAAGTTAATGCAACAGAAAAACCCAGAATTTTAACTTGGATCGTCAGTTCTACTTTCTATGTTGATATCCATGACACTACCTGATATTTTTATATATATATTTCTCACTCTCTCTATATATATGTATAAAATATACATGTAGACAGACATGAAAAAATCTTCAACTGCATGTGTTTCTGTATATATATATATATATATATATATATATATATATATATATATATACACACACACACACACACACACACACACACACACACATATATATATATGAAGAAATATAGTTTTAAGAAATGCTATATTTATGGGATAAAGAGATCAATATCAGAGATAGAGCGTGTGTAAATATAAAAGTAAATATAGAAGTCAACACTTAGAGGCAACAGTCTGTTTCATTCTAGATGCAATCATCAGGCCATGAGTGCTGTTATTTTTCTCAGCTATTTGTATACACGGATCAGTGGTGCATTGTGGGTAGTCTATTTTGGCGGTTATTTTACCGGAAGTCATTTATTTGTTTATTTATTTATTTGGGTTAAATTATTTTGCTTGTTTTTATTTTTTATTTTTATTTCTTATCTTATATATTTATTTATTTTTATTTTGATCGGTGTTTTTATTAACGTAGTAAAAATTTGTTTATATAGCTTATTTAATAGTTTTGTTTTGGTTTCTGAAGATAATTAAAGCTATTTGTTCAATTTTGGGGTTGATTGTTGTAGTTTGTTCAAACTATTATTTTGGCAGGAACAGTTTTTAATTTGTTTTTTACTTCATCTATTTATTTGGATTGATTATCTTTATTTGTTTTTTTTAAACGGTTAGTTTATCGCTATCGGTTGTTAGTTTATTTATATATTTGGATATATTTAGATCAATTTATTTTACTTGTTATTATTTATTTGTTACACTGTATATTTTCTCTTTTCGGTTTTCGATTTTTAAGTAACGTAGTATATTAGTTTTTTTATTCATTTTCTTATCGTTATATAACAGTTCTAGCTATTTTTTTTGTCCAATTTTGGTTTCATTTTTATAGTCTAACTAATATTTTAGTCATAATAGTTTGCTAATTTGTTTATTATTTACTTTTTTATTGATTTTGTTTCTTATTTTTTATTCTATTTCGTCTATTCTAACAGATAGGATTTGGTAATTTACACTCGCTCTATCTCTGTTATTGAGCACTTTATCCCATAAATATAGCACATCTTAAGACTATATTTCTTCATATTCAGCTCCTGATAATCAGTAGAGAACTTTCGCTACATTTATAACACAGTATGGACATAGAAAAATTTAACCTCGACTACTCCCTAAAAAACATACCCATCCCATCCCCTTTCATATATAAGCTAAAATTAATTGAAAAAACAGAAAGTTTCATAAAAAGAATGAGATGGAAAGCGCACTTTTTAAACCAGGACCCTTACAATAAAAATACACTCAAGGAAAAATACGGCTTCAAAACAAAAAAATGCCCCCCCCCCCCGCAACAAAAAGAATTAGATGACTTCGAGAGACTTAAGTGACTTAGTTAGAAACATAAAATTCCATAAAAAACAAGATGCATTTAAAAAAAATAAAAGAAGATATAACTAAAATAAACAATTCAGCAAATGTATTTATCGCAGCTGACAAAACAAGAAATTCATACAAACTAAGCCCTCCTACGCACAATAAACTACTCAAGAACAACATAACCAAAACATACAAAAAGGCACCTAAAACAATAGAACATGATATCAATAAAGAAGCTAAAGCAATCGCCCAAAAATTAGATCTTGATGACCAAATAAGTTGCATCAGCAAGGTGCAAGCTTTTATCACACTAAAAGACCACAAAGAAAATTTCAAAACCAACCCTGCATGCAGACTCATAAACCCAGCCAAAAGCGAAGTAGGTAAAATAAGTAAAACGATACTAGAAAGAATTAATTCAGGGACATGGGAAATCATCAGTATTTACTTACTACACGAACTAAGCAAAATAATAGATAGAAATGACACAGGACTCTACAGGGACGACGGTTTCATAATCTTAAGAAACTGTAACAAACTGACCACCCATATTCATGCAGGACAATGTCCCATGTTACAAGGCTAAGGTGGTCATGAACTTCCTCAAGGCTGAAAAGGTTATTGTTATGGATTTGCCTGCTCAAAGCCCAGATCTCAATCCTATTGAAAATGTGTGGAATATTCTAGGAGAACGTTCGAAAGCCAGAAATCCTAAAACAACCGAGCAATTATGGAATGCCCTCAGGAAGAATGGAATAAGATCGCCCAGCAAGAAATTGAAAATTTAATTTCCTCATGCAGTCGAAGATGTCAAAGTGTGATTGAAGCTAAAGGGCTTCACACTAAATATTAAATAATTCCAGTATTCTCTGTCATTTTTTATTATTTTGTTATTTTTTCAACCGTTCTGATCATTTTGGCCGCCATGGGTTTTGCAGTAAATCACTAAATCATCCATAACTTTTGTATTATCCTCTCAAATTACACTAAAATCTCAATAACAATCTCAATAACAATTAATATCGTATTTATTGTCTGTGAAAATTATAGAATATAAAACAAGTTTGATAAAAACTTATGCCTACTTTTCTGATGAAAACAATGCCGTTCTGAACATTTTGGCCGCAACAGTATACATATATATATATATATATATATATATATATATATATATATATATATATATATATATATATATATATAGGATACCTTATGGTTCATATAGATTCATCAATGAGTCTGCAACTGGTTTTGCACCACAAATATGAATATTTACCATAATCTCCAGTTTGGGTCAATGCACTTAATTCAGTAGTGAATATTAATCAAATCAATAAAGAATTAAACAGTTAAAATTTCAGATCAACATTTGCTTACTAGATATGTGTTTGGCTATGGACTTGATGCATTTCACACACACATACACACACACAAACATCTTTTAGTATGTTTTATTATGTTATATGTTGTCAGATTTTATTATATGACAAGTTTTAGGGGATTATTTAATGTCACATGTTATCTTGAGCACCAAAGTAGAATTGAAAGTACTACTTGGTTCTTGTGGTCAACCAGATCATTCTTGCTAACTATTATCCCATACTAACGTCATGGTTACTCATGCCAAATATAATCAATGTAGCTTGAACTAAGGATTCAGATCTTGAATCTTACAGGATTTATCAGTTTGAGTGAATATGATCAAGACTTATATATCAGCTGCCATTTTTAATAGTTTGCCCTCATGAAAAGTGTTAAAAGTTCTGTTACTTAAACAAAGGCCATTCTGACACAAAAAATACTGTTTGGGGTTGTATAGTGTATAAAATGAATGACTATGATTCAACCATGAGTATGTGGCATGTGAAGGTGAGAACTTCTGAAACCAAGTCATGTCGCCTGTTTGAACGTTGGTCATAGAAATGTCAATAGATTAGTGATAAGTTTGTGATATATTGCATGTGGAGGAAGTGTATAAAATGAATGACTATGATTCAACCATGTGGCATGTTAAGGTGAGAACTTCTGAAACCAAGTCATGTAGCTTGTTTGAACTTTAGTCATAGAAATGTCAATAGATTAGTGATAAGTTTGTGATATATTGCATGTGGAGGAAGTGTATAAAATGAATGACTATGATTCAACCATGTGGCATGTTAAGGTGAGAACTTCTGAAACCAAGCCTTGTAGCTTGTTTGAACTTTAGTCATAGAAATGTCAATAGATTAGTGATAAGTTTGTGATATATTGCATGTGGAGGAAGTGTATAAAATGAATGACTATGATTCAACCATGTGGCATGTTAAGGTGAGAACTTCTGAAACCAAGTCATGTAGCTTGTTTGAACTTTAGTCATAGAAATGTCAATGGATTAGTGATAAGTTTGTGATATATTGCATGTGGAGGAAGTGTATAAAATGAATGACTATGATTCAACCATGTGGCATGTTAAGGTGAGAACTTCTGAAACCAAGTCATGTAGCTTGTTTGAACGTTGGTCATAGAAATGTCAATAGATTAGTGATAAGTTTGTGATATTTTGTATGTGGAGGAAGTGGCTATAGGGATGGAAATAACTAATTGCTCACAAGGCTGCATAAATACTTTTGACCTCTGTCAAGGTTGCAAAGTGACTATTGGGTAACTCTGACCCAGATATAATTAATTAAAGTTTGGTTAGATACCGACTATAAGCAATATAGGTAGAACCATTTTGGAAAACCTGAATAATAATCTCCTCATTCATATATCCTCCGAATAAGTATTTATAGTTTAAAAAAGCAAGATGCTTGAAGCTAAACATCTTGCAACCATTTTAAGGAGGCCGGGATTTAAGTTCGTCTTTCCGTTATATATTTAATATACTTCCTCTGCATTAATCTGTCAACAAGGCCTGAAGGTTCCTTTTGATAATTACAACTTCCTTTCATAAAATAAAAAAGAAAAAAAAGGGGGAAATAGTTATAATTTTTGTAAGTTTTGATATCTGATTCAAATTTTGATGCACTGATAATTTGTTTTCTCTGGCTTGATCCTCAAGTCTTGATTTCAGAGCCTTTTAATAATGTCATTGCCTGAGAGATTATCTCTTGAGTTTATTCCAGATAATTGATTTAGATATTAAGAATGGTTTCCATAGCTCAGAAACCCTCCTGGACAATTTGTTCATACTGGCAAGACAGTCAAAGATAAGCTTTTAAAGTGTCATTTAAGAAAATGGGTTGTGTAAGTGTAGCCAAGGGCATAGTGGTCATTTGTTGGCTGAACCAACACATGAAGGGTGGGGGCTTCATAATAGAATAAGAAAATGAAAAATATAATGTGTGTAAGAGACAACCATGTCACAAATGTTCTACTGATGTGCAAAAAGGTCTCTGAATGGAGAAATAAAACTTCGCACACCTGATCCAAAAATTTTCTTCTAACATCAAATGGATATTCAAAATTTCAGGAAACATGGAAAGAAATGTAAAGTGATATCTATCTATCTATCTATCTATCTATCTATCTATCTATCTATCTATCTATCTATCAGTCTATCTATCTATCTAATTATATATCTATCTCATTCTATCCCTATCTATCTTATTCTATTCCTATCTATCTCATTATATTCCTATCTATTTATCAATCTCATTCTATATCTAACTTTCATTCTATTTATATCAGTCTATCAATCTATCCATCTCATTTTATTCCCATTTATCTATCTTATTCTATTCTCATCTATCTATCTACCTATCTCATTTTATTTCCAACTCTCATTTTCTTTCTATCTATCTATCTATCTATCTATCTATCTATCTATCTATCTTTCTATTTCTCATTCTCTATCTATCTATCTATCTATCTATCTATCTATCTATCTATCTATTTCTCATTCTCTATCTATCTATCTATCTATCTATCTATCTATCTATCTATCTATCCATATCATTTTATTCCCATTTATCTATCTTATTCTATTCTCATCTGTCTACCTACCTATCTCATTTTATTTCCAACTCTCATTTTCTTTCTTTCTTTCTTTCTTTCTTTCTTTCTTTCTTTCTTTCTTTCTTTCTTTCTATCTATTTCTCATTCTCAATCTATTTATCTATCTATCTCATTTTATTCCCATTTATCTATCTTATTCTATTCTCATCTGTCTACCTACCTATCTCATTTTATTTCCAACTCTCATTTTCTTTCTTTCTTTCTTTCTTTCTTTCTTTCTTTCTTTCTTTCTTTCTTTCTTTCTTTCTTGCTTTCTTTCTTTCTTTCTTTCTTTCTTTCTATCTATCTATCTATCTATCTATCTATCTCATGTTATTCCCATTTATCTATCTTATTCTATTCTCATCTGTCTACCTACCTATCTCATTTTATTTCCAACTCTCATTTTCTTTCTTTCTTTCTTTCTTTCTATCTATCTATTTCTCATTCTCTATCTATTTATCTATCTATCTATCTCATTTTATTCCCATTTATCTATCTTATTCTATTCTCATCTATCTACCTACCTATCTCATTTTATTTCCAACTCTCATTTTCTTTCTTTCTTGCTTTCTTTCTTTCTATCTATCTATCTATCTATCTATCTATCTATCTATCTATCTATCTATCTCATTTTATTCCCATTTACCTATCTTATTCTATTCTCATCTATCTACCTACCTATCTCATTTTATTTCCAACTCTCATCTCCTTTCTTTCTTTCTTTCTTTCTATTTCTCATTCTGTATGTATGTATCTATCTATCTATTGATCTCATTCTGTATCTATATATTTCATTCTATTCCTATCTATTTATATATATATATCTTCCAGCAGTCACCCTCTTGACCCAGAGCAGCACTACCTCTTCAAGGCACTTGATGTAGGCCACTGTGTTGAGTCTGAGGCCTTCACCAACAGATTTGGAAGTTCTTTTCTTATCAGAATGAATTTTCCGAGTAGCCATACCTTTGTAATGACTAATTCAACTTTTTCTGAGTCCTCTGCATTGTCATCAGGTTGACATTCAAACACTGTGAAATGTGCACATTTGAGCTTCCAGCATGAATGCCAAGAAGTATAGCATGTTGTTTTGAAATTTCTGCCAAAGTGAAATGTATCATAGTGCTCATTTTCTCACAGTGGTGCCCGACTGACCCAACTATACTGTGCAGTCAACAAAATTAAACGATGCCCATGCACAAAATTCAAAATATATAATGGCGACAATTTACCAATCACCTCCTGTATATTTAGCAATTGGCTAAAAAGAATTTTAAACTATGAATTTTTAAAATATGAATTTCAGCAATATCTGTCTATATTTCTGAGACAAGGTATTATGTACATTATTTACATTATTCGGACTATTGTCCTCATCTTTGTCACCATATTTATTACAATGTTTCAAACATTGTAATAAATATGGTGACAAAGATGCGGACAATAGTCCGAATAATGTAAATAATGTACATTAACATTCCAACAACCTGAAGAAGGCCAGAGCATACAATGGCTGAAACATTGTAATAAATATGGCGACAAAGATGAGGACAATAATCCGAATAATGTAAATAATGTACATTAACATTCCAACCACCTGAAGAAGGCCAGAGCGTACAACGGCTGAAACATTGTAATAAATATGGTGACAAAGATGAGGACAATAATCCGAATAATGTAAATAATGTACATTAACATTCCAACCACCTGAAGAAGGCCAGAGCGTACAACGGCTGAAACATTGTGATAAATTTGGCGACAAAGATGAGGACAATAGTCCGAATAATGTAAATAATGTACATTAACATTCGAACCACCTGAAGAAGGCCAGAGCATACAACGGCTGAAACGTTGTAATAAATTTGGCGACAAAGATGAGGACAATAGTCCGAATAATGTAAATAATGTACATTAACATTCGAACCACCTGAAGAAGGCCAGAGCATACAACGGCTGAAACGTTGTAATAAATTTGGCAACAAAGATGAGGACAATAGTCCGAATAATGTAAATAATGTACATTAACATTCGAACCACCTGAAGAAGGCCAGAGCATACAACGGCTGAAACGTTGTAATAAATTTGGCAACAAAGATGAGGACAATAGTCCGAATAATGTAAATAATGTACATTAACATTCGAACCACCTGAAGAAGGCCAGAGCATACAACGTTGTAATAAATATGGCGACAAAGATGAGGACAATAGTCCGAATAATGTAAATAATGTTGAATTTCAGAATCCTCACATCTGCACCATTTCCCCTTGGTACATAATTATGATCCAGAGTAAGCCTGGATATAAGACAAGAACAGAATGGTAGCATCAAAGGAATTGGAACATGGAATGTGATATTTATGCTTATAATTATATCTGAAAGAGTAATACAAATGCAAAAGGATTTATACCTATGTTTTACATATTGGTGGTCCAAACTAAGTAATATATAACAAAGTGTTTAAATCATTAACCAGTCACTGCATTCGCTTCTTTAAAAAAATACATACCTATGTTTTATAGATTATACAAATGCATTTGATAACATACAAAAAAAAAGAAATGTTCAAAATGTGAGATAAGCTTGATTTATTTTGGAAATATATTAGGATAATCCAGAATTTATATAGCAAGCAAACCACTTGCATATGGATAGAAAATGGATTCCGTAAATACACAACACTATACAGAGGGTTGTAAAATAAGGATGTGTCTGCATAGAATTAGAAGTCTTACCAGGATTGATTATTGGCACCACAATCTTAGTAACATAAGATATGGAGATGATACGATGTTGATAGCAGGCAGAAAGAAAACTACAGGAATTCCTACAGAAGGTAGTAAAGGAAAGCAAGAAGAAACAGGGGAACATCGATTGTAAGGGGATACAATGAATGGTTGTCAGGAAACGCTAAAAAACAAAATGCGAACTATGGATTGTAGTCCCCAAAATCGAGAAAGTACAAAGATTTTAAGGTCTACGATGTCTTTCAACTGAACATTTGCGAAACGCCAAAATCTTAAAGAAAGTGAAAACAAAAAGGACCAATACTTAAAATCAGAAAGAGTCTGTTGAAATTTCTAGTGCTCATAATAAGGAAAGACAGCTTGGAATATTTGACATGTGTGGAATATATTGAAGACAAGAGACATGGATAACCTACTTAATGAGATTGTGTATATGTTTGGCCGAACAGAGATTAGAAAAGATTGAAAAAAGACAAACTTTACTAACAGCTACAGAGGGTATATAGTTGTGAAGAGCGATAACATCAGCCATGTTCTGGAGGGGCGTGGCACACAGAAGAAGGCATAATTATAATTGACATTTGCATTTATATCTCCCTCCTAGACATATATAATTCCATTAATGAAATTATTACTTTAGTTCATATACATCCTTTTAGAGAACAAAATGCATTACATATATATTTAAATATTTATCTAAATAGAAGAAATCCTTATAAAACAATGAATTCAAAACAGCAATACCAAAGGTTTTTATTTTCATCTGAAAAATTGGATTAATAGAATTTACAGATTGTTCCAAATGACTCTTTTGATTATGGCTACCATTATCAGAGTCTCATGTTTGACATTTTCTGCATGTCTCAGCCAGCATCTTGATATTTTTCACTTTCACTTTCACTTTCATTTTCATTAACACAATACAAGAAAAAAATCAGTTAAAAATATTGCCAAGGCATTAATAGTGTTCATAATGGCCACCATCATTATCATGATCATTGCTTCAACAAATAATTAATTTAATTATTATTAATTTAATTATTATTAATTCACCCATTGCATCATCATTATCAATGGCTTCATTTTCATAATTTTCATTTTTCTATATATGTTTTTGGATGGTATCTTCATCATTGCTGTTTTTAAGATACTATTTTCCAAATGTTCTATGGGGGTTATGGGGTGTCAGGGAGAGATAGTACCTTTAGCAGTGGGGTTTGCCATGTCCTTTTCAGGGCAGCTTGTCTGCCACTGGTCCTCACTTGTCACCCAGCTCTCGCCTGTCACCCCTAGAAGCTGTTGGATGCAACAGCGGCTACCCCAGGCAACAGCTTTGGCGGGCCAGCCAAACCAGGTGAGGGTAGCCGACAGGTCTACAACACCCGGTGACTTAGGCTTGGGCTGTGTCAGCCCTACTGCGTGCGAAGACTGACTCCCAGTGGAACAAGTGGAAGAGGTCACCTGTGGATCCAATGGTTGTCAAAGCAGTAGCAGCAAGTGTTGTGGAGTGACCTAGAGCATAGACGTGACACCTAAAAACGTCCTGGTCATCCACTGCAGCCTGGCAGTCTCCCGTTGCTATGGCTCCCTGTGCCACTGGATTAAGACTTCCCAGGATGAGAGGGTGGGGATTGTCCCCAAGCAATGATCTTCTTACTAGAAAATCCTCATGCACAGGTCCATTATGCAACCCATTATATTCACAACTCATTATTCATTACATGTTCTATCCAGTTGTATTTTGGGGTCTCTTTCAACCCTTTATTTCATTCTTTTATTTCTTCACTTAAAACACACCAGAAAGTAAGAGTCACATGACTATATTCTTTACTTCTAATATTACATAGAGAAATTTTCCACTTTGTTATTAAACTGCCTGGCATTGTTCTGATATATACAAATATCATATTCTCCTATTTTACACACGCACGCATGCACACACACGCACAAACACACACACACACACACACACACACACATATTTATTTTCCAATATACTATACCAATATAATTATGCTATATATATGTTTTTATATATATATAAAAAGAACATATAAACATAAAAAATACCTTAAAAAATATATATATATATATATATATATATATATATATATTGTCATCCACAGACTGTTTTGCCGTTTCACAGCTCATCAATATGGCTAGACATTCGCCTGATTTGGTATCAGTTGGAGACTACCCTTAAACCATTGGTGCACAGCATGGATGAAGGTGAATTTAGACATATTTATTTTTAGATAAACATGCCAGTGACTGGGAGAACATGATTCATCTTAATAAAGAGTCTTGCATTAGCAGCAGTAATAATCACTGTTTACAGATTCACTTTTCTCCCTGAGAGCTCATCCGAAATAAGTTTTTTTCAGGAGCATGTATATATTGTCATCCACAGATAGACTGTTTTCACTGTTTCACAGCTCATCAGAGTGGCTTGCCATCTGATTGCCTCAAGCTGGGATTGAAATCCGACTGATTTGGTATCAGTTGGAGACTACCTCTAAGCCATTGGTGCACGGCAGGGATGAAGGTGAATTTGCACATATTTATTTTTAGATAAACATGCCATATTTTCCAATATACTATACTAATATAGTTATACTATTTTATGTATATATTTATTTCCCAATAAACTATACTAATATCACTGCACTATTATATATTTATTTTCAGTATGATGGTCAAAACTTATGTTGCGTAATAAAATCTCACACCATCAAATAAATTATTGTAAATAATTCCAATAAAAACAGATGCTGAAATTCATATGATATATTTATATGATAGATATATGCATATCCTGAAGATTTTATCAACATCATTTAATTACTTAATCTCTTCATTTTGCAAATATTAACTTGCATAATAAAAACTGATACAGTATAAATATGTATATATGGTGCGTGTTTGTGCACATATAATATATTCAGTCTAAAATTTCCAGAGACTAATTGAATGTAAATACTACTTAAGACCCTTCCATTTCTGTCAGGAGCCAGACATGTCTGTCTGTCTCGACAGAAACTGAAGAAGACAGTCAATGTGAAAACTATTCTTGACAGCTGTTAAGGAGTCCTATTACATTGGTTTTAACAAAAATGTGTTGACTTGTTTTATAAATTTATCATTGAAATAGTGGTGCCTTGTCAGAATGAAGAAGTTCATCGAGTTGATCTTTAGTACAGAATAGACTTTGGTGCTCACTGGGTGCAGTATAGTCATGTACCAGAAGGTTCTTAGCAAATATGTATAATTAATGAATAAAAGCTTCTTTAACTGCTTTGACGAGGTTTTCACACACATATTCAATAGTATCATTTCATAAATTTCTTGAAAAATATTTCAACGATTTTCTTTCCATAGAAGCATTCTATCCGCATGAATATACTTTCAAAATTCAGTTCAAAGACTTTTCAGGAGAACTGAGACAAAAATTGCAATTCAGAAAAAGAAAAACAAAAAAAAAATACATAAAAAAGGAACAGCTTTAAAACTGCAGCATAGTTTGGAAGAAAACCAAAAATAATATCACTTGAAAATAACTTAATCTGATTTCATGAAAAATATCTGCATTATTTTTATGCTTAAGGCTTCAAATTACAAAGATATGACTATAAACTTGTGTCGTAAATGGAATATTTGCAAAAATGTAATTTTACAATACTTTATCTAAAACTGAACATTAAAATGTGCTTAAACACATTTCACAAATTATAATTCATAAATTAAAAATAAAATAAGTACAATAAAATGTCAAAGATCCACAAATAAAACCTACTCTGTTAGAAGACCAAAGAATCTATCTGCTGAAAAATTATTTACAAACAAGTGATTAAAAAAATACAAGGAACTATAAAAATATTTTATCTCATGACTTTAGAAAACAATTATGATCTAAATCATCTTCACTGCCATTATTATTATTATTATTATTATTATTAATCCTTTATGATTTATCTTATGTTTCTTAATATCTTTGTTGCTATATTTATTTAAATATAATGAATTCTTACAAAACAATGAATTCCAAAGACTACCAGCACCAGGTTTTTATTTTCATTTGAAAATATTTAGATTAATAAAATTTATAGAATGTTCCAAATGGCTCTCTTGATTATGTTTATTATTCTCAGTTTCATATTCAACAATTTCTGCATCTCTTCAGCAGGATCTTTGGTATTTTTCACTTTCATCTTCATTAACAACAGACAAGAAAAATTCAGTCAAAAATATTGATGGTACATTGATATTGATTTAATGAATAGCTTAATTAATTATTATCATTAATCAGCATTATCATCTTCATCTTCATGAAAGTTCTCCACTGCCTTAAAGAGTGTGAGTTCAATACCCGGTTAAGGCAGTGGAGAACTTTCAGAGGAAAAAATTAACAGGAGATAACTGATAACTGACATCCATTAAACATGGCATGTGGAACTAGAACAGTTTACCACAGTGAGCAAAATAAAGGGTTCAGTTCGACATTACAACCACCTGAAGAAGACCGGAGCATACAACGGCGGAAATGTTGTAATAAATATGGTGACAAAGATGAGGACAATAGTCCGAATAATGTAAATAATGTACATAATACCTCATCTCAGAAATGTAGACAGATATTGAGGGAAAATGCTGTTCTCTTCCATAACAATTCAAAGCAGCATATGACAAGAATAAGACAGGGAAGTAGTTTGGAACTCAGTTGACCTGTTCTATTCCATCCACCATATCCACATAACTTTGCATCAACCAATTATTACATTATTTTTATCATTCAAAAATGCTTTCATAGGAATGTTCTCTCATAAAAATAGATTTTAAAAAACATTGAAGATCTGCCTTATATGTGGCAACAAGACAGTGCAAATAATAGTGAATATATAATTGAATAAAATGTAATTGTACTTAATTTTTTGGAAGAATAAATTTGATAAATAAATAAAAACATTAATGGCTCACCCTAATAACTTTCAACTGACATATTCTTTGGTTTTTCCTTTGGCGTATGTTGTATCCAAGAGTCATTAAAACCGGCTCCATTCTTTTCTATTATTTTTCTTTTTGTTTTTCTGAATTGTAATTTGTGAAATGGATATGAAAAAACATTTTCATGTCCAGATTCTGATATGTCTTGGAGGAAAGCATTATTTTATTTTATTTTATTTTTTTCACTTGCAGCAAATGTACAAAAACATATCTTCGCAATTTGAAGATCTAAGCATAAAAACAATTTAGATATTGTTCCTGAAATCAGATTAAGTTACCTCAGTGGTCTACTGAGTTGTTCATTCATGATCACAGATTAAACATTTTTTTGTTTTAGCTAATAAGTCCTTGTGCAGTGAGTCAAGGTTGGGTTTAATCATGCAATAAAATACCATACCATAAGGAAGTTGTCCCATTGTCTGCTTGAATGTTTTTAAATAGTTCCATTCTGTCCCAAATCCTTTTATTGTATATTGCTTCTCTGTATTGTTTTAGATGAGGAGAATAATAATAGTATTATGTCTTAGTTAAAAAAAAATAATGGAAATAATTGATGTTTATTTATGCAAAATTGCTGACTTTATTACAGTTATCAGTAAAAGGATGGAAATATTAAGCAAAATAAAAAATGTATTTTTGTGCCATTTTTGCATCTAGACAAAAAGTGACAGGCAGGGTATTATTAATGTCACCTGTGTTAAGTGAAGGTTCAGATCATTTCAGTTCTTTTTTAAATGATATTTCTTGTAAGTAGATGAGGTCATGTGCAGGCAAAAAGATTTGTAGGTAAAGGAAAATCAGGTGAGTATAACATTTAAGTAGCAAAACTGACAAGAAAGTTTCTTTTACTAAAGTGCTGTTTCCTTTCAAGATGTGGATAATCATGACTCTCCACAATCTCTTGTAGCTCTTAGCATTGTTTGTATCTTTGCCAAACCTCCTTCATCTTGTTATATCATCCATTCAAATAAGCTTATCAGATAGCTGGCTCACTGCTATCCCCTGTTGCTCTTGCACTTGATATGATGATGTGATTAATAGGATGTGTCAAACTCTTCAACTTACAACAGACATCTCTTTGTCGCTGCTAGTAATGAGTGCAAGCGTGTCCTCAATGAAACATACTATTTTCTGGTAGAATAAAACAAAATCTAGCATCTCACAAATCTGGTGGCTCTGCAAGAATTTGCTGAACCACAGCAAATCCTCAGTCCCTCTTCTATACAATCAATTCGAGGTTCTGACATCTACAGCAGATAAGATTTGCTCAGAGAAACGCTTTGCTCAGAAATTCTCTTCAAACTCAACACTTGACTCATTTGACATAACCACACCTTATCCCTCCACCACCACCACCAGAATGGAGTGATATGAGCAGAATCACATCACTAGTCTAAGACATCATTTCCAAATTAGGCTCCCATAAGGCAAGTGAAGGTGACAGTATTACAAGATGAGTGTTTGATTTAATCCAATCACATCTATCAAATTGTCAAATTAACCTCATTCTGAATTGACTCACTTCCAGTTCCTTTCACAGGAATGTGGGTGTCACCCAAGACTCTATCCTGGGCACTACATTGTTTCTGATCTTCATCAATGATCTTCCTGTTGTCATCAATTCCCAAGTGGACATTTATGGTGATGACACTACAATTTAATCTGGTCGCTGATCTTGAAAGCAACCCTCAATCAGTTGTTAACTGGGGCAGGAAATGACTTAATTTTAATGGCTCCAAAACTAAACTGCTCTCATTTAACCACCATAGAGAAACTTCTCTGCCCACCATCAACAAGGCTGATG
This sequence comes from Acanthosepion esculentum, assembly GCA_964036315.1. Taxonomy (NCBI): domain Eukaryota; kingdom Metazoa; phylum Mollusca; class Cephalopoda; order Sepiida; family Sepiidae; genus Acanthosepion; species Acanthosepion esculentum. The sequence continues at coordinate 47,661,014 of OZ038495.1, read as the reverse complement.
ATCAACTCCAGGAGAGTGTATCACTGGACCTTCTTGGCCTCATGCTTTCAACTGACTTGAAGTGGAATAACTACATTGAATCAATAGCTGCATCTACTGCAAGGAAAGTTGGTTCAATATGTCATGTTAGAAGGTTTTTCTTGTCCGAGTCTATCTTGCACATTTACAAATCTCCCATTTGTCCGTGCATTGATTACTGGTCTGGTGCCCCTGCTGTTTATCTTGAGATTCTTGCCAAAATCTAAAGAAGGATCGACAATGGAATCAACCCTAACTTGGTATCTCGACTTCAGTCCTTTTCTGACAAATATTTTCATGGTAACTGCACTGACAAGCTTTTCTTCTCCCGGTGTGCTGACTCCATGAATTTAAGCATGCTATTAAACTGGCATCTAGGTCCCACCTTTTTTTACTGTTGAAATAATTAAATGTAACTGCCACTTCTACTTTCTTGAACTTTCTAACAGTGGAACTCCCTTCTGCTTACTTGCTTCTCTGACAACGACAATCTTCAAAAATTTAAATTCAATGTCAATCACCATTTTCTGTTGTCTTGAACCCCATTCATCTTTTATCCTTTCCTCAATCCCCTACTGTACCTAGTCTTTTCTCTCTCTGTAACCTCTTGCATACTAGTGGCATTCCCACCTTGTTTGGGGTGAAATGTTTAAAAAATATCCAAGAAATATCAATTGTCTCTTTCTTATTCTGAGTAAGAAAAATAAATTATTCTTTATATTCATAACACTGAACAGAACAGATGAGCAATGTGGAAGTTTTAAGGAAAATATCGACTACAAGGAAACGTATACTTACAATCAGAAAGAGACAGACTTTGTGAAATTTAAAGCACACAAGACCTATAAGAAGCAGAAGAAACCACAAGTAAGTAATCTAATGAATTTGTGTGTGTTATAATCAAGCATTATCCCAGGCATAGTTTTTTATCAGGTAATATCAGGGAGGCACGGTAGAGTAATGGATAGCAGCTCACATAGAGGAATTGGAGAGCCGACTTCGAATTCAATTCGAATCCATTACATTCACTTATGTGATAATACCCCTGGGAAAAGTATGAATACTCTTCTTCCCTGGATATGGGTAAATAGCAGGACATACTGGGTTCTATAGCCTTGGATGGCAACTGGTCTACTGCAGAAAGAAATTGCAACCTACTGCGGGGAAAAAATCTGCCCCGTCAGTCATGTATCAAAAGTTACACGATCACCTAAGCATGTATCATGAATAGAAAATAACTGACTGATCACAGGCTCTGTATATAATCAAGTATTATCTCAGGCACTGTAGATTATGTTCAAAGCAGATTTATTTAACATGGCGTTTTTCTCTCAAGTACCACAATTACACAAAGGAGCATAATTTTTGCTGGCTTAGAAAGAGGTTAGAACCAGGGATTCATAATCTATAGGCAGTGTGTTGTCACCATATACAACAGTGTCAACAGATGATAGAACAGGTAAAAAGGTAATATTAGCTGTTTCCTTACAAGGAAACATCTGGCATTCATTGAATGAGCTTCCAGTACTGTTTTAGTTGAAATTTATAAAATCTTTCACTGAAACAATTAGCTGCTATCATTCTTTCCAGTATTGATGGAGAGGTTCTTTCACCACCTTTTATTGGAAATACTATGGAATGGCAATATCTTGATTATGTCATTATTTTCTCTTTGAGGTACATGTGATATCCATTTTAATTGTTGCAGCTGTTGGTAGTCTTTAAGCGATGTGTATTCTATTATTTGGTACAGTTCTTTGTGATACTTTAGTCCCAGTTGACAATGTTCAAAGAGGGATGGTCTTTGCCATGACCCTCAGGCTTCACTCACACAAAGCTTTTTTCTCCATTGATCTTACGAAGTCATTGTATATGGCTGAGAGTTTAGATATTTCTGGACGATTTTTGGCATCATACTTGACATCCATATATAAGTCTCGATTTGATTACACTATTTAAGAACATGACTCATGTTTTCAGGTTGATGTTTTGGTTTTGTAGCAATTTGTGGTATAGTGTGAAACTATCTCTGGTGCAGACTATTCTATGTTTGATCTCCTTTTTTCCAATATAAAATTGGTCAATACACTGAGGTATTTGAAGTATTTAGTATTTACTAATTTCACATGCGGAATTTTTATAATGGGTTTAGGGTATGTGCCATCACTGCTTTAAATCCAGTTCCAGACCATATTTTCTGTTCTGGAAAGGTTTATGAATTCCATTTCTTGGAGCACTTGATACAGGATGTTGATTTTCTGTTGAAGATCATCTTTATCCCAACACAGAATACCTATGTCATTAGCATAGCAGACTTCATAATCTGTACATTGGCTTCAGGATGGAAAGCAGGATCATTGTCTTCTATTGGCTGCCTCATTTGGTATGGAATAGTTAGTGTCCATCTAATTACATCTGTTTTTGCAAATGCACAGAGCATTGTCTAGGAAGAGATTAAATAGACTAGGGCTCTCATTTCCTCTTTGTCATACTACTGGTTATCTTTTAAAATTTTCTGTATTGAGATCCTCGCCAAACATGTGCGAATCTGTGAATTGATACAGTTCCCCTTCTAGATTGATGCATACAGAGGGTATTCAGAGCGTGGTAGGTAGTTGCTAATGGATGAGAAGGAGAAGTCTCTATTGATGTGATCATATGCTGCTGAGAGGTAGACTAAGTAGGTAAACCATTTCCTATTAATGAGGTAACCCATTTCTTGGAGTTGTTTGATGAAATGAGTTGCTTCCCTTAGCAGAACAAAAACCAGAATGGGTTTTGAAAAGTTTTCTTTCCTAAATCAATGAGAAGATAGTCAACATGACAATCATTAATACTTCCACTATAATGGGCCCAATAGAGATACCTCTGTATGTGTGTGGATCTTGAGAGCAACCTTTCTCTTGTTATACTTTTTGGGTATGCATCTCTGATTCCAGATTTCTTTAATAAAATAGAGAAACTTGTTACTGAGTTCAGGGACAAAGTAAGCTAGTTACAAAAGTTCTGACTCAATGTTGAGTGATGCTTTATTAATCCTTAGATTTTTAAAAGTTTTCTTAATTTCCACTCCCTTCCTTATTCCTGTTTCCCTGACAAACACAATCTCCAAATATTTAAGTGTAACGTCAATTGACATCTCCAGTTGCCTTGATCTATCCACTTCCCTTCTCCACATCCTTTCACCTTTCATTCCTATCTGCTCTTCCTCCAAACCTTCTGTAACCCCTTGCATGCTAGTGGCTTCCAGCCTTGCTTGGGGTGAAAAGCTTAAAAAAAAAGAAAAATAATATCAGTAGCCTCATTATTTTATGTTTATGTTTGGGGATGGACTTTGTAATGATTGGATGAATACTATCATATATCTACTAACATATATCTATGTTCTTATTCTGTGAATATCTTAAGTTTACTGGGGTCAGGATTGAAATGTGATTCAAAGTGTTTTGTGAGCCCAGGACATTTCTTCTGTAGTTGTTTGGATTGTATAATATTATAAATTTTTCACTTTTCTCCACATTTTAACACATTTTCTATGCTGTTTGGTTTTGCTAAATTAATTTCCAATTTTTTGGAGATACTACTTTCTCAAAGAATTAACTAGTTTTTTTTAATTTTCTTTGTTAAATGTTTTGGCATGTTCCCTTCCATTTTTTACCACTTCTGTTTGTTTCTTTTTTCTATTAATTTTTTCAGCTCAGGGTTGTTGGCGCCATGTGTGCTTTTTTTTCCTTCTAGATATTCTTGGAATGGTCTCCTGTTCTTTAGCAAATATTGCTATTATACCATTGCAATGGGAGATAACTATGGTAGAAAGATTTATTTCCCATATGGATTTCCTTCATTGTGGTCAGTATAGCATCTATGATATAAAAACATTGTAGTTCATGGAGAGAATGGAATAAATGAAAGGAAAAGGAAGAAAAAACATGGCTTGTTCTCAGAGAGACATTTCTATCACTAAGACATACACAAAACTATTTATACAGATGTCCCATGAAGAGAATAATATATCACATCTATCTACACAGCAATGCAGAGTTTAAGGAGAAACAAAAAAGAAGCATATATATATATATATATATATATATATATATATATATATATATATATATATACATGTGTGTGTGTGTGTGTGTGTGTGTGTGTGTGTATATATATATATATAAATGCACACAAACACACATATATATATATATGAACACACATAAGCATATATATATATATATATATATATATATATATATATATATACAAACATGCACACACACACCCAAATGTATATATACATATATATATATATATATATTACGGAATTGATTAAGTCCAACAATTATTCAATACATTTCTATATCTATAAAAATAACGTATAAACATAAAATATGTTAAATATATATATATATATATATATATATATATATATATATATGTTTATATAGACACACATACATACATACACACATATATATGTATGTCTATATATATATGTATATATATGTATATATATATATATATATATATACATACGCACACATATAACTGTATATACACACATATATAAATGTATATATATATAAACACGTATATGTATGTATATATATATATATATATATATATATATACACACACAAATATATAAATATATACACACACAAAACACACACACACACATATATATATATATATATATATATATATATAACCTACAGATTGGTGATATTCATTATTCCTTTTAGCAACTTAGAAGTTTGTTTTATTTTTATTTTTTATCCTCAGCTGAATCACTAAGTGGAACAATTTCTACAAAGCAGTTTTGCTTACAGGAGATATTTTTCTAGCCGTTTCATCACAAGAGCCATATTATTATTATTAATTTTCTTTTTCTTTTCAATATTCTTTTCTCTTTTTGATTGGTTCTTATCAGTTTTTATTCAAAAATGCTTCTTTATCTTTTACAGGTTGTGAGAAAAAAAAAGCAAAAAGAAATCCATTTAAAGTCAAAGTATAGAATACCAAAGTGAGTTAGTGAAGAATAATTTCAGCAATTTTTCGATGCAAGTCAGACATCTATAGCGATTGTTTAAATGCTCACAATAGAAGGGCTGAAAATTATATATATATATATATATATATATATATGCTTTTGTTTTCAATAATGTACACATATGCATGAAGAAACATTTAAACATATTTAGTAAATTCACACTCATCTATATATACATTTTCTTTTTTCTAACTATCCCTTCATCCAACTACATAAACACTAACAAATGAAGCATCAAAATATACATTTAGTACGTACATATGCACACACACCTTACAAAAGTTTCTTGCTTAAAGGGATGTCTAACAAGATTGTTCGGTAGACCATTATATAGCAATATTATATTGGTCCTCATGGTTACCCCCTCTTCTCTTGCGGTAGACTAAGCCAAATATCTAAAGTACCTTACCAAAAGGTACGTACTTTAGCAAGCTAGTCAAGTAGGCCATTACTACAGCCAAGTGCATTTCATCATCAGATTTTCCCACACACTTTCACCCTAACACCCAATTAAGGTCAGCTGTGTAAATGCCCCGGGGTAGCTTGACAAATTTTAATGATTAGAGAGCTAATCTTTTATTAAAGTGTAATGAGTTTGAAAATTATGAGCTCCAGAATTATGACCTTGTGCCTTAATAATCTAAGGTTCATAAATATCTGTTTGAAAGTGAACTAGTAATTTAGTGCTGTGCTAGACATTTGATTCTTTAAATGTGCTCCCTAATTGTAACCTTGTGTCAGACTTAGCTAAACTTATTAAATACCTTTGGATACCTCTCCATAGTGTAATGGATAGTGAGCAAGTCTTTACTTCTGTATAGTGAGTTGCGTGCTCCACTATTCTAGACTTCTGAAAGACGAAGCTGAGTTTAGTAAATATACTTGGATATATCTACCAATGGTTATATTTAGTGAGCAAGTCTTTTATTAGCGAGTGCTCCAGACTAAGCAAAGCTTAATAATCACCTTGAGTACCTCTGCATATAGTAATATTTAGTATGATTAATTTTCTAATATATTTCTTGTATAATGAGTTTTATTCTTACTGTGTGATTCACAATTTTAGCTTTATGCCAAACTAAGCTGAACTTATTAAATACCCTTGGGTATGTCTTGACAGTGAGCTTGTCTTTGACTTCTGTGGAGTATGTTTGATTCTGTGGATCCAGAATTTTAACTTTCTATATAGTTGTTATGATGTTGATTTGGGGGTTGTAGAGACAAACGCCAAATAACACGTAACAATAAAAAGGGTTTTAATAGGTTGGTAAAAAGGTACAGAAATCGCCTGAGTAGTCAATAACTAGCTCAGCCAAGAACTTCTCTGTCTCCCTGTCCCTCCCATGTCAACTGACATGCCACTATTTAAAGTCTTTGTTCACAGACGCAGACAAGTTCATCTTCAAGAGGGGTGGTAGGTTTCCGACACAACAATAGTAAAAGTCATTTATCTCGTCTTTTAATATTGTGTAGTTAGTTTTATTCTTATTTTGTGCTCTACAATTTTAGCCTTGTGCCAAACAGAGGGCATCTTAGTAAATACACTTGAATACTTCTACATAGGTTAATGAATAGTTATCTAGTTTTTTACTACCTTGAAAGTGAATTTGATTCTTGTTGTGTCCTCCTAACTTGCAGCCTTGTGCCATACTAAGTTAAGCTTTTGGAATTCTGACTTTTAATAAACAAAAAAGACATATCGACATTTTTACTCACTGTCCTCCAGTAATTCGTGCTTTGCTTTTGTTATCACGTGTAAATATGCACAAAAATCCATTAAGTATCAGTGAAGACTTAAAAAGAAAATAGCTAAAATTTGTCATAGCATCCAAACACCCTTTTCTGACAATGTTAGATGTACGAGAGAATGCATTTACATGAATGCAAGTGTAAAAACGTTCTTAGAAAGGTAAGAAGTTAAGTAAGTTTTTATATTCTACATTTATACATATAAACAAGATATATCTATATATCAGCATCTACTAAAATGTCAGGCATACATTCTTAGAGTTACCCATATAAGTAAATATAAGTAAAACTTTTTATTGTAATATTCTTATGATGGTCTATCAATCGATATGCACTCACACACATATTTTTAATCCAGAGCATACAGGATATCATTCATAATATATATATATATATATATATATATATATATATATATATATATATATAGTGCACATGTTAGGAGGTTACAGAGTCAGGAACAAAAGAGGAGAAATGAAACAAAATGGAAAAGCTTTATATTGACAATAAGTTGTACCTTTGTTAGGTAAGTATCTTCAGGTCAGGATGAGAGACAAATCTGTCATTCATTCTGAAAATGATGCAAAAAGTGTGCATAAAGAATTGGGAACAAAAACACAAAGAATAGTTTTGTCTTTCATTCTGTCCTGAAGATACTTACCTAATGAAGTTGAAACATGTCAATAAAAAGATTTTTCACTTTACTTCAAAATCTTTTACTCAAATCGAGTTCTCCTAGCTACTGACGTCTTTTGCATAGTAAAAACTTTAAAATTTCCCTTCTGCTCTGCTGAGTGGTGATAGCTTGTGGGTAGAATCTCTGTCTGATGCCAAATCGATCGAGGTTCAATTCTGGCTTGAAGCAATCAGATGTCTAGCCACACTGAAGAATATATATATATATATATATATATATATATATATATATATATATATATATATATATATATATATATATATATATATATATATATATATATATTATAATATTTTTAAAAATATTATAATATAAGCTCTACTTCTGTATGGAGCACTGTCTTTTTGAAAATAAAAGCAAAAATACTAAGGAACACCAGATTATTTACCTAACGTGTTCTTTCCTATTTTTCTGCATACCTGCATATATATATACATATATACATATATATATATATATATATATATATATATATATATATATATATATATATATATATATATATATATATAGGGTGCGATGGTTAAATTGTCGCCATTTTGTATTTTTACTTTCACACATGCGTGTTGTTTGTTTGGGATTTTATTGACTGCACAGTATAGTAGGGTCAGTATGGCAACATTTGTGAGGAAAAAGTCAGCCATGATGCAATTCACTTTAACAAAAAATTGGGAAACACCATGTTGTATGGCTTGCCATTTATGCCAGAAGCTCCAATATGATAATTTCAGTGTGTTTGGCTGCAATGAGAGTGCAAAGGAATTGGAAAGCGTTGGATGAATCTAATGATGATTATGAAGGTACAGCGGCTAAGAAAACTCACTCTGATCATTCTGATAAGAAAAGAACACCCGAATTTGTTGGTGAGGGCCTGAGACTCAACACACAAGCCTATATCAAGTGCCTTTAAGAGGTAGTGATGCCCTGGGTCAAGTGGGTGGCTGCTGAAAGACCCTATATCTGCCAATATGATTCCACACCATGCCACACAAGCAAAATAAAAAGAACAGCCATGACTGTCAGACAATTTCTGTGACCACATCACCCCTTACATCTAGCCCCCTAACTTCCCAGACTGCAAACCCCTTGATTATTATACGTAGGACACAGTTTAGTGAAAGACCAACAAATCTCCTTGTAACACCAAAAATGAACTGAAGGCAAGGATTATGACAGTATTCACCAACTTAACACACACACACGCACAAAAACACACACACTCACACACACACACACACACACACACACACATATATATATATATAGATACATATATATATACACACACACACACACACATATATATATATATATATATATATGTATGTATATAATGGCAAATCATATATATATATATATATATATATATATATGTATATATATGTTTTGCCATTGTGTGTATGTGTGTATGTCTATGGACACAGATAAGTAGATTGATAGACCTGGATAGAGAAAACACTAGTCCTAGAAATTTAATAGTGCATTTCAGAAAATTAATCTAATCACACACACACGTGTGTAGACAAATAAATCTATGAAAGAGAAAGATAAACCCAAATGACATGACTGTAAACAATCAATATTTTATTAACAGATAAAGATTGTTGGCAGGTGTTGTTTATTTTTTGTTTTTTTTTTACTATCAGTCTTCAGTGGCATCATCATAAGTATATTAGTTTTAAATTATTTGTCTAATATTTATTACCTACAAGTGATGTTTGCTTTGTGAATATTTACTCATCTATTTACATCATCCTCAGGAAGTTAGCATCCTTTTTTATTATCAAATATTTGATTACCTTCAAATTATGTTTTTTGTATCATCATTCAAAATGTTTACCAGTAGGCATAAGCATTCATAACATTTTATTTCTTGTTTTGTCTGTTTTTTATTAATTTTTTTAAATTGGAATGTCCCTTCAGGACGTATGTGATCAAGATTCTCCACAGGTTCTTTTTTTTATATGAATAAATTACCATAATTTCTTGGGAAGATAGTGCAGCATTTTGTAGAGCATGAAGTTGTCAAACTTTTGCAGATAAGGTTGGTTAAGTACCACACTGCGATTTACACTTGGTGCAGATGGAGACGAGAACTTTAAAAAAAACATGCATTCTACCTGCGGATTTTATGCATATATTTTATATAAAGACTAACAACCCCCAAAAAATGGAAAGAGAAAATTATACTTAGGTGGGCACATTGATAGATAACTATGAAAAAAAAGAAACTAAAAAACATTAGTGTGTGGTTCAGTGAATATGAGTCTGTGGTTGAGTTGACATTTAGTTGTCAGCCACTCAGGGAAAGAGATTTCTTCAGAGGGAATGACTTTTACCTATTACAATCTAAAGCAAAACCAGAAAGATCGAGTATATATCTTCCCATTTGTAGTCATGTACAGTGCCACCTAGCAGCGTACTGGCAGAGAAGGTGGGGTAATACTTTCTCAAATTTTTCTATTGCTTTCTCCATGATTTTGAAATTCACAATTTCCCTACATATATAGACTGGTTGCAACTCTAGCTGTTGGTCTTGTTAAAAGTCCTCAAATGATGTGGATTCTGTTACTTGGTACAGTTCTTTCTTTGCACTTCTCTTGCACTAGTCTATGAGGCTTGAAGAACAGTCCTTTGAAACCTACAGGGTTCATATGCATTGAGCCATTTTTAATCATTGATCTGATAATGCAGTTGTATACAGTTGACAGTTAAGACATTTCTGAATAGGTTAGCCAATATACAAGATACCCGCATGGAAATCTCAATCTTATCAGGCTATTTAAGGGACATGACTTGAGTTCTTAGGTTAATGTTTTGGTTTTGTAGCATCTTGCAGTATTGGGTAAAACTACCCCTTGTGCAGCCTATTTTATGATCAGTTTCCTCACCTCCAATAGTAAAGTTGTTATAATTGATCCATAAACCAATGTATTTACATTGTTTTGTATTTATTAATTCCATATCCTATATCTATATGTTGGATTCCATGCAAGTGCCATCACTGATTTAAGTCTAATTCCAGATCATAGTTTCTATTTTGCAAAGGTTTATTTTGACTCCTATTTCTTGGAACACTTGGTAGGAAATGTTGCTATTTTTTTAATTTTTTTTATTTAATTTATTTTTTTTTGTTCAAGATTATTATTATTTTAAGACATTTTTTATGTTTATACATTCTTTTGATAGATACAAATATTGAAGTAAATGCTCTGTTTATAATAAACAGTATTAACAAGTGACATCACACATTATGAAATCGACAAAGTCCGACAATTATTTTAAGACATTTTTATTATTATTCCAGCTATGAATACCTATCTCATCAGCATCTCCCTCCTCATTATCAGTACACTGGCCTTGGGAGGGAAACCAGGAAATTTGTTATTAGTAGATTAATTAAGCTGTTTGGACAATTTCCTCAAAGATGAAGAAGAGACGCGACGGAGATGTGGTTCTGCAGAAGGATGCTAAAGATATCATGGACCAAGCATGTGAGCAATGATGAGGTCTTAGGGAGGTTGCAAATGAGGAGAAGGCTTATACTTAAGATCAGAAAGAGGTAGCTGAAGTTTCTGGGACACATAATGAGGAGGAAGGGCCTGGAGAATCTGATACACAAGGGTCAAATAGAGGGAAAGAGAGACAAGGGAAAGAAGTGTGTGACGTACATGACAAGCTTGAGCAGGTGGATGACAGAATGTGGTCTTGCAAAGGAAGCAGAGGGAAGGAACTTGCTGAGAGCTGCAAGGGATAGAGTGTTGTAGAGAGCCTTGATCGCCCACGTCCTGAAAGGACATGGCACATAAAAAGAAAAAGATTAATTTGGGTAGTGTGGAATATTTAAATGATCAGTGATATTGTGTTATGACTCTATGGCTGGCCACTAATATAGAAATATTCTTATCTGCTTGGATTGTGTGCTACACCCTATTTCAAATTCTTGTTCAGGCACATTTGCATTTGTTCAACAGCCAAAGAGCTAACATGTGGTTTATACTGCAACTATGCTGAGCAGATGTTAGTTACAGTTACTGAAAGATAGTGCATAATCTCATGCAAGTTCAAACCCTAAGTCATGATGACTTGTGACTTTATGTAAACACAATCAACAATAGGCTTGGAAAAGATCTGTCACCCAATTTTACCCACAAAACTTGGGTCAACCTGTAGTTAGTTTTTAGCTACATACCAATATTTCTGTATGCTTGTTTAATCTTCCCAGACTGATATTTCCAAGAAGTCACCTCAATAATAAATCAATCATGGTGACATTTGAACCTAGGCCTTATGGTTTAAATGCTAACGAGTCAGCTATGCATTTATTTTTTTGAAAACTCCTAATTGCCTGCATACACTTAAAAAAAAATCATTCTGCATAATTACACTGACAATGTTACATCCTGATGTTTAAAATATTTCTGTTTAATATTTTTTCCCTCTTAGCCACAGATAGAATCGATACCCAGGTCTATTTTGAAATTACACTCAGATGACATATTAAGAATGTAGAGTTAAAAATGAAAGTAAATTCTAAGACTAAGTGCAATTTATGATTTTGTAGTAGACATTATTTCCAAGTAATGTCAATTTATGCCATGATATACATAGATAATAAATGTGTGAACCAGAAAAACGGTTCCTATTTAAAAGTGATGCCAAAATCATAACTGTTTGCAATTAGATGACATTTGTGTAAATTATAAAACTATATCGTTTGACTGCTATAGTTTAAATGTCCACCATTGATCATGGCAGTTTCCCTGTCATAAAATAAAATATTCTCTAGTCTGACATTTTCTGCTTGCAAAATTGTAGATTGAAATATAAACTAAAATATTTATAATTTTTTGAAAATTCTGTGTTCTTGTTTTTCTTAGTAGATCTGTGTGCTAATATTTACAAAAGGTTAAGAAGCTTACTTTGTTTGTTAAAGTATATTTTTGTCATCCACAGAGTTCTATGCCAAAGTCCATGGTATTTGGACATGAAAAAGAAAGTGCTTAACCTAATGCCACTTCCTTTGAAGTATTCTCTGCTGTTTGCATGTAAGATCACAATGTGTGTTGCAATACAACGGGGACCATGGAAAATTCTTAAGTACATTTGGCTTGCATGAGAGATTTTCAAGTTGCCTGAATCTTTGGGTCATATATCCTATTGGCAAAAAAGAAATCTGCCAAATCTCTTTCTTTCTCTCTTATGTGCCATATCCTTTGAGGAATACATTGTCAGTCATGGCTCTCACAATTTTCTATAATTATATCATTTGTTATTATTAGACAAGTTGTGGGTTTCAATCTGTACAGGAATGACTTCTAAAAACCTCCCTTCCCCAAACTTATAGAAAAATCATACAGATACACACTGAGATTTCTTCCTAGCAAATAATTAAATTTAAAATTCTCAGTCTCTTGTTTCTTTCCTTCGCCTGTGGAGTCATATCGATATAGAGGTCACTTTAATAAGATCATGTCCGAAAGGGTTAAATGAATCACACAAAAGATTTTTTTTACCAAGTTATATTTTTACCCTAAAACATGATCTGTTATCAGTTTTCAACGATGTATTTATGCAGATGACACTACCATTTACACCTGTCTCAATAGCTAATCTATCAGAGGTGTAAAGGTAAACCTGGCTGCTGCTCTTGTAAAGGACCTCCAATCAGTGGTTGACTGGGACAGGTAATGGCTTTTAAATTTTAATGACTGCACTTATTTAACCAACATAGAAACTTTTTACCTGCCATCAGCATGGCTAACACTAGACATCTGAAGAGCAACATTCTGCAGCTTCTTGGCTTCATGTTTTCAACTGACTTGAAGTGGAGTGACTAAATTGAATCAATAGCTGCATCTACTGCAAGGAGAGTAGGTTCATTGTGTTGTGCCAGAAAAATGTTTCTTGTCAGAATCCATCTTGCACATTTTCAACTCTACCATTTTCCCATGTATTAAATACTGCCACTATATCTGGTCTGGTGATCCTCCTATATATGTCTTAAGATTCATGACAAAATCGAAAGAAGAATCTGTAATGTATTTGATCTTGATGATTTGGCATCTCGACTTCAGTCACTTTCTCACCAATCTGGCATGGCTTTTCTCTGTCTTTTCTACAAATATTTTCATGGAAACTGCTTTGACAAGCTTCTTTTTCCTGGTGCCCTGAATACAGGAATTTAAGCATGCTACTAGATTGGCATCTACGTACCACAAGTTAAACAAATAGAAATATAACTTGGTAAAAAATCTTGTGTGTGATGCATTTAACCCTTTCGGACATAATCTCATTCTCTATATTTTTGTTTTTTCTTATCTTCAAATTCAGAACGCTAAAACCACTTGTCTGTACAACTTTTGTGTGTTAACACCATTGTCAATTTGTGAAAATTTTGCATTATTACAGTTGCTTTGTCTACTTTTGTCTTGCATATATATATATATATTTATTTTCTAAAAAACTTTCGGTCTGAAGACATGAATATAAAAATATTCATGAAATAAATTATAAATAAGATAGATTTTAAGGTTTTTCTTGATGTATCATTATATTGAACTGTAACTTAGATTGAGCACTCTTTGGATTAATATCCTCCTTGGAATTATCCCTACCAATTACAAATTGGTATTATCTATTTATTGACATATATATATATATATATATATATATATATATATATATATTGTCATCCACAGACAGACTGTTTCACTGTATCACAGCTCATCAGTGTGGCTAGACATCCTGTTGCCTCTAGCTAGGATTGAAACCCAGCTGAATTGGCATCAGTATGAGAATCTACACCAATTCGTTGGCACACACATGGCAGGGATGAAGGTGAATTTAAACATATTTATTTTTAGATAAACACACCAGTGACTGAGAAAACTTGATTTGTTTTATTGAAGAGTATTTCATTATTAGAAGTGGCAGTAACTGTTTACAAACTCACACTTTCTCCCCAGAGAGCTCAACCGAAATAATTTTTCAGGAGCATATATATGCTTCATATAATTTGTGCTCTGTTCTTTTATTTCATTTGTTATTGTTTATTGAAATGTTTGTCAATTCTGTTTGTTGGGCATTTCTGTCAATTACATTTAACCATGGCCAGTTACTATACACAGGTTATACCACAAACCCATTTCTATAAAATGTGTAAATACTCACACACATATGTATAATTTCTAAGTAATTGTCATTTATAATTAAAAGAAAAGCTGTGGAACATATGAAAAACTGTTACAAATAATGTTATGGTCAAAACAGAAAAAAACAAAATCAGTTGTTGAAAAACTAATGACAGTTATAGAATATCAAGCAGCCCATAATAACATAATAATTTAATCATATATATGATATATAGAAGCTTACGGTCACATCGTATTGAAATATTGGTCAGTACCTAGATGGGTGATGGCTTGGGAATACCAACTGTTGTAAGTTTGGATGTGCAGATGGCTTGGAATTTTTAACTGGAAAGCTGAGTTGCAATTCCTGTGGTTTCGTAAGAGTCACAGATGCACAAGTCAAGTACACATGGCATGATGTATGAATCCGCAGTTACAGTTTATTTAGTAAGGCTTGTATCACTAAATCATTATTATCTCAAAAAAATAATTTTTTAGCATTTAAAAATTTTTTTAGCTTTAAATAATCGGCAAATGGTTGATAAACTATAGGAAAAAAAAATCATATATAGTGCTAATCAAATATGTTTCTGCAGTAAATATTTTTCGATTTATTTACTAAAAAATATATACTGTGTTTAGCTTTTTAGATTATAATACCTGAAATCCCCACAATGGAAGTTAATTTCTGTATTTTAATAAAGTTGCAAAATGCTTTAAATAATGTCAAAATCAAAACAGAAAAAAAAACAAATTCAGTGGTTGAAAGATTGATGAAGTTTATAGAATATCAAGCTGCCATTATTTAAATCATTCGGACTAATGTCCTCATCTTTGTAGCCATATTTATTACAACGTTTCGGCCGTTGTACACTCTGACCTTCTTCAGGTGGTTGGAATGTCAAATTGAACACTTTATTTTGCTCCCTAGGGTAGACTGTTCTAGTTCCACAAAATAAATGGTTCAGTTCGACATTCCAACCACCTGAAGAAGGCCGGAGCATACAACGGCCGAAACGTTGTAATAAATATAGCGACAAAGATGAGGACAATAGTCCGAATAATGCAAATAGTGTACATAATACCTCATCTCAGAAATATAGACAGATATCAAGCTGCCCATATGATACATGATATATTACTCATATAGATATATACTGAAAATTTTACTAATGTATTTTACTTCATATATATATATTTATATATCCAGTCCCCTCCAAAAGTATTCAAACGGCAAGACCAGTTACTTTGTTTTGTTGTTCCCTGAAGACATTTGGGTTTAAGATCATAAGATAAATATGAGACAAGAGTTGAGAATTTTTCAGCTTTTATTTCCTGGTATTTTTTTTTTTTTTTTTTAAGCATATCACCCCAAGCAAGGCTGGAAGCCACTAGCATGCAAGGGGTTACAGAAGGTTTGGAGGAAGAGCAGATAGGAGTGGTAAAGAAGAGGATGTGGAGAAAGATAGTGGATTGATCAAGGCAAGGGGGTTACAGAAGATTTCGAGCGAGAGCAGATAGGAATGAAAGGTGAAAGGATGTAGAGAAGGGAAGTGGATAGATCAAGGCAACTGGAGATGTCGATTGACGTTACACTTAAACCGTTGGAGATTGTATTTGTCAGGGAAACAGGAATAAGGAAGGGAGTTCCACAGGCGAGATGTGCGAGACATGAAGCTATTGAAGTAGAAGAGACGTCTACATCTAACAGTTTCAATGGTGAAGGGGTGGGAATGGGATGCCAGCCTCGTAGGACGTTTAAATTCATGAGGCCTAGGAACCAGCGAAAGCAGCTCCTCAGAGCAATTAACGTGAAAGTATTTGTAAAAAAGACAGAGTGAGGCAACATCGCGTCTGTGAGAGAGCGACTGCAGACGAGATGACAGATCAGGGGCAATTACATTGCATATCTGTCTCTGGATCTTATCAAGAACCCTGAGGCAAACAGCAGGGGCTCCAGACCATATATGGCAGCAATACTCCATGCAAGGGCGAATGGTCGATTTATAGATTTGGAGGATTGATTCTGGGGAGAAAAATTTCCTGGCTTGGCACAGGGAGCCAACTTTCCTTGTGGTGGATGATGCAATTGACTCAATGTATTTGTTCCATCTCAGATCAGCGGCTAACGTGAGACCGAGCAGCTGCAGATAGGAATGTATTAAAGAGCTTAAGAAATATCACCATTTGTATCAGCTCACCCCATTCTTAGGCGAGCAATGTAAAGGAACAAATAATTTTAAAGTAAATAACATCTAATATTTGGTTGCATAATATTTGCTCGCCATAACTGCAACAAGTCTGTGACCCATTTATGTTACCAAGCAGTTGCATTCTTCATTTGTGATGCTTCCCCAGACTTTTAATGAAATGCATGCTCTACTGGGTTATGGTTCAGTGATTGACTTGGCCAGTCTAAAACTGCCCACTGTCTTTCCCTGATGAAGTCCTTAGTTGTGTTGGCAGTATGTTTTGTGTTATTTTCTTGTTGCATGATAAATGTCCACCTGATTATTTTGGATACATTTCTCTGTAAATTGTCAGACAAAATGTTTCTGTAGATTTTTGAATTCATTCTGCTGCTAATATCAGGAGTAAAATCATCAATAAATATGAATAAGCCTGTTCTGGAAGCAGCCATGCAAGTCCAAGGTAAGACACTGTCTCTGTCATGCTTTACATATGAGCTTGTATGCTTTAGTTCATAAGTGGACTCTTTCTTTCTACATACTTTGGCCTTTCCATCACTTTGGTAGATATTAATCTGGTCCCATCAGTCCATAAAACATTCTTCCAGAACTTTTGTTGCTCATCTCTGTATTTTCTTGCATATTCCTTACTGCTGATGAGTGGTTAGCATCTTGTGGTATGGCCTCTGTATTTCAGCTTTCAGAGTCTTCTTCAAACAGTGGGTTGTGAAACCTTCACCTTTGCTCACTGGAGGTTGTTAGTGATGTCAGTGACTGTTTCTTGGGGGGGGTTTCCTCACAGCTCAAACAATATTTCTGTCATCGACTGCTGTTGTTTTCCTTGGCCATTCTGTTCTATGTCTGTTGCTCAGTACACCAATAGTTTCTTTTACAGGACATTCCATTGCATTGGCTATGCCCAAAGTTTGTCCAATGGTTCTGATCAATTTTCCTTCTTTTCTCAGTTTCAAAATGGCTTGTTTTTCTTTCATAAACAGCTCTCCCTCATCTTCATGTTGGTTTATCCTTTTTAACAAGAAATACAGTTTTACAGTTGAAAGCCAGAACTAAAAGCAAGAGTAGTCATTCAGAGCTATTTCATGTTTAAGCAATCAGTCTAACCCTCAGCAACAAGAAACACCTGTCAGCCATGTGTTCCAGTAGTTTTGCTCACTTGTAAAATCGGTAGGTTCAAACAAAATTTAAATGTAGATACCACGAAATAAAAGCTGAAATTCTGAACGCTTATCTCATATTCATCTTATGATCTTAAACCCAAATATCTTCAGTGAGCAACAAAAACAAAGGAATTTGCCTGGCTGTTCCATTACTTTTTTCAGGGTGTCGGAATTAGATCCTCCTTCAGTGCACAAGAACAATTTTCAAAACTTTTTACGTAATAAAAGTTTGCTTTCTACAACTTTTATCTTGAGGGGAGGTATGTCGGAATTAGCTCCTCCTCAGTTCCTTAATCCTTCAACAGGGGTCTCTCTCCCCTGGCTATAAATACTGGCTGACCCTTCTCTCTCTCTTTTTTTCAACTTAGGCTTTGGGCCGCTACCTCGCGCGGAGGTGTTGTAAAATCTCTTTTTTCAACCAACTCCAATATGTGACCTCTCACAGATACAGCGTTTCCCAAATTCTGGGAACGCATTAAGAACAATACATGTATATACGAACACACACATAATTTCTCCATACAAACACTATGTAACTGTTCATGTCTTTGTGTAACTTGTTATTAATATATATTTGTTTACCCATTTATATCAGTCTTGTTTGTTTCCTTTGTCTTCTTTGGACATAATTCATGTCCAACATTCCCATGTAGCTGGACCGGCTAGCAGGAAAGCTTAACCTTCTGATATCTCTTCACATCACCCTCCAGCGGACTGCAACAAGGGGACTTTATATGTAAATATTTATATGTCATATCTGCCAGTCTTAAGAGACCATGGATCTTCACCCTAAAAGCTATGTTTCAGCTGCTGATGGGAGCAGAGCATCTGTCATAGTTGTACAGGCCCATACAAGTCTGACAGCTTTGATTGCAGCTGATGTATATGAAGACGCTCTCCCCAGATGTTGCTCTGTTGTTTTGATCTCTCCGTCAACAAGTCCCCTCAGTCCAGCCCTCTGTGTAAATTGTATCTCCAGTATGAGTGATTATTGGTGATATTAACCCACCTCTTGACGTCAGCATCCATCATCATATCACATTGGCGGATGTCTTTGAAGCAAAGATGTGGTCACTCTCATGCCTTCTTGCCAGTAGACTGTTGCTTCCCATGTTTTGCCATCATGGTTAAGCAATGCTGGAGTTTCCTGTTTGGGCAGGGTTCTATGAGAGATTGGCTATGTATATATAAAAATAGAATGATGCTCACCCAAATTCCAGCCATGCTCAACGGGTGAAGGCTCATACTAGTATTCAGAACTACACAAATAATACACTTTAAACAATCAAAACATGACAATAAACTAATGACATCAAAAACAAAACCTGCTTGAAGATGTCTAATGAAGTAGCTGAAAGTGCTTGGGACAATGGACAATATGGACGACCGCCAAATGGAAAAAAATGAGAACACTGGAAAAACTAAATAAAAGATTAATAAAATTTTCCTTGACCATAATATTTTATGAATGATAATTAAAAGAAAGATTGCTGCCCAAATATACACGAATCAAATAGCAATATATATATATATATATATATATATATATATATATAATAGGTGTATGGCTGAGTGGTTAGAACATTCGCTTTCTGACCATGAGATCTGGGTTTGGATTTCACCACAGTTGATTTGTCAGGAAGGAGACTTCCTAATGTTATCGGTCTGGAAGGGGGCAATCCCAGTGTGTGTTACCTTTGGAAAGTGCCTGAAAAACCATACCATGGGTTGCCCCAAGCCTTGTGATTGAAATTGGGTAGACAGAACCCTTGGGGGTCGTCGATAGATGTACTAGCAAGAAGTCAGAGGTCATCGTGATTGAGGGTTTGAGTGTGCTGGCCTTATTCAGATTGTTGATCATGATAGATAACACGTTCTCTCCCAGAAACTGTAACTAAGGTCTGCTCAGCATAGTTGCACTATAAACCACAGGTTGGCTCTGTGGGTGTTAAACAAGCATTTGCAATAGGGATTGTTTAGCCACCCTAATAGATGGCTATTCTCAAATACAAGTGGCAAGCTATTATTTTATTTTATTATATATATATATGTGTGTGTGTGCGTGTATATATATATGTCTTTGTTGACAGCAGCATACCTCTGAAATAGTCATTTTCAATAAATATTTAAATGAATCAGTATTGGGGAAGTATTGTGATGACCTGATTCGTTTGTGTGTTGACATGAGATATTTCAGATTGTAGAATGTTGTCTCAGTCTCAGATTTCCATTCTCTGTTTGTGTTAAAATCTCAGCATCTTGGCATTGTCATGTAATTAATTGATTCCAGTCTCACAGCACTGAATTAATGATTCATTTCTGATCTTATGAAAATTAATTGTTGTGAATACAAGTAAGATAGGATGATAAGGCTGCATTTTCATCTGACTTTACTAAACTGCAAGAGGGAAATAACAAAATCTCAGGGTATCATATGAAACTGCTGAGGTGCTCTAGGTTTAGAATAATGGTGGTGGGGGGGTAATCCTTTCATACTAATAAAAACACACTCAAATGCAGGGTGGGGGGTTACTGAAAGTAAAAGAAACAGAGAAGACAATAAAAGAACAGGATTCAAGGAAATAAAAGATGACAATTGACATTGCGTTTAATTTAGATCATAGTTACCAGGAAAACAAGTAGCAAAATGTTTGGTAGAAAAAATACGAGCATACAAATTATGTTTAAATATAGTAATTACAGCAGTGAAATTATGAGACCTACCTGCATTTAAATTTGTAGCGTAAGGTACCAAAGAGGAACCCTCATCAGAACAAGTACCATGAGAATATTTATAGAAAAGTCACAACAAAGCTACATGATGGCAGCTGGAAAGTGACTGATACTGAGATGCCAGAATCTCAGATGTCAGTAATGTTGCAAATTCTTCTTTGGATTCTGTCAAGAATCTCCAGATATATAGCAGAAGCATCAGGACAGATTTAGCAGAAGTATTCAATACACCAAGGAATGATAGACTTGTAAATGTGCAAGGTAGATTCTGGTGAGAAAAATAGTCTAGCATGACATAATGGACTGACTTCCCTTGTAGCAGACATAGCAATTGATTCAATATAATAATTCCACTTCATGTCAGTGAAAAGTGAGAGACTGAGAAGGTGCAATAAGTTTCTCTCCTGGAGTTTAGCATCACTCATTCTGATGGGAGGTCAAAAAGCTTCTTTAAGTTGATTGATAGAGAGCAGTTTTGTTTTAGTGATGTTAGAATTTACAAGCCATTTCTTGACCCTGTTAACAACAGATTGTAGGTCATTTTCATGATCAACGACTTAATTTTATTGAATCTATCCTACTTAATATTAAGACAGAAGTAAATAATATTTTAAATTTTGTTTCTTCTTCTTTTATGTGCGGTGTCCCTTCAGGATGTAGGCGATCATGGGCCTCCACATCATCCAGTCCCTTGTAGTTCTTAATAAGTTTTGTCTTTTTGTTATTTCTCCCAAACCCTGTTCTGCTATCCATTTACTCAAACCCATCAAATATGTTATGCACTGCTTTCCACTGTCTCTCTTTCCCTCAGTCTTCCCTGTGAGTATCAGATTTTCCAAACCATCCTTCTTCATTATCTGCCCAGGAAACTTTAAGTGCCTCCTCCTGATATTAAGTATAAGTATCCTTTTTGTTTCCATTTTCTCTAAAACCTTGTCATTGATCATATGTTTGGTCCATGGTATCTTCAGTATATTTCTGTAGAACCACATATCTGTTGTTTCAAGTCTCTTCTTCATCTTTGTCCAGCATTCACTGAAATATAGAAGTATGGATATAATGTAACAGTTCAGCACTCTTTTCGTTGTTTCTAATGAATTTTTCTGTCATTTAATACTCTGCTTAGCTTTTGGAATTTATCTTTGGCCATCCGAATGCATCTTCGGAACTCTGTGTCACCTCCATCCTCTGTTCCTAGATTTTTAAATTTTGCTTACTGATACAAAACAAGAGTACTAATTTTGGAAATTTTTATTAAAATAATTACTTACAAGTGTGCACATACTCACATGTATACAGTGTGATGGATAAATTGCAAAGTTATGCAAAAATGAAAATAACACTGAAATCTCATTTTAATATATATATTTACTAAAATTAAGCAAAAATATCTTGAAATATGAAAGAGTAAATTTCTGCAATAAAATCGTCATTGGCTTCAACCACAGACTCCAGGCAACTTGAGAGTCTTGTGCCTCTCTTCTGGGTGGTCTCCTTGTTTAAGATGGTGAATGCTGCAATAATCCTTGCTTTCAGTTCATCTTTGGTATTACAAGGTGTTTTTTTGGTCTCTTGCTTAATTGTGCCCCACACATAATAATCAAGAGAGTTGCAGCCTGGGGAATTAGGTGGGCAGATGTAACAGGTGATTGTCTGACAGCCATGACTGGCTTTTCCTGCTTGTGTGGCATGATGTAGAGTCCAGATGCCAGATATAAAATCTTCCAGCAGCCACACTCTTGACTCAGGGAAGCATTACCTCTGGGTTGAGTCTGAGGACCTCACCAACAAATTTGTGAGTTCTTTTCTTATCAGAATGATCAGAGTAAGTTTTCCTAGCTGCTGTACCTTTGTAATCACCATTAGATGCATCTAACATTTTCTGAATCTTCTGTATTGCCCTCAGATTGAGAACCAAACATTCTGAAATGTTCGTATTGGGGCTCCTGGCATAAATGCCAAGTTGCACAGCATACTATTTCTAAATTTCTTCAAGAGTGAATGGCGTCATGGTGCTCTTTTTCTCACAGACGATGCCCAACTGACACTACTATACTGTGCAAATCAAGAACAAACAATATTCATGTGCAAAATTAAAAATGTAAAACAGTGACAATTTACCCATCGCACACTGTATATATATATATGAATTCGTTATTTGGACACCACACATATCTTATGATAGATCAACTTTGCATCCCTCCCTTTCAATAAAACTCACTGACGTACACTGATGCTCAGATATGTCTACTCTTTGATATTATCCAGTCTCTTCCTCTTCCTCTGCCAGTCTTTCTCCCTGTCCCCAGTTTTGATGCCCTGCAGGATCGACTTTAGAAGTCTGTCTGGTCTAGTGACTTGTGCGTACCATTTCAGCTTCTGTTTCCTGACAACCATGAGAAGGTCATCAAGGGGTCTGATGACGTGGCTGATCTTCTGGCAAGTGTCTACATTGGTGACAGGTTCAATGGAAGAGATACCTAAGAATTTTTGCTAGAATCTAATTACCATGGATTCTACTCAGAAAATCAGTTGTGACAGTTCAGGTACACATGCACACACAGGTGCACGCCCCTCACCGCACACACATGGGTGCATGTCCACACACACACACACACACACACACACACACACACACACACACACACACACATATATCCACATATAGATATGAAAGCTATGTAAAAGGTTGAAGAATATGAAATAATTATCAGTTTGTTCATATGTCAAGTATACTTGTTTGTTGCAGTATATTTCAGAGTTTTCTTAGAATCCTTGTATCAGAGAATATAAAATTGAGTCAATGTAATAAAGCCACTAACGTGGAAGGGGTTACTGATAATTGGTTGTTTGTTTTTAGGGGCATATCAACCTATATGGGTTATTTAATGCCAAAATCTAAATATTTTGTATGCAGTTTTATTTTCATTTTATTTTTTGAGAGATAATAATTACTAATTAATAAAAAGAGGTGAATTCATACCTTTCTCAAGGGTATTTGTGTGTAAGTGAATAATGAACCTAACTGGAATTGGAAATTGGCTCTCCAATGTCCAAATCATAGCTGTTATCTATTACACCACCCACACATCCAAGTTTACAGCACCTGGTATTCCCATGAAGTCACCCATTTACGTACTGACCAAACTCAAGTTTGCTTAACTCTGGTGGTCATATAGTTACTGAAAGTGAAAGAATGTGAGAAAAATCATTATTAAGGAGAAACAAAGAGGACAATAAAAGAACAGGATTCAAGGAGACAGAAGATGATGATTGATATTGCATTTAAATTTTTGAAGATCAAAGCCATCTGGAAAGCACGAAAGTGGAAGAAAGTTTATAGAGATAGGATCAATATATCATATGGATTTCACTTTTTGATATCTATCCTGATTAAAAACCTTTATCGTTAATTGTTTAAGGAGGCGACAGTTTCTATTCTGTAAACAGTGGGCAACATAAATTTTTAGTTATAGAAAAATCCAAAAGATATAGAACATAGAAACTTGTTTGATTAAATCAATATCATATCTTGAAAAGGACCTCCTGTGGTTGACTGAGGCAGGAAATGGCTTGTATGCGTCCAAAATGAAACTGCTCTTCTTTACCCACCACAGAAAACCCTACCTGCCTCCCATCAGAATGGCTGATGCCAAACTCCTTGACAGCGCCTTGTTACACCTTTTTGGTCTCACGCTGTCTGCTGACACGAGGTGGAACAAATACATTGAATCAACAGCTTCATCTACCACAAGGTAAGTTTATTCTCTGTGTCGTGCCAGAAAGTTTTGCTCATCTGAGTCCATCCTTCAAATCTATAAATCAACCATCCATCCTTGCATGGAATATTGCAGTCATATATGGTCTTGTGTCCCTGCTGTACGTCTCAACATCCTCAACAAAATCCAGAGATGAATATGCAATGCGATAGGTCCTGATCTAGCATCTTGTCTAGAGTCGCTTTCTCACAGACATGCCATGGCTTCCCTCTGTTTTCATGGCAACTGTTCTGACTAGCTACTTTTGCTGGTTCTCAGACTGCAGGAATTTAAGCAAGCTACTATGAGCGCATCTCAGTCCTGCCCTTGTCTGTCAATGTTAAATATAACCGTCTCTTCTACTCAAGCAGCTTCTTCTCTCACACTTCCCATCTGTGAAACTCCCTTCCTCTTGCTTGCTTCCCTGATAATTATAATATCAAATATTCAAATGTCATGTCAGTCAACATCTTCTGATACCTTGAATCTTGTTCCCCGTCCTTCTCTGTATCCTTTCCTCAAATGTACCTCTTTACCCTTGTTCTCAATCCTCTATAACCCCTTGCATGCTAGTGGCATGCTCACCTTGCTTGGGGTGAATTGCTAATAGAAAAGAATTGACATCTGACACCCTGAGATTGTTCCCCGTCCTTCTCTGTATCCTTTCACCAAACATGCCTCTTTACTCTTGTTCTCAATCCTCTGTAACCCCTTGCATGCTAGTGACATGCTCACCTTGCTTGGGGTGAATTGCTAATAGAAAAGAATTGACATCTGACACCCTGAGATTGTTCCCCGTCCTTCTCTGTATCCTTTCACCAAACATGCCTCTTTACTCTTGTTCTCAATCCCCTGTAACCCCTTGCATGCTAGTGACATGCTCACCTTGCTTGGGGTGAATTGCTAATAGAAAAGAATTGACATCTGACACCCTGAGATTGTTCCCCATCCTTCTCTGTATCCTTTCACCAAACATGCCTCTTTACTCTTGTTCTCAATCCTCTGTAACCCCTTGCATGCTAGTGGCATGCTCACCTTGCTTGGGGTGAATTGCTAATAGAAAAGAATTGACATCTGACACCCTGAGATTGTTCCCCGTCCTTCTCTGTATCCTTTCACCAAACATGCCTCTTTACTCTTGTTCTCAATCCTCTGTAACCCCTTGCATGCTAGTGACATGCTCACCTTGCTTGGGGTGAATTGCTAATAGAAAAGAATTGACATCTGACACCCTGAGATTGTTCCCCGTCCTTCTCTGTATCCTTTCACCAAACATGCCTCTTTACTCTTGTTCTCAATCCCCTGTAACCCCTTGCATGCTAGTGACATGCTCACCTTGCTTGGGGTGAATTGCTAATAGAAAAGAATTGACATCTGACACCCTGAGATTGTTCCCCGTCCTTCTCTGTATCCTTTCACCAAACATGCCTCTTTACTCTTGTTCTCAATCCTCTGTAACCCCTTGCATGCTAGTGACATGCTCACCTTGCTTGGGGTGAATTGCTAATAGAAAAGAATTGACATCTGACACCCTGAGATTGTTCCCCGTCCTTCTCTGTATCCTTTCACCAAACATGCCTCTTTACTCTTGTTCTCAATCCTCTATAACCCCTTGCATGCTAGTGGCATGCTCACCTTGCTTGGGGTGAATTGCTAATAGAAAAGAATTGACATCTGACACCCTGAGATTGTTCCCCGTCCTTCTCTGTATCCTTTCACCAAACATGCCTCTTTACTCTTGTTCTCAATCCCCTGTAACCCCTTGCATGCTAGTGGCATGCTCACCTTGCTTGGGGTGAATTGCTAATAGAAAAGAATTGACATCTGACACCCTGAGATTGTTCCCCGTCCTTCTCTGTATCCTTTCACCAAACATGCCTCTTTACCCTTGTTCTCAATCCTCTGTAACCCCTTGCATGCTAGAGGCATGCTCACCTTGCTTGGGGTGAATTGCTAATAGAAAAGAATATATATATCCAAATAAATTATTATTTTATCTATCAGTTCAGCAATTTACCATTTCAAATATAACACTTATGTAGAATGAGGCAGAGGTTGGAATTAAGGATTAATCAACACGTACTAGAAAATATTTGGAAGAGCAGTTTGGACAGTTTCTATAGATGCGTTAAAATAAATGGTTAAGTGATAGCTGAATGTTTATAAAACGACCATCAGTGTGCCAAGTCCTAAAACCAAGTTATGTTCTTAGTACTGAGGTAGGTATTTTCTGATTTTCACTTGACAGTTTTAGAGTCAATTTGCATTAAATTCTGCCAGCCATCCCTCTGTAAGTATAAGGAGTTGTTGTTAGGCTTTTGATGTTTATATATTTAATAAATAACATCTGGTTTTTGGTGTTTTTCATTTTAGTTGCTCTCCTCAGATTTGATTGAGCTCTGACGAGAGAGGATTGGTAAACTGTTAATGTGAGTTAATATCACACTCTGTCAAGTAATTCACCAGATGATGGGAGTGCTATGTGAGAAAGGGTTATTCTCAGTTTGCATTTTCCCCCATTATGGGCATTATTATATATATTATATATATATATATATATATATGTAATATAATATAATAATATAATATAATAACACCTTAATGCACAGACAAAATTGCAGAGCTGAATGAAAAAAAATAACAAACTGGCTTTATTCTCAGAGAGAGTTTTATACTGCTAAGTCATATGCAAAATTTTATACAAACATTTACATATGTTTCCTGCTAAGAAAGTATAACACAAGTATGAAACAATGAGCAGTGTGAATAGATATAGGGTCTTACTTATATTAATTCCCAACAGGAATTTAAGTTGGCAGTGGTTTCTTGTATGTTCCTGGAGAAGCCATATTTATCCAAATGGAAAATGTTTGTCCAAGTGGTGCATTAAGTGGACCAGATTTATTTTTTGTGTTATACGTGAGGACATATTTCTCAAAATAGAAAATGTGGAGTCATGTATTTCACATCATGAGGACTGTGAGCCAGAAATGGTTTCTATAATTTGAGCAAGCTGGATTTATCAACTTCTTTGTCTCTAGTGAAGATATAATTTCCAATGGGAAAATGGTGCTATGGGTTTGTGAGTTGCCCTACATAGCAGATTTTGACTCCTGGAAGCTGACTGACTGATGACAGACCACATTCATCAGTTTATGAACTGACATCATTAAGCAGCCATAACTTGAACTGAACCAAAGAGATAATTACCGTTTGTATCTCTACACCAGTTAAACTGCTTTTTTGTTCATTGTATATTTGTGTTTCAATTTTACTAGTTCATGTTAATGTAAAACATTTTTTTTTATCTTAATTTTTGTTGTTTTGACATACCTATTTTATTCGCTACTATTAAATATATTTTGTCACTTTACATGTTAACCAGGCTCCCTGACATTCTATAACAGTCTTTCAAACATTATTCTGATCACTTTTTTAATGTCTTGAATTTAAGATTACTTTAAGCGAATTTGTCTCTGCAAGCTATGATTCTATAACTACTCTGTATATTGCCTTTTAAACTATCATAATATAGTTATATCATCATGTTTGAAAAGAAAAACTTCAAAAATACCTATGAATTAATATCTAGCAAAACAAATTAGAGAGATTGAAATTATATTAAACATTATTAGAACATAATCTGTTAATTAATTAAGGACAAAATAAAAACCTATTTTATTGAAAATTTATTAAGATATGTTATCACGACTGAATGGATACCAACTTAAAATAATATTTAATTAACTTGTAATTTATGGAGAATGATAATCTTTAAACATTTGCAATATATATCATGTTATTAATTGACAAAGTTTCAGCTTTTAAGCAATATTTGTTCTCTTACAATCCTTTGCAGTCAATATTCTGTCATCTATTACAAAAGATTGTGAGGTAGATTATTCACTGTTTACCTGTACCTTCTGATTATGTCCTGTGAGTATTAAATTCTCTGATCCCTCTTTCTGCATTATAAGTCTTAGAAAGTTCAGATGTATTTTCTGATCATATGCTTGAGTCTCAGGTTTGTTCTCATTTTCCTTAAAACTTCCATGCCGATCACATGTTCCATTCATGCCATTGCAAGTTAGAATAAACAGACAGCAGAACAAGTACAACCAAAATGAAGAAGTAATGGATTTATTTTTAATCTGACATTCTTATTAATATAAAAATTTTGAAATAGTATGATAATAAAATAACGTTTAGTAATAATAATACTAGATACATGAAAGTGACTCCGGTGTCTCATGGACAGGGCAAACTGTTTGATTTTAGTTGACAGTCATTTTAGAGGTGGCATCTTGAATAAAATTATCCTCCAGCAGAAAAGGATAAAATGCAAAAAATAATGAAACCAACAAATCTCAATATTTACAAATATTTATACTAGATTGGTCATCACCTGTGTCAACAATTGTCGTGTTCCTCAGAGTAGAATCTGTCTGAGAGCAAAATAATCTGTCACTGGAACAAACTCTTCCACCAACAATGAGACACCTGCTCACCAAAGCAGGATTAACACATGGTTACTTCATGTCCAAATCAATTAATAAAAAGAAAATGATTGAAATGAAATCGCGAAGAGTATAAACAATTCATGCTATTTTTTTCGTTACACTCAAAAATCCACAAAAGAACATCACAGATCAGACATACCGAATATGGTGGGAACTGAAATAAGACCCTATCTAACCACAAATATTCTTACCAATGTCAGCAGGGACATTATGCGAAATATGATTCAAATGTAGAAATAGACCAAATAAAACTAAATATAAGACAGAGTACAATAAAACATAACCCAAACAAAAAAGATGTAAGAGTGGATGAAGTACAAACTAAAATAAATGGGATATGAAATAATAATCTCTCAAGAACTAAAATGGAAGAATCTAGCTGTGACACAAACAATTGCATTGATTCAAATTCTGTCAATGCTGAAGATAAATCAAATGGCATTAGAGCAGAATTCCTTGAAATCACTGAAGCAAAACAAAACCTGCATCATTCAAATACTCAACAGAGTAATTAACACAAAATAGTCAGAAAATATGATAATCCTTTCATAAGAGGTGGGAACAGTTAAAATGGGTTTAAAAATATCTAACTAAATAGCAGCAACTATTTCCTACTAAGGCTCCCAAACAGAAGATTGGATTGCGACTTTCAGGATATTTTTGCTTGTACCTTTTATTCTTCTGCATGATGACATATTCCCAAAGAATCCCTATAAATCCCCATGCAAATGGCATATACAGTTTTATGATTATATTCTTTACATTATTATATTCTTATTATATTATTATAGATTATATTTTTTGTACATTGTCACTGATAGCTTTCTTTTCATAATATTTTCTGCTATAGTTGATTGCTTTTATAATATCTTGTAATGTACTTATAATTTACTTTAAACATAACATGATAACAACTAAATGCCCTGAAGAAATGATAAGTGCATATTTTATGCTGTCAAATACAGTAACTCAGAAATGACAGATAGACTCATGGAAGCTATAGATCAAAGCAAATAAAATAGTCAAACTAGTGTAAATGATTTGCAAATCTTGATTTAGACAATTTTCTGTATGTTGTCTGTGTGTCGATGGCGCATTGTTCAGATTCACAAATAATTTTGATGCATTTGATAAATTACAAACCATCTTCATTAACTGCACCATTCTTTTGGCATTTCACTTAAAATTTTACTTTCTCATAATAAGAAACGATATGCTTAAATTGTTGCTTATTTTCTATATTCAATGCTAGAATCAAATAAATATGCCAATTTTGCCAAAAAAATAAACAGACTTGACAGCTGTCAAAATACAAAGAAAAATATTTTTTCGAACAAACTTATTGAAACAATCCAAATAACAAAAACTAGGCAAGCTTTTTTTGTTTAGCCAATAAAATTAAAAAAAATTAAAACTCTTAGACACCAGCTACTTTATATATATATATATATATATATATATATATATATATAAACACAGTCAGATTTTATTATACAAGTCAGTATTTTCACAATAAAATTGGCCTTAAATTGAAGATGCTAAATATTTCATATATTCTCTCCAGAATCTAACTTAAACATTTATAAATCCATGCGTTGGATATTGTTGTCACATCTGGTCTCATCTTTCTGTTATGTATTTAGAGATGCCTGAAAAAAATCTAAAAGAAGAATCTGTAATATTATTGGTTCTAAGCTGGCATCTCAGCTTTAGTCTCTTTTCTCAACTTTAACATAGCTTCTCTGTGCCTCTTCTATAAATATTTTCATGGTAACTTTTCTGATGAGCTTTCCTTTCTGGTACCTTGACTTTAAGTATTTAAGTGCATTACTAGATTGGCAGTTTGGTCTCATCATTTTACAGTTGAAATGGCTAGATGTAACCATGAGTTCTATGCTAAAAGTTTCTTCTCTCACACTTCTCACTTGTGGAAATTTCTTCTTTTCCAGTCAAATTTGATCTTCAGAAATTTAAATGAAATGTCAGTCAGTCCTTTTATTGTCCTATCTCCTTAATAAGGATTTTTCCTGATATTCTTTCATTGACATTTGTGGCTTTATTGTTTTGCTTGTGTGTAAAATGATTAAAAAAATTAAATAGTTTTATGTGAAAAATATTGCATGACTATCAGCTTATATCACTTGTTATTAAAATTATTGACAATTTGTTTTGTTGGGTTTCAAAATTTATGAGTCAAAAGTACAATATAAATTTGTATTTATAAGCAAATCAGAATAAAGTAGGCAATACAAAAATATACTTGATTAACACCATATCACATATACCTAATAAATGATTATTTTTATCATTTTACACATTAATCTATATAAAAGTAAAACACTAATCTTGTATGTATGTATGTGTGTTCCTGAGATAATGCTTAAATGATACATAATACCACCACCACTTTAGGAGAATATTGTACCTTGAACCTCTGCTGAGTGCAAATTTCATTAAAAATAGACATGGAGTTCTTGAGCTAGGAAATTCAGTATTTGTTTTCGATATGTATTCTTATATCAATCTGTATATATGAGAAAACACTGATTATATTCCAACTGTTATGTGTGTAAAAAATAATAAACATGTATAATATATTATAACAACATTATTAAATGAATTTAAATATGACACAACATATATTTATACAGTTAAATACACTACATTAACATTTTTTTATATCCACAAATATCTCAAATGTTTGGCAAGTACGTGATAGAGAAAGAGGCTATGTGGGTGTATCATTGTAAAATTTAATCTGTACGACTAGAAAATGGTGTCACATGACTTGATGGTAAATAAATAGATGCATGCTGGTTTTCCATCATTAGATATTTTGAAATAAATGTAAGGAAGAAACAAGTATGTATAATAAAAAATATATATATTTTTTAAAATTACCTAGAAAAAATGAAACTAAGTGCACAAAAAGAAGGCAGCCATACTTTGTTATTTCAATAAATATGAATCTCCTTAAGCAGATGATTGCTGTTTGCTTTTTTTGTTATTTTTTTAATTAACTTCACCTTTGAAAATTATAATATCATGAATACTAAAATTGGTATAAATTGTTACTCTGAGGATACTATTACTTGAATGGAAAGGCCTTTAGTGTGATATTAGTTTGCAATTTCATTCTAAAAAAGTAAAAATGTTTTTTTTGCTGGACAATATTTGTATTAAAGAGATGTTTCAAATAAAAGCAAGGTTATAGCCCTGGAACAGTAATAGGCCAGTGTCATTCTTGTATTGTTTCATTAAGAAAATAATGTAAAGCAGTGAATACACCATTGTTTAACTACAAAATACAGCTATCATATACACTCATCATTTTATACCATAAACCCAACAGGTTTATGAGTGATCTTGTAAGATATAATTATTTCATCTTATTATTACCTATTATCCAAACATCCTGAGTCAATAGACTATTCATTATTATTATTATTATTTTTATTTCCTTTGATATCTGGCATTTACACATTTCTTTCCAGGTCCCGCCCAGGGATCTAAGGTTAGAAATGGCATCATGACACTTTCCACTGCACAAAAAATAAAAAAAATAATTACATAGATAAAGCCCTTCGTAAAGTGTGGGCTGTACTTGTCAGAACAATTTTTTGTATCTCTTTGAGGCATGGACTTCCAGGGATCCCTTCAATCAGCCTACTGGAATCTTTTCCAACCAGTCCAAGGGCTCCAACTACAACAGGAATTGTTGATGTTCCCATGTGCCACATTTTTGAGATTTCTATTTCAAGGTCCTTGTATTTTGACAGTTTTTCTTCTTCAAAGACACATTGCAGTCTGCAGGGACTGCCATATCAATAAGGAGGCACTTATTTTGTTTGTGGTCTTTAATAGCAATGTCTGGGGGGTTGGCTTTGATTGTTCTGTCAGTGTAGTCCCATAGAATTGTAACAGGTCCTATCTTCGTAACCAGGTCAGGGTGGTGTTCGTACCAATTTCTTCCAGTTTCCTTCCCATAGGAGTTGCAAATTTTCCAGTGCAGATATTGGCCCACTCTGTCATGCCGGATTTTATATTCAGTGGGTGCCAATATCGTGCAACCTGATATAAGATGATCAATGGTTTCTGGATATTTGTCACAGAATCTGCATCTTATTATTATTATTATGATTATTATTAGTTTTATTATTATTTTATTACTAGTTTTCTTCCATCTCGTTATTGTTGCTTTTTATCCCACGTTCTGGTTGAATTCACTCTTCATTGGTACTAATTTTTAGTTAATTTTTTTTAAATATTTTTTTTTCAGAATTACCTCAAGCAAAGCAGTAATGCTACTAAAACACAAGGGGTTACATAGTGTGGTAGAATTAGGAACAGAAACATTAATGATGATCAGAATGAAAAGACAGTAATCAGAAAAACAGTAGATAGTGATTAATATTGCATTTACATTTTTACAGATTAAAGTCAGCTGGAAAGTAAGGAGCTGGAAGGGAGTCCCACAAGTGAGAAGTGCGAGAGAAGAAACTGTTAGCCTAGAATTTATGGCTACATCTCACCAGCTCAATTGTGAATTGATGAGACCACAACACCAGTCTAGTGCTGCCCATAAATTGAAAAACTCTAGGTATTGACTAATTATAAAAACTATCTTAACAATTACCTCTTTTTCATACTTATGCACCTTTATACTTTTTGGAATTTAATATTAATTGCAGCAGCTTTTTTATTTATTGCTAGATATATGCTTTGCATGAATATGGTTCTCCATATCTCGATTTTCATGCATAACATCCAGCTCATTTCAAAATGTCTGAACAATCTATTATATACAACCATTATCTTAATAATTAAAAATAGCTTCAAGCAAATGAATGGACATGGCACATAGGAAAAGAATATATTTCTTAGCCTTTTCTATGGGACATGTCCTTCCAGAATGTTGATGATCATGGCTCTCCACTGTTTCCTGTCCTTTGTAGCTTTTAGTAAAGTTTGTATTTTTATCTCTTAATCTCAGTTCTTACAACCATTCATATAAACTCATTTGCTAGATTTACTCACTGATTTTCTTCTTCCCTTTAGTATGTCCTGTGAATGTCAAATTTTCTAAGTCCTTTTTTTCTCATTATGTGCCCTAGAAATTCCAACTGTCTCTTTCTGATCGAATGTATGTTAACATTTCTCTAAAACTTTGTCCTTGGTATTATCAACATCCTTCTGTAGAACTACATCTCTGTTGCCTGTGGTATTTTCCTTATGAGATTGTTCAGCATTTACTGCCATATAGGAGTACTGATATCATGTAACAGGTCTTTTATTTTTTTCCTAAAGAATAATTTTTCTGTTTCTTAATACTTTGATTAACTTTTGAAAGGTATCTTTTGCTATCACAATGCAACTTTCACTTTTGGTATTGTATTTTCAGTCCTTTGTTAAAATACTCCTTAGATATTTAACACTTAGGAGATGACAGGGCTGATCTATCAGCTCAAAGGTGGAATGATGAAGAACATGACAAGGCCGATCCATTGGCCCGATAATACAAGACTCGAAATTGGCTGGCTGGTCTTTGTGCCAGCCAATCAGATTCCTTCTTACATTTCTTGCACACCTAGGCCCTTCCAATGGTGGTTTCAATGACAGTTTTGCTATATTCTGTGATTTTATATGTTTTTTTTTTCTGTTCCAAGTGAGGACTTGTGAAAACATTTCCATCTTCTTGACACTAAAAATCCAAATGAAACTCCGTCTCCAAAGGGTTAAATATGAAACAAGAAAATTTCATTAGAAACAAGGAAAAGAGTATTAAATTGCTGTGTAATATCATTCCTCATCACTGGCAGTGAAAATTGGAAAATTTCCTTAAGAGGAAACTTTAAGCAACAGAATTGTAGGTCAACAGAAGGATGCTGAAAATACCATAGACTGAATATGTGAGTAATGGAGCGGTCTTAAGGAAAATGTAAACAAAGAGGACTCTTATACTTAGAACCACAAAGAGATAGTTCAAATTTTCGGGACACATAATGAGGAAAGAGGACTTGGAGAATATGATATTCACAGGACATATTGAAGGTTAGAAGAGTAGAGGGAAGCTTTAAGTAAGCTACCTAACAAGTATGTGAAAACACTTGGCAGAACAGTGGATGGAAAAGATAGTAAGGAGTAATATTTTCTTTTTTTTTACAGTGATGTTCACCATGTACAATACCCAAGCACCACTCAGAGTAGAAGATTACAGAGTAAGATACACATTTTATAGTGATATGTGGGTAAGCTAATGATTAACGCTAGACTTGAATAGGCTAAGATTGTATTGATAAGGAAAGCATTCTCTTGGGAGTTACTTTCACAAAGCAGCAGTTCATGGGAAGAATCTGCTTGTGTAGAATTTACAACTCACCAGTGGAATAAGAAGGGAATGGGGAAGGTTTGCAGCAATGTGCAAGACTTGGCAGATCTTAGCCATGAAGGTTGGAACTGGTAGAGTTAGTCTGAAGTGTGGAGAGCCATGACCTCCCATATTATGAGGGAACATGATACATAACAGAATCTCACTTACAGATTTTTTTCAGAATAAGACCTGAACTTATTTGTGATATGTTGGCATAGATACAATGGCTGTGAAGAGAATTCTAATGTCAGGGAGAAACAAATACTTTTTTCATTTTTTTTTTTAAACACAAGGCAAAATACCTAAAATAAAAAAAAACGAAGATCGTTTGGCCAAAGGAGTAGAAGGGAATTATAGAAACTGTAATGGAATAGACATTTCAGAGATAACAAATTTGAGACATTCCTTCTCACAGTCCTATCAATTTTGAGTATGGAGGAAGCAGTATGTCACAGAGGAAATGGATTGGCTTCTCTGAGTTGGAGACACATAGGAACTAAGACATTCCAGAAGGCTACATTTTACGTTTTTCCAATCTGTCTTTTTCACATTTTATGTTTTGTCTTTTATTTTTCCATTGTTTTCATATGGAAAGGTAATATCTTCATAAAGTGTTTGGAGTGAAAGAAAATCATAAGCATATACTTACGCACATGCACACATGCACACACACAGTGCAAAAGAAAAAAAACAAGCTGTAATGAATAGATAAAAAATGACACGTTTTGGGTAATGCACTGATTGAACTGTACTAAGGCATACTAGCTGGTGGAGTTGGGTAGGTAAATACTAACGTAAAGAATAAATAAAATAAGAATAAAAATATCTAAAATATTTAGAGAAAAACCTCCACAAAATGATACCTATATGAATAAGTAATGTTATCAAAATAATTATAATTAATGTTATTACAATATTGTTCCAGGAATTAAACTCAAAAATATAAATATAAATTATCAAAAATGATAATTCTTTCTCATTATTTAAGGAATAAATAATTCCTTCCACAAATCCCATGCTAGTCTGTTGCATTAACTTTTGCACAAATGTTCTAGGAGAAAGGCATGAATTCATGTATTTCCTAACAACCAGCTATCAGTTAAATAGTAGGGCAGCCTGAGTTCTCTATCTTTGGGTAGCAACCAGCCTAGAGAAAGGAGAAGTCTGAATTCAAAACCAGACTGAAGAGAAAGAGTCTCTGCCTTGCCTTAGAAACAATCACTGTTGGAGTAGCCGCAGTACAACATGTTGCACCTATGAGTGTTTTGTGTAATGGCACTCATCAGCATGAAATGTTTTTTTTCAAGTAATTTCAACTATCATATGTTGTGAGTATGCTGGAAAATATTTTTTGGCTACATTCTGGTTCCATTGTGTTTTTTTAATTCAAACCTGCACATGTCATATAAGTGACGTGATGTGTAAAATTGCATCACAGATCTTGACTGCACAAGAAAAGAATGTACTTATTATTATTATTATTATTATTACGTTGTTCAGAAGATAATGTCTGATTTTAGAATCCACTTTTATTCCTGGATTAATGTATTTAAACAATGTTTAAATCAGTCCTTCAACATCTATACAGTTCTTCCATCAAGGTAAAATGTTGTTTATGCTTTTACAATAAATCTCTAAAGGTCTGAATGCCAAGAAATTTTTGAATGCAGTTTATAATGGAATATCTTTTGGTTAAAAAAATTGTGAAGATGCTTGAAAAAGTAATAGTTGGTGAGGGATCAGGGGATTATGGTGGGTGTTACAAAGTTACATTTGAAATATCTAGGGCACATAATGAGGAAAGAGAGCTTGGAGAATTTGTCGCTCACAGGACACATAATGAGGAAAGAGGGCTTCGAGAATTTGTCACTCACAGGACATACTAAAGGTAAGAAGGATAGAGGGAAATAGCTAGTTAGTTACCAAAGAAATTTGTGTAAATAGGTGGAAGATCAGAGAGTGGGAAGGATGGGGGAAAAGACACACCTTACTAAGAGCTAAGTTATATCCTAGCAACAGTAGTCAAGCATTTTCATGAAGCCAAATTGAACCTTGTTGATTAACCAATGCCGATCACATTTTGCATATTGCAATGTATATTTCATCCAGTTTCTTGCAACAAACTTTGGCAGTGATGCTCTAGTTAGATTCCAGATATTTGTAATGGATAATGTCAGTGGTGGCACATCAGACAGTTACCATAATCCTCAGTTGGTGCAACTTTGGTTTTGGAAAGTGCCCGGTGGCTTCATCATGATCAAGTCATTGAGCTGATCATTTATGATTGTCATAAAAGATCTAATTCCTCATCATCATCTCAGTCACTATTTGATCAAGAAATGGATCATTTGACTTTCACTGAGTTCATGTGGAACCCATTTATCAAGTTTCTTCACCTTGCCAATTTTTTTAGGCAGTCTAAATTGAAATGGTTACACCCATTTATCTGAGACATTTCTCTGACACTTTGATGTGGGTTATGTTTGACTAAGTGTTTTCAGATATCAATTTGCAGATGAACGTCTGCTACCAACTTGAATTTCAAGACTTGTATCCCCACTGCAGAACTTCAGAAACCAGCACTGTACTGTTTGATCACAAGTGTATCATTAACCCCATGCTGTCTTAAAGTTGGAAGAAGAATGAGAAGCATTAGGAGCAAATAATCCAGCTCACATGAGCTGAGGTATTGCTGAAATACTCCACATACCTCATATGCTACAAATAAAATTTATTTAAAATAGGCACTGTCAAGAATGAAGACTGAGACTCGTAAGATAAGTTCATCCTGTTAAGTTATTTTGTGTACCTATATACTAGTGAGCAAACCAAAATGAGCTGACTCATTTTATAGTCCACCCATAGAAGGTTAACCAATCAGAAGACTTGAAAAATTTGATCCAATGTGTATAAAGGCGGCCATTTTGTTTTTTTTCTCGTCAGAATATCCACTGCTAACCTGTCAGATGAAAAGACCTGCAGAACTACGCTTTCCTACTCTCTCTGAATATCCACTGCCAACCTCTGATATGGAAGACCTTAAGAATTCCTGAATAGCTGCTACTAGATATTAGTCATTGAACAAATTACTTACTATGTCGGATTTCTACATTCAAACTACATTAAACATGTTTTACACATCCTAGCTTTATTCGGCAAAATACAAGCAGGGTTCACATCACACATGCTCCTGGTATTCTCGAATATGGCTAATTGTCGTAATCCAGAGAACGGGCCGTAAACGAATATGGTGTCGTAAATGAGTGTTGTAGTCCATCTCTTATTTATGACAGGCACATTTTATGTTACATCATTTGATTGCACAAAAAAAAATATAGCAAATATTTTATTTCTGTTGATATTATTATTTAAATTCATTAATGTCAGTATGCAGCCAGAAAAATCTTGTCTTGCATAATTATAATATATAAAACTTGATAATGACTTAGATGGTAGAAAGTACTTAAAAGGAAAAAATATATAAACTTTGATTTATTTATAGTTTTCATTGAGATGTACACCTTCTTTCCAAATTGGAAAATACAGTAAAAAAATGAAACAACTGACTGTCTTCTTTAAGTTTCTTCTATCACCCTTCTTGCTTGTCCTCTTTAGTAACAGTGAATCCTGGACAATCTCCTCCTAGAGATTTGGGACAACTTGTTCTACAGATGGCTGCTGAGAATCACATGTGAGTAATGAGAAAGGTTTAAAGAAAATGAAAAAAAATGACACATATAATTATAATGAAAACATTTGAAATATCTAGGGCACATAATGAGGAAAGAGGGCTTGGAGAATTTGTCACTCACAGGACATACTGAAGGTAAAAAGGATCGAGGGAAATAGCAAGTAACTTACCAAAGAAATTTGTGTAAATAGGTGGAAGATCAGAGAGTGGGAAGGATGAGGGAAAAGACACACCTTACTAAGAGCTATAAAAATAGGATCTTATGGAGAAACATGATCGCCCACATCCTGAAATGGCATGGCACATAGAAGGAGAAATTTGAAGATTCATGAATCTTAAAACAACCAGTGTATGATTGGAGTCAATAAATAGCTTTAAGAAGATTTGATTGATTTGCTTTTATGGTTTATCAACCCTTTGCAGGTTATTTAAAACCAGAAATTGTAATAATGTTTTGGAAATAATAACAAGTTACTGATACAAGTCTTACTAATTAACCCATAGCTGGGAGTTGAAGAGATGGAGCCATACCATTCCCCAGCATATTTGCATAAGTGAATATAACAAACCAGACTGGAATTGAAACTTGGCTCCCCGATTCCCAATTCTTAGTCATTATTCGTTATGCCACACCTCCAACATCCCAGCTGACAACACCTGGTATTCCCAAGTGGTCATCCATCTAGGTACTGATCAGGCTCAACATTGCTTCATTTTGGTGATCATGCGAGAATCGGTGTTTTCAAAGTGATAAAGCTGTAAGCGGAAAAGATTTGAACTCGTATCATCTATTCCAAAACTTCAACTAAAATGGACAAAGCCTTAAACACTTCTGCCTCAGAATACTAATATTTAGACTGTACTAAATTGAAGCAAATCTGAATTCAAATCTGATAAGTAATTGTTTTAGAGCTAATAAAAAAAAATTATTTTAAACTAAAAGATTCTAAATTGGTCTTCAAAGGATTCAGCCAGTAACATCCAGATAGGTTGCTATAGTTGGAAATGAAATGCTTTTCTTAGATTTATTGACCAATCTGAACAACTCTCAAAAAACAGCTTATCTGACCCGACTAACCTTAATATAATGAACCGTCAAGTTTATTCATTTATCTCTCTGAACCATAGACATGTACACACACACACACACACACACACACACACACACACACACACACACACACACACACATATATATATATATATATATATATATATACCGGGTGTAACAGAAAAATTGTTCAAATCGTGTAACAGGATGGAATAATTGTCCATAACACAAAATGTTTAATATCTAAAAAAAACACTAAACAGAGTTTCTTTTTTCCAGGTTTTTGTATATGAAAAACTATCTTGACACCATTTGTTGTAAGAATCACTGAAAAAAACCCTTTGAGTTATTCAGCTTGAATGAAAACAGGTTAAAATCATTTTGTGTCAGTCCCACTTTGTCTTCCCAACTGAGCAATGGTGTGAGGAAAAAGATCATGCAGGCCTTCAGTAATGGTACCAAAATTCAAACTCTGTCATCCATCTTCAAAGTCTATTCATGAACCATCAGGAGTCGGTGAAGAAGTTTAAAAAAGAGGGAACACTAGAGAGAAAACAGCAAGAAGGACCATCATTTCAACTTAGAGCAAAATATATTCTTATTGTTCAAAGTAGATTCCATTTGTGTTATAAAAACCTCAGAGAATTCCAGTAAGATATCTTTAATTATTTCTAAAATACAATGGTTCAAACTTAATCTAATAAT
Organism: Acanthosepion esculentum; assembly: GCA_964036315.1. Taxonomy (NCBI): domain Eukaryota; kingdom Metazoa; phylum Mollusca; class Cephalopoda; order Sepiida; family Sepiidae; genus Acanthosepion; species Acanthosepion esculentum. The sequence goes on along the minus strand of OZ038495.1, from coordinate 47,620,178 downwards.
TGGACAATTTTGCTGTTACACGATTTGGACAATTTTGATATTACACCCAATATATTTTAAATCGATTTCAAATTAAGCAAGACAGTGAAGCCACTAAGACACAAGAGATTACTGAGTGTTGAAGAATTAGGAACAGGAATATTACTAATGAGGAGGAAGAGAAAAGAGTAATCAGGAAGACAGTAGATGGCGATCGACATTGCATTTCAATTTTTGGATTAAATTTGGTCGAAAGCATGAAGCCGAAATGGCATTTCACAAGCAAGTGCAAGAAAAAACTGTTAACATTGGATTTATGGCTACATCTAGCCGACTCAATTGTAAATTGATGAGATCTTGACACCAGTCTTGTGCTGCGTTTAAATTCAAAAAGTGTAATTAGAATATCAAAGAGCTCATTCAAACAATTACCATGAAAGTATTTATAGAAAAGACACAGAGAGGTAACCTTATGGCTGTGGCAAAGTGACTGATGCTGAGCTGCAAGATCAGGACCATCACTATTGCTGATTATTCTTTGGATTTTATCAAGAATCTCAAGGTAAATAGCCTGTGGCAGCAATATTCTAAGCATGGACAAATGGTAGACTTGTTATCATCCAGAATGATGATAATATTTCATTATTCTTAAAATAAAATTGCCATCAGTGATGACAGAAAATAAGAATATTTCATCATCCCTGAAATAAAGATAAAAAATTTAATCATCCTAAAAGCAACCTTACCACCAATTATGAAAGATGAGAAAGATATTTCATCATTTTGAAATCTGATTATAAAAACGACCCTTCTACCACAAGCGTGGGCAGTCATGGCAATAGGGTCAGTATAGTAGAGAAGTTTAGAGTAGCAAGAAAACGGCAGTAAATGGCTGGTTTTTCATAATAGAAGAACAACTTCATCTACATCATATAACAGAGGCAACTAATTTCTCTACCTTGATACGTGAGTTGAAGAAATTTCTTTTTCACCATGTACGCTGGGAAAATATTTTCTAACCATGTGCGTTTTAAAAGGAAGAATGATGAATATTTGTTTTGCCACTTATATATATATATATATATATATATATATATATATATATATATGTAAACAAAAAAAAATTACTGACAACTGCCTCCTAAAAAAAAGAAAAAAAGAAAACAAACTTGATAAACGCCCTCCAAATTTGAATGAGAAATGTACCTATCTCTGTCATCGGAACACAAGTATAAGTTCCAAGAGAACATAACAGTTTTACCGTTAACAACAACAACAACAACAACAACAACAACAACAAAAGAACATTAATTAATTTTCTGAAGGATGACTCAGCTGAACATATCACTCCTTTTATGAAGGACTGTTACATCCAGCTAGGCCATCGTCCTTACACAGGGCACTATATATCGGACATGAAAATTACCTAAACCACAGAAAATTCCTAAAAACATCTCACAATCCTAACTGAGAAATTAAAGCAAAGTGACACTACAAAACGAACTGGTAACATTTCCTAAACAATATTCTGCCCAGAGGTTCTCTCATTAAAAAAACAAACAAAAAACCTAAGAAAAGTAAGTTTTTAAAATTCTATAGATGAATAGAAAACACCAGTGACACCTAAAAATGCTCCAAAATTCTCTTCGGAATCTAAGACAATTGCCCTAAACCCCACAAAACCACCCAAAAGAAAATAAAGCTGTTCCGCCAACAACAGTTCCAAAAGCAAAACACAGGCCTACAAACAAGCAAGCGAATCTGACTCGACAAAAAGCCGACTCCAACAGCATGCAACCCACTTGGTCTAACCGTTTTAAAGAACAGGCCTGCCAGCTACACAAAAACAAACCTTAGCAAGAAATAAAAACAAAAGAAAAGTCGCCAATTATAGTTACAGCTTCAGGCAGAACAGTTTCATAAAAAATATGATGATTATTTTCATTATTAAGACACTCCGTTCTTATGGGGTAACTTCTGTTATGATCCAGAATGATGATGATATTTCATCATTCTAAAAATAAATATGCCATCAGTGATGATAGAAAATAAGGATATTTCATCATCCCTGAAAATAAAGATAAAAAATTTCATCATCCTAAAAACACCCTTGTTACCAGTGATAAAAAGATGAGGAAGATATTTCATTATTCTAAAATCTGATTATAAAAACGACCTTTCTAACACAAACGATGGTAGTCAGGAAAGTATGGTCAGTAGAGTAGAGAAGATTAGAGTAGCAAGGACAGTAGCAGTAGTAAAAAGGCCCAATACGTATCCTCATCCCTTCATGAAAATCGAAAACTGAAGATCTCCAACGCTATACTCACCAACGAACTTCTCGGAACGAGCAAAAACAAGTATGCACAGACATTTAAAGAAACAAGAGAGAGCAACACTGGAAACGTTTTTAACACACACCATACCAATATCTATAATTCACACCACGATAAAGAAAAATACACATTCTTGTTATTAACGTCAACACGTGTCTCAAGTATGATCTTTTTATGTTATTGTTGTACGCTTTTATTCATTTCATTTTCAGTATTAAAAAGTAAAAAGGATTCCTCTATCAACTACTACAACAAATACATATAATACATTCATATAACAACGAGGAAACTTACATTACACATACCCAACATCCTACAGAATCATTGATATTTATGATTAATTCTAGAGAGAAAAACTGTCTGGTACAATACAGTGGATCAACTTTCTACCTAGCTCTTAGCGAACACACAGGATTAATAAACAAATATCTGTTGTAAACCTGCAAAGAACTGAAATATCAACATGACTAATAATACAGCCAATATATGAAATTAGCTGAGATACATCACAAGAATAAGCATAATTGGGTAGAAAAGGTGCACTACTGGGAACTGTAAAAGCGACAAATTCCTTATTATTCTTATATCTTTGGTGTGCATGAAAAACCCAAATCGTTTGTATACCACAAAGTGGTGATCTTCTCCTTCTTCTTCTTCTTCTTCTTATTATTATTATTATTACAACTACTCCTCCTCCTCCTCATCATCATCATCATCCTCCTATTACTACAACAACAACACCACGACCACCACCATGCTGTAATTTCCAACGAAATTATCTAACACGGTTGGGCAGAGGGTACTTCAAAAGACAAAAAACTAAGTGACTCGTTTTATATACTAATCACTCAGTTTTAACACAGAACATAAATAGGCAATTCACGGAAAACATATCAAGATGAGCTATAGTAGCTGTGACACTAGTAGACTGTGACAAGATACAGCAAGATATTGTTCATATGCTAGCAGACATAGTCAGAAAAGTAGGGCTGTTTCGAAATGAGAAACATTTGATTGTCTAGTTGAAAACAACCACGATATATGCGCTTGCTTTCTTCCGATTTCCAGTACGCAACTTAGACATGGGCTATGACGTTCGAGAAGAGGTAATCAAAAGGACGTTATAAAGAACACGGGCAATCAAATGGACGTTATAAAAGAAAACGCTATTTATTTGAGCGCCAGCAGGAAGAGGATGGTCAGTAAGTCAACTACCAGGTCGCTAGTTGGTCAGCCATCAGCCGACCTGCTGTGGCCACTTGACCCAAGAGAAAGAAAATGTCAAGTGTAACTGAAGCAAGATAAGAAACGGAGCGTGACACTTCAATTTTTCTATCCGGGCAGAAGTATGCATCGACGTGTTTTGTACACTTCTCCAGCCGTCTCGTGTGTTGAACAACGGACCCGTCTCTCCATGAAATAAAAGTGGTATATATTTCCTCTTTATGTGTTTGTGAAATACGTGACTATAGCATAAAACAATCTGAATGTATTTTCGTTGACGACAATTCCTGTTCAGATGCTCTAGTTCCCTAAGGGACCGGGCGCTTGCTAATGACACGATGTGGTTGCCCAATAAAGATGTTCAAATTGGAGACATAATCACGTATCTATTTTGTGGCGTAACAGTATAGGACGATAGTATTTAAAAAAAAAAAACTACTTAGCTGATTTTTAATGCTATGTCAACGAGATGATCACCTAACTCCCTTTGGTGATCATGTCTTTGGATAGATTCTTTTCCTTCTTTTTTGAAATCTGTGAAATACCATATCTTGCTACATTGGCTGATTTTGTTTAGCGTCATATCAACCCGTATGAATTATTTAATGCCGGTATCTAAATATTTTTAGCACATTTGTATGCCTTCCGCCACAGATAAAATATATTGTTGAGCATTTTGCTTTAGATATATATTTTTGGTAACTTTACAACAAATAGGTATTGTTGGTCAGTTTATTTTGTTTAGCAGCACATCAAACACCATGGGCTATTTAATGTCGAAATCTATATATTTTGAACACAATTTTATGGCTTCACCTAAATATATTTTGAAAGCAACTCTATGGCTTCAACTACAGGTAAAATGTATAGTCGGCCATTTTGATTTAAATATGTATTGGTCATTTGACTATAAATAGGTAGTGTTGGTTGGTTGATTTTGTTTTAGAGTAAAGGTATGTTTTGAGGCATTTGTCATTGTGCTATAAAATGTATTGTTGCTCATTTTATTATGAAAACGTTGTTGATTTTTGTTTGGGGCTTACTATTTACCCATATCTGGGGCCCTAACATATACTATCACAGCTGGTCAGGTTTGACGTGGAACAACTGTAGTTAAGAGGTGGTTTTACACTCATCAAAACCTCCATTCACCCTCTCAGGGCCCTTGTTGCCGGAAGAAGTTTATCGTCATACCACGGAATCGTTTTTTTGGGAAAGATAGTGAAGTGGTTTCCAGTTGCCTTCTCACGGTCTTGAATTCAGAGTTGTTTTTTTTCTCTCAGATCAGCTGCCACCCAAGAGAAGAAAGTCAAGATTCTCAAATGCAGGCTTGAGTGGCGAAGAAAGAATAAAACCGAAGACAATGACGTTTGGCCTAGTAGGAAACAAACAAACAAACACACACACACACACACACACACACACACACACACACATATATATATATATATATATATATATATATATATATGTATGTATATATATATATCTATATATATATATATGTGTGTGTGAGTGTGTGTGTGTGTGCCTGTGTGTGTGTATGTTAGGTAATTGAATGACAATGTAGAATAATTTTTTTAACGCGTTTTGTCCGCTAGAAAGTTTTTATTGGTAGAAGTATGTATGAAGTGCACCTAAATGCGAGCATCGATTCTAATTATGTGCAAATAGGAAAGATGCGTACTGCGGTGTAATCGGAATGAGAAATCGGAGGGTCGAGTTCGAATTCTGAATCATTCAGTTATGCGCAAATACCCTTGGCAAAGGTATGAATCTATCTCCTCCCCAGAGCTATGGGATGAATAGCGGGGCAGACTGGGTAATATAGCCTTGGCTGGCAACCAGCCTACTACAGAAATAGCAAACTACTGCAGGAAAATCAATCATGAATGGATCGCCCAAGCGTGTACCGTGTATGACACCTAAATGACTGACAGAAAGGAAACATTAAGATGTGAATTATATATATATATATATATATATATATATATATATATATATATATATTATGTCATTCACAGACAGTACTGTTTCGCTGTATCACAGCTCCTCAGTGCGACTAGACTTCCGAATGCCTCAGGCCAGGATTGAAACACAACTAATTTGGTGTCAGCCAGAGCTATCTTCACTCGGTAGAGTTACAAACTAAATCTAGCGTATTGTTTTTACAAATGTAAACAAATGCCAATCAGCCAAAGTGCTCCATTCATTTTACTGAAGAGCTTTGCATTAGTGCAGGTGGCTGTTGTTTATAGAATTAGCTTATCACTCAACAGTGCTCAATTGAAATGTATTTTCAAGCGCTAAATATATATATATATATATATATATATATATATATATATATATATATATATTATTTGTATATGTTTTCTTGCGTACAAATAGCGTTGAATTTTAAATTGATAATCGTAGAATTTAAGAACATGGATTGCAAAAGGAGTTAAATTATTCCAACCCGACGCATTCCTTTTGTAAAAAATGACACATCTCGAGAATAACCAAAGAAAACGAGCGCCCGTTTTGAAAAAGAAAATATCTACTATGCATGAAATCCATTGAAATGCTAGACAATGTTTCTCTTCAGAATCTGCCTTACATATTTATAAGTCTACCATTCATGCATCCTTTGAATATTGGTGCTACATATCTTGTAGTCCTGATATATATAGAGAGAGATTCTTAATAAATACAAGGACAGATTCCTTGGATTTTATTAAGAATCTCTCTAATAGTAAAATTATCAACAATAAATTTGATGAAATGCCTCAAAACATACCTTTACCCTTAGAGTAGAAAGTTATGTACAAGGTATCTGTAACTGAAAGCAAAAGATTTTGTACAGAATATTTAAATTTTGTCATTAAACAACCCATAAAGTTTGATATGCCGCTAAACAAAATCAACCAACAAACAATACCTATTCATAGTCAAATGACCAATACATATTTACTGTTATCTACCGTCTTTTTGATTCTTCTCGCTCCTTAATAATGTTTTTTTTTCTGACACACTTAATAGTGTGTCAGTGGCTTTATTGCTTTACTTGGGGTGAAATGATTAAAAAAATGAGGTTTTCTATATGTAAACACACACACACACACACACATACACAGAAACACCCATATATATATATATATATATATATATATATATATATATATATATATATATATATATATATTCAATATTTGATCTGGAGCAAATCCACTTTTCTGCTGTATTTCGTTTATTACTATTCAGACGGTTCTCCGTCTTCTTGTTTTTCTTATTGATTCATAGTAACAGATTATCAGATATTTCTAGGGGAAAATGACAGAAAATTTGAAATTGTTTCCTGCTTTATTCATATATCTTGCTGGGTGCTGAGTAATTTTAGCTGTATGAAATGGCAGTGAGGAAAGATAGTCTATATTTTTCCGGTGGGGGATGTTCTGTACTCCATAAATTAATGCGCAAACATTTCGAAATAGATTTATGTAATAGCACCACGAAATCTTTAACGCATGCGCCTGTATGCGCATACAAGAAATTTCGAATTGTGTCATAGAAATGTTAGCCGGCATTTTCTGATATTCAGTTCTCGGCATGTTACGTAGAAATTCGTAAAATCTCGTGTAGATATTTATTTGAAGACGTTGGTCGGTGGAATACAACCTGTTTTTACTAAATTTTTCCGCCGATGATCACCTCTTCTTTGTATCACCTCTTCAAGATGGCAAAGTAGAAATAACAGACTTAACAAATAAAATAAGGAAGACGTTTTCACTTATAAGTAGAGAACTAATTACACACACACACATACACACACGCACACACACACACACATACACACACACATACATATATACATATATATATATATATATATAAAAATACAAAGGTGAACATAGAAGTCAACACTTAGAGGTGACAGTCTGTTTCATGCTAGATGCAATCGTCAAGCCACGAGTGCTGTTAATTTTCTCGGCTATTTATATATACGGGTCAGTGGTGCATTGTGGGTAGTCTATTTTGGCGGTTATTTTACCGGAAGTCGTTTATTTATTTATTTTGCTTGTTTTTATTTTTATTTTTTATCTTATATACTTATTTTTTAAATAACAACAAGTAAAATAAATTGATCTAAATACATCCAAATATATACATAAACTAACAACCGATACCGATAAAATAGCCGTTTAGAAAAAAACAAATAAAGAAAATCAATCCAAATAAATAAATTAAAAACTGTTCCCACGAAAATAATAGAACAAACCACAACAATCAACCCCAAAATTGAACAAACATCTTTAATTATATTCCCAAACAAAAACAAAACTATTAAATAAGCTATATAAACAAATTTTTATTACGTTAATAAAAACACCGATCAAAATAAAAAAATAAATACATATTTAAGATAAAAAATAAAAATAAAAATAAATAAAAACAACCAAAATAATTTGACACAAATAAATAAATAAACAAATAAACGACTTCCGGTAAAATAACCGCCAAAATAGACTTCCCACAATGCACCACTGACCCGTATATATAAATAGTCGAGAAAAATAAGAGCACTCGTGGGCTGACGATTGCATCTAGCATGAAACAGACTGTCGCCTCTAAGTGTTGACTTCTATGTTCACTTTTATATTTACACACGCTCTATATCTGATATTGAGCACTTTATCCTATAAATATATCACACTTTAAGACTATATTTCTTCATATATATATATATATATATATATATATATATATATATATATATATATATATATATATATATATAAAGTGTGTGTGTTTATACTAATTTTCTTTAACAACAACTGACAATTAAAGAGCGAAAGGTGAATTTTAAGAAATCTGACTAATGGAATGTTTATATAAATACTTAATGGAATATATTTCTTCCCGCTGGATACGTCTGACTTCGGCGTTATACATTATACAAATGGTATTAACTTGTCTGAAACATATCTTACACGTGATGGCGAATTTGGGGCATTGGTGGACCTATATTTTTTGGGTCCCTTCGTGACCAGCAACAGGAGATTCGAAGACCCAGCAGCCAAAATGTAGGCTGTGAATAGATTATGGCGTGTTCACCGACGCCATACAACTGGCATTTCGGACGCTTCCAGCCGCCAAGAAAATTTTGAAATTTGACCAGTTACAGAGGAATTTTGAGGTTATATAAAATGAATATTGAAATATATACTAAGACCAACATTAGGTACTTCAACCCATTCTATCACGAAATTGTTTTCATTTTAATAAGAAACAATAAAGAAAACTTGATTTTGTTGAAAAATTCACTTATTAAAAGAAGCTGCTTCAGGAGTCCCTGTGGGATTATGGGCCCTGAAGCTTAAGCTTCATTAGTTTCATAGTAGATCCGCCACTGATTTTGGGAGACTGTGAGAGGTTTGCCTTCCATCTACTACGACGCTGCTCTTTCGTTCATATTCTAAACATTCAAGAGAAATTAAATTACAATATGTCCACGAACACACATAAAACTTTTCTTAAACTGGAATTCTAAAAGAAAAGTTATAATCGGGGTATTCTCAAATCTGATTTAATTTGAAGTTTGTTGGTATACGGTTAGATTTCTCGTTTATGCGGGGGTCTATCGCTATTAGCATAAAACTGAATTCGAAGTTGTAAAAATGAATACAGACGGAGAAGGCCTCAAGTTTAGTCGGCCATTACTATTTAAAAAGGATTTTGATACTCACTGAGTAACCCAGAGTTATGGCCCTTTGTCAAAACCTAAGCTAATGTTAGTTTTTGATACATGCTTTACAGTATAGGGTAATGGGTAGCACACTAGTTTGGCTGATGAAAACAGAAGATGGTGATTATGTTGCGAGAAAAGTAACTATTAAAGTAAAACAGTGAGAGCTGGTAGCCAATATTATAGCATGCTTAAATTTCTTCAGTTGAGCCACTGAGAATGAAAGCTCGTTGCCATGAAAATATTTGTAGAAAAGACCGAGTAAAGCCATGTCACGTCGGTGGGAAAGTGACTGGAGACGATATGCCAGGTCAGGACCAATTGCATTACAGACTCTTCTTTGAATTTTGTCAAGAATGACGAGCACCAGAACAGATATGGCAGCAGCATCCAATTCACGGACGTATGGTAGATTTATAAATGTGCAAGAGGGATTCCGATGAGAAGAATTATCTGGTACGAACCGCAGCTAAGCTAAAAACAGACCTAGTGATTGATATCCATATAATCCCGCTACTTTATGTCAGACATGAATCTCAGAAAACGCAAAGTGTTGATCTCTTCGAATTTAGAATTATCAATGCTGATGGTAGGAAGGAAATGTTCTGTTTGTCTATATGAGACATTTACAGATATTTCGACTTGGGTTCTCCGCATAAAAATTGTGTATAGAGCTACTAGGAAGTTCGTTCCGATCTTTTGAGCCCGTGTTGGTCACTCACAGATTTGTTCGACGTCATTGGTCACGACTGCTCCTCCAGAAGTAATTTCAAGATGACTTCTTGAATAATGAAACTGAAATTTTACTATTTAATTTGTGCACAAGACATGCTGTTAATTTGTTTATCCTTTTTTTTTTATTTTCATACCTCTGGTGGCACAAGTCTGTATCAAGGGTAGATAATCATTGTAATTTAGGTTTGGTTCTGTAAATTGCGCTGGAAATTGGGGTATGCTTTTGAATATTATTATTGACCGGATCATTGTCTGTCGACTGACCTAAAATGATAACTGATTTATTTTGAAAACGGATTCGACTGCTGAAGTCTCTGCCACAGAGACATAACAAAAGGATCCCTGAGGGAGACTCCGTGTATCCAGTGGTATTTGTAACCTCCATAACACTACTGTACCTGATTTAAGTTATAAAGGATGGTAAACATTCAAGATAACAATGAAAAAGTTAGTACCAAGATGAACTCAAATGATTCGCAAGGATGGTACGAAAACTACAAGTATAGGTTAGATTTGTTGAGTTAGGATAGTGGTCGTCTTTCGAAGCTGATAATGTGTCATGTGTTGACGAACAAAAATACAAGTGTTGAATTGTTCGAGAAAATGGACAAAGAAGATAATGGAATAAAGTGAGATCAACATTTTTATTCTATCGGGAACATTTTGTGAAGAGAATGTTCAAGGGTCGTTTCTGAAAGAAAGTGGAAATTCAAGGATGAATTGATATGAATAGTCGCTATAAAAAACAAGAAAGAAATGTTTGGATTTACTCCACTGATGAGGTAAAAAGTGAGTGAAGTATTTGGTCTAAACTCTGTTCGACAATTCTCTGAATATTTAGCGTATACAAACAGCATATATAAATAGTCGAGCCAGAACACAACATACATGGCCTAAATATTGCGTTGAAGCAGTGTCCAATTTTTTTATTTAGATACGCCCTATCTCTAATCTTGAGCACTTTTCCCATAAATATAGCATAACTTAAAACTATTTTTATCTCTCTCTCTCTCTCACACACACACATACATACACACACACATACACACACACACAAAACATTTTGTCGGCTCTATCTCGTATCCAAGATTTTAATTTCTTCTTTCCTGATCTCTTCCTTTCTGATGATGTCGTTGATGACAAAGTAGACCAATTCTTGCATGGAAGAGACGATGGCATTGACTGCATGGTAAGGCTGGTGGAGGACGAGTCCGTTTTTGTCGAGCTTTACTCTCTTGTCTTTTGACTTCTTCCATTTCTCTCTTGTTTGAATTCCTCGTTTTATCTTCTGGTGGCTTTGATGTTTTTGGTTTCGATGTTGATGGAAGATTGCCAGTTGATACGTTCTTGGCCTTGTATCAATATAATTAGGTTTAAGTCGAGTAGCTTTTAGTGTTGTTTTCAGTTGATCCTTGTATCTTCGAAGAGAGCAACACCGTGGCCATTTCCTTCAAGTTAGTTCATTGAATAAGTCTTGAATTGAAAACCTTGACTCTTCCATTTTTGCTACGTGTCCTAAACTATCGAAGATCGTATTTAATTATCAGCGATTCGATACTATGATTATTGGCTTTTTTAAGGGATTGGCTAGTGGCTCTAGACAGTCATACTCGAATTCGAGTGGCTAGCCATTTTATTAGTCGACTTTATCTCGTATCCAAGAATCGAATTCTTTCCTGATCGCTTCCTTTCTGATCATGGCGTTGATGACTAAGTAGACCAATTCTTGCATGGAAGAGACGATGGCATTGACTGCATGGTAAGGCTGGTGGAGGACGAGTCCGTTTTTGTCGAGCTTTACTCTCTTATCGTTTGACTTCTTCCTTTTCTCTCTTGTTGTCTGAATTCTCCGTTTTATCTTCTGGTGGCTTCCATGGTTTTGGTTTCGATGGTGAGGGAGTTGGTACGCTATTTGCTTCTGTTTCAAACGATGTAAGCTCACACCCAGAGGATTTCATTGTTGTTCTCAGTTGATCCGTGTATCTTCGAAGATGGCAACCCTGTGGTCATTTCCCTGAAGTGAGATCACTGAATAAGATATATAATTCATGCTAAACAAATTAATATTTACTAAGTGTTGTGGATTCCGGGATGAAAATGAATATAGGAAAATAAATGTATTAACGTAATAATACAAACTAGCAATACGAGTTAGTAGTTCCAGGAATGCGGGTTAGTAGGAAAATATATATAGTCTTTGGTATCGACGTATCGCCGTATGACTTACTGAGTCTAAGTGTTCGTTACTGTGACTCTTGTGCTACACTCCTGTGTGTGACTCTGTCTATCTACTCGACCGACTCAACTCCTACTACTACAGTCCGGGTATTCACTGGCAGTAGTATATGTATACCTTGGATGAGTCCATTTGTGTAAAAAGGGGATACCCCTCATCGCTAAGACTATAAGAAGATTGTATTACACGACTGTATCATTTGGGAAAGGTCTGTTTTATTTTAAATCATCTGCATTTTAATCCCTAACTTTTTACTGGATTCAAACTCTGATAACAGGTGCTCGTGATTAAGAAAAATAGGGCTCAATGGCGTTATATTTATCTTAGGTTTGAATAATAAAAAATTGCATCGCCCAAAGCAACGGTTATTAAAAAAAAGTCTTATATCTCCATGCAAAGATATTTATACATGAATTCCATATTATATATCTAGCCCTAATTTAGCATAAAACAGATTTAAAAGAAAACACAGTTTGCCTGAAGTGAAATCAAATAGAATTCTTTCACAATGTTTGAATCATAAATACGTATCTCCCGAGCAGATTTATTTTCAGAAGCCAAACAACTCAGGTGTAGCTCCATAAAATTACTTTATATTTACATACATGTTCGAGAGACATTTGTTTTTTACTTACGTGCAACAGACACATACATACGTACATACATACATACATACATACATACATGCATGCACATACATACATACATTTAATGTAATCTGAAGGGTAAAAAATAGAGATCTGCAGCAATATTCAAAATTTATTAATTAGAATATCAAAGGTATTATGATTTCAAAAGCATGTAAAAAAATCACGCCAAAAAGATCTTTAATATATTTATAAATGGTATGTTCCAAGATAAAGAAAAAAATTCAACTAATCACTTTAGATTTTAGCAAATTAAAAGAAAATCGTGTTTGTTACTCGGGTAAACATATACATACAAAACTTTGCAACAGGTCGTAGTCAGTCAGTCAAAAAGAAAAAGAAAAGTAAACAATGACTTCTCTTCTACACGAACGGGCGTCAAGGGACTCATTTTGTTCGAAAAGATAAACGAAACAGTGAGAGATAAAGAAAATGAAAAAGAAAACCTACTTTTAATGAAACTACATCCTAGTCTCTCAGTCAATGCTCTCATCACTCATTTATCACGCACAATACGGCAGTAAACTATGAGTGATGGCACTTACGAAAATTTATGAAATATTTCTGTATAAAAAACATATCCATTACTATTACAGCGGTATGTAAACCTACTTATAAAAGACACTGGTGGCCTGATGCGGACCAACCAACGACTATGGATTAATACAAGATTGATGGATAAGGATGGATAAGTCAGGTCACGAGTGTAGGAATCAATAGAGGCAGAAGAAAGGGAAATTATTAAATTATGTAACAAATAACTAATTTATACAGGAATATTAAACAAGGTTACAGAGTGTAGAAATGTTCATTGGAGTGTTGGAAGCTTGTAAAATGTGTGTACGGTATGCGTTATAAGAGAAAAGATGAACAACTTTTTTGACAAAGTTTAGCATACGCAAAGAAATAGTGTGTCAAAAAGTCGTTTTTGCCTCTTGTGACCATTTTACTGTAAAATCCCTCGTCAATTTTTATTGTTTTAAAAGTAAGGCACGTCCAGCCTGGTCAGTACGTCGATGGGCGACCGCTTGAGAATATTAGATGCTCTAACCTTGGATGTACGGGCGGTGTAATGGATAACAGCTGGCAAGTGGAGAACGACGAGCCGTGTTGCAATTCCAGTCGTGTTCGTTATTTTTCATTTACGCACAAATACACTTAAGAAAGGCATGAATCCAACTTTTTCCCTCACAGCTATGAGTTAATAAGTTGGACTTCTATCAGTAAATCTTCATTATCTCAAAAAAAATTTACAATTCAAAAATATTTTCTGGCTTTAAATAACACGCAAACGGTTGATAAGCCGTAAAAAAACAAATTAATCAACAATTAATCAATGTTTTAAAAAGTTATTTTTCGAATTTGGATAAAACCCAAACATATGAAATTGCATTTATGCTTTCGAGAATGGAGAAAAATGTATTAAACACTATTTATTTTATTTGATTCTTTATTTACAAGAATAATTTTATATTTACACGTTTATAAAAATATGAGAACCAACTGTTTTGTGCTGGTGAGACGGAAAAGTACTAGAAAGAGGAAAAAAGTCAAACAATTATGTCCTAACCCCAAAAAGAAGAGGTATTGAGCAAAATTTAATGGGAAAATTAGCTCGGGGGTGGTAGTGTAACCTCGATCGTCTATGTGGACTGACTATATCTGTAGATATATATAGTGAGCACAGGATATACCAGGGGACTTCCTTCAGCAATTAGTTGCAGATTCGTCTCCAGCTGTGCTGGTCAAACTCTCTGCCTTCGAGCAGAGAGGAACCCAGACCAGGCTATGCCGAAGGGAAGAGACTCGTCTAGGGTGGTTGACAGCTACCCGACCCCATGTACACGGGGTCTACGGGGAATTTTTGCCCGAGCCTACGGGGCTCTGTTTTGTCCTGCATTAAAAACGGCCTTGTGCCACATCCTGCCTCGTGGGGAGGTAAGGTAAATATCCTTGCTCCGGCAATTAGTTCGAGATTCGTCTCCAGATGTGCTGGTCGAACTCTCTGCCTTCAGGCAGAGAGGAACGCAGACGAGGCAATGCCGAAGGGCAGAGTCTCGTCTGGATTGATAGATTATAGATATATACGGGGTCTATGGGGAAATTTTGCCCGAGTCTACGGGCTCGGTTTTGCGCCGTATTAAAACGGCTTTGTGCCACATACTGTCTCGCGGGGAGGTAACGTAAATATCCTTGCTTCGGGAATTACTATCCTGCCACCAGATACCCTATCTTTCAGTAGTGTATTCTCTTTTATAATAAACTTCTATTCCTTCATCTACGCGCGTGTTGCTGTCCCTTCACTCGAGTTCAACCTTTGTCTGTTTGTAACCTCTTTAAGGATACAACAAACTAAATTGTAATATTGATTATTTATCATATTATAAAATAATAACTATGAGAACATTTTTTAAACATTTTCTGTGGGCATAAGAAAAAGATATTTAAATGAACATTTAACGACCTGTAACTGTAATTAAACATTTTGAAAAAATTCATTTTCCGTGTTATTTTTTTCATTTTGTTCTTTTCACAAATTCACTAAAATAAGTTGCAAGCATCTGAATCAATCCTTTTTTTGCTCGAGATTTGACGACAAAGATGTTAAGCATTGTTTATTTATTTCACTGTTTATTTACAAGAAAACTGTTTAATATTTTTTGCTGTCAATTTCCGAGAAAAAAAGAAAATGAATAAATCCAGTTTCACATATTTAGGTTTCATTAAAATTCTAAAAATTACTTTTTAAACCAATAGAAATTGCCACCGAACTATTTCGTACCAAAGATGTGAAGAGAAAAAGGGTACGTATATTAAACTTTTTCTTTTATATGTTAATGTGACAAACGTTTTACTTGTAATGCAGTTTATTCTGTCTTGCAGTGAGTTTACTATGGTGAGTGGCCTCTTCGAAGGAATTATTGTTGACTGACTTTAAGGTGTTAAAGTAAAGAATATTATGCACAAAGCATTGATGCCGTTTTGCGTTGTGTGGAACTACCGAAGAATATTCGTTTGTCGTCTTTATTTATTGCCTCAAATAGGCTAACAATGACAGTTTCTGCTTAATGAAAACTAGTAACCTGATTGGTTCTAAATTGCTAAGTGACATTTTTTTATGTCTATAAATTTTGTGTGAATGACTTTCCTCTCGGCGTCATAAGCTAAGATATTTTTAGACTTGATGAAAACGTCTGGTTCTAAGACTGATTAAATTTGAAGGTACGATACTATGGACATTTTAACTGCTCAATGTGAAAAGATTATCTACACGAATAAGTTCACACACAATTTTAAATACAAAGTCTTTGTCATAAAAATGAAAATAAAGTGTACTTTAAAAAATTTACCACATTTAACGGAAATTTATAATATTTCT
Organism: Acanthosepion esculentum; assembly: GCA_964036315.1. Lineage (NCBI taxonomy): Eukaryota > Metazoa > Mollusca > Cephalopoda > Sepiida > Sepiidae > Acanthosepion > Acanthosepion esculentum. Next base: position 47,603,914 of record OZ038495.1, on the reverse strand, counting down.
GACAATGTCTAGTTACCAAAAATTCTATAGATCAGATTCTTCTTTATAAGTCGTGACACCTCAGGACGTAGGCGATCATCGCTCTCCACAATTTCCTGTCCTTTGTAGTTCTTAATAAACTTTGTCTTTTTGCTATTTTTCCTAAATCTTGTCTCACCATTCTTTACTCAAGCTCACTAAGTATGTTATGCGTTGCTTTCCTCTGTTCAACTTGCCTACAATCTGTCCTGTGAGTATCAGATTTGCCAATCCCTCTTTCCTCATGATCCCCAGAAATATCAAGTGTCTCTTCCTAATGTTAAGTACAACTTTGCTTATTGCTTCCATTTTTCTAAAACCTCGTCATTGCTCACATGTTCGGTCCCCGGTATTCTCAGCATCCTTCTGTAGAACCACATTTCTCTTTCTGCAAGTATCTTCTTCATTTTGAGGCGAATGTCCAGCAATCGCTACCATCCAGGAGGGCACATATAATGCAAAAGTTTCGTACACTTTTTCCTTTTATCTAGCAAACCTTTTCTATTTCTTAATATTTTGCTTAGATTTTGGTGGCATAGCTAAATAAGCCCACTGTCACGAGGATTTCAGTGAGCGACTCATGATCCAAAAAAAAATAATGTAATCCGGTGAAATTTCCAACAGTTTACTGAGTACTGGTGGTTATATGACTTCGGATCATTTTCCGTCCAGTCTTGTTCTGACTGCAATCATTACAAGCAAAATTCATCGTAGTGTAGCAGTTAATTTACCAAGTCACAACTAACCATTGGCTTAACGCCTCCAGCAAAAACCAAGAAATTATTGCAACAAGCCACTGAGTAATATGGACAAGCCCAGCTGTGAAAAGGTATAGGAAACACACCCTATTTTCAGCGCAATTACTTACCATATTGAAACACTCCCAAACTTTATTTTCTATCCAGTAATAGACAATATTACAAACGTGCCAAATAGATGCCACAATAAACACACACTGTTTAATTCATTTTCCATGTTAAATATTTGATCAATAAGAGAAAAGTAAAACCTAATTTTTCTCGAGCCTACTTTCGAGAACATTTCTTGTAAAAACCCATAGATTTTCTTCACTAACTATAAGTCATTTTTTCAACCACATTTCTTTGTACCTTCTTCCCAAATCGTTTGAATGAACTAACAGACTACTCCTTTTCGATTCATTAAAATTAATGTGCATATGTTTTTCAATACAAATGATTTATTTAACATGCATAACCATGTTTTTTTTTCATTTTGTTTCATTACTAGCAGCAAAACCCAGCTGATCGATCAGAAAAACCGTTCAATTAGAATGAAGCAAAAACAGCATCATATTTAAAGTACCTTAATTAAAAACATTTTGAATTAATGCAGTTACTTATATAACAGTAGTAGTCTGTATTTGTTCAATCGAAGTTAGCTGAGGACATGAAGGGGTAAAACAGGTAGCATGGAGACCCACTTCAGACCACAATTATTTTGGATTTTTTGAAATTCAATTTGTCAGTGTGCTGCAAGTGATGTAAATGAGGATATATTTACAAAGCAATTGTTAAGTTTGATAAAAACTGGTTGAAAGATCGACGAAAAATAAGAAAGAAACCAATAACAATCGCCGTCTTTTGTTATTTACGCGGGTTTTCACTACATGGTTGGACTCAATTATCAAGTTAAATGACTGTTGAACAATCAACTTATTGTTTGCTACAATTGAGTGAAGGTTGTATTAGATTGCTAAAATTGAGGGAGTTTTTAGTTTAAAATTTGTGTTGAAATCGATTTGTGTTGAAATCGATTTTTCGTTTTTCGTGGTTTTTCGCTAAACGCAGTGGCGTAGAAATAAAAATTAGGTATTGTTGAGCTCGCCATGATGTAAATAACCTACATATTGAGTTTGAATGAAATAGGAGGAAAAACGTAGAATTTATTGAATTTTGATCGGCTTTATCGATTATTGTTTTTTTTTTTTAAATTATCGATATTTTACACGAAGATCCTATGTCTTACATTGTACAATGTAAGTGCCAAGTTTGGTCAAAATCAGTTGGATGCCTCTTGAGTGAAAAGGTATCACACAGACACACATACATCCTCTGTTTTATATATATATATATATATATTGTTTAGAATTCAGAGGTTTGAATTTTTAATATGAAAAATATGTTAAATTTCCATATATATACATCATGTGCTGCATGTGAGTAGACGGAATTAATATATGCGTTTTAACCAATTTTTTCCGATTGTCAAATGCAGGCTTTTAAAAATTTATATTTTAAGCGGTAGAGGTCTATAGAATTGTGAATCAATTATGTTGGTGGGAACAATCTAGGGTTTGTTATTCGAGTATTGTTTGGTATTTCAAGTTAACCCATGCTTGTGAGAGTTCGCTAGTATATGTGTTATGGTCCAGGTTCCTTGTACCACGGTGATGGTCCAAGGTAGAACCAATGAAGAATAATTCGAACACAGGTATGGAATAACACAGATATATTACAAACAGAATAGGTAAAAAAGAAATAGAAGTATTAGTAATAACAATCAGGTTAGGTTAGAGAGAACTATGTTGTCTCAACCAATATCACTACTCCAATGTCTTACAGTACGTGTGTCGAATGTGGCACAAGGCCGGTTTAATGTGGGCTTTCCGAGCCCGTAGGCTCGGCCAAAAAATGCCCGTAGAACCCGTATAAACAGGATCGGGTTGGTCAACCTCCCAGAACGAGGCTCTGCCCTTCGGCGGAGCCTCGTCCGGGTTCCTCTCTGCCCAGAGGCAGAGAGTACGACCGTCTAGCTGAGTCGTCCAAAAGGACTGACTGACTGACACGATGTTCATTAACACGCCCACGTGTGTCAAATGTGGCACAAGGCCGGTTTAATGTGGGCTTTCCGAGTCCGTAGGCTCGGGCAAGAATTGCCCGTAGAACCCGTATAAACGGGATCGGGTTGGTCAACCTCCCCGAACGAAGCTCTGCCCTTCGGTGGAGCCTTGTCCCGGTTCCTCCCTGCCCAGAGGCAGAGCGTTCCCCTCTGCCTCAGAGGCAGAGAGTTCGACCGTCTAGCCAAGTCGTCCAAAAGGACTGACTGACTGACACGATGTTCATTAACACGCCCACGTGTGTCAAATGTGGCCCAAGGCCGATTTAATGTGGGCTTTACGAGCCCGTAGGCTCGGGCAAAAATTGCCCGTAGAACCCGTATAAACAGGATCGGGTTGGTCAACCTCCCAGAACGAGGCTCTGCCCTTCGGCGGAACCTCGTCCGGGTTCCTCTCTGACCAGAGGCAGAGAGTTCCCCTCTGCCTCAGAGGCAGAGAGTTCCCCTCTGCCTCAGAGGCAGAGAGTTCGACCGTCTAGCTGAGTCGTCCCAAAGGACTGACTGACACGATGTTTAACAACACGCCCACGTGTGTCGAATGTGGCACAAGGCCGGTTTAATGTGGGCTTTCCGAGCCCGTAGGCTCGGCCAAAAAATGCCCGTAGAACCCGTATAAACAGGATCGGGTTGGTCAACCTCCCAGAGCGAGGCTCTGCCCTTCGGCGGAACCTCGTCCGGGTTCCTCTCTGTCCAGAGGCAGAGAGTTCCCCTCTGCCTCAGAGGCAGAGAGTTCGACCGTCTAGCTGAGTCGTCCCAAAGGACTGACTGACACTACTGCGTCCTCTTGAGGCGCAGTATTTATGGTGTACTGGATAGTCCATTACTATTATGGGTAAGTTCCCATAACAATATGTGAGTATGTTTAGTGGTATACGATTTTGATCCGACACTGTAAGTTGCATATACAACCGACTGCGTATTTTAGCTATAAAGAATAAATCACGTGTACGTTTTTCTTGTTACATGAGAAACATTTTTTTCCAAGCGCAATGGGAAAGTCATTCAGTAAAAAGATACCATTTGATGCGGGCAAACGCACACACACACACACCCAGAGAGATCATACCCAAACAGAAAGCAAAAGTGAAAGGATGGGAGCGGAATACAGAAAAAAAAAGACACATATTCAAACACATTTTCTAGCTTCCTTATAAACTTAAACTTTATTCATTTTATTCCGAAAGCAAGAATATCTTTTTAAGCTACAAAATCCTGAAGGTGACTATTGTCTGATATTCGGAGATAGGATCTTGTTGTTTCACGAGTTATTCGAACTAATGTCGTCACCATTGTTACTTTTATTATAACGTTTCGATAGATGATTTTCTTGGTTTTCTGCAGTCCTTCCTTCATTTGGTCCGGATTTTCTTTTCTAATTAGTTAAATTTGTATAAATGTTCAAGAAAAAGATTCTGAACCATCTATAAACGATAAAACTAGAAATATAAACATATAAAAACAAAATAGAAAATATGGGCTCAGACATTGTTATAAAAACAATAATGATAAGGATATTCGTGCTAATAAATAGTAGATTCTACTAAATTTTCCGAACCCAGGGAATTTATTTATTTCACATTATTTTATTCATTATTTACATTCAAACAACATTTTGGCCATTGAGATCTCCGGTTTTCTTCAAGGACTTGAGCTGAATCTTTCGTTTAATCTACGATGGAAGAATTTTTGTTGACCCTCTATACATGTTTAGTGATATACCGTCTTGTTCTTTTAAAAATTCTCACTAATTGCTAGCCCTGTTTCCAGTAACTCCGAGTCTATACTAAGGCCCGCCAATTAAACTTACAGTTATTATGCAACCATATTGACGAACCTCGGCTTTAATCCTCTATACTGTTGTCCTATTGAACAATTCTGAAGCCTTAAAAGTAAGTTACTGCCGGCTTCTGCCTTACTGTGACACTTGACTGCCTTCGCCGCCACTCTTCTTTTTTAATGTTACTTGCTGTCAAGCTTGACTATCTCCCCCGTGGCTTCTGTTTGTTTATTTTTTTTGTAGATTAAATAAAGGATTCAGTTCGATATTCCCTGAAGATTATTCGAATCGACGGATACCTGTAGATGGCCTGAGAGTACATACGTGGAAATATTGTAATAATAACAAGGATAAGGATATAAATAATAAATATTAGAATAATTCTGATTGTTTTTATGGTGAAACAGGAATGGTATCTTAATTCAGCGTGATTCAATTTTTATAAAATAATCATATTTACAAAGAAATAAAACATTAAGTTCTTGCCATTATTTTGGTAAATAACTACTTGATTGTTCGCTGTTATCAATCACTAACATTGTCGATGATAATGGGGGAAAAAGCTTTTAAAAATGCGATTTTAAATTTGTCGTCTGCAAATCTAAATACTTAATTTTACCCCAAAAAACATGTTTTTTTGAAAGTGGCTTCCTTTGGTTTTTATTCTATTTAAATATTTCACTTCTACGATATTTAGTTTTACAGATCGTCAAATTGAAATATTGAAACAGAATGATTTCTTTAAAAATGTAAGATTTTATTTTACCCCATTCAATTTGACATTCAGTCTATCTTCAGACATAGTAATAATTATCAAACTTGTTTTATAAATTGCTACTGGAAACAATGAGGTTACCACTAGACATAGTCCTGAGTGGTGGTTTTGAGGAGTGTGGAACCACCTCTTAATTGCATTTGTTCCCAGCTTCACCCTGAATTGGGTTTATAGCACCTGTTAGAATCCCAGCTATGGCAAGTAGTGAACCACCAAAGAAAAACAAAACACTATGAAAGTATAAAAATACATTTTTATAGTAAAATACCAACAATACATATTTATATGAAAAGATACCAACAATACAATTTTAAAGCAAAATGACAAACAATAAATTTTATTTGTAGAATCATTAAATATATTTCAATTAAATCTCGACATTAAATGACCAATAAGGAGTTGATAAGCCGGTAAACAAACAAATTAGTCTACTACGAGACAGCATTTAAACAATATGTCGAAATACTGAAGAACTAATGGTACAAGATTGAATTAATCTATTTACAAACTCTGTCTATATTTCTGAGATGAGGCATTGTAATTATTTATATTGTTCGGACTGTTGTGTTCATCTTTGTTTTCATATTCGTCAAGGACACGTGGCCCAGTGGATTGAAGTAATCCAGTGACTTGACCCAAAGTGTTGTGAGTTCAATACCTGACCACAGCAGAGGTGAACAAAAACTTGGAGAGTTGAGTTACTAAGGGGAAATAACTGCATCTGAGATATCCGAAAGTGGCATGGAACTAGAACAATCTATTCCGGTGGACGAAATTCCAATCACCTGAAGAAGGTTGGAGCGTGCAACGGCCGAAACGTCGTTAATATGGCAACAAAGAAGAGGACAACAGTCCGAACATTGTAAATAATGTAAAATATTTACAAACGTCTAAATATTGTTTTTTAAATTCAGTTTATAAACAATAGGGACTTTTGTCCAGAGCTATTATTTTTCTCTAATATATTACTTTTTCTAAACAAATTGCATGTCTATAAATACGGCATCCATTAAGTTTAATAAAAGTTATCGTTTAAAACATTCTCATGCAGTCTTCGTGACTTCCTTCTCTCTCAGTCTTTGGAGTCAATATAATATTTATTCATTATGTGTTTCATTAAATAATTTTCTTTCTTTTCTTGAAGTTATCAATCCTGTAATCTTAAGTTATCTTTTCCAAGTCGCAGCGAACAGGACTGCCATGGGAGGTAGTCATGTTTGTATGGTCTCATTGGCCCTGGCATACATATTATCTCTATATAATGTGAATACCTTCGTCGCTGGACACGTATCGAATCAATTGCTACGTCTGCTACAAGGAAAGTTCGTTCAATGTGTTGTGTCAGAACATTTTTCTCGTCAGAATCCATCTTGCATATTCGTCCATGCATTGAATACTGTTAACATATCTGTTCTTCTGCTCCTACTATCTATCTCAAGATACTTGACAAAATTTAAACACGGGTCTGTAATGTATCTGTCTATATTTCTGAGATGAGGTATTATGTACACTATTTACACTATTCGGACTATTTTCCTCATCATTGTTGCCATATTTATCACAACGTTTCGTCCGTTGTACGCTCCGGCCTTCTTCAGGTGGTTGGAATGTCGCTTTATTTGGCTCGCTGTGGTAAACGGTTCTAGTTCCACGTGCCATGTCTAATGGATATCAGTGATCAGTTATTTCCTGTTAATTCCACTCTCCAGGTTCTCCACCGCCTTAATCAGGTATTGAACTCACACTCTTTGGGTCCTGTCACTAGATCTGTCACTAGATCTAACTAACGCCTTTATCCACTGTGTCATGTGTCCTCGAGGAAATAAAGGGTTCAGTTCGACATTCCAACAAGCTGGAGAAGCGTACAACGGCTGAAACGTGATAAATATGGCAACAAAGATGAGGACAATAGCCCGAATAATGTAAATAGTGTCTGTAATATAATTAATCGTTACCAGTCATGTCGATTTCAGTCACTGTCTCACCGATGGCTGTCTTTTCTACTAATATATTCATGTCATGATGACCGTTTTTTTCCCTGGCGTCCCGATTACATGAATTTAAACGTGATACTAGATTGGCAACTAGGTCTCATAATTTTACTGTTGAACTTGTTAACCGCCACGTCTACTCTATTTTTTTTCTCGCATTTACCCACCTGCGGAACTCCCTTCCTATTTCTTGCTTCCCTGATAACTACAATCTTCAAAAATTTAAAAGCAACTTCAATCACCATCTTCCGTCTTCTTGAACATTTTCCCTCTTTTTCTTTCTTCAGTTTTCCCCATTCTCACTCTTCACATTCACCATCACTTTCACTTTCTCTCTCTCTAACTCCTGCGTTCTCGTGGCATTATCGCCTTACCTGGCGGTGAAACGATTAATAAAATATCGCTAACCGTCAAATATTTTGTTCAGCCATGGTAAATTATTAGTTACCATGATTAATTTCGTAATAAATGGATATTTAGTTACATAAAAAGTAATAAAGATTAATTTCTTTAAACTGTTTTGTTCTTACCTGAGTCATGCCTCGTAAAAAGGTACTTAGGAAATGGTTGTGACATGAAAATGGTTGTGAAATAAAAGCGGTTCTTCTATATTATGTGGTCTACCTCATTTACTACTATAGTATGCGCTCTACTCCGCTATGAATTATACCGTGACCTCACGTCACCCCCGTGCCGTCTACCTGTGGTCTACCATGCATTTTTACGAGAGAGTGATCTGCTAGATACGCTATAATGTTTGATACCGTGGTAGACCGCATACTATAGTAGCACCAAGAAAGCTATTTTCGATGTGTTACAGAGGTCATTTGTGCTTTGGATGATTTATATTTGAGGACGTTAAAATCAATCGAACAAAAACAAAATATGATTTCGCCGGATTGACACAACTCAACAGTAGCATTAAAGTTATACCCCCCCCCACCAAAAAAAAAATCTTCAGTAGATATTTTTGCTATATCGCTGATTAGATTTTAATTATTTATTTGCTTCTAACAGTCATCCAATACGTTTAATTGCATATTTATGTGTTACCGAGAGGTTATTTTTATTCACGAAAGATTGGGAAAACTGTGACTCTCTTGGCAAGGGATGTGGATAAATTCACAAGGACAGAGAATTCATAACTTTTTTATTTTTTTATTTTACAGTAAAGTTCACCCTGTATAAGACCGGTGGGGAAGCCACTTGAAGTAGAAGGTTTCGATAAGAGGTAGTTTATATGGATAAAAATGGGAAGATAACAGTTGACTCTAGACTTGAATAGGATTGTAATGATCGGTGATGTATCCTCTAGCGAGTCTGTTCCATAGAGCTGTGGTTCTCGGGAAAAAGCTGTTTGAGTGGAACTAACATCTCGCCGATGGAATACGGAGAGAATGTGGGTGGTTTGCTATTATGTAAGTGGCATGGCGAGTACTAGCCGTGAAGGTTAGACCTGGTGGAACTAGGAGATGTAATTCGTCTCTGCATTTTCCATGGTAGTAGCGACAAAACAGTGAGACTTATATACACTCCTGGTCAAAATCTTAAGACCAGATACAAAAAGTTTAAAAAATATAAAATACTTTTACTTTAATGGAAATATATTTGTGAAATATTTACATTTAATTAGAATATGTAGCTTATCAACAAGCAAGTGAAAATTTTAAGCTTTTAATTGATTAATTTAAACGAGCATTGAAAAAAAGTATTTTTTTGGTTGGTCATAAAGATAAGACCATGTAAATAAAAATAGAAAATTCAGAACAAATAAGTCACAACGACAATTTAATTCTCAGTATATCCTCCATTTTTTGAATTACTTCGGAAATTCGCTTTGGTATATTCATTATTAACTTCTGAATGAGGGTGCTTGGGATGCTTGCACGAAGAACATCCATAGATTCAAATTGCGATCCATGTTTATAAACATCATTTGCCATCCATCCCCAAACGTTCTCGACTGCGTTTCGATCTGGAGAGCACGGTGGATGGCTCAGAAGCTGAATGTTGTTTTCCATAAAACACTCCTTCGACCTTCGAGCGTTGTGGATTGCAGCATTGTCTTGCTGGAAAATCCAGTTTTCTCCACATTATTAGCGATGCCGTTCTTAAAATGTCAATGTAACTAGAAGCTGTTTGACGACATTTTATATCCTGTAACTCAAGAGTTCCATTGTACAAAAATGAATCCCAAACCATAATTGATCCACCTCCAATATATCGTGTTGAGAAAAATTCTTTTGGGACATCTTTTGCATGCCAGTAACGCTGAAAACCGTCTGGGCCATCAAGGTAGAATTTTCTTCTCATCTGAAAACAACACTTTCTTCCATTTATCCACATCCCAAGTTTGATAATCAGAAGCAAAGTTTAAACGGGAGGTTATATGGCGAGGAAGTATGCGAGGCCTCTGCAGCCGTTTCATGTTCTTAAACCCTTTTCTTATTTAAATGCTGTCGAATTGTTTGAGAGCTGCATTCTTCATTTCTATTCACTTTTATATGATTTGATGTTAGGCTTGAATCTCTCTTAACTTCTCGCCTAATGCATCTGTCTATGGATTGCAAAATTTTATTGAGGTGATCGCTTTATTTTTAGAAACATACAGATCTGGGTTTTTAATGAATTTAGCAATTACAGTTATGCTACGTCCAATTTCATTTGAAATGGCTCGTTGCGAAAGACCACGTCTTTGAAGTTCAACAATCCTGCCCCGTTCGAACTTTGTTAAACTTTTACCCTTATCCATTTTAAAATGTGAAATTTAATGCTGGAAATGAGCTAAGTAGATGTCTACATGTCTGAAGCTATGAGCACACTGACTAGTTCTAAAGTTTTTGTTCAGTAATTTGTTTTGTTCACACATGGTCTCATCTTTATGACCAACCAAAAATACTTTTATGATGTTTGTTTAAATTAATCAATTAAAAGCTTAACATTTTCACTTATTTGTTGATAAACTACATTTCCTAATTAAATGGAAATGTTTCGCAAATATATTTCGATTGAAGTAACAGTATTTTAGTCCTTTTGTAACTGGTCTTAAGATTTTGATCAGGAGTGTATACATTGTGTTCTAGCGAGTGGTTGTAGATACAAAAATTGGTTAAAATGGTAGAGTCTCAATTTCTCAAATCTTAATGTGGATAGGCTTTTAAAAATGATGAAATCCAAATGCTTTTTCTTATTCATTAGTCTTTTTATTCGGCAGCTTTATTATAAATGGATTATTGTTTGAGTTATCTAAGAGAGGACTGTAATTTAACCACTAAGGTCGTCAAAATATTCTTCGGTGAAGCATCTTTTTTGCTTACATTTTCTCCCAACCTTTATCATTGTTCACAGCGTCCTGGGTATGACGATAAACTACATCCGCGTCGTGGGTATGACGATAAACTACATCCGCGTCCTGGGTATGACGATAAACTACATCCGCGTCCTGGGTATGACGATAAACTACGTCCAACCGAAAGGCCGTCGATCCGATCAATCGCCTGGTCATGTCATGCCCCATCACATCTAACCCATCCCAAAACAATTAAAACTTACAAATAACTTTCCCTCCCAAACCCTACACTAAATATACTAACACCTTACCCCTAAAATGTGATGGGAAACAATGATGTTGCCAGCTGTACGTTTTTGAAACAATGATGTTGCCAACTATACGTTTTTGAAACAATGATGTTGCCAGGGATACATTTTTTTGAAACAATGATGTTGCCCCTTATACGTTTTTGAAAAAATGATGTTGCCAGGGATACATTTTTTTGAAACAATGATGTTGCCAGCTATACGTTTTTGAAACAATGATGTTGCCCCTTATACGTTTTTGAAACAATGATGTTGCCAGGGATACATTTTTTTGAAACAATGATGTTGCCCCTTATACGTTTTTGAAACAATGATGTTGCCAGGGATACATTTTTTTGAAACAATGATGTTGCCAGCTATACGTTTTTGAAACAATAATGTTGCCAGCTATACGTTTTTGAAACAATGATGTTGCCAGCTATACGTTTTTGAAACAATGATGTTGCCAGCTATACGTTTTTGAAACAATAATGTTGCCAGCTATACGTTTTTGAAACAATGATGTTGCCAGCTATACGTTTTTGAAACAATGATGTTGCCAGCTATACGTTTTTGAAACAATGATGTTGCCAACTATACGTTTTTGATATATCTAGTAAATACTGGATCTGGCATTAAATAACCCATAGTGGCTGATATGCCATAAAACCCCAAACAAATAAACAAACAAACAAACAAACAAACATTGTTCACATATTCAGTCCATGATATTCTCAGAATCCGTTTTTAGAATCGTATTTCTCTTGTCCCAAGTCATTTCTTTTTTTATCTGTGATGAGATTGTCCACCATTTACTGTCATATAGGAGGACCGATATTACATAATAGTACTCTTTTCTTCGTTGATAACGAGTTTTACAAAGATAGATAATTCTCAGAAATTCGAATGTGAGACATTCACAGGCTATTTTTAAAAAAAGCTTTAGCTTTATTTTTTAACTGTAGATATGATGAAACCACAATGTATCTAATTTCCTTAGTCATTGGTCTATACAGAACATACTGATTAGACTACAAAAATCTAACGAGTTTTACAAAGATATATAATTCTCTGAAATTCGAACGTGAGACATTTACAGACTATTTTTTAAAAAAAGCTTTAGATTTAATTTTTAATAGTGGATATGACGAAACCACAATCTAATTTCCTTAGGCTTTTAAAAATGATGAAATCCAAATGCTTTTTCTTATTCGTTAGTCTTTTTATTCAGCAGATTTATTAAAAATGGATTATTGTTTGAGTTATCTAATTGTGTTCTAGCGAGTGGTTGTAGAGGGAACAATTGGTTAAACTGGTAGAGTCTCAATTTCTCACATGAATATTCATCAAGCTAGCGGAAAATGTCAGGCAAGTTCATGGACTTGAGGTGATACAATTCAAGGCCTAATAAACGAAAGTGTGTAGGATAGGATTTCTCAGTGAATGAGAAATGAAACAACAGGAATGTGGTTCTACAGAAGGATGTTGAGAATATCATGAACTGAACATGTGAGCAACGACGAGGTTATAGAGAAAATGGAAACAAAAACGACACTTATACTTAACTTCAGAAAGAGAGAGTTGATATTTCTAGGGCACGTAACGAGGAAGGAGGGCTTGGAAAATTTTGGTACTGACAGGACATATTAAATGCAAGAGGGAGAGTGGAGAGCAGGGCATAAAAGCGTGTGTAAATGGTTGTCAGAACAGGGATTAGAAGAGAAAGCCTAAATACGAAATTTACTAAGAGCTACAAAGGACAAGAAATTGTGGAGAGCCATGATCGCCAACGACCTGAAGGGAAAGGCACACAGAATAATAATAATAATAATAATAATAATAATAATAATAATAATAATAATAATAATAGTTTTTAAATTAATGGAATTTCCTGATCAGTTAAAAAAG
>OZ038495.1:47563513-47583513 GCA_964036315.1 Acanthosepion esculentum | reverse complement strand
AAAGCGTGGGACCTAGCTGCCAATCAAGAAGACGCTTATACTCAAGTAGTTCGGGCACCAGAAAAAAAACCCTCCTCAGAGCAGTTGCCAAGAAAATATTTATAGAAAAGACAAAGCGAAGTCACGTCACGTCGGTAAGAAAGTGACTGAAGTCAAGAAGCAAAGTCGGGATCGATTACATTGCAGATCCTTCTTTAGATTTTGTCAAGAACCTCGAAATGAATAGCAGGAGCAATTGGCTAGATATGGCAACAGTATTCAATGCACTGTCGAATGGTAGATTTGTTAATGTGCTAGATGGACACTGACGAGAAAAACTTTACACGACACAGTGACCCAACTTTCCTTGCAGTAGATACAGCTAATTATTCGATGTAGTCGATCCACTTCTAGTCAGTTGAAAAACTGAGGCCAAGAAGGCACAGTATGTTGCTCTCCATGAATCCACCATCAGCGTGGCTGATGGTGGGCAGGAAAGATTTCTATGTTGGTTAAATGAGAGAAGATTCGTTTTGAACGCTTTAAAATTAATGGGTCATTTTCTGTCCTAGTTACCAACAGATTGGAGATACTTTTCAAGAGCAGCGGGCAGCTTAACTTTGTCAGCTTTGACAGATTTGCTATTGGGACAGGAGAAAAATGGTAGTTTCATCTGCCTAAATGCCTCCTTGGTAACCGGTGACCTCAGGAAGATCATTGATGAACATCAGAAACGGCGTAGGACCCAGGATAGAGCCTTGGGGAACGACCCGCGTTCATATGAAAGGATCTGGAACCGAGCCCGTTCAAAACGACCTTCATTTCAAGATTTCATAGCAACGATTGTATTAAGTCAAACAATCATTCACTATTACCGTAGCCCTGGTGCCAAATCCTGTCTAACACCTTAAAGATATCTAGAGCAACAGTTCGAGTTTCACCGTCATTATCAAGAGCTTGATATACATATTCAGTGATGGCCGTTAGTACATCAGCGGTAGATTTGGCAAAACGGAAGCCATATTGTTTGTCAGAGAGTATGTCGTGAGAAGTAAGATGCTTAAAATTAAGAAGATTGAAGGAGGATAGGAACTTCAAAGAGACTATTGCTTGGAATCAGGAAGGGTCGACATTTCGAGACAAATAATAAGGAAACTAGACTTGAAGAATTTAACAATCATAGGACAAATAGAATATAGATACAGAAGAAATTACCGAGTAACTTGGAGGATTTTACCAAACTGATGAAGTTATTCTATGTATCGTGTCCCTTCAGGAAGTGGATGATCATTGCTCTTCACAACATCCTTTCCTTTTTTTTCTTATAATTCAAAACCCACAGGATTTTCCACAATCTTGTTACGTAGTTTACTCGGTGCTTTCCTCTATTCTTCTTGCCTTAAATATATCCTGAGAGTGTCAGATTCTCCAAGCCCGCTTTTAAGTAACACACAGGAAAAGGAACTGTAGCGAACGACCATGTCAGAAATAGTCATGACACACCCATATAGACAGAGGAAGAACATCCTACAAAAATTGAACTGGCTACCCCAACCGATTCGTATGTCCCGTATTCAAGCTATCAAAATACTGTTTAATCAAAATTCTATTCAAGCAAAATTCTTAACTGCTGTTTTTGGTCATCCTCATTTCATCCAGACACCAGCGCACGCAATAGTTGCAGGAATTGTCATAACTTGTTTATGAAGCGGAGTACATTAAACATAACTAATCTTTTAAAAGTTGTCTTGTATGCATTGTTTTTATTGTAATATATAAATCTGAAAATCTCATCTCAAAATAAAATTAAAAATTTATGAAAATACGGCAACTCTAAAAATCTCGATGCATATATAACTCCATATTTCAGACTGATCTATTCTCCGTTTGCTTAGATCCGTTATTAAAATGGCTTCAAGTAAATGAATCCTTTTGGTCAAAGAAGACACTCCTTCCTCAGACCTATGGACTGGCGATACACAATCACAAATATCTCTACGAAATAACAAAAAACATATCACTTGAACACTTTCAACAGCAACAGCAATAAAATGGATAACACATAACTAGAAGGACAAAAAATGGCATAATCGACCCCTTTGATTATCCACATTGTCTTAAACAAAAGGTTAAGAAGGAAATATGTGCAAAAAATGATATTACATTAATATCATTAGTATATGTTCATGTATCACACGAGATAAAGATAGTGTCTTTTTAGGTCAAAATTCAGTCATTTGATGTTGTGACCGCAGTGACTTCTCCAGAGCGCACGCCTGGGCAATGGAATATGGAGAACGTGCGCTTCCCATGCTATATGTTCCCCTCTTGGCCGTAGCGACAAGATTTATAAGAATACATCTCATTACATGTGGAGTTGGATTGGCTGCAGGAGTTGCTGGAAAGTTGTCAATATTTTTGTCTCATTTTACTTCCATAGCCGTTTACGTGTTTGGGTATGACCTCAAGGCAGGGGAGGATTAAAATCAGGGGTTTTCTTCTCGTCCTAAATGAACTAACTTCCTGGACTATCTAGCGCTATCTACTCGAAGTAGTTGGTTCTGAGGCGTCCATTCTCCAGCTTGGAGCTGGAGGCGCTTGACACGGAAGTATAATAGTCGGGTGGGAGGTGGGATGTCATGTACCCACAATCATCCCCGGTTATAACAAGATACCATTATATAATAATGATATTGATGTTGTTTACGAAGAAATCCGTCGTTGTAAATGAACGAACCTGATATAGCAGGGAAAGTGTCTGCTGAGTTTACAGAGAGTCCCTCAAATACATACACATGGCTTTAAAAGATGTCTATTATAAGTATTAAAAAAACACACATGATATTGTTACAAAATGTAAATACTGTAGCATTTTAATGAAGCCAATCTCGATTGGTCATGGAATTTTGTGAGGATGCACCTCGCGTTCAGGCATTACCAGAATATACGTAAAATCGAAGAGAGGTAATTCAAAATGCAATTGTATGTATAACACCAGATGTGTTAACGCAAATTTATAAGTCGGAAAGGCATATGAGAATCATTTGTATAATTTAAAGGTATGAGATATTTATGGGTAAAAGTGATTCATATCATGGATACAATGTATATAAATATTACAATGAACAACACCGAGAAGTGACAGTCTCTGATAGCAATCTTCAGACAATGTGCAAGTCTATGAGAGCAATCTTCAGACCATGTGTAAGTCTCTGAGAGCAATCTTCAGACCATGTGCAAGTCTCTGAGAGCAATCTTCAGACAATGTGCAAGTCTCTGAGAGCAATCTTCAGACCATGTGCAAGTCTCTGAGAGCAATCTTCAGACCATGTGCAAGTCTATGAGAGCAATCTTCAGACCATGTGCAAGTCTCTGAGAGCAATCTTCAGACAATGTGCAAGTCTATGAGAGCAATCTTCAGACCATGTGCAAGTCTCTGAGAGCAATCTTCAGACCATGTGCAAGTCTCTGAGAGCAATCTTCAGAGCATGTGCAAATCTCTCAGAGTAATCTTCAGACCATGTGTATTGTATGTTGACTTGACTAGGTATGCATGCTGGTCAATGGAGCAATATAAAACATTTCTCATTTAAGTTTCTGTACCTTTTAGTCACTATAAATGTCTTATCAATTTACAAGTAATTTATATTAAATTTAATTTTAGTTTTGTAAGTGCAAGTTATAATTTTGAACAGTTATTTTCCTGTAGGGAAAGGAACCGATTAATCATTTAATAAAACAAACATTAAGTGCAAGACTGACGAACCAACCACTTTTTCTTCTTCTATGTATCGTGTCGCTTCCTGTCCCTTGTAGCTCTTAGTAAAATTTGTCTTTTTGCCATGTCTCCTGATCCCTGTTTTATCAGCCATTGACACAAACTCGTTAGGTAGGTTATTCACTGCATTCCTCTGTTCCTCTTACCGTCAATATATCCCATGAGTGTCAAATTTTCCAAACCCTCTTTCTTCATTATGTGCCCTAGAAATTTCAACTGTCTCATTCGAATGCTAAATATTTATCCTTTCTTTAAGTCGAGGGTCCACCGGTTATCTATCCTACGCATCCTCATATGCACCATTTGTTCCCTCCCTGTAGGTAGTCTACTAAACTTGTTTAGTAATCCTTTCCCTAAAGTTACTGTTGAGGTTTGTATTGGGTGAAAAATAGTAAAAATATACTTTAGGACTACACTGTATATTTTTCTTTTATACGATTAAACGTGTGCTTCAGATTTCTTTGTTCAGAAGATGTTATGTTGTTATCCAAAAACCGAGAAGATTTTGTTTCATAGCAGCGATAATGAAAACGGGGTTTTAATGAAATTGTATATATTGGTGATTATAAGTCTATTCGAATCATTTGGATGCAATTTGAACCCATATATTTCATCAGAAAGACAGGAATAGAACGAATACAGCAATTACGCATATACAAAAGATATTTCCGTTGCTTTTAATTATTTAGCCGATTAGCATTGGCCAATCTCTTGTTTGCGCTGCCAAACCCTGATCCTGATAGACTGTATTGATTAGCCATGAGTCTCTCTGATAAATGACTCCTATACTGGACGAGGGTAACGAGAAGACGTTGAAAAAAAAACAAAACGGGAAGGAAACAAAGTGGTCATTCATAAAGAATATTATTATTGGAAATTCATACGTGTCTTTATCAACTGTTCTGTCAGGTGTTAATATGTATGTCACCTACCGAGTCGATTAAGAGATCGCTTCGACTGAAACACGCATTGGCAAACCCAAAATTTAATAAGCAATCAAATATAGAATCTAACCATTAACTTTCTATTTAGTCGCACACGCACCCCAAGAAACATATATATATATATATATATATATATATATATATATATATATATATATATATATATATATATATATATAACATAAACCCCGACACACACATGCAAATGTATATATATATATATATATATATATATATATATATATATATAAACACACACACATATATATATAGTGTTCTACATATCACGAAAGGGTCAGCTTTAGCAGCCCACGAGTGCAGCTTGTGCATGTGTGATTTGCTTAACGCGATCTGTCAAACATGATATTCCTGTCGTCCCCTCTCTCTTCCCCAACCCTCTCCCGCTCTCTCTTATACACACACGCGCACACTTATCAAGATCGATATTCGTGAGTTTCATCATGTGCGTGCATTTAAATGAGTGTATCAACCACTCCCACATACATCCATACATATGGTCTGACGATCGAGTGCATTGTGAAACCGCTAGTCAATATCCAGTGTTAAATTTCTGGTACACACTTTCCGCCTTAATAAAGCCAATTTGAAACAATATACCTAAACACGGACGAATGCACACGCGCGCATACGTGAACGCATATGTGTGTTTGTTCCCTAAATTTGCTCCATTGCTCCTGCTATATATCCCGAGATTCTGGAAAAATTCTAAAGAAAGGTCTGCAATCCGATCGATCCTGACCTGGCATCTCGACTTCAGACGCTTTCACACCGACATGACGTATATTCTCTATACATATTCTGCATACTTTCTATAGGGTGACCATTGAAACCTGAAGGGTTTGAAAAATTCATAACTTGTTCGTTTTCAATCTTTTTTTTATTTTCTTTGTTTGCAGATTATAGAGCACCACGTGGACATTAAAATGGTTACGTATGATATCCAGCAACGAGTAAAACTCGTTGGGTTTTTCTATTCCAGTGAAAGATCAATTATTCAAACTCAGCAACATTTTAATGTCAGAGAATCTCCTAGTGATAACATTCCTGAATGAATATGTCATTAAAAGAAGCATATTTTCCTGTGTCGTTATGGTAGTTTACAGATAATAAAGATAAAAGGAAGCTGTGAAGAGTCATAGTCGCTTACATCCTGAAGGACCATGTCATTAAAAGTAGATTTTCTTCTGTCTACCATAAGTACTTTGCAGATAATACAGGGAAGCTGTGAAGAGTCATAATAGTTTACGTCCTGAAGAGACATTTCATTCAAGTTGTGCGTTTGTACGTTTGCGTTTGGTCATGTAGATTTTAATTCAATGAGACACTTAACATATTTTTATCATTTTCTTTTCTTAAAGCAATGAAACATAATTCTTTTTATTACCAGACAATCTCTGAGAAGTTGAATAAAATTAGGTATGTCCAATATTTCGCTAAAAAGTGGTATACCTTGACGACAAAAGGTCCCCAAATTGATAAAACAATTTTTAACGTTTAAATATTTATATTGTTATTAAAGAGGAAAGACCAAAGTATTTTCTGAATATTTTTTCAGATTTTTTAATCCTTCCTATAAATGTTAAAAATTTTATTAAAAATCTTGGTTTTTTTCGAGTCAAAAAATTTCGTAAAATCGAACTTATCGACATTTCTGTCGGAAAGATCATAGTTTGTTAGTTAAAAAATCATGAAAAATCAATTACACCTTTTTCTTTTGTTATCTTAGGAAATTTAGAATGATTAAAGTATACTTAATGTAATTTGAAAGAAACATTACTTACATTTTTATCAGAAAATTTTTTAAGAGAGATATTTCCAACCAGGGTGGTCTATTTTGACAGGCGTTGATTGATGTACGTCAATATATTCACAACTTACGGTACGGAAATTTATTGGACGGTAGCGCAGAAGTGATATAATTCGTTCTAATTTTAAGTGAATCTGGTTAGTAGATTTTTTTAAAAAAAATTCACTTTCAAATTTTTTTTTTTTTTACCTTACGTTTGAGGAAGAATTCTGCACTGAAAATAACATTTAAATTATGAAAGAAAATCAAATTTTACAAGTAAAAATAAAACAGTAAAAAAAATACATTTTTTTAAATTGAGGTTTATTATTTCAGTCATGAAATATTTTTCTGAGAATATAAAAATTACATGAAACACCATTAATTGAAACGGGTTAACTTAATGAAATATTTTATTTCTTTTTTATTAAGGCAGATTTTTTTCTATTTATTAATAATTATATGGCAGTAATATGAGTTTTATTTTATTTATTAATAAAATTAACATGCTATGTTGGTTTTGTTTTGACTCAACAAGTATTTTTTAGTTTGAGTAGTAGCGAGCTAACTCCAGAAAATTTAAACTCCAAAAATCGTTTTAATTGATAATTTGTCGTGTAGATAATAATTCCAAAGTAATGTACAATGAATTTATGCATTCGATTTCAAACTTGAAAATTTGGGTGGACTTCCAAGGGCGTTTGTTTTTTTTTTGTAATTGTAAATAGTCGATATTTTCTTTTATCCCACTATTCGATTATATTTGAATAGAAAAAGAAAAAAATTGTAAATAATACGACGATATTCAGAAAACTTGACAAGCGTTGTTTTCTTGTTACTGAACGAATCAAAGCCATTTATGAAGTAAAAAAAAAACTTGCTTCTATCAAAGGAAACTACTCATGTGACATTATTTCAACAATGTGCATCCGTACTTTCGTTGTAGACGATTTTAAATACAATTTTGGAATATTAAAAATTATTTTTAAAATAATTATGTTTGTCAGATTTTAATAAGCTTTCAAATTTATGATCTTTAAAAAGTAGAGAACATAATATATCATTTCCATAAGGTTGCAGAAAGAACTTAATGTATAAATATATAACAACCTTTTGTCATATTGTGTATTTAAAATTGAAAAAAAAAAGAAAATTAATGTAAAAATTCATTGTTCATCAAAAAAATTTATTTCTTTCAGATAATAATTACCTTCGTATATATTATTCAGAAAAGCCATTAAAAACTTTCTTAATTAAATATTGTCTTAATTTTATTGGGTTTTGTATTTTTACAATTGAGGTAAAAGTTTGGACAATTTCGGACATTTTTTTAACAAAAAAATCGATAATTTAGATTTTTCAGAGTTTTGTGCATTTAATTAAAAAAAAATTCAGGTTGCAAATAAATTTTATTTTGTGTTTTCATAAAATTAAGTTCGAGGGGGGTAACAGATATAAAAAAAAATATTTATACCATGACTTTCAAAGAGACAAACATTTCTAAAATAAGTTCATTCATTTCTGAATAAGTTCTGAAGTTTTCATTAAAATCCAACAAGTAGTTAATTTTTACAAGAATTTTGAAATTAATGTGTCTTTCAACTGACAAAAAAACTACTAAAAAAAAACGCTAAAATGGTCAAAATTGGACATACCTAAATAAAATCATATAATTATGGATTTTTTATGATTTAGAAAATAACGTTTTTTACTATCCTCCACATTTATGATTTTATTGATTAACCCAGGATAGGGGTTGTCCAACCTGAGTGAGTGAGGAATTCATTATTTAATTATATTATTTCAACCCCAGTCAAATTATGTGTGTGTGTGTGCTTGCACTTGCGCGTGTATTAAATGACACAAACGCATATAAGTGACACTCAGGGATAACACAAACATACATTGCATATGCGCAAAGTCATACGCATGTAGTATGTGACGGACAGAGAATCAATTCCTATTTTATTATATAGTTTATTGTGGGTCGTATATATATATATATATATATATATATATATATATATATATATATATATACAAAAGAAACATATATATATATATATATATATATATATATATATATATATATATATATATATATATATATATATATATATATATATATATATATATACACCGTGTGGAGAGAAAAGGGAAAAGTTGTCCAAATATAACTTTTCTCTTGTAATGAGGAATTTAATTGTGGAAATTCCAATTTTCTGAACTAAATTCATTATTTGTTTTTGGAATTATGTATTTTCTATCAATTGGGTACTTTCAGAACTCGAATATCTCGATATTAATGATTTTAAGATTGAATGCCATGATCCTTCAATGCATAAGCGGCCATGGTCCTCCGCAGATTCCCTTTCATTAGCATCTGTGAATTGCTGTAATAATGAAAGCAACAGAGGAGGTCAGAATTTGAACTCGGCTCGACAATTCCACTTTTCATGTTGATCGCCCTAACGCTACCTGCACATCTACAATAACAGTTACGTTTGCCTACCGCTTTTGTTTCTCCCCCACTTTCTACCTTAACTATATATATTTTACTTTTTTCCATTAAATATATACCTCGACTAATTCATTTTACGTCAGGTTTAAAATGATTTTTTAAAAATGAAAAAGCTTTCCTGAAGCGTTCGTTTTAGCGTTAACTATTTCCAGTGAGCAAAATACTCTGTTGCATATTTCAAACAGAAATTATATTGATCGGAATCAATTTTTTTCAGTAAAATTGAGCGAAACAGCCATTTTTAACAAATTTGTAAGCAAAATTTAATTTTCGGTTTTAAAAATCTTGCGCAAATAAAATATATAGTTCTGAAATGTTATTTGAGAAAAAAATACCAAATGTAAAGTTAAATTAATCTAATTTGAATTAAATATTACTTATAGCATAAAGTGTTGTATACAACCATTTCTTAACTACGCAGTCTTGTTTTTCTGACGTGTTAATCTATTTATCGACAGTCGATCGACAGACGAACGTGTTCATAGTTAAGTATGGTGGAGCAGACGATAAAGTTTTTTGACGCAAAGGGGGACAACCCTTAAAACATGTGACCTTTTAATCCTAGATTTATCGGTTTGTACAAACATACATCAGGAATTTTGCACATAATCACACATACAAAAACAAATCGACATTCTTTTAAAAATATTCGGGGTCGTCATGCAATAAGCTTTACAATATATTATTAAATATTATATACTATATTAGTAAATATAGTTTTACTTACTAACAGTATTTCTTAAGAATTATCACACTAAAAATGAATTTTAAAAGATTTAAAATCTTTATAAATTATTCAACTTAAAATTGTAAAAAAATGAAAAGAAATCTTGTAAAAATTCATTTTTGTCGAAAAATTAATTTTCTTCGGGTAATATTGAATATTAATATATATTTTTCATAAAAGCAATTTAAGGTTTCTCTAATTAAATAATGTCTTAGTTTTATTGCGTTTTTTTATTTTTCGATTCAAAACAGATTTTCGATAAGACTGGGTGATATTTTGCAAAAAAATTCGGTAATTTAAATTCTTCTGAGAATTCTGCTTTTAACTAAAATAGTCACTAAAATTATCTCGTTGAATTTCTCAAGTTTTTATAAAATTAAGTAAGGAGTTGTAACAAATGTAAAAAAATGTTTACCAAGATTTTATAATAAAATAATTTCAAAATAATTTCATTCATTTGTGAATAAGTCTTGAACATTTCATTAAAATACAACAATTATTTCATTTTTGCAACAATTTCCAAATTAAAATGTCTGTCACTGAAAAAAAAAAGAGTCAAAATTTGATATGCTAAAAATTAGTATTAACGCTGACGTAAAAAAAAGTTTCTTAATCAAAATTTCGAATATTCTATTAAGTTGGAAAAAATAATTAAACAATCAAATAATAATCTAATCCTTCCTCTTAATAATATCATAAAGATTTTGACAATAAAACTGTTTTCATTACGTTTGGAGCATGTTTTCATCACCGTATAATGATATTTTAGCGTTTTCTCGATTAAAATATTTTAAATATTCTTATTTTAATTTTCTTCACGGTGAATTATTAGTTAAAACTTACGGTGCTTCTTATACGCAGGTTTTCTGCGCTTGAGATTGAGATGTTTCTTATCCATCGATTTTATACAATCAAAAAATTGGGATGATTTTTTTTTAAGACGAGTCCACTTATCACGTGTACAAAATCTATTATTCAATAGGAGACTGAATTTTAATGTCGTTGTAAAGCATTTTGTATCTTGTTGAAATATGAAACTTTCTCGGTTGCTTTAATAACTTGGTCGTCATTTTGTTTCACTTGTTAGAAATTAAGGATTTTGGAATATTTCTCGTATTAGGAACCATCCAGTAATGTTTCATTTACTACAGCATGAACGAGGATAAAACAATAAGATACACTTTTCCTGAAAAAGAACCACCGGTTAATAACTATATGATTGGGGCAACTACTAGTATTTACTATAGTTAACTAGTACACATTTCCGATAAAGCCCATCTGCCAGGGCGACTAGCAAAACCCTATTACGGACGCCTGTCCAACCCAAAACGTTAATCTATATTTTATACTGTAACTAAACTAAGTAGAAATTACTTAATGTTTCTGGGAGAGAGCGCATACTCTGGCGTGATCATCTTTTTTAAAAACAAGGCCACAACACACAATTTCACTCACAAGGCTTGGGTTAACTAGCGGTATAGTTTTCAGGCACTTTTTAAAGTGCCAGTCTCTCGGATGACCTCCCAAGGTTGATATTATGAAGAAGTCCTAACAAATCAACCGTGGTGAAATTCGAATGAGATGCCAGAAAGCAAACGTTGTAACCAAATGGCCACGCACCCACACTACTAGTGTTGCCACTAGTATTACTACTTGTCGCAAACGTACAAAGAAAATTATTATGACAACTCCTAAAATCTTAGAAGTATTTTCTTGAGAAAAGTTACGTTGATTATGGTATTATTTTTTTTATGACATTCTTAACAGAAAATTGTCTGCATTGAAGATTCTCAGAACCCTAGAGAGAGAAATAAGAGGGTGGTGGGGAGGGGAGGGAGGGAGAGAGAGAGGAAGAGAAACAAAAACCCAACCCAGCAGAAATATTTTTATTGAATGTAAAAAAAAAAAAGATTCTGCTTTTTTATTATCAATCACTTTGAACATCACTAAATTACAATAATATTAGTAATAATAAGAAAGAAATAAGGAAAATAATTAAAACAAAAAATGAAATATAAAATACACAAACGGTGAAATTCGAAAAAAATAATCGAGATTAAATTTCTTATTTTGTTTCTTTTCATCTAATGGTTATCTTCTGTCTACTTCTTTTTGGTAAATCTTGATTGCAAACTTTTCTACTTTATTATTTCCATTGAAATCTTTTTATTCTTTGATATTGCCATTGATTTTATTGCTTTCCATAATCGTCTACAAAAAATATAAACATCGAAACAAATTGTCTTTGGATAGCTTCGTACCTAAAAACAAAATACTCATTTATTATTGAGAAAAAAAAGCAACAATATAGATTGAATAAATATTATCCATTTTTAAAATGTCGATAGAGAAAGTAAACGTAAGTAAAGAACTTGTATAGGCAGATAAATAACTGAAATTGTTCGAACTCTAATTAAAACGTACTTTGCAATGTATTAAAAGCTTATGTGATTTCTCTATAAAAATGATGTCATTTTAAAGAGAAGATACCTAATCCATTACAATTTCTCACCTCCTGATATTTACACACGTTTTAGCCTGTAATGTGTAGCGAGGCAATTCTAAAACAGTTAGAAATCCTACTAGAGTTTATTATTGGTGAACATAATCTTAACAACAGAAAATAAGCAAATGACACTATGCTGCTGACAGGCAGAGAAGAAAAAAAGTAGGAAGTCCTAGAAAATGTATTAAAGGAATGCGATAAGAAAGGACTAATCACAGACTGTATGAAGGCAGAATGTATAGTAGTTGGCAGGAGAGACAGCACATTACAAATTTGTGACGTCAAAATCAAGCAAACGTTTCTTTTTTAAAAAAATGATGTTCTCTCTGTATAAGTGTGACACTATGAGTTGGATATATGCGGACGCGTGTGTGTGTGCGCCCGCACATCTGTGTGTGTGTATATATACACCCCCACATCTGTGTGTGCGTGCGCGCGCACACATATGTGCGAGAAGATTAGTTAGATTTGACCTGGGTATCAAACTTCAAGATCCAATGACTAGATTAGGAATCTAGATAAAAACATGTTTTGGACATATGGCCAAAAGGGTAGATGAGTGTTAAGTACTTGTCAAAATACGAAGATAGTGAAAAAGACCGGCTCTGGTCAAAACTTAAAAGGGTCTGAATTTAATGTCCCTGAATCAGAGTCAGCTAGGCTAAGAAATATTTTTATGTCCACTTTCTTCAAAGGGAGAAATGGTCATGAAAGAGTTATGGGTTTATTCGTGGGTGTCCCTTGTCCGGAAATGATGAAATAGGATTCTGCATATATACGGGAGCGCTTTGGGTCACGGCAGTTAGACTTAGTTTAGGTTCGAGGAAAGTTGATTTAGGCCGGAGCACGTAACAACGAAGAGCGACCCATTAGCAGCCGGATATTGTTAGCTAAGATATATATATTTTTTTGCCAGCCGAGAATCAGCCCAGAGTTAATCATCCACAAAAAGGTCACACGCCCTCCCTCCTCTTTTCGTCCTACCCAAGTTTGTAGTTGTGTTTTTCTTTTGCCTGTGAGCCTGCCTCTCGCTCGATCCGCCGCACAGAAATTCTACGACGTGGGGTCTATATCTTTGTGCAACGAGTTGCGGAGGTGGGAAGACTCACATAAGGTGCAAAAGGCACTTGAAGTAGAGGGATACAGAATAATAGACACGGTTTATGCGTATATGCGTGGAAGGTAATGGTTAACCATAGACTTGGACAGGTTCAGATTGTTGTGATCGGGGAGAATCTTGGGAGTTGTTTCCACAAAGTAACGGTTCGTGTGAAGAAGTAGCTCGAGAGGAACTTACATATCACTAGTGTAATTCGAAACGAATGAGGGTGGTTCGATACAATGTGCGTCGCATGGCGGCTCCTCGCCTTAGAACTGGCGATACTAAAGAATGTAATTGGTCTGAACATTTTCTATGGAAATAGCTAGAAGCATGCGAACTTTCGTCTGTGAGAAAGTAGTTGTAGGGTTGAAAATAATTTGTCAACCACAAAGACGTTGAGAGGCTTTTGGAGGCTTTACTTTTTTTTTTAAGCTTATCACCCCAAGCAAGGCTGGAAGCCACTAGCACGCAAGGGGTTACAGAAGGTTTGGAGGAAGAGCAGATAGGAGTGGTAAAGGAGTGGATGTGGAGAAAGATAGTGGATCGATCAAGGCAAGGGAGTTACAGAAGATTTGGAGCGAGAGCAGATAGGAATGAAAGGGGAAAGGATGTGGAGAAGGGAAGTGGATAGATGAAGGCAACTGGAGATGTCGATTGACGTTACACTTAAATAGTTGGAGCTTGTATTTGTCAGGGAAACAGGAATAAGGAAGGGAGTTCCACAGGCGAGATGTGCGAGACATGAAGCTATTGGAGTAGAAGAGATATCTACATCTAACAGTTTCAACTGTGAAGGGGTGGGAACGGGATGCCAGCCTCGTGGGACGTTTAAATTCATGAGGTCTAGGAACCAGTGAAATCAGCTCCTCGGAGCAATTACCGTGAAAGTATTTGTAAAAAAGACAGAGCGAGGCAACGTCGCGTCTGTGAGAGAGCGACTGCAGACGAGATGACAGATCAGGGCCAATTACATTGCATATCCGTCTCTGGATCTTATCAAGAACCCTGAGGGAAACAGCAGGGGCTCCAGAAAAAGCTGAGTAGCCCCTGCCCATATATGGCAATAGTACTCCATTTCTGGTCTGATCCGGTTCTTGGAAAGGTAAAAGATAACAGGTAGAGTCGGGTACTTATTGAATCGGTACAGGGACCCGACCCCTTTCCAGCATCTTTAGCGATACATCGTATGTACGATGCCCACTTGAGGATTGGATTGTGTTTAAATCCCAATAGGTACTCAAGGTACGGAGCCTCCCCAAAGTAAGATCCGTTCATCATGATTGGTGATAGTTCTTGATCCGATTGGCAATGATAGAATGTCATTATTATAGAAATTTAACTGGGGTGTTATAATAGATAACGGAAAATTAGATACAGAAATTCGAAGGTTCATTGGAATAACGAAGGTTCCTTCCGAAAAGCAAAGTATTAAGAAACAGGAAAGATTCGTTAGAGCGTAGATCCCTGCAAGAGGTATATTATAAGGTACATATATATATGAGACCTTCAATGAACTCGACTGGTAATTTCAGTTTAAGCAAAATGGAGATGTCTACTCAGACAAATGTACCCGCTAAAATAATGTTTATAACAAAAGGAAATAATCATCAATTAAAAATCATCATTTACATCCCTCTCTCTCCCTCTTTCTCTCCCACACAAAAACACACACACGAATAACTGCATATATAATTATTGAGACAAAGTTGAAAAGCTTTTTTAATAACAACGCGTTTCGCTTTCGTGTGTTAGATTGGCGTCTCTAGTGATTTTTTTTGTATTAAAGTCGTTAATGTTTGTCTGCTAGTTTGGAGTACACTGTAATACATCTAGCCACAATTTAGACTTAACAGATGCCTATCTGATCAGGAGATAAAATGATTTACTAAGAAGAAAATGCATTGAGAGTTTGCTGATCTCACAATTCTCGGCAATAAACATAAGATCAGTCTCATACATAATTTCATAGATCATTGCAAACGCAATAGCGGCACAATGTGATATACGAGATCTAGTCGAAATAGATTCATTTCAAAATCAACAGACATTAACGGATTTAATAATAATAGTAAAACACGCATTTTTGTTCTTTTACAGGGTGACCCAAAAAAACGGGAATTTTTGAAGTGCGTATGAAAAGGTATGAATCCATGTCTGCCCCCATCTATGCGTGAATTTTATCAGTAAATCATTATTATACCTCCCAAATTGTCTTACATTCTAAAAATATTTTCAGTCTTTAAATAATCTGCAAAAGGTTGATAAACCGTAAAAAAACGAATCAATCAATCAATCCAACTCTACGACAATAAAGAAGGAGGCCTGGTGGATATCGGCATCAGCGTAACAGTGATTGCGGGGACATTGCATTATTTTGTACTTGACCACTATATATGAGTATGGCCATTTCACGTTGAATCGATCTTATGTCACATCCTACCACCGTGGTGAATTAGGCCAATTCTGGCTCTCAAAGAAGACTGCGGTAGGGCAAAAAGAACGAAATGCTTTGATATTCACATGAAAGCTGTGGACATGTAAATAATTTTACAGTTTATTTCAGACATTAGCAACTACGGGAATATTTTTTTACATAATTTTCCTTTTTGAAACTTGTCATGTTTTCCGCATTTAACAAAACGTTTTTGTTTTGCTGCTGTGAAGAAGCCCGGAAGTCAACACTGCCGAAACGTTGTGACAATCGCATTCAAGCTGTGGACATTAATCTGAACATAAAGAATGTATATAATTTTACCGTTTATTTTAGACATTAGCAACAGCAGAAATATTTTTTTTTTACTTATTTTTTTAAAAGACTTGTCATGTTTTCCGCATATATCAAAACGTTTTTGTTTTTCTGGTGTGAATAAAGCCGGAATTTAACATCGCCGAAACGTTGTGACACTCACATGAAAGCTGTGGACATTAGTCTGAAAGTAACAAATGTAAATAATTTTACCGTTTATTTCAGACTTTAGCAACACCGAATATATTTTTACTTAATTTTTCTTTTTGAAACTCGTCATGTTTTTCACATTTAACAAAAACGTTTTTGTTTTCCTGGTTGAGTAGTAAATATTTTTTGTATCAGTTATCTTTAGTTTCTCATCTGTAGAATTGCAAATTCTTTTTAGTCGATGCCTTAAAAAACTTTTTCAAATAATCATTTTTGTTATCTTCTCCAGCGAGACTAGATCTGCTTCGCAACCCGTTCTTTTCTTCTTTTTTAATATCCTTGAAGGAATGATTCCCTTCTCTACGAATCGATCTTTTTTTTTAATCTTCTTGTAGTTTTATTATTTCATATCGTCTTACTATTAAATCCGGTATTCGTAAAGCTTTCCAGTTTATCGATTGTTTCAGAATAAGTTTGGGAGATTCACGGGCATTATTTGTCCAGTTCATAGCAAATGTCTTTTCAAGTGAAGAATAAGTACATATTATTTATAATCTTTCATAAAAAATTAAAAAAAAATGATAATAAAAAATTAAAAAAACAAAAATTAAATGGTCGAATTCGGTTTGATATTTTGATTTAATTTCAGCGAAATTTTAAAAGTACGACTATGGACATTTTAATTAAAATTTTAAAAGCTATAAATATCTTATTTGAGGTTTTAATTTTAGTTTTAATTGAAAAAGACAACAAAAAAAAACGTTTAAAAGAAAAGGTTACGTCTATTGAATGAAAAAAATAAGCTGTTTTTAATTCAATATTTAATTCAATATTTTAAAAAAATTAAATCGAATATTATTACACTGTATTGTTGACCTGCCAAGACCATGAAAATTATTTTAATTTAATATCTACGAAAGTAAAAATATCGTGCCAAATTAAAAACATGGCGAAAATTACTTAATTTAACAATTACTTCATGTAATATTGACAA
Source organism: Acanthosepion esculentum (assembly GCA_964036315.1). NCBI lineage: Eukaryota > Metazoa > Mollusca > Cephalopoda > Sepiida > Sepiidae > Acanthosepion > Acanthosepion esculentum. The sequence continues at coordinate 47,566,259 of OZ038495.1, read as the reverse complement.
AGGATTAATTAACTTTCACTTAAAATATATTTAAAAACCACCAGTTAGCACTCTGGAATCAAAGGTTGGACAAAATGCACTCAAAGGCACGAGCATATAATTTAACCTATGATGTACAGAGGATCTAAAATGGCAAAATTGAAAACTACATTCACGGAGTCAGAATCAGATACAGTGTAACCCGGATATAAGAGAACCGGATATAAGAGAAAACCGGATATAAGAGAGATTTTATCTGGTCCAAAATTAGAGCCTGTGTTAATGTATATATAATAAACCAAACCCGGATATAAGAGAAACCCGGATATAAGATACTTCTTCTCCGGTCCCAACAACTCTCTTATATCCGGGTTACACTGTAAATAACAAACGCAAATGCGCTTTCCCTTTCTGTTTCTAACAGTGTAGATCATTTTTAAGTTCTATAATGTCCTTATGATTCTATAATGATATTAGAGTACTTAGATTTATTTTTTAAAAACGTCCGTTATAAAGTTTTCTCGTGAACTAAATATCGATAAAAATAACCCATTTGTAGATATTCTCATTGACTATAACAGTAATAATTTTACCACAAAATGTCGACTAGTTCTAACTCTTGCCTTCTTAACTGCAACAGTAAATGCCCTGAAAAAATATAAAAATGCTGTCATTAACCTAATCCAAAGCTCTAAACCCATTTCCTTACCATAAAATAATTTTCTTTAAAGAACTGAATAATATAAAACAAGCACTTATCAATAATAAGTACCCTAATGATATAGTCGACAAGCAAATCAAAATTCACTCAGACAAAAATAATTTTAACACTAAAACCATAGACATAAACTTATTGAAAATAACGCTATTGGTATATATTGCCAAAATCAAATGCACAACAATTACCAAAATGATGGGAGAATAATAAAAAATATACATAGATATACAAGACAAGTCGATACAAATAAATGCATCAGATTCACTATTTGCTACAATAGATTCAAAACTAGCAATTTAGCTATTAAAAATAATATATCCCAAACTTCCAACCGCCTATACAAAACCAATGTTGTGTATGAGTATGCATATCCACTTGGAGAATTTTTCTCTGTAAATAAAAAAAAAACACACCAAACGTTTTACATAGGCCATACTATAACTACAGTCTCACAGAGACTCAACTACCATCTATCTGACCAGAGTACCATCAAACAACATATTAATAAGCAGAAAAGCATCATAGTTACATTAGATTCACAAATAAATACAAAAATACTAGCGAAATCAAATAGTAAAAACAGAGTTATGGCCCTTGAAGCAATACTCATACAGCAAAAAACAACAAAAACGCCATCAATAAATAAAAGTAATTATAACTTAAGACCACGCAGCCTCAATTGTACATATATAAAAACACACACACACACCTAACTTACGACACAACACTTTACCTACGTCACAACACACACTAGTTTTACGAAACTCGCCATTTATTTCTACCTACCCTGATGATGATTAAGAATGACGAAAGCTTGGACCATATTTCCTGTATACATTTCTTCCGAAATGTATTTCGGACAATTGCCGACTGAATTTCCTCCTTTTCTGAAAAAGATTATTCGTAACTTGGAAAAGATGATCAGTAAAATTAGTAGACACAAAATATCTGTTGTCTTTAATAATACATACATACATACATACATACATGCATATATATATGTGTGTGTGTGTATATGTATCTATGTAAGTGTGTGTGTGTCTCAAGGGTACTGAACTTTTTGAAGCAGCTAGAGCAGACCCCGGCAAAGCTCAAGTGAGCATGCAGAAAACGGGAACCTCTGTCGGTCAGTTGTGGAGATTTGTGCATCTGTGATAATGTTGTAACAGATAACGAAATATGTCACGCAGAATTGCAACAACGTATAGGAATACCCAAAGATGTCTATATTTGTTTTTGTTTCTAAAGTCATTATCGTATCTCGTGATACTTTGCTTAGTTTCTGGAAGGCATCATTTGTTATTCGACTGCAACTTCAGATTTGTGTGTCTTAATTCCGTCGTTTGTTACTACAGTAACCAAATCGATTAAATTCTGCACCTGCTTGAATCACAAATTTTTGCATTATTTAAGTACCTACGCAATATCAAATCACCTATGTGTAAGTGAATACCAGGCAGCTCGCAGATAAAGAAGAGACTTGGAGTGACAAACGTTCTGGTTCTATCGATGAATGCTGAGAATACCGCATTCAAGCGTGGAATTTTAAAGGAAAATTTGATCCCCAAAGAAATTGAGAGTTGCGATCGGAATGGACCATCTGAAAATTAAGTGGCATACAAATAAGGAACGAACGAGAGCGCGTAATGTTTAAAGCACTCAGAATATACTAACGCAAGAAGTGGAGAAATTTCGATTGATGTCATCAAGGAAATTGTGTGAATGGAGGGCAGAACGAAGAGAAAATAGGATACTGAATGGTCAACAAGTTATTATCCAGTTCTTGAAAGGTGATGTCATATAAAATACAGAACCATTGAGCGGTTTTATATTTGTGGTTAATTCTTACTTTCTGTATTATTTAAAAAAACGTTCAGGTGGTTGTAATGTCGAACTGAACTCTTTATTTCGCTCGCTGGGGTAGATTGTTCTAGTTCCACGTGCCATGTCTAATGGATGTCAGTTATAAGTTATCTCCTGTTAATTCACCTCTCCAAATTCTACACAGTCTTAACCAGGTATTGAACTCACAACTCTTTGGGTCCTGTC
>OZ038495.1:47506013-47558513 GCA_964036315.1 Acanthosepion esculentum | reverse complement strand
GTTTCTAATGAGGCAACTGCTTTTGTCTTTACAAGAACCATATTAAACCAAAAGTTAACTATTGCTGCTAATTCTGGGCTGAAGCTGCTCGATACTCATTTTCCAAACTTGAGAAACTTCAAAATGTTTTACGTTGTTTTGTATAAGATTATGTTACACTTAATGGAGGAAAAATAATTATACATAACGTTCAGTAGTTAATGGATGATAATAATATCACATATCAGGTAAATAAGATAGCATCGTGGTCACAACTGTAACGGGATGGTGCTATGGAAGAACTATTTATTCTTCCTTTTTTTATTTTCCCCGATATGGGCATTATTATAGTCGTGATATAATAACACCGTAATTCACGGACGAAATAGCTGAAATGTTATCAAAGAGACTTTTATACCACTAAATCTTACACAAAACTATATATGCATATTTACATGTGTCCGTAATAGAGAAAGATATATCACATATATCTACACGGCAAAGAGTGTAAGGAGAAAAAAGGAAAGAGTCTTACATATAATATGGAGATTCTCCTGTGTCTGAAGAAGCCATGTTTATGACTCCAGATTCAAACGGGCCGGATTCATCTATGTCCCGGGCGAGGAATCGGCGTGTCTTGGGTTTTCTCAAATTGAGGACTATAACTGTGAAAAATATGTCCCCAAAAGAAACGGCACCATGGACTTGTAAGCTGCTGGGGAGGCAGGTTTAGTCCCTACCCGGGTCAGGATGGGGAGCTGTCTAAAGAAAGTAAGCCCTCAGTTTGGTTGCTGTAAACAAATTGAATGACTGGGAACTCTCGTCATTATAAAAAAAATGACGTCACTAAGAGGCCATTATACGAATTATCTTCACCAAAGGGAGATTATCCGTATACATTTTGCAGCTTTTTTTTCCCAAAGTCAGAACGTCACAAACGTGTCGATAGAAAAAATGTTCAGATGGGTTTCATTCTGTAGCGATGAGTAAATGACTGCGTAATTAGCATAGCAACAACATAGATTATATAAATGCCCAAGCAATAAGGGTAGGCCAGCTCTCGTATGCGAGATAAACAACTACCGCTGGACTCATAAAATACGAAGGAAATCACACTTCATAACAATTTCTACCGTATTTAAATCATTTTTCTGGAAGCAAAACAATAAATGCCACTAGTACGGAATGGAATTACAGAGCGGACAATAAATGAACAATATCAAGGAGACTGATGATGACGACGGACATTGCATTTACACATTTGAAGATCGTAGTTGATAGGAAAAGCAGGGAACCTGGTTGAGTTCCACAAGCGAGAAATGCATGGGGAATAAACTATTAGCATATAAAAGGCGGCGAAAATAGTGAGTTTTCATGATTCCACTGTTGAGATTGTTAGCTGTAACCGTAATTAGTAACTACAACACTGAAGTTATAAGAACTCTTTAGTTTCACCATTTCGTATCTTTAAGGGTAGAAATCGCTGTATTACATCAACGAAATCAAATCACATTCATTTCTTTTGTATAGCATTTTTAAGAGAAAGTTAGAACTCAAATAGCTTTTTCGCTAGTTTGTGTAATAAATTATCGCATGGATCATACCCTGAACACATTCTTAACCTCTTCAAATCGAGGGTCAATCCCTATTTATCCACCTTATCATCATAAGCTATAATTACCTTCACCACCTCTTAGATGTATATCAAACCCCTTATTCAGTAACCTTTGACCATAAGTACCTCTCGAATTTTTACATTGTATAAAAAAAATTCAAAATCAACCAAAATTTCCACATATGTGCCATGAAGTATCATCCTTAGGAACGAGATTCATAATAGATGCCAACAAGCTCTTTGGGTGGGGGCGTATTAAACCTTCAGCTGAATTCCTGTTTGACAAAAGTATATTTTTAAGGACACAGATTAACTTTTTTTTAATCATTTCACACGAAGCAAGGCAATAAAGTCGCTAAGACACAAGTAGTTACTGAGTGTTCGAGAATATGAGAAAAAAAAACACTATTAAGGAGGGAGAACAATACATGAACAGGAATGAAGAAAACAGAAGATAGCAATTGACGTTGCATTTAAATTGAACATCAAAGCAAGACTCCGGAAGAGAGTTCCACAATCAAGGAATGCGATAGAAGAAACTGTTGGCATAAAATTTATGGTTACATTTAGCCATTTCAACTGTAAAATGATGAGACCTAACCGCCAATCTAATACTGCACTTAAATTTATAAAGTCCAATTCCCATAGAGGAAAGTACTTCAAAACAATTACCATGTAAATAATTATAGACAAGGCACACCGAACATACATTACGGCGGTGGGAAAGTGACAGATGGCGAGATGCCAGGTCAGGACCAATCTGACAACTATACTGGATACCCGACAGTCTGAATGTGTTATGATCGACTTCATAAGAGCATTTAATCGATCTGGGGATATTAGGTACTGTTTTAAAACACTGGAATATTTGCTTTTATGCGCGAGTGACTTGCAATTTCCTTTGCAGTTGTATAATGTTGATTAGTTTTATTGTAGGCTATTTTTTCTGTTCGCTATATTAGCCAATAGAACAAAAAAATATTCAACGATCGCGGGCAATTTGACATCAGCGACTATAAACGCCCACAAATCCCATTTCTTGTGTTAATAGTTTCTCTCGATATATTTTAACAACAGACCCGATAGATGATTACAGTTTATTGACAGATTATTTTGATTTTGAAGCAGTTGAGAAATGCGCCAAGAAAGAATTTCATTTTAATATTTATGGTTTTCAGAAAGAGCAATATCTCAAGATGCGAGGTACAAACTGGATATTTCAAAATCGAGCATGTACAGAAGTTTAAATATCTGCGAAGGGTTTTAATAGATGACAGTAAGGAGACAATGAAGTCAGAATGTGTATTGCAATTGCAATAGATGCCTTCCAAAAGCAAAATAATGTATTAAGAAACGAGAAAATTTCCTCAGAAACAAAGAATGAGTGTTGAACTGCTATGGAAGAACAATCATTCTATATGGCAGTGAATGCTGGAAAAATCCCTCACAGAAGAGGCGACATGAAATGTAGTTCTAGAAAAGAATGTTGACAATATCCTGAATGAGGCATGTAAGCAATGAGTATGTTTTATAGAAAATGGAAACAAATACAAAAGAACACTTTTACTTAGAATCAGGAAAGGACAGTTGGAATGTCGGTGACACATAACGAGAAAAAAGGGTCTGGAGAAATTGACTATCACAGGACATATTGAAGGCGAGAAGTACAGAAGGAAACAGCTATTTAACAGGTTTGTGTAAATGGATAACAGAGCGAGGAGTAGTAATGATAGCAAAAAAAAAAAGAAAAAAAACTAAAAATGATAGGAAGCTGTGGAAAGCAGTGGTTACCGATGTCCTGAAAAGAAAGGTCACATAAAAAAAAATAGTGGTATGTACTTGAAAAATAGACGACTATTGACTAGTCCAGTTCACTGTTTACATAAAGATGAAAAAAATGTGTGGTTTAATGCTTTTTGGGGTACCGTTTGAGCGATGCTCGTGGTGCCATAAAAAATTGATTTATTTTAATCTAAAGTAGTCCTTCTTAAACTTTTTTCATTCATGACCCCATTTTTCATGATGAGATTTTTCGAGACCCCCAGGTACTAACCAGCTACACTCAAAATAATTCCGTTGTCACTGCACTTGTCGAAACGGGGTAGCACGCGCATTTTTATTACGCAGCGCTTGCTTGGCACATCACCTTAAATATTAGGTGTTCGTGAAATAAATGGGGTCTCGACCCATAAGTTACGAAGCTCTGATCTAAAGTATCATGTGGCTAAAAGAAAAAAATAGAGAATAAGAACTTGCATCCTTTGCTTATTCTCTAATTTTGACAAAGTTTTCTGGTGATCGTTAGCAGAATTTCTTCAACAAGTGGGATTATCCTACAGCTTCAATGGGTACTGTTGCTTCTCAATCTTCTGGTACGAGGTTAGCTGTTACAGGGTGTCTTCTACATTCACTATGTAAATTATATAATTACTTTTTTTTATTTCTGCAATTTCATCTTGAATTGACTAATCTTATCGGTGATAAGAGCAAAGAAAATGAATTTAAGCTAACTGTTCGTATATGTTATGTCGGCCATATTCGTTAGTTCCTCCTTGAATGTGCCCTTCGTCACTAGCACCGAAACATGTTTGACCAGCTAATTTCGCTGAGTAGATTTTTGATGTGATAAATCAATAACGTACAAAGTTCTCTTCGATTTGTTAATTATTGAATCAAGTCATTAGCAGTCTTTGACTGTGTGCGACTTCTGTTGAACTCTCTGCTTTGGCAGAGAGGAACCCGGACGAGGCTTTGCCGAAGGGCAAAGTTTTGTCCGGGGAGGTAGACAGTCCCTGAACCCGTTTACACGGGTTCTAAATGAGCATATTTTTGGCCGAGCCTACGGGCTCGGGGAGCCCATATTAAACCGGCCTTGTGCCACATTCGACCCACGTGGGAGGGTTGTTAAATATGGAGACGGAATCGAGTCATGAGTAGTCTCTGACTGTGTGCGACTTCTGTCGAACTCTCTGCTTTGGCAGAGAGGAACCCGGACGAGGCTTTGCCGAAGGGCAAGGTTTCGTCCGGGGAGGTAGACAGTCCCTGAACCCGTTTATACGGGTTCTAATGGGCATATTTTTGGCCGAGTCTACGGGCTCGGGGATCCCACAGTAAACCGGCCTTGTGCCACATTCGACCCACGTGGAAGAGTTGTTAAATATCGAGACGGAATCGAGTCGAGCCAATAGTAGTTCACTCCAAACCAGATTGACAGTCATACTAACACCTTCCACATCTTGTATTATTATTCTGTGTAATATATCTTTGTTATTTCTACTCTTGTGTTCGTGTTGTTCTTCCTTTGGTCCTAACCTTGGACCATAACACTTATTAAAGTTCTTCGGAGATCCATTGGTCTAGAGTGAATCGGATCTAACGACGGTGCCCTCTGACCCAGACGACGCTAGTTTGGATCCTGTTGATATACGCATACTTTTCCTTAGATTTCTCGAATATACAGACAAGTAGTTGAAAATAAATGAATATAATAAATATAACATGAATAAATATACTGTTTAATTTCTTTTTTTTTAGAAATTGCTTTGTTTACGTCTGAATACATAGTGAGTAGATATGAACATTTTGATAGTCTACGACGAGTAGCATATCGCTTAAAGGAACTATTCAGACCTTGCCCAATCGTCTAAGTTTTTCGATGCTCAGTCGGTCTAGAGCACCTCATATCTAATGACGGTTGACTCTTCTCAGGGAGATGAAAGTTGGAATCATACGCAAATTTTTCTTTCATAAAATTTCTCGAATATTCAAGTCGGGGGACGAAAATAAATAAATATACGCAAATACGAATATCCATTAAAATAAACGTTTAAAATGACAAAAATCTGTCGGATTAATAAATCAAACATCCATTACTTCTTCAAAAAATTGTACAAGTCTGAACGGATCTGGGGTAAATGGTGCCACCAGAATTGTATTTGTAAACGATAAGACATTCATTCTGTTTATACGTGAAGAGAAAAAATTGTTTCTGCGAGACAAACGTGTCGCCCGGTTTTCGGTTGGAAGTAAATATATTACATACATATTTCTTATCGTGAAGTTGTCTATAGAGTAATGTCGTTTTCCAATGTTTGATGCCATATGTAAAATGACGTAGGTTTCCTTGTCGAAAGAGAGAGAGAGAGAGAGAAAGAGAGAGAGAGAGAGAGAGAGAGAGAGAGGTCAAAAGCCCTTTTGCTTCCTGTCTGCTGCAAGGATGTAATTATTCTCAGAAGGCAGATCATAGAAGCCTCCGTTTGATATGCACGGAAATGCTTCTGACTCGTCAGAAAATATTCCTCTTAACTGATAATTTTTATGTTCAATAAATTGACGTATATATCGCGCTCAAACGCAGAACCAATGTTTTAGCCATTTTTAATTGTCCGTTAAGGTGCGCCCTTCCGGCGTCGCTACAATAGCAAGGATCAATGTCAATACTGTAGCACTGACCTAAGAGACTGTCTTATTAATCGTTGCTGGACATCGGGGATTTTACAAAACGGATCTTATTTTGATACAAGAGCACAAAGGCTTACGGCCGCATCAACTTGAAATACAGGTTCCACTAGTATTAGAAATTAAGCAACATCGAGCCTCGTCATTACCGAGATGTGTGACCGCTTGGGAACATCAGGCGCTCTTGGATGTATGTGTTGTATAATGGATAATGGCTCGGAAAAGTTAATCAGAGAGTCGAGTTCTATTCCTATTGGTTTCGTTATTTTACTTGCGCGGAAAGGAAAGGTATGAATCCACCTCTTCTCCATCATATCGCTTAATTAGTAAGACTTGTACCATTAAAACATTATTATATCGAAAAATATTCGCACAATATTCTGGCTTAAAATAACCTGCAAAGGATTGATAAGCTGTAAAAAACGAATCAATCATTTAATCATGAGCACAAGTGTGGAAAAGCCATAGAAGATTAAACTCACCCCAGCTGTAATCTTCCGTGAGACAAGATCCCCGGTGATAGGGATTCAGCTTATTTTAATGTGGTATGGACAGTGGCAAAGTGGTTAGAACGTTCCTACTACGAAAGCCGATTTGTCATTAAAGTAACTTCATGATTCTATTGGCCTGGGGAAGCGATCTTAGCGGCCGGAATCGTTGGAAATCATATCAAAGTTTGACCCAAGCCTTGTAAGTGAAATTGGGGAAACGGAATTGTTCGTCGATACTTGTGAATTCATGAAACAAGTCATCGTGACCGAGGGTTTGGGCGTAGTGGCTTTGTTCACATTATCTATCACACCAGATGATTTACTCCCTCACAGAAACTGTAACTAGGGTCCGCTCAGCATAGCTACAGTATAAAACATAGGTGTATTCGGTGGGTGTTAAACAAACAAAAATGTTCCTGAAAAGGCGTCTACAATAGGGATTATTATACTTGGATACGGGCAGCTAGACAATAAGATATTTAATGTGGCACAAGATCAGTAATCAAGAGCACATAGTGATGTTGCATGTCACTTTAGCAGTTACGGTCGTTGAGACTAGCGTGTTCGCTGTTGCTTAAGAGTAGGGTGTCTCGTATTTATGTTTGCGATACTGTGCAATATTTAGTCAACTAGTAAGAACATGATGGAATCACAAAAGGCTTATGACCCCTGAGCAACCGAAGATATTACCTGGAGTGACAAATTCTGAAAATAGATATAAGAAGAAATAAATATCAGGTCATCTCCTATATAATATTCTATGATTGATAGAGACAAATTGAAAGGTCTTTCACTCTGACATGCCTAAACGATAACAATACAAACTATCACGTCGTCCCAAAAGTAATGTCTGAAGTCTTATAACGACTGATTGACGTTTTCGTTTTTATAAAATACCTAACTGATAACAATACATGCTATCAAGTCATCGCATATTCGAATTCTGATGACGATAGATTGAATGCTATTTTCGCTATTTTAAAGTGCACAAATGTAAGACTGTACGCTACCATGGAGTCCTATAAATAATATCAGAAAACTAATAGCGATACATTGGACATTTCCAATATTCTAAGGCGCGTAAATAGTATAAATGTCGGAGTTAACTCCTCCTTAATTTCCAAGTTGTTCACAAGGGGTCGCTCTCCCTAAACTATAACTAGTGGGCGAATTCTATTCTCGTTCTCTTTTTACTTTGCATTTCAGCGGACGCATTTAAAAATGTGATCTCTCGCAGAGATCTGCGTTTTGCCCACTTGTGGAAAAACGCCACGAAACACACATACACCTACGTAAAATACATTCACCAAAATACAAACTCTTTACGTTCACACACAAACACAAATGTTAATGTCTATGTCCATTGTAAATTTTGTCGGTTAATACATATATTTGTTGACATATATATATATATATATATATATATATATATATATATATATATATATATATATCGGTCTTGTTGGTTTCTTTACACTTCTTTATGGTGGATTCAATCTCTGAGTCCGCCATGTTCTTGTAGTTGGACCTTTTTCTAGCAGGAATAAACACACGGGTTCGTAATTTAACAACCCGTAAACCCACGGTCCTCTACAAGTCCAACTTGCCGTTATTAGGTTGGCGAGCAGATTCATTCTGAAAATGAAAAACTACATAGTTTAATGCCTGTGGTATCATAAAATATTGATTTGTCTTTAAGGAATCTTGTGCCTAAAAGAGAATGAGACTTTGTGTCCTTCGCTTATACCCTACTTTTACTGGCGATCGATAGCAAAAGTTCTTTGGCAGACAAGTGGGATCATTCTACAGTTTTAAGGGTTACTGTTGCTTCTCAAACTTCTAATGCGAGGCGATTTGTTACCTTTACTGTTATATTTGTGGTTCGAAATTTGAGAGCAATAGACCGAATGATATTTATGCTATTCAAAATTTCCTAAATGCTATAAGGTCGTCTCATAAGATATGTTCCAAATCTGATGGTAATACGCTGAAGGATATTTTCGCATTTCCCAAATTCCTAAGCAGTAAAAATACATGTCATCTTGTCATCTCATATGCAATGTCCGAAATGTGATAGCGATGGTTTGAATACTTTCGCTATTCTAAAATGCCTGAACAATAAAGAATACATGTTAGAAGGTATTAGTAAACTTTTAACCGAATCAGTTGCCTTATCGGATTATGGTTCAAGTCATGATTTACTAAATTGGTCATCATAATAATGGGCGTCTGTCTGGAGCTGATAAGACGTGTAATGGTGTATGTATTTGAAAATAAATAATGGTGAAGAAACATCCGATATATTCATTGTGTTTATAGTAGAGATTTTTTAATCGAATGCTATTGTTGAAGATGGTTTGAAATATTTATAGGAAACAATCTCAACTTGCTTGTTGCGTCCCGAATACGTTGTCCTGATGGGATTGTTGAAGGAAAGTAGTTGATAGAGATAGTATTGTAATATTTTTAATACAAATGTTTAGAGATTCTTAATAAAATCCAAAGAAGAATCTGCAATGTAACTGGTTTTGACCTGTTATCTCGACTTCTGTCACTTTCCCACCGACATTAATGTAGCTTTCCTGCGTGTTTTCTATAAATATTTCCATGGTATGATGATCTATAGTGATTACACTTTATGGATTTCAGCGCAGTTCTTGATTGGTGGTAAGGTCTCATAATTTTATAATTGAAGTGCCTAGATATAACCGTAAGTTCTATGCTAACAATTTCTTCTGTCAAACTTCTCGCTTATGGAACTCTCTTGCGTCTTCTTGCTTTCCAGTCAACTTTGATGTTAAAAAATTTAAACACAATGTCAATCGTCATCTTGTGTCTTCTTAATTAATGTTCTTTTACTGATCTCCTTAATAGTGTCTTTTTTTCTTTTTCATATTCTTTAGCACTCAGTAACTCCTTGCGTCTTAGTGGGTTTCTTGCCTTGCTTGAGATGAAATGATTTTAAAAAATATTGTAATATTATTTACTTGTAGAGTGCTTGGAGCTTCCACAAATAATATGAAGGAATATAGAAAACATTACGTAAAAACATATTTTATTACCTGAGAGACTAATTTATACAACGTACAGATGTCCTTTTTCTGTATGTACGCGTGTGAAAAATTCATCTGAAAGATTCTGAAATACTTATATTCGAGAAGAGTTATTTAACAGTTGATTTGGCAAAATCATTTTAGATATGTCTAGACGAGCAAGTTTAGATGATTGTATTTCGTGGAATTTATGTTGCGTTCATTCCAATCAGAGGTTCGCTGGGTGCTGAAAATACGTCAGAAGAGAACGAGACGTATCCTTTCTATAAGGTTTCCTGTTAGTAAAGAGGAAATGGAAATAATTCTGCACCCTTTTCTTATATACTGCTTTTAACAATGGCATCTGGTGGTAGTTGTCAGAAGTTATTTTAGTGACAAGTAGGGAAATCCAAAAGGATTTTTTTCTTAAGTTAATACCCGAATCGAAACCATTTAATAGTACACATCCATCTATGACTACATAGAAATGTATTTAAACTTTGAAAAAGATGTGATGGAATAGTCCATACGTACCTTTCAGCCCTCCGGGATAATGCACTTTACACCAATAATCACCTATTAACCAATCAGCATCTTAGTTTCAGCAAGCTAGACATCTCATTGGCTCAGACCTCTAAAACTGTAGCAAGTTTAAGCGAAAATATCTTTTCGCGCCTAACATATTGAGCCGATTTTTTAGACCCAAAAACTCAATAATTAGAAACGTCCGAATCGATTCGAACGAGTGAGAAATTCACCCTCTTTGTGTGTGGTCGTTTTTCTCACTTGGTCCAACTTGAGAATTCATTGCGTTTGAACGGATAAGCTTTTATTTTTATTTTTTGCAACCTCTTTGAATTTTTTTAGTTTTCCTCGTTCAGTTTTTTGCATATTATTTGTGTACATTTTACTTTATTTCCTTGTTTGTTTTTCTTTTTGAGTTTTTAATTTTATTTTTGAATTTTTCAGTCATTCTGTTTTAGTTTTGTGATTTTTTCTTCCTTTTCTTATCTATTTTCCTTTTTTTTTTCGTATTTGTTTTGTTTATTGCCTTTTGATTTTGCATGTTCTGGTTTATTTTTGTGTTTGTTTTTGACGAATTTATTTTACGTTTGTCAAAAAATAATTTAAAAAAGGAAAAAGAGCAAAACTATTTATTTGTTCCACCGTGGTGGATCGGAAAAATCCCTCACGGCGGGAATTAACAATGAAGAAATTAATACACCGCTTTCTAACCCGGTGTCACCAGTAAAAACGGCCTGGTCGGGAAATAGGCCGCTTAAAAAAATACTGCATTTTACATTAGCCAGCGGAATAAATTTGACGAATCATTCAAAGGGAATGAATTCTTAACCATTCCGGAGGCACTGGATGCCGTAAGTACTCGGACAATTTTCCTGCTGACTTCCGATGTTTAAACTCGAAAATTAATTGGGATCATCAGGGATAGCATGGAAGAAGCCCCCAAAAGTCTACAAATCACCCCAAAAGTACTTGCCAGAAGAACAAATGTTCTATGGGATATATTATTGGCAACTGAGCAACAAGCTAAGGAACTAGCTGGAAGCGTGTTGGCAACAAAAAAACTTACGTCTGCAGACGGAGTATATGGGCACACGCAGGACGAAGGTGACCATACATGGAGTACCCATGGATATCGTAGAGGATAGAATGGGGGCCTTTTTCGTCAAATATGGGGCAGTCCATGAAGTAATGAGCCTCATAAGCAATACAGGTAAAGCAACTGGCGACATGGAAGTTCAAGTTACGGTGAACCGAAAAAATTTCGGAGAAATACCGAATGTTCTCGTCTGACGTGACAAATGGATGCTAGTGGTCGTCGAGGGCAGGAGGCCTTATTGCTGGTCATGTGGCGCTTCAGGGCACATGGCCAAGGAGTGCCCTGGTAAAACCTCAAAACCTGCGCCTCGTCCAGCAGCGACAGCAGCAGCAGTGGTCACGACGCCAGCAGAGAAGGGGGCAGCCACAAAATCAACTGATGGAGGCTGGAAGGAGGTAGGAAGGGGTCGGAAATCCCCTAATGTTCCGTCTCCGCAGGACATACCCCAACCAAAGAGGGAACAAGCGGCAGACAAGCGGCAAGAAAAGGAGGTGCAGCCTCCAAAGAAGGTGCAGGAAAAGCAGCCGCACCATAAACAACAGCATGGCCAAGGAGTGCCCTGGTAAAACCCCAAAACCTGCGCCTCGTCCAGCAGCGACAGCAACAACAGCAGTACACAATACACAACAGCAGCAACGGCAGCAGCAGCAACGGCAGTAGCAGCAACGGCAGCAGCAGCAACAACAGCAGTACACAATACACAACAGCAGCAGCAGCAGCAACGGCAGCAGCAGCAACGGCAGCAGCAGCAACAACAACAGCAACACCAACAGCTAAAGCAACACCAACAGCAGAAACAACAGATAGAAACGCCAATGGAGGTGGAAAAATGCCTCCACCTCGAGCAGCATCTCTTAAAAGGAGCAGATAGGACGAAGAAGAAGATGAACCTCAGCAAAGGCACTCTGGCCGTAGTAGGGCGGAGAGTGTCATGGATAGAACAAAGTTACTCTCCGTCCCTGCTTCGCCTAAAGGAAGCATGGTCCAACCAAGAGTAAGGAGTCTCCCTACTTCCCCATCTCGTGCTCCATCCTCCACTCCCTCCATCTCCTCACTCAGTTCACTATCCACACCCCTCACACATCTACTTCTTCCCCTCCCCAACCCTCAAAGGATAAAAAGAAAAAGAAGTTATACCCGGGCCCAGATGCCATATGTAAGGTAGATAAAGAGGAGTTCAAAAAGAGTCTGTCAAAACAGAAAAAGTCGCTTTTATTACTTCTGTTAAAAATAGAATAAGTGGAAGGGAAATCTGTTGAGGACCCACGAAATTTCCCAGGTTCTCCAGGAATAATCACATGCGTGAGGTATACATGGCGATATTTAAAGGTGTGGGGCCACCTGTTTGAGGCAAAGGAAGCCTATCCAAACATCGGAATGATGGAACTGGAAAAGGAGAATTTGAGAAAACTTAAGCAATTTTGTGCAGGGAGGGTCCCGGTTTTACTCCATCCCTCCTTATATAGGACTGTTAAACTAACATACTTTACGGACGTTGGTGGTATTGTTCTAGATTGTCGGATGACGATGGAGTTGGGTACAGGGAGCCTAGGACAATCCGTCGGAGTCCTTTCTGCCACAGATTTGCGCCCGGTATGTGAGTAGATTTTTTTTCTCTGATATTCTTTTTCTTTTTTTGCAGGCGTAAACGATGTCAATCAAGTTAGCCAGTCTGAATGCGAAGGGCTTGAGGGATCGGGGTAAGACAGCCCGGCTGCTCCGGGATCTTTTGTTCTTTGGTGTGGATGTCACCGCGATCAAAGAGACCGACTTTGCAATTCCGATTCGTATGTGCTGTCTGACGACTTCGTCGTCTATTCAGCATATGGGGACCGGGTTGCCAGAGGAGTTTCTTTTCTGGTGAAGCGGACTCTAGATGCGAAGGTGGACCTTGTACATACCGATGCCTAGGGACGGTTGATCGTGGCCGATATTGCTGTGAAAAGTGGTTCGTATCGGGTCGTTGCGGTTTATGCGCCCAACGACCAGGAGGAGCGAGTTTCGTTTGTTAGGCGGTTGGGGCTCTTCCTGGTGGATTCAACGCGCTTAGTTCTAATGGGGGACTGGAATGCCGTCCTGGACCCCAAGTTAGATTGGGGGCGGGGTGCTAGCGGGAGAAGGGGCGATCGTAGCTTGGTTGATCTCATCGACGATTTGGGCCTCGTCGATAGATACCGGGGCCATCACCCCGAGGGGAAAATGTGGACGTGGGCCCTTAGCTGGTCTTGTGACAAGTTAGTTAGCTACCTTGACATAATGTTAGTTAGAAGAGCCAACAGAGATCTGTTAGATTGTCCCACGTTCCACTGGGTAGGCTATTCGGATCACAAAATCGTTTGTGCCCGGGTGGCGTTAGATCATAGGCCTAGAATGGCTGGTTACTGGAAGTTCAATCTGGCTTTTCTGGACAGGCGGGACTTTCAGGAGCAGATAACTAGCTTAGTGCAGCGGGAGCTAGTGGGGTGGTTATCGGGAATAAGTGGTGGGATAGACTTAAGTGTAGGATTAAGTCTTTCACCACAGATTTCAGCAAACGGCTCGCCCTAGATAGAGCTGAAAGGTGAAGACACTTAAAGCTAGCCTTTCCCGGGCGGTGGCTGGGAGATCCCCTAGAGATAGCCTTAGCTAGGGAGGCTGTGGGGCGTTCGAATAGCGAGCGCTCTATGGGCCAGGTAATTAGACATAGGTTAAGCAAGATCTCTTCCGAAGCCGTGAGCATCAGCTCAGATCTGCGCAATGAAGAGGTCCGTCGAGGCGATGAACGTTACATTCGTGAAGTCGATACCCCGGAGGGACGTACTCTTCGGGCCACTGACGGCATGCAAGGCGTTTCGGCGGCATTTTGAGAGCCGGTTTACCAAGGAGCCTGGTCTTCGTGAGGACGAGTTTTGCAGCTATTTGGCTGACTTTTCTCGGCTTTCGCCGACTGAAGCGGCTAGATGCCAGGGAGAGATCACGGAAGGCGAGGCGGCATTGAAGAAGGTCGGCAGAGGCAAGTTGCCCGGTCTGGATGGTTTGCCCTATGAATTGTACTTGAGGCTGTCGCACATCTTTGTCCCTATTTTGACGGTGGTGCTCAACAAGATCCTACAGGAGCGTTTGCAGTCAGTTGCCGAGTCTCTGTTGGGTCCTGAGCAGACTTGTTCTGTGAGGGGCCGAACAATTCAGAGCAACCTGCATCTGATCCGCACGATCATGGAGGGTGTAAAAGATGACGATGAGGCCGCATCTGATCAATTTGGATCAGTCCAAGGTATTTGATAGGATTGACCATCGCTACCTTGATGCTGTCCTGCAGGCCGCGGGATTCGCACACGACAACTGCCGCTGGATTTGCCTCCTGTATCGCTTCTCCGGTGCTGTGGTACAGGTGAACGGGAAGCTGTCGAGCGCTTTTGTACTGTCTAGGTCGGTTAGTCAGGGTTGTCTACTGTCGCCACTTCTTTATGCTTTGTCGTTGGAGCCTCTCCTTCGCCGGCTAAGGGACGAGGCGTGCAGTCCGGCTCTACGTGGAATCGCCGTTCCTGGAGGGGTTCGAGCCAGGGTTTCTGCGTACGCCTATGACATATCTGCTTTCGTGTCGTCCAACATCGATATTGAGGCGGTACTGAAGGCGCTTGACCGGTACGAAAAAGTTACAAGGGCCATGATTAACCGCGACAAGTCGTCCGGCTTGCGGTTAGGGGCCTGGAAGGGGTCGTTTTTCCGCGGCTCTTCGGTTGGACCGACGGTCCTGTGCGCATTCTTGGAGCGTGGTTTGGACCCGACCTCCAGGAGGAAAAAAATTGGTCTGAAGTACGAACAAAGGTCAACGCGGCCAGTCAGACTTGGCGTCTATGGAGGTTGTCCGTGAAGGGCAGTACGGAGGCGTGTGCCACTTACGTTTTCCCTCTTGTTCTTTATCGATTGTCCGTTCTTCCTCTCTGTAAAGACCATCGGAAGCAGCTCGAGCGCTCGATATCCTACATTTTATGGAGGGGACGCGGGAATCGGGTCGACAGACGAGTCTGTGCACAACGTCCGTGTCATGGGGGGGTTGGGAATGCCACACTTGGTGAGCCACAAACTCGCCTCGAGGTTGGCTTTCCTACGCCGCGCGTTGACCGGAGATTCGATTATGGCGGGGATTGTTAGGGACGCGTTCCCTTTCCTTACTATCAGTCCCCCCATCTCGCGGGTTGAGCGCCATCGTAAACACCGGGATCAATCGTATTTCCTTCGCGAGTGTCGGTCAGCCTTGTTGGCTGTTCCTCGGTCCAGTGACTTTTCTCGGCCTAGGAAGGTCTTCCATCTTCTTTTAGTGGAGGGGGTCGCCAAGGATTCCCTACGTGATCAGCTCGAATTGTCGGAGGATGATTTTCGCTCTTACTGGTCTTGGGCGCCAGCGGCGGATTACCTCAGTAACCCTGAGTTTTCGCTTACCTGCTATTGTCTCGGAATCGGCTGCCTCTCAATGACAAGGCCTTCTTATAGGGCTTTGCGGATTTGCCAGTCCGTGAATCCGACATCCCAAAGACAGTAATAACAACTCCCTTTGGCTTATATGAATTTATCAGAATGCCATTCGGTTTGCGCAACGCAGCTCAGTCATTTCAAAGAGTCATTCAAAGAGACCTTCGCGGACTATCCTACACTTACGCCTATGTCGATGACGTATTAATAGCCAGCAAAACACATGAAGAACATTACGACCATCTTCAAACAGTTTTTCAACGCTTACAACATTACGGTTTAAAATTAAACATTGAGAAATGCATATTTGCTTTCCCTTGCCTGACTTTTCTTGGTCACGTAATCGACAAACACGGGTTAACTCCCTTGGACTAAAAGTAAAAGCGATAACTGATTTTCCAACACCTTCCACCCTACGTCAACTTAGAAGATTCCTGGGAATGATTAATTACTACCGTCAATTTATCAACAATTGTGCTACCATACTACTACCTCTAACGAATCTCTTATCTAAGCATAAAAAACCCCAAAATTACTTTGTCTGCAGATAAGATGGATTCTTTCAATGCCGCTAAGTAAGCATTACAGAATTGTGTTAAGTTGTCTTACATAACATCCTCGGATGAAGCAAAACTGACTCTCACCACTGACGCATCGTCTAACACAATCGGCGCAGTCCTCCACCACGTTATTGACGGAATTGAGAAACCGCTGTCATTCTTTTCTCTTAAACTCAACTCAGCACAGATGAAGTATAGTACCTTCTCACGCGAGCTGTTGGCAGTGTACCTGGCCATCAGGCATTATCGTCATATACTAGAAGGACGTGACGTCACAATATTTACCGACCACAAACCATTGACGTATACTCTACACGCAAAATCCGATAAGCATAATCCTCGTGACATTCACTATATGGACTATATAGTACAATTTACCTCGAATATCCGCTACGTCAAAGACACCAGCAACACAGTGGCCGATGCGGTATCTCGTACAACCCTCAATACCATTCAACCTGCCACACTCAATTTTGACTCTTTAGCAGACGAACAGCTAAATGATGAAACATTCTCAACCGTCCGATCTGACACTTCCTTACAGATCGAGAGAAGACCACTTGCGTTTACGGATAAATCTGTATACTGTGACGTCAGCACGGGCAATCCACGCCTTTACATACCGCCAGCAATGCGACGTCCAATATTCGATCACTTTCATCCCCAAGCTCACCCCGGTGCTAAGGCAACGTTGCGGACCATATCGGACAGATTCGTCTGGCCCGGTATGGCAACTGATATTAAACAGTGGTCCCACACGTGCCTACGTTGCCAAGCAACCAAGATAGGCAGGCACACAAAAGCGCCTGCATCAACTTTTCCCAATCCTGATGGACGATTCACCCACCTACACGCGGATTTGGTCGGTCCACTGGAGCGTGTAGACGGCTACGAATACATACTCACCATCATAGATTGCTTCACGCCCTGGCCAGTAGCCATACCTCTTCCATCAATAACAGCTGAAGTAGTAGCTAACGCAATCTTTACTAACTGGATTACCATATTTGGATGCCCTTCGGTAATTACCACCGATAGGGGTCCTCAGTTCCAATTCAAACTGTTCAGAGAATTCACGAATTTATTGGGAATTAAGTATATCTCTACCACGGCGTACTACCCTTGTGCCAACGGACTAGTGGAAAGATTCCACAGACAGCTCAAATACGCGCACACAGCATCTACAAACGTCCGCACATGGGTAGAGAAGCTGCCTTTCCTTATGCTCGCTTTACGTAACGCTATCAAACAAGATCTACAATGCACCAGTGCAGAATTAGTCTTTGGAACACCCTTAACTTTGCCCGGACAAATTTTCAACAATACCACCGATGATCTCCCTTCCAGTAATTTCGTCAGTGACCTCAAGCAAAAAATGACTGACACCCCAACACGTGCATATCAAAAACCTTATTACGTTCCTGTAGACCTGCATCAGGCAGAGTATGTTTTCCTCCGCAGAGATACTGTCCATAAGCCTCTCACACCTAGTTATACAGGGCCATACTTGGTCATTTCTCGCACGTCAAAGTATTTTGTCATAGACCTTGCGGGGAAAAATAACACGGTCAGTATCGACCGTTTGAAGCCTGCATATATACAGCATGATGGAAAGCCATACGACTCATCCAGAACCTTCCAGCGCACAACCATTTCCAGCAGCTGACTCGGAAGCAAATCCATCTACCCGTATCAGGTCGAGTAGGCACGTTCATTGGCCTACTAAATTCAAGACATATTTTACATAATAATACCCATAATGCTATGACTTAACTGGGGAAGGTATTGATGGAATAGTCCATACCTACCTTTCACCCCTCCGGGATAATGCACTTTACACCAATAATCACCTATTAACCAATCAGCATCTTAGTTTCAGTAAATTAGACTTTCATTGGCTCAAACCTCTAAAACTGTAGCAAGTTTAAGCGAAAATATCTTTTCGCGGCTAACGTTTGGAGCCGATTTTTTAGACCCAAAACTCAATAAATAAAAGCGTCCGAATCGATTTGAACCAGTCAGAAATTCACCCTGAAGAGATGCCAAACTAGTCCACACTAGTCAAAACTTTGACCAACTACACTTTTCCCGCACAAACTTCTCTGACTCAACAAACAGCATTTCGCTCTCCCAGGAACAATTGCTTACGATACTAAAGAAAGTGAAATAACACTACTAAATAAGTATTTGTAAACATTCAATCAAACACCAAAACAACTAAAGGTACACAACTCTTACCAACTTTGGATAATAATTTAAACAAACATACGCATACACCCTATTAACTGAACCCTCACAAAAGACACTTTTGTACACGACCAAACACTTTGTTTAATTTCACACACAAACCTTAGTAACAGTTTCACACATACTGAAACTTGGCATAAATACACTACATAATTCAATTCAACCATTCACACTTGTCCAACAATATCTGACTTAATTATGTGTGTTAATGTTATATAAATGAATGTTATTGTTGAACTTTTAATTTTGTTGTTTTCACTTTGATTTCTCTTGAATGATTTGCCTTCAATATTCCTGTTTCTTAATATGTTGTGGATGAACACTAACATCACTAACCCTTCTGATAACCTAACCTTCTGATATCTTAAAATACATTCGCCAGTCTACAACAAAATTGGTAACCCCGACGTTCCAACAGGTGCACACATGATTAAACAGGATCGTTGTATATCAATGTCAGAATGTTGTGCTCCTTTTTAATGTTGAATAAATTGTTTGGCCATTTTTGGACAGATAAATTATTGACAAATGGATATTTTATAGGAACACAAAATTATCGCTTCCAGAATTTAAAGGAGCATTTTTAAAATACAGAACAATTTTTAAAATACAGAATCATTCTTAGAATACACGGAGACCTGGTAAATACATTCAATACATTTTCTTCCAATCCAAATGATTTTTACAAAAACGTTAGACAGACGATAATAACAATCAGATCAATATAACTAAATAAATTGTAATTAAATATGAATGTCTGATATTTTCTTTGGCCCTAAACTAGTTCACTACAAATGGGGTGAACAGCAAAAATAAATTCCTGCTAATCTTAAGTACTCGCCTCATCTCAATATTATTTAAGTGAAATCTTTACAGTGTTTCTTCTCGTGTCATGGGTAGGTCATTGTTTTGCTGCTCAGGTAGGGCATATCGAGTTAGAAATAGCTGTAAATTTCCTAGAAGTGACTTAGATCAATATCCAATCCCGTAAGAAGAAGTTTCGTTGATCTCTAGCTCAACTGTGATCCACACAATAATCAAGGGTGTTGCATTCTGGGGAGTTAGGTGGCCAGATGTAAGGGGTGATGTGGTTGCAGAAATTCTCTGACAGCCATGACTGTTCTCCTGCGTGTTTGGCATTGTGCAGAGTTCCGTTGTCAGACATAGGATCTTCCAGCAGCCATCCTATTGACGCAGGACAGTACTATTTCCTGACGGCACTTGGTGTAGGCCTTGTTGTGTTTGAGGTCCTGTGGGAAGATGAAACTAGTGATCAATCCAAACACCTTCGTAATCACTATCAGACTCATCCGACTCACTTCCGAATCCTCTGGATTGTCCTAAAATTAACACCCAATCACTCTGAAATATTCGTATTGGAGCTTCCATAGCGAATCCCAAGCAGTACATCATACCGTTTCCAAAATTCTGGCAGAGTGACTTGTGGCATGGTGCTCTTTTTCTCCTAACTGGGTCTAATATACTGTGCAGTCGACAAAATCAAAAATAAACAACGTGCTTGCGCGAAATGAAAAATATTAAATGGCAACAATTTACGCACCACACCCTGTACTTAGGCTATCACACACACACACACACACACACACACACACACACACACACACACACACAATATATATATATATATATATATATATATATATATATATATATATATATATATATATATTATAATAAAAAGAAAGAACAGTAAGATATATAATCCGATGTTCGTATTGATATATTCATATTTACAAAACAGTGCTCAATGTAAATTTACAGAGCATAAATATAATAAATTAACTGATTTAAAATATGGTTTCCTCGCTACACAGGAATTACCATGTTTCAAAAACAGAAGCTAAAAACTTCAAATTTAATTATATAATTAAATTAAAACCATTAGTTCTGTTTCATCTTCACTTCGGCAAAGAATAGCTATTTCATTTCTTTGATTCAGTAAATTTTTATTTTTATAAACTTAGTAATAGTTTCTCATGTATGCACAAATGACATGGGTCATTTAATGACCTACATATTCTAGCTTTTCTTAACAATTTCCATTTTACTGTAGGTGTTTTTTTTGTTTCTTTTAGGCGCCAGAAATATTTCGATAGGGTCCACTGATTTCAGTATTTATTTATCCAAAATGAACTTTGACGTTGATTGAATCTCTTTTTGAACTCATGGCTTGTGCAACTTATATAGATTTTTATGTTTTCGGAATTCCCAATAGATGAGATATTGCATTGGTATACTAATGATTCCGTGCGAAATTTATTTTGTAGAGGACAGTTATGAGGATTTCTACAGTTACATAATTTTTGTTTATCTTCATCTCTTTTTATTTTTATATTGTCTAAATTTCTTTGGTTTGGTCTAAGTGTTTATTGAAGATATTAGCATTATGTTTCGCAATAATTTTCTCTAAGTTTTCAGTACAGCTGTAACTTAATTTTAGTGTATTTTAAAAAAAAAATAGTACTGAGTATACTATCTTTATGAAAATGCTTAACGATTAATGCAAGGAATTTTTGTCCTAATTTGTTCTTTACCATTTGGTTGTATGGGGGTGTATACCAAATTATTTTTCTACTTCTGTTTTTTCTATGCTTTCAGTTTTCCTTTTTTACATAAGTTAGTTTTGGGCTTTTGTAGCCACTATCTTTTAGAGCTTTATTATAGAAATTAATGTGTTCATAGAAAATCTTCTCATTTGCTGAATTTCGATAGATAAAGGTATATGCTCAATTATAGATGAAGGGTGGTTTGATTTAGGGTATATACATAAAGGATTAGTGTTGGTTATTTTATAAGGTATGTATACCTTTTTCATTAAATCTAATGTTATATCAAGGAATTAACTTTTTTTAATTTAGTGCTTACCGTAATTTTTAAGTTCAGGCTTTTAAATTCTTTATATAATATATTTCTAATTTTATTTATTTTAAAGTTGTACGTTTAAAACCTAGTAAATTTAAAAATGTGTTATTCCAAAATTCGCTTGAAGAGGAAACAGAACTAATGCTTTTAATTTAATTATATATATATATATAATTAAAGAGGAAAATTAACACTTCATATTGCTGCAAATAATTTTATTTGTGATATTGCTTACCGTGTTGAATAAATATCTACTCAAAACGTACGTGGATATCTCTGTTTTGGTAAGAATTAATATACGTACCTCCACGAGATCGCTAAAACAAGAACATAACTTGATGAAAAAGACGCCAAACTTGATGAAAACAAAGTTTTATCGTCTAAATGTTTGTTATTATTAAGAAGAAAGTTCACATTATTGTAGTGGTATTTTTTATATTTTTAATCGTTCCTAACACGTCCGAAAATTTTGTTAAAAATCTTGTTTTTTTTTTTGAGTCAGCAAAATTGACCATTTTTTTCCATTTTATATAAGTACCTCCAAAAATTCGTATACCTCAGGTTTAAATGTATTTTTCATAAATGAAAAATCCTTTTAGAAGCTTTCCAACCGCTTCAATTGAAAGCTAAAGAATTAAATTTTCTAAATCCAGAAAAAATACTGTGGATTATTTCAAATAGAATTTTAAATGATTTTTAGTCGATGCTTCCGAAAAAAAAAAAACAAACAATCGAAACGGCCGTTTTTTATTTTTTTTTAGTGAAATGTAAACGAACTTATTTCTCAGTTTTAAAATTCCCGCTAAAATAAGATATACATTTCCGAAAGGTTACTTTCGTAAAATTAGCAAATTTAAAGTTAAATTAATCTGTTCTGAAACAAACATCACTTACTTATAGGATAAAATTTTCTAGACAAACATTTCTTGATCTCGGGGTCTTGTTATTTTCACGTCTCCATCGATAATTTGATGACTGAAAATGTGTTGACATGATTAGTACGGTGCATCAAAAGTGACATAACGGTTTTTTTTGTTTCTTATAATAATTTAAAATACTATAAACATTTCTTAAATTATTAAGTTACTTCTATCTCTTTCATTATTTAATAGCTAAGGTAATGATAACTAATTTATTAATTATTAATATTAATTTAAGTTATATTTTAAATTTAATAACTGCGATAACTAATAAAATTAATATATTATTAATTAAAATATCTCACTGAGTTATTAATTGTTTAAATAGAGAAATGAGAATTTTATTATCTCAATTTAATTTTTAATTTAATAACTGAGAGTGAGATAAGACCTTTACATGTCAAGGGGCTTTGCCTAAGGAGGCGACAGGCTTTGAAACACGTAACCTTTTAACCATAATGTCACTTATGAGATATCATACAAAATAAAAAAAAATATAACATTTTGACGCACAAAAAAAATATTTTTAATTATTGTAAAAGGTTTTGGTACCATTTTTCACTTAAAAATTTAATAACCGACCCCATGCACTGCATGAAAGAATTTTAAAACATTTTTAAAATTAAAGAAAAAAATGAAAAAAAAAAAATGCAAACAATTCTTGTAAAAATTCTTTGTTCATCAAAAAAAATGTTTTTCTTCAGTTAATAATGTCCTTAATATATATTACATATAAAAGCAAATAAAAGCCTATCTAATTTGATAATTAGAGAGTATATTGCAGTTTTTATTTTACAATTTGGAGCAGAATTTTTAAAAAGTTGGCATTAGTTGGGAAAAAAGAATAATTATTCAAATTCTCCAATGAGTCCTGCTTATAATTAAAAACAAGTTTGCGAACTCTTTGAAATTCTATAAAATTTCATGAAATTAATTTATGGGGTGGGGTAACAGATGCAAAAAAAATATATTTTTACTAAGATTTTCTAAAAATAAACATTTAAAAAATAAATGTATTCATTTTTTAATAAGTCCTGAAAGTTTCATTTAAATTAGACAATTATTTGATTTTTTGCAATAATTTCAAAATTAATGGGTTTTCCCCCGAAACTGCTACACTAATAATTGAGATGACCACAAGTCGTACGGTTTTAATAAAAAAAACGAGATTTTTTACCCAAATTTAAAACGTGTTAGAAAGAAGAAAAACATTTAAAAATATTTAAAATTACTTTGTTCTTTCCTCTTAATAATAACATAAATATTTTAATGATGAAACTTTGTTTCATTAAGATTCGGACCTGTTATCATTATGCTATATTGATTTTTTAGCAAATTGTTGGAGGTACCTAATTTTATAGAATCAATGAAAATCTCAGTTTGAAAGTCTTTTAAATATCAATTATCATTTTTTCAAAACTTATTTTAAGAAAATCAGAAATTATAATGTTTATTTAAAATATTTTGAACCAAGCTTAACTTAGCTTCTGCGCCGAAAAGATGTAATTTGTAAATAAAACAAAGTAGGTCATAAACTTTCGCGTCACTTAGCAGGTGTTGAATGACATATTGACGGATTCCGTGAGGATAATTTGTTCTACGGAAGGAGAAAAGTGAAATATTTTACATTGAAGTGAACAAATTATTTAGATCGTTATTTTTAAGGAAAACTTTCAACGCTCTAAATTTTTTTTTGTTTTCTGTACTTAGCTTTCACCTTTACGTTTACGATGCTTTATGGAAAATATATTATAAAGAAATTAAAACAAGACTGTTACGAATGAGATTAAATTTCATAAGAAAGGTATCTAATTAATTTATAGGTACCTTTCTTATGAAATTTAATCAGAAGTGTACATAAAATACTATAATTTTATGTACATTTACTACATTTTTACCATGTTATTTGTATTTCCATTCATTTTATTATTAATTTTGATATTTCATTTATGGAAAAAATGCCATAACTGAGATTAATATAAAAATAAGTTCATATAAATTTCATAAGATGATACTGATACTTGTAGGTACCCTTCTCAGTTGAAATTGAAAAATCAAATAAACTTCTACACACGTGTTTCGCAAAAGTAAAGGCCTTAACAGCGGAGAACAATGCTTACCTCAAATAACGCAACTTAATTGTATTCTGGTTGGTCTTCCGTACTTTATAATTAGAGACCGATTACAAACACAAAATTACATTTCTTAATTACTGCGGGTCTTCTGATTAGTCAAAACGATACAATTTACAACGCTCTAAACAAAAATCTATCTCATCAGGACACTTACAAAACCTGATGCGGCTTTTAACTAATTTTATAATATTTTAACAACTTAAACGTAAAAATCTATTATAATTAAAAAATAACAAATAATTGTATAAAAAAATCATTTTTCATCGAAAAATCTTTTTACTTTCAGAAAATATTGTCCATATTCATAAAAACAACTAAAAGCAAATAAAAGCATTTGAAATTAAATAATATCTTTGTTTTATTGAGTTTTGTATGTTACAATTCAGTGCTGATTTTCAGATAGGGGGAGATCCAATTAAAAAAACAAAAACATGATTTGCATTCATCAAAGCCTTGTGTTTTTAACTATTGTAATCACTAAACCTGACGCGATCGAATTTCTAGCGTTTTCATAAAATTAGTTATGGTGGGGGGGGTGTAATAAATATAAAAAAATATTTCTGCCATGACATTAATAAAAGAACATATTTATAATAATTTCGATCATCTGTGAATACTTTCTGAAAGTTTCATTAACATCCGACAATTATTTTTGTTTGCAAGATTTTCCAAATTAATGTGTGTCTTAAAAAAACAAAAAAAAAACGTGCCAAAAATTGTATATGTTATTTTACTAGTTCCGTGATACAAAGAGAAACAAGGAATTTTAAATAAAAATTCATTGTTCTAAAAAGAAGGAAAAATTTTAAAAAATAATTAAAATAAACTTTGATCTTTCCTCTTAATAATAACATAAATATTTAGACGATAAAATTTTGTTTTCGTCAAGTTTGGCGTCTTTTTCATAATGCTATGCTCTTTTTTTTTTTTTAGCGATGTCGTGGAAGTACCTAAATTAATATTATCGGATTATTAAGCATTTGTTTCCAAACGATGTAGCGATTATTTGGTGTTAGTGTTACGCAACCATAAACTGAAAACCAATGCTTTCTACCTTTCACCGCATGTCAATTACAATCGAAAATGTATGCGAGAAAAGAATTTAAAAATCATGAAGACAATGCTTATTCCTTAAAAAGAAAATTCGAAATCCTAATGCATAGACACTTTAGAAAAAAATAAATCTTTTCTAAATTTTCTCACATCTACTTTTTCCTTTCATATTTACTTCCTCAATGGAATGCTTTTGTTCTAGGTAGAACTTTTTTTAAAACCGTGAATGTGTTCTTAAAAGCGGTACTGATATGAAAAGAATGCCTTTGTATTCTATAATACGCATATATTTATAGAAGATATACTGTTTATTCATATGAATATGACACTTAGCAAAAAAAAGAAAAGGGAAGAGAATAGATATTTAACATATTTTTTACGTATTTAGAAATAACGCTGTCCATATAGCTTTTGGTATCAAAATCCCATAAGGTCATCTTGGCATCGAATTCGCAAATGAGCTTATAAACCATTACTCAACACAAGGTAATTATATATATATATATATATATATATATATATATATATATCACTAGCAGCGTTGCCCGTGCTTGATTCAAAAATCATACGACTCATACAACAATCGCTATATTAATTGCCTTTAAAGAGTGCCCTTTGCCTTGCTGATGTTGCTACATGCCTTACTACATGCCTATCTCACACTGTGAATTTTTTCTAAGCTCTATACTAAACATTAAATTTATTACGAAAAAAGAACTAAACAAAATGAACACAAAACGTCAGCTTTAAAAAAGGACTCGTAACAGGAAAAAACCGAATGAAAAAAGAATGTTAACAACAAATACTTTTTCACACCCAACCCAGTTCTGCGGAATCAGAATCAACGTTGAGTTTAAGCAAGCGAATGAGCCAATTGGAGTTAAGTGCCATGCAGATTTAAATTTTTCCCACTTGTGACGAATGCAGCTATCGATTTTTTTGCATGCTAGCATGCTAGTTAACATTCGTGTCAGTCAGCTGTTGGCTCTCACGCTGGCCAATAGAACATTCCTGCCTATTCATAGCAGCCAGCTATAGGCTCTCACTCTGGTCAGTAGAAAATGGCCGCAAACTACATGAAAACTGCCGTAGAAGCATGAAAAAATCGATTATTTCCACTATCGATGGTAGTTGGGAAATGCAAAGTCGGTCTTGGCATTTAACTAACTTGGAGCATGTGCATATAAATTTTGGTGCAAATCCGTCGAAAATTGCGGCCGTTCATTCGTCACACACAGACAGACATCCTGCCTTTTATAGATAGAGATATATATAAAGTTGTGCGGGGAATTTATTCCCAGCCTAATACTAAGCTATATATTAATTATAAATTAATTTATATATATCACTAGATGTAGAGTTGCCAAACGTCCTCTTTTGGAAAGGGCAGGACTTCCTTTAGATCTTTCGTTTCTTGCCCTTTATTGAAATTTGGAGGTAAAAATCAATATCATTTTCAATTACACTCAACGTCGCAATCCTGCCACTACACCATCACTATTTCCGTGGCAAATATTCAGGTGAGTTCCGTTCTTTAATTCCAGCAGTATATTTTACAGATGTACAACTGGGACACGCCATGCCACTTCCAACGGAATCGAATCATCCTCTTTTTCCCGTATTCAACATGTAAGAAGGAAGTTCTACTAAAAGAGCTTTTTCTCACCAAGAAATGCTACCTTTTGAAACAGACCCTCACGTGGATGCTTTCTTGAACACTTTAATCTTAATCTCTTCAAATCCAAGGCCAACCGTTATCCTCGTAATCTTCACTTCCGTCCACATCCTATAACAAACCTCATTCATCATAATCATTTTAACAGTGACTCTCTACATTGAGAGGCTATTGATCTGTACCAAATAAAAGAAACCACATAACTTGAGGATTTCCACTAGCAACAACAGCTAAAATGGATATCACATCTAACGCGAAGATACAATAATGACATAATCAAAATGTCGACGATCTACACAACTTCAAAAATGATTAAGAAAGAAACCCCCCCTCATTACTAGAAAGAGTCGTAACAATGAACTTGAGAAAGATAATACAAGTTTCAACCAAAAGTAGCACTGGCTGCTCGGTCAATGCATGCCGAATATTTAAGGTAACGGTTAATATTGAAATTACCATTTAGTATAATAACTTAGATTAAATTAGTACATGCGTACAAAATATATGTCCCAAAATTATCGAACACTTTACTTGGGATAAATTATATTTGATATCAGCTTGCTCGCCATTACTCGGCGGCGAGGCGTCTTTCGCATGGCTTTGGTAAAAGTAATCTCATTACAATGATTTACTTTTACAATAGGTTGAAGTAGCCGTGTCGTTTATTTATGTTCGTTCCGTTGATTTAAAGCTGCTTCGTCCGTTAGGTCAGCAGACTTTAGATCAGGTAAGGATACACTGATACTTCTTTTTCCATGAGAAGGCGTTATTAAAATGGGTCGATTATCATTGGTTTGTAAGACAATGTTTTATGGCTCGAGTCATTTCTTCTTACACGTGCCTCTCGAATGAGTCAATAAAAGTCGGTCTTTCAATTTAAAATAGAGGAAACCCCTCGATTAGTGCGGCCAATGTGTATATCGGTAATTATAAAAATATCAATTTTCAGTTACGATGGTTAAACTGAAGAATCGAGTATTATGTGTGCACTAATTGAATTTTGGTATATAAAAAGTTTAGCGTACTAATTGAAAACGCATTAATAGAGGGATGTCTTTAATTTAACAAACGGCTGTTTCATACAAAAGAAAGGGTATTTTTTCCGAAGATTTGAAAAAAAGGTAACAAATGTATGATAATTTGGTACACTTGATTGATCAATAAACATTTGTTTTTCAAGGCATGCATTGTTTACCTTTATAGTATTTTAATAAGCGGCTTTCAAATAAAGGGTTGGGATTTTTTTATTTTTCAAAATTGTAATAAGCGTACAATCGACACTTATTCCAGTATAAGTTAACATGAGAGGATAATGAAAGGTTCGCAGTGCGACTCACTTCGCAAAATCTAACCAAAAAACAAACATCGTACTTTTATTTTTGTGAAAGCTACTTGATCAGGGTAAGAAATATCAGCACCTCCTTATTGTTGTAAGCACATTAATTGAAAGATTTGTTTGCGCCAAAATAATTTCATGCTGTTTAGAAATATGCAGTCCTTAATCTATTAAGACAGAAATAATTGCATTTGGTGTTTATCAACTCTTTTCTTCAAAAAATAAAATACAATTACATTTTATACAATTATATATTCAACAAATCTTGCAATGACTTATTGCCACTTATCAGGCAGAAGTTCGTTGCATTTTGAGTAAAATTCTTGAGGTTTTGATGTGAAAACATTTTTGATTAACTCTTGAATCTTGTTTTCATTAGAAGGTTTTCCCCATCAAAGCATTTTCACCGTTTTTCACCATAAAGGTTTTGTTGAAAAATCTCCAGCACTCGTCAATAGAAAAAATGTTGTTGTCTTCCAAGAAAACACAAAGCCTCATACAGAGAGAATTACACAGGAAAAAAATTGGAACTCGACTGCTCTGTTCTACGCCACCTGCCATACTCAGCGGAAGTTGCACTAACTGATTATTACCTTTTTTATCTGAAGCGATCCAAAAGGTAACACTTTAAGTTTTTGAAGGTTGTAAGTGGCAGGGAAGCAAGAAATAAGAGAAGTGCGAGAATAGAAACTGTTAGAATAGAACATTCAGCTACCTTTAGATAGTTCAACACTAAAATGGTGAGACATAGTTGGCACTCTCGCAGTACGCTTAAATTCCTACAGTTGAGGCACCAAGGAGGAAAACTAATTAAAACAATTGCTATGAAAATATTTATAGAAAAGGAAGCGACGTCAGTCAAAGTCACGTCAGTGAAAAAGTAACTGAAGAAGAGTTGCCAAGTCAGAATCGATTACATTATATACTCTTTTTTAAAAATGTTGTCAAGAATCTTGAGATATATAATAGGAGACCCAAACCAAATATAGCAGAAATAATCAATACACGGAAGAATGTTTGATAAACGTGTAAGATAGATACTGACGAGAAAATTTGCCTGGACCGACACAGTGAAACAACTTTCCTAGCAGTAGACGCAGCAGTTGATTCAATATAATCGCTCCACTTCATGTCAGTGAAAAACGTGAGCCCAAGAAGGCGCAAAGTATTGCTCTAATGGTGGTTAGCATCAGCCATACTAGTGGTAATTAAATGAAAGCAGTTGCGTTTTGTAGGCGTTAAAAGTTTGCAAGCCCTTAACCAATTCTCCCACTTAACCACTGATTAGAGGCCCTTTTAGTGAGCAGCTGTCAGTTTTAGTTTGTCGAACCTGCCGAACTTACTACTAAGTCAAGATTACGTAGTTGTTTCAACTCCATAAATGCATAAGTGGAAACTGATTATATTGAGAATTTCGTTGATGAAGAGGATAGAGTCCTGGGTGGACCCTATTAATGTGAAATGAGCTGGAGGCTTCTCCCTTCAGCACGATCTTCATTACACGACTTGTTAGGAACGATTGCCAAATATTTTTCTCCAGAGTAACCGTAGCCCTTGAGCTTATGGAGAAAGACGTCATGCCAAAACCTGTCGAAAGCATTCGAAATATCAAGAGCCACAACCAAAGTTTCGCCGTTCTTATATAAAACTAGATAGTCAAATTCAGTGATAGCCGTTAACACAGGGTAGACATGGAGAAACGGAAGCTTGTTTAATCGAAGTGAGGTTGTGTGAAATATGGTATTTAACCAATTCGGAGTTGATTAGAGTCTCTAATACTCTGCCATAAAGAGGTAAGAGACTAATAGAGTAATAATTAGAGACGTCAGAAGTTTCCCCAGAGTTCATAAAGACAGAAACTGCATAGGAGGACTTCCAAGAAGCTGAAAAGCAAGAAGCAGTGAGGAATTTATTACAAAGTTGGAGAGAACAGGATCCAGTTCAGAAGCACATTTCTGTAGGACAACTGCAAAGATATCGTCGAATCCACAAGCTTTGTGGGGATCTCGTTTAGAAATGATAGCAGAGACCATAGACGGAGTTATGTGTATATCACTCAGTAGAGACTGTTTTAAGAGTTGGGTTGGAATCAGTAGAAGGATTTTAAAGTTCGTGTTCAACATGGGAATCGACCGTGTAGGCTAAATTTCCGCCTAAAATCATTCCGAACATTGGACAGCCGTCAAAACAAATAAAGGATACGCCATTAAATATCGACTGACTAGGCTACTATAAAACCCGCATTTTCTTCGCTTAGAATTACTTTTCTGCTTTCATTTCAGTGGGATTGTAATTTTGCTGAAATATCTAACCTCTCGGTAATTTGAGTAAGTTCACTGATGGAAGCATGTTTTCTATACATCGCATTATCCGTTGTTCATTCGTTCATATGTATTTTACTTCTACGGCTAGAGGAAAAAACATCCCAAAATTATTATCATTCCAGTAATGATTTTAAGTGCCGGATAACATTTTGGGTGTTATATTTAGTATCGCCCTTTCTCTCGAAGTGCCCCGAAATGTTTTCGCCAAAAGGTTCGCCAGACCATATTTTGTTCCAGAATAAAGGACATAATTGATGAACTACTTGTAGAAAAGCTTCCACCTGCCTGCTCTCCGGTAAAAGAGTAGATCTTGAGGTTTAAGAATGCAGTTATACTGAAGGAAATTTTGGATTCATTGTATCCTTGCTCGCTTTCGTTGCAGGTGCATGCAGGTCATTTTAACCTTCTCGGCCTGTGAATGGCTTGTGCATAATTTGTACATAATCCAAGTGCTGATTATCTTTGCGCGGGCGTCTTTGATGAGTCTGATGATGTTCATTCCAATTTCGAATGAGCATTCTAATCATACTGATGGGAATCTCGACCTCGTTGCACCATTTCTTTTTATCCATTTCAATAACTATGAAGATCAATTATCGCCTCACAAATTACTTGAGAGAACTCTTTTATTTCCGTCAGTGAAAGTCTTCGTGCGTACATGACAGATATACAATCTCCTTTCAATGTATAACACGATTTAGTAAGTTGTGCCTCATGATGCATGGCGTGAACCTAAAGTGCAATTTATCTTCTTCTTCTTCTTCTTCTTCTTCTTCTTCTTCTTCTTCTTCTTCTTCTTCTTCTTCTTCTTCTTCTTCTTGCGCTGCTTTCCTCTGTCACTCCTGTCTTCAATATGACCTGTGAGTATCATATATTCTAAGCCCACTTTCCTCATTATATACACCAGAAATTGCAGCTCTTTCAACTGTTGCTTTAGAAACTAAGTACAAAAATGTATTTTTTATTTCCATTTTCTCTAAAATGTCATCGTTGTTCACATGTTCAGTCCATGGTATTCTCAGTATCCTTCTGTAGAACCACATTTTTGTTGTCGGAAATCTTTTCTTCATCTATGATTAGATTGTTCAGCATACAGGAGGGATGATATTACATAACAGTTCAGTACACTTTGTTAACGAAATTTTATTATTTGGAAATAATTTGATTAGCTTTTGGAAGGATTCTTTCGCTATCCCAATGCACTTTCGGATTTCGGTATCGCATTTTGTATCCTCTGTTAAAATACTCCTTCGATATTAACATTTTTATACTTACTTGGCTATTACCTTTGCTGAGAACCTTACATTATTTCATTTTAAAATTGATGCATAATCCTTTCTTCTCACCTTCTGTAGGAGTTCCTGTAGTTTCCTTTCTGTGTCTGCTATCACCACAGTGTCATCTGCATGTCTAATGTTAAAATTGTGGCCTGGATGTCAGTAATGAATCCTGGTTGGAATTCTGATTCTCTTACCGATTACTTACTGACATGTAAATTATTGACGAATATATCAATACTTTATATATCGGTAAATATTTATTCTTATGCATAAGATATCAAAGAATTCACTATATTTATCTCAAGTGTTAGATGAGTAACAATAATAGAAATTAACTTTTAAAAAATATGTGTCCAATATTTATTTATACTTATATAACTTAACGTATATCAATATCTATATATAGAGAGAAGGGTAAAAGAGAGAGAGAGTATGTGTAGGCATAGTAATCAACACTGCATGACGACTGTCAGTTTTTCGTGTCACGCGATCTTCAGATGAGATGCTTCAGAGATATATGGTCTGAGGATAGCTTACAGCGTGAAACCGATAGTTACCATGCAGTGTTTATTTAGATGACATCACTGTCTATACCGATAAAGAAAAGTCGTAAAACAAAGAGAGAGAGAGAGAGAGAGAGAGAGAGAGAAAGAGAACGCGAGAGAGGGGGAGAGATTCTAGTAGATAAAGAGAGTGAAAGAGAGAGGGAGAGAGGGGGAAAACTAATATATAGATAAAGTGTGAAAAAGAAATATTGAGTAACAAATATGTAAAGATTAACATGTAAAGAGTGAGAGACAGAGACAGAGAGAAGAGTGAGTGAAAGAGAGAGAGAGAAAGAGAGAGAGATAAATTATACCAAAAAGACTGAGAGAGTAAGAGGGATAGAGAACCAGTATATAAGTAACGCATGAAAGAGAGATGAAGAGAGAGAGAGAGAGAGAGAGAGAGAGAGCGAGAGAGAGAGAGAGTACTAAACTGGTAGAAAGAGAAATAAAGTAGCAAAAAGAGTCAATGCCGACTACGTAGATAAACGCGAAAGGGAGAGACACCAAACACCTAACTACACACACACACACACACACACACACACACACACACACACAGAGAAACACACGCGCGCTCACACACACACACACACACACACACACATGTGTGTGTGTGTGTGTGTGTGTTTAAGAGAGCAAGAGAGAAAGACTGAGGGTCCTCACCAGAGGGACAAAAATGAAATCGACAAAGAAAAACACATACTCTGCTATTTTATAACTGCTTATTTGAACTTCATGATGTAAGATATAAGAAAGCGCTTCTGCTATTGTCTTTGGTGCCAAAGCACTCTACATCATCATAATGCCATCATAATAATTTTTGCCAGAAGTTGAGAAAATTGCAGACAAGCACAAATAAAAAACAAGAAAAACTATACTATTCATACATCGCTCCCAGCTTTCAAAACAAAGGAAAATGAATTAAAAGGAACAGAAAAAACAACGTTAAAATATATAGGTTCCTCTCTAAATAAATATTGCTAAGATATTCCGAGTGACTCAGTTATTGAATCCAAATAACAAGAAAGGTTTTGAAATGTTGACAATTGCCAATAATTATAGGATTGTCAATAATTATAGGATGAAAGATAAAAAGAAAGGCATGAACTCGAACTTATTTTTTAAGCAAACTAACCGGCCTTGGTTTAGTTACGTTTATTTTGTTTTACGGCACATCAGCCTAAATGGGCTATTGTTGCGTTGCAGCTCAGACCAGATTCT
The DNA here is from genome assembly GCA_964036315.1 of Acanthosepion esculentum. Taxonomy (NCBI): domain Eukaryota; kingdom Metazoa; phylum Mollusca; class Cephalopoda; order Sepiida; family Sepiidae; genus Acanthosepion; species Acanthosepion esculentum. The sequence goes on along the minus strand of OZ038495.1, from coordinate 47,524,683 downwards.
AAGTTCGATTCTAGGGTGCAGTTTCTTGCTTCCCGAGCACTTGTAGCTTAAAAATTACCTTTCGGCCAAATCCTTACTCATGAGTGAAAAACAAGAGTAAACCAGAATTTACAGTGCAACCTACAGCTATAAGCTAGCGAACTAGAGATGAAGCGTAACTGACGAGGGTGCGCAGTTCAGCAGCCGTCGTCTATGTCCATTCTGCGACGCCCACTTCGTTCTTTCTGTTTGCTTTTTTGCGAGATGGTCAGTTTTATAGACATCGGTTTTCTTTGTCTTGTCATCTTCGTCTAAAAAAAGTAATTAATGCTCCTTTCTCTCAGTTTGAGCCTCTTGCTCTGTACTTTGAAGTTGACTTCACTTATTGATAACCATCTGTTGCTTCGCTGTTTTTCAATTTAACAAATCTCATATTAATACATTATTTAATGCCGACATGATTTTTACGATAGGTTTGTATGAATAGAATATGTATTCTTTGTAAGAAATCAGTTTGTAGAGCAGGTTTCATTGATGTATTTTTGTAAAGAGGGTTTTTGTCGAGAGTCAAATGTATTGCTGGTAATTTTTAAAAAAAGTATTGCTGGTATTTTTACTATAAAAATCTATTTGATACTTTCATAGTGTTTTGACCCCAGTTTTAGAGTTCACTATTTGGCCATAGCTGGGACCCTATCAGGTGATACCACTTCGGGTCAGGGTGGACCTAGGAACAACAGCAATTAAGATGTAGTTCCACGCTGTTTAGAACTTCCCGATTAGAGGTCTTTATGCTGCAAGTAGTTTATTTTCATGTCCAAGACGCTAGTAGGCTTTCTGTACAGTTCTTTGCAGGATTCAAAACCTGAGTATACGAAGATCAGGATCGATTCTATCTACTTTTTAAAATGGTTTAATTCTTTCCACAAGAGTTTATTAAAGATTCTTGTGGATGGAATTAAACCATGGAACTAAACCATTTGCTACAACGACAAAATAATCAAATTAACCCCATCGGCGCAATGCAACAAACAAACAAACAAACACAAAAACAAAAACAAATACAAACACAAATCTGAAAAAAAACCCTTTACCTGTCAAAATAACTGTTTTTATTTTTACTTAACGCCAGTAATTTTCTCACCTGCACGCATAAATCTGATTATCTATCACCGTCATTATATTCTCAGGCAGGATCTTCTTCAACTGCACCCCTACCCCAACTGTTCACATCCCCACCCACAGTTCATCATTTTCAGGGAACCGATTGGATTGTCTACTTGAAATATTTGTTCTCGTATCTATATTGACAGCTGCAATCTTGTTTGTTTAAGGAACATTTTCTCGTTATTTTCATGTGCGTATAATAAATCTTTACCAAGATTTTTTAACAACTATAAGTCAGTTAGTAAACTAAATGCCGCCTAATGTAGTTATTTCTATTAATATATTGTTTTTTTTTTCTCTACGTTAGGCTGTGCACATGTCATCCATTTTCCACGTGTGTGGACGCCCTGGTGGTTAGGAAGGTATTAACCGTTCCCCAAACGGGATCAAAAAAAAAAAAAAGGAAGAAGAGTTCTCCTCTCTAAAGGGGCTGAACTCCGATGTGTTCACCCAAGGAAAAACAACTGTTGTCTCCCTACACTGGTATATACCAAGTAATGTTGGGAATTTTTTCGGGATATATTTACGTTAAATATTAATATAAGGTTCGGGTGGACATAAAGTGGGGGATCGACTTCCTATTGTTGTGGAGTAATAAACTGACTCACTGAAAAATTACGACACTTTGTCAGATTTTATTATGCATGTATGGCGATCTTTATTTGAGGCCGAGTAATAATGCAAGTCACGCCAACATCTCTGCTCATTCCGCTGGAAGCGAAGATTTTTAGTTTTGGTTTGGGTCTGTAGAAATTTAAAAAAAAAAGGAAGTAGAGATTAAAATTATAATTAATTTGGCTCGATAAGTTAATCGTCGTATATTTTTCTTTAATAAGATCTTATTACAATATATATATATATATATATATATATATATATATATATATATATATATATATATATATATATATATATACTTTCACGGTGTTTCGGATGCCGCGTTATCACCCCGTTAACAAAGGTGTACGAAATGTTATATGAATTTTAATCTTTCAATTAATTATCCACCTTAAAACTGTCTTAATTAAGGAAAAAAAATATCTGATCTTTGAATTCCAGAACAAAAATGTGACGCAGAAAAAAATAAACATGAAAGTAACTTTTGTATTTTATTGTTTAGAATTAAAATAACTATTGTGCCGCTGAATTATTTTGTTATAAATATACTTTTTGCAATTGTAGAAAAATCGACTCTTAAAATGTGTGGTTTCACGCTTAACGTTTTGTTCACATCCTTTACAACAGGGGTCAGCAACCTATGGCATGCCTGCCACACGTGGCACGCCAAGTAATATCCAATGACACGCAGTCGCAAATGAAATCACGACGTCCGAACTAATAACTACTACAACGCAAAGATGTTTAGCTGTTTCAATTTTAATATATACTGAATTATATATACTACATATTACTATGTAAAATATATTATAGAACAGGTATATTGACTTTGACTTGTATAAAAATACGTATGCTGTTGGAACACTGAATGATTTTAAAACCCTAAGTCGGCACATAGCAAAAGGTTGCCGACCCCCTGCTTTATAATATCTAAAAATATTGGATTAAATTTATTCAAATAATTATGACATTAACTGTGCATAACAACCTTCTTAATAAATGATTTTTCATTAATTTTATCACATAAAATATCATGTTTGCTTCTGTTTTAATTTTTTTTAACAGTAAACTAAGCTAAAAGTCAACACATCTTAAAAATAAAAACAATTTAGAAAGAAAAAAATATTCATAAAAAATTAAATCATCGATATATTTTGTGTTGTGAGGGAGAATATTTCCCTTAAAGTTTGGATTCGACCGTTGGACGAAAGGCATAAAAATACTCCTACATCAAGAGGAATAGCAGGAGGAACAGTAGCTTTTACTGAAAACAGTCATTCACGGCTGGACATTCTCTTCCCTAGTTTCTATTCTACATTATGTTTCCCCGTATCAAAAGGTAAGGAATTTGTTGTTTTCTACTTAATTACAACATTTTGTTATTATTGAGGGTTCTCCCCTTTACACACAAATGGACTCACCCAAGGTATACATATACTACTACCAGTGAATACCCGAAGAATCAAGGAGTCAAGGAGAGAAGGAGTCGAGACGGAACGACAGAAGAGTAGTAGAGTTCAGTAGTAGTAGAGTAAGTCACACACAGAGACGGCGGCAAGCGTCACAGTTAGCTAGCACGTAGACTCAGTAAGGAGTCATACCACGATACTTCAATACCAAGACTGTATATATATTATTGCTACTAACCCGCATTCCTGGATCTACTAACCCGTATTACTAGTTTGTATTATTACGTTAATACATTTATTTTCCTCATCCATTCCTGGCGTTTGTTAATCATTGATATCCGATTTCATCCCAGAATACACAACAAATTGGCGACGAGGAATTCGAACTCACACGGGAAGGACAAAAATAACAAAACAATTCTCCCTCGTCGATAACAAATTGAACAAATTCGAACTCACACGGGAAGGAAATCGAAACAAAATTCTCCGTCGTTGTCCCCAACAAATTGGCGACGAGGAATTCGAACTCACACGGGAGAGAAATCGAAACAAAAGTCTCCCTCGTTGTCCACAACAAATTGACGACGAGGTATTCGAACACACACAGAAAAAAAAAAAAAACGAAAGTCTCCTTTGCCGTTTTTGCCAGTGTTCATAACAAATTGGCGACAAAAGATTTACGAGGACTAAAATACGGAAAAGCGAGTTTTTCGTAACATATACATACAAACACAAAATCACATGTACAATAATAAATCACTAATACATTTTGTATAGGCAATTTACAAAGCGCTGTAATGCGACAATTTTGGAATCGCTTTATTCTTCAAGTAGTCAAATTTGTGCACTTTTGGGAGAAGTGGCTCATAGAAGCTTCCTTAAGTCTCCCCAAAGCTCGCTCGCTGATTGATTGATGGCAACCAATGAGATCGTTTGCACGTGAAGCATAATTTTTCCCGCGCAACGAATCGGAGCCTATAGTCGCTTAAGCCAAGATTTTTCTCATATCAATTAGTGAGACCTCAACTGCTAAACGAATCTACGACAGTTGGAACTCCAGCGCCAACCTTCTCACTCTCACGTACACCCACATGCTGATGATAATTTGTACACCTTCACTAAAAACTTCTTTTGACACAACAATACTTTTCAACAGTAAATATCACAAGAACAATCATATCATGAAACACTCATGAACATTTATCCAGTGAACTTTAAACCAAATAATTATCTCTCATTGAACTCTTAAATTTCAAACAAAGGGAGGCAACTTTTGATTAATTCAACCTTTCTTACTTAAATGGATGTTTTCTTTCAAATTGTTGTTTGATATTGTACATCTTGTTAATATACAGGGGTTGGACAAAATAATTGGAACAGGTGCAAATTCAATTCCTATATTTCAAAGACCTATTATATTAAGAACTTTAACTAAAACTTTGTAATTGCAGATTATATCTATTGTAAATACGTTTATTTATCTAATTTACTGAATTTGGCTTATTTATTTTTAGAATTTAGTAAAATTTAAGCTAAATGCGTGACCTCTCTGAGTTCGAAAATGGGCAAATTGTTGGAGCTCGCATGGCAGGAGCCTCGATCACTAAGGTTGCTAAACTGTTTGGTTTTTCAAGAGCTACCATATCAAGAACTATGGCGCAATTCAAGAAACAGGGTAAAACCTCTAGCGAACATAGCCGTACTTGCAAACTTACTGACAGGGACCGACGTGCATTGAAACGCGATGTGGCGAAAACTCATCGGACAAATGCGGCTAAAGTGACTGCTGAGTTGAATAATCGTCTGAATAGTCCAGTTTCTATTAAAACTGTTCTTCGTGAGCTCCATAAGTCTGGATATCATGGAAGAGCCGCCGTAAGGAAACCACTTCTCTCCACTCGCAACATTCAGAAGTGGTTGAAGTGGTGCAGAGATCACAATGCCTGGTCTGCAGACCAATGGAAGCAAGTCATATTCTCAGACTAGTCCAGCTTTTCCCTTTTCCCAACTTCAGGGCAAGTTTGTGTGTGTAGGCAGCTCAAAGAAGCTTACAACTCTGCCTGTCTTCTTCCAACAGTGAAGCATGGTGGTGGATCAGTGATAGTTTGGGCTGCTATATGATGGAAATATCTCGGTCCAGTAATTGCACTGCGTGGTAGAATCCACCTCAAAGATTACCTGAACATTTTGGGTGATCATGTTCATCCAATTGCCCAGGCTTTATCCTCTGATGGTGACTGCATCTTCCAAGACGATAATGCTCCAATACATACCGCTTGGCTGGTTAAGAATTTGTATGAAGAGCATGAAAATGAGCTAGAACATATGGAGTGGCCTCCCCAATCTCCAGATATCAATGTTATTAAATATTTGTGGTGCATTTTGAAGCGACAAGTTAGGAGCCCCTATCTTCCACCGTCGTATCTTAAAGAGCTAGAGCAGGTGTTAATGGAAGAATGGCTAAAAATTCATGTGGATGAAGTCAGGAAGCTGTATGATTCCATTCCTAGACGTATTAAATCTCTATGTGAGGCTAAAGGAGGACCAACTCTATATAAAATACATTTTCTTTGAATTTAACAAGTGTTTCACTTATTTTGTCCAATCTCTGTATATATATCTTATGTACAACAATGTCTTGTGGTTATTCTTTCTGTGTGAGTCCTGTTTTCTTATCAAATTTAAATTAACGTGGTGAAGTACGCCACACTCCCACAGGCACCACGAATATCCCCTAAGTCTATTCCCATACTTTTCCTCCATTTACCCCTTCTTTCCAAAACACTTAAAACACACAGAGTATTTATATTTTATATTTTTAAGTTTATCTTGTGTATGTGATGATTGTGGTTTTCTTTTATTCAGTTCAAAAGAAAGGAGTGTAGTTTCAATATTTATGAGCATATCTTGAAAGCCATTCTAAAAGGGTGGCTTTTCTACATATATAATGGCTGCGAAAGCCCTAAAGTGATGTGTTTTCAGTTATTTCTTACAGTTCTTTGTTTTTGATTCTGTAGGGCAAGTCCACAAGGTCCGAAGAAGCGTGGTCTTCACACGGGCTTCACTTGTTCAATGTGATCTTTAACCATTGATCTGAGGAAGCGGTTGCATACAGCTGACGGATTAGCATAATCCAGCATAAGTCCAAAGTGAGAGAAACGGCAATCATGCTTGTATTGAAATATGAGATAATTAAGTATTTTACAACTGTAGTTTGCAGTCGTTGTTCAAGCCTGGCTAAACTTAAGGTTGTTTTCACGAGAAATATTGGTGCTGGCCAATCTCTTTTATACTTTCTCTCTATATTGGCGTTGCGTTGTACGAAGATGAGAGCCGAGAAATATAGCTATTCGGTTCTATTTAATCTAATGGTCATGAACTCTTTTACACGTGCGTCGTATCGATATGACCATTACGATTGTTTCTGTCCTCTGGGGTTAAGCCTACATCGAAATACAAAAGATTCATGTAAGAAACATAACAATCGTCCGTTTTTGTTTGGTCTAATGGCATAGAGTTTGGAAAAAAGGTTAATCCCGGATGACCAGGCGATAATGGAAGCTTTCTTCGGTAGAATTATACATCTTTTTCTTTTCTTCTCAGATTGTCTCGAATTTAAGAAGAGACGAATATGTATCAATAGATAAAAATCATGGCCCCCCCACACACATATATATATATATATACATATATTCGATGTACATATAAAATAACAGAAACAAAATACCCCAATGAAAAGACGAAACTTTTCAGAATATTGACATACAAAGTTATATATATATATATATATATATATATATATATATATATATATGTATATATATATACGTTTGTATTGAGCGCTTTTTGTTAGTTGTTTACTCGTGTCGGGGTTTTTTCTTTGGGCTTTGAACCTGTATCTGTGCGATTATTTTCGACAGACTTTCATGTTACTGGCTCTTTCTTTTTTTAAAACCTTTTTTTTCCTTCGAGATTGATTTGATTATTGGCAAATCAAGAATTCGAAGTTTTTTTCGAGACGAGTATAGTTACCTATATATATATATATATATATATATATATATGTGTGTGTGTGTGTGTATTTGTAGACCTATATGTTTACATACGTATATATATTAAGAAATTTATTGCTTTAAACAGACGCAGGCACACAAACACAAACACACACACATACACAAACACACACACACACACACACTCATATATATATATATATATATATATATATATATATATATATATATATATATATAATTGCTTAAAATCTTGAAGTAACTGAAATCATCAACAATAAGATGAAAATGTTAAATAAATTGTTGTGCATTGTTTAAGAATTTCCTTTGGAAGAGGCAAGAAGAAAAATAGATAGGATTTCGAGAAATACTTCAATTAATATTTTTTCTTCTTCAAAGTATTTGCTTTAAGCTGACGGATCGTACACGAGAAATCGGTATGAAGATACAGCCTATTGTAGACAATATAAGATCTTTCATGATCACGTGTAAAACTACACGAGATTGATAACATTTGTGACCCATATAATGGTCGGATTTGACAAAAAAATCATGACCATTCTTGTCCGCTTTTTATTTAGGAGATCCAGGTATAAATGCAATGAAGTTTAAAAGAAAATTATACAGTGAAAATATTTTTATTCATCATCACAGTGATCTTCTGAGCATGGTTTATGTGTTTGATAAGAACCCGTAGTAAAAATACAAAGAAAAGAATCAGACTACTTAAGTAGGGGGAAAGCCTAGAGGATGTTTTTCATGCACGGGCGGTTTTATTGAGGAACTGTACCAGAGACATAAACGTTTGCGCAGGTAACTGGAAACACACTTTCAGATGTTGAGATTTTGATACTTTTTAAAAGTATGTTTTCGTTAAAATTGAATCACGATAGAGCACTTGTTAGCAAATTAGTTCTGAAAACTATCCTCCTCCGTGTTTGATATTGACCCTTTGGGCCCCGCGTTCCTGAAGAATTTTAACCCTGAGCTCCTGAATCAAAATTAGCAAATAATTTCTATGTAATGTTTCACAGTAGATATAAAAATATTTACAAGTGTTTACTCACCGTTCAACCGTTAGCTGAGCATTAATTCATCTTTGCCTACCACTGTTTAACCAGTGGCTGGGCATTACGTCATTTTATTCTACCACCGGTAAAGCGGTGGTCAATACTCAAATGGTTAATTTTTTTTTTTAAGCTTATCACCCCAAGCAAGGCTGGAAGCCACTAGCACGCAAGGGGTTACAGAAGGTTTAGAGGAAGAGCAGATAGGAGTGGTAAAGGAGAGGATGTGGAGAAAGATAGTGGATCGATCAAGGCAAGGGGGTTACAGAAGATTTGGAACGAGAGCAGATAGGAATGAAAGGTGAAAAGATGTGGAAAAGGGAAGTGGATAGATCAAGGCAACTGGAGATGTCGATCGACGTTACACTTAAATAGTTGGAGATTGTATTTGTCAGGGAAACAGGAATAAGGAAGGGAGTTCCACAGGCGAGATGTGCGAGACATGAAGCTATTGGAGTAGAAGAGACGTCTACATCTAACAGTTTCAACGGTGAAGGTGTGGGAAAGGGATGCCAGCCTCGTAGGACGTTTAAATTCATGAGGCCTAGGAACCAGCGAAAGCAGCTCCTCGGAGCCATTACCGTGAAAGTATTTGTAAAAAAGACAGAGCGAGGCAACGTCGCGTCTGTGAGAGAGCGACTGCGAGATGACAGATCAGGGCCAATTTCAATTCTATGCGGCCGTGTAGTTTACTATGATAACTTCAATAAACTAATATGTTATCAGACTATGCAGAAGCAGTTGATAAGGTATAGCACAAAGATCTATATGAACAGATAGGAAAACTTGACTTTTGTTGGGAAAGATAAAATATCGACAATATACTGGGAACAAACTACCTGCATACAGATCTTTTTATGTACAATGTCAATTCAGGACGTTAGCAATCATGGCTCTCCATAGTTTTCTGTCCATTGTAGCTCTTAGTAAATGCTTTCTTTTTGTTATCTCTTGTAAACCCTGTTTGCCATCCATTGTACAAGCCCGTTTGGTAGGTTAGGGACTGTTTGCTTCTGTCCATCCCACCTTCTCTATAAAGTGATTTAAGACAGGGATATGTCTTCACAGCAGATTTATTTACAGCAAGGCGGTAGTGGGAGAAGTAGAAATCTTACCAGGATTTATTAGCGGTACATTCATAACAATATAAGATACGCAATGATACTGTATACTAGGAAGACGCAGAAAGGAAGTTGCAGGCACTCCTTAACAAGGTAGTAAAAGAAAGTGATAAGAAATTACAAACCGTTAACTGTATGGTTGTCAGTAAAAGAAACAGCACAAGATGCAAGATGTCAGAATCAAATACCTCGGGAAATTTAAACATCTGGGAAGTCTTCTAAGGCGCATTGAAATAGCAAAAAAGTATGAAGAAACAGAGAAATTTCGTTAGAGACAGGTTACTGAAGTGCTACGTAATATCAATCTTCAAATATAGCAGCGAAGTCACTTTTTATGCTATGGACTCACTATCCGTACACACTGCCATTATTTTAGCCAATGCTGTTGTCCTCCTAGACTGTTCCAGTCACCGGAGCGGAAGTGATGGATTCATTTCTTTTTATAGGATATTTTCCGAAGGCTGTAGTTTGAACTTCTCATGTTGAAGACAAGAGGGACAGAGGAAAGCAGCGCATAAACTACCCAAGAAGAAGAAGAAGAGGAGGAGGAGGAAGAAGGAGGAGGAGGGGGAAGAGGAAGAGGGAGGGAGGAGGAGGAGGAGGAGGAGGAAGAAGAAGAAGAAGACAAAGGAGGAAGAGGGAGGAGGGGAGAGGAAGAAGACAAAGGGGGAAGAAGAAGAAGAAGAAGAAAAACAAGAAATTACCTTGCAGTTTAGCATAACAAATTATTCTCGGAAGCCATTACTCTTTTCGAAAAACCGAGTGTCACTGATTACTCCACACTTAAGGTTTCTTTAAAAGTAAGTTACGCGTAGTAAATATTATAAGGACAGCGCGATGCAAGGTCTAGATGATAGAAGTCGAATAAACATAACAAATAAAACAACATGATAAAAAAGTGATGAGCAACTTAGTTTAAATAGTTTGCGGAACAATAATATTTTCAATCTTTAAACTTTAAACAACACACATGTATTTCGTTTATTCAGCCGAATTTTTCATTTTGAATTTAAGAATGCCAAATTCTGAATTTGAAATTATTAATTTGAAATACCAGCTTTTTAGCTCTGTTCTTTGTTAATATTTTTAGATGATATAATCTTAATTAATTAAATTCCCGACCTACAAAAACAGCCAATTTGATATATTCCAAGAAAGAGTATTCATTTTTATGCTTTTAAATCTCCTGATTGCAAAACAGTTGCATCGTGATCAGAACTGGTTTTAGGAATTAATAACGTAAAATACCTCGGTTATCACTTAAATAGTAAAGCACTCTGGGTTCTCAAGCCTTGCTTGGTAATAATATAGGAGACAGACAACTGAATTCAAAACCTTCGCGAAAGCAACATGAAACCACTCCACTATATTTGAAAGCAATAATGAAGAAAGATATTAAGGAAAAGGAAGTTGTGGAGAGCCATGATCGCATATGTTAGGGTATGTAAATAATTTATTGCTTGTGTTTTTCTAAATCTGGTCTTGTCAGTTATGTCGGATTTTGATTTCGAGTTACATTATGTCAAAATCTCTTCGTTGTTTTTGTTTTTTTTAAATTCTAAATTTGGGACAAGTTAGAAACCCAGCAACATAATTTGGGCCATCTCCTAAGATTTTACTTTCCCACATATTTTATACCAATCACTTTCATTGCGCTTTGATATATTTTAGTGAGAGTAAAATTCTCAGAAGTACTTACTTCATTGATGGATTTGTAGTGTAGCGGTTATCAACGCAGGAAGTGTGATTGCCGCGTCGAGTGCCGAGGTCGATCCGCCCACTTTTGCACAGACTTCCTTGAGAAAGGCGTGCATATATATTTTCTGTCAGCTACAGCTATGATTTGAACAGCAGTACAGACAAGAGTAATCTAGCCTTGATTGGCAATCAGTCTAGCAGAAGGATAACCCTGAATCCAAAAGCGGCAACCGCTCTGGAACAGACACTGCGTCCTGCTACACAACCACACACAGCTGGGTGGCGAAATTTAATGGCTGAAACAGCAGCAAAAATGCTGTGGCGAGCAGAGCAGAATTTGCACCCGTCAGTTTGGTCGGTCAAGGTTACCTATTAGAGACATATTTCCAGAAATTGCATATTATTTTATTCATAGAATCATCATTCAGACATTAAAATATTGTCCCTGGCTATTTTAAAACTACTTTTTTACTTTTAATTGTGTAGATGTGCATATCACTTAACGGTTATAGGCATAGAAAGACTGGACCGACGTGCGCCGAGTTCAAGCTCTGGTCTTCGTCAAATATCCTGTAAAAAGTTATGAATCCATCACTTTTCCTCCGCTGACTGGAATAATCTACGAGAATAGCAACATTGGCTACAAAACCGATTGTGAGTGGGAATAGTGAATCTCTCCCATAAAAAGCGACTCGTTGGGGAAACCCCAAAAGCGAGATAATGTCTACAATGTTAACATAAAACGTATGCTAAATTTTGTATTTTACTAAAAAAAAAAGCCAAACTGCTTTTGAAACGATAGATTCCTTGTGGAAATTCTTCAATCGCTTCAAAATATTCTAATAACTGAGTAGACAAGGAATGTATGAACGGAGCCAAACAAAGTTGTGTCTGAAGGTAACAGGTGCGTGGAACAGGATTCATGTCGATGTTATTCGAGTAATTCTCAACCCCTACTGGAAGCAAACGGCCTGGAAAACTCTCAGATAAATTCCTAAAGAAAACATGAAAAAAGGACGATTAACTAATAATTATTAACTAATTATTAAAGAAGACAGTCTCCGTTGTCAGCAAAAGAGGCAAACAAGTATATCAGTTACGAATTGGAGACGTCAAATGATGCAGGATTTCGTTAGTGTAGTGACGTCAAATGCTTCAAACAGAAATCAAATGATGCTTAGATATAGCGAAAAATGTCCTCCAAAAACTAAGAAAATTTTTAAGAGATGGGAAAAAAATGACATCTCCAGTTGCCTTCATCTATCCACTCCCTTTCTCCACATCCTTTCACCTTTCATTCCTATCTGCTCTCGCTCCAAATCTTCTGTAACCTCCTTGCCTTGATCGATCCACTATCTTTCTCCACATCCTCTCCTTTACCACTCCTATCTGCTCTTCCTCCAAACCTTCTGTAACCCCTTGCGTGCTAGTGGCTTCCAACCTTCCTTGGGGTGATAAGCTTAAAAAAAAAATTATATTTCGGTTCATGTCCGCAATAGTTCGAATAGCGATTTTCCACGCGTAGCTCGAATGTGGCGCAAGGCCGAAAGTATGGGTCACCCAGTGAGGATCGAACTTCCTACTCAGTCGTAATTGTTCTGGCGAGACAAGCTAGCTATTACACCACCTCGAGGTGCCCCCGCAATAGTTCGAATATAAAACAGTTTAAATAATGATATCTCTTCATCCCCGGTAATCAGACTGAAATTAGGAAAGATTTTGTTAGAAACTAAGAAATGTTAGTGAAACCGTTATATGTCTCAATCTCCACGATGGCATTGAATGCTGAACACTTTTTTCACATACGACACATAGACTAGAAAGGAGACGTTTTTCTGTCTATTGGCGAATATTGAGAAAGAAATGTAAATAAAAAAAGTTTTAAGGAATCTGACATGAAGCAGAAAGATTATATGGAATCAGTTGCTGGGTCTTCTGCTAGGAAAGGTGGTTATTAAACAACTGTTTTCTCCAGAATCTTTTTTTTTTACACATTTATAAGTCTACCATTCTTCCATGCACCGAATATTGCTGTTATATCTGGGCTGGAGCTTCTGCTATGTCTCTAGAGATTCTTGATAAAATACAAAGAATCATCTGCAATGTTATTGATACTGACCTATCATCTCGCCACCAGTCACTTTCAAACAGACGTAACGCAGCTTCTCTGTGATTTTTCTGTAAATATCTTCATGGTAATTGTTCTGATGAGCTTTGCTCGTTGGTACCTAGATTTAAGGGATTTAAGCACAATACTAGAAGGTTCCATCATGTTATGGTTGAAATGGTTATTTGTAATCGCAAGTTCTATGCTAACAGTTCATTATTTCGTGCTTCTCGCTCTTGGTACTCTTTTTCCGGGTTCTTGCTTCCCAATCAAAAAATTGAATGCAATGCCAATCGTTATCTCCTGTCTTTTTAATTCTTAATTTTTTTCATTGTTCTATCTCTTTAATAATGTGTTCTCATATTCTCTCACACGCAGTAACCGCTTGCGTCTTAGTGTCATTATTGCTTTGCTTAGGGTGCAAGGTACATAATGAGTCTATATGAACTGGTGACGTAACAAGGACAAAAAGTGTTGGTAAAGGCATCAAAAGTTACTAGATAAAAAAGACAAGAAGTTGTGAAGCGGCAGAATCTCCAACATTCTGAAAGAAGATTGCACATCAAATAAGATGAATAACCTTTTATACATGAGAAACAAGAATAAATATGTAAAATCTCTATATAATACTACTGAATGACAAAATTGAAAGTAAAAACTATATAACGCGCGACGACTTTGACAAGGACGTTACCAAATTAATATAATATTTTATTGATGGAATTATTTATGTGTCGGAGGAGGGGATGAATATATAAAGAAAAGACATCGGTTATAATTGTACATCGAGGAAACACTGAAGATAAAGAAGCGCTAAACTTTAAATTTAAAATACTGGCGTCCGATGTGTCTCGATATACAGCTTAGTCACTAATTTATCTCTAATGTTGTTCCAGAGGAAACTAAAGAGCCATGTGAACTCGCTATAGAAAATATAGTTAGTGTATTGGATGCATCAGTTTAAAGAATTGGATCCTGTTGTTGCAACTATGTTAGCGTATGCTAAGCCTCGTAAATATATATACTCTGAAGACATGTCGAAGAAAAGACCGTTCAATTTTCTCCAGTATGAGACTATAATGTTGATTTACCTGCCCAACAACAAACGCTTTCTCCAAAGTCGATTAAAGCTTTAATATGAAGTAGTTGTGTGCAAATCGCTCTTTTATTGGTTTCTCGTTTGACACGAGAATCATGAATATTTCCGAGATAAAGAGCAGAGGTGATTATCACGGTGCTTGTTAAGGGAAAACGGCTGCTTACGAGTCAACTTATAAGCGCTGGATTTATGGGGAAAACAAGGAAAGCACCAGGTCATGTGTTGTGGTAACAGGGTCAAAGAGGACTCTTGCTCTGAAGCGCTAACAATCAGGATGATAAATGCGAAACGAGGAGCCATCTGGTTGGTGGAATCTTTAAAGGGAGAATTCACGGAATGTTTTTAATTTCTTTACGCCAAGACGAGTATATGTCGCTTGTTAAAGCTCCGAACCAATTTAACTTTATAGCGTGTTATCTAATAAATGAACACGACCACTGAGTAGAGGGTGCCATGCAATAGAGGTTAGAAATCTCGACCTGCAGAAGACGTCTACTCAGTTCGTTTCTGAGTGCTCAAAATCTCTGCCCTTGTGCCAAAATGAAGGGAACGTTTTAGTTACTGTATTTGACACCATCATCCCAAACACTAGCAGAAAATATTGCTTTGCGACTTATAGACAAAAACTGAAGGCGGTCGTAGGCTAATGCTCTTATACTTTTACTTCCAAAGGTCACTTCTACCTACTCCGATTCCATATTAATATTATTTACACAACTGATTTTATTATTATCGTATAATAATTCCACTAATTTCCTCGTTACGTACTTAGCACATATGTTTCGTTCTGTAATAGCTTGCATGTTCTATGTCCAAAGATTTTTGGTATAAAAGCAGTAAACAGAGTAAATCCCCAACTCTTTTTTAAAAAATGCCGGCACACCTCGTTCGGGGATGCGTCGAAGCAATATATATATGTGTTTCTAGAAAACTGTAAAGAAATTAAAGAAGAAAGAAAGAAAGACTTTCTTATGTAAGGCGTATTTTTAGGAGTGTACAATATCACATAAAAGAGGCATATGTTTATTGCATATTTGGGTCAATTTTAAATTATATCCTATTATGGTTTCCGGTTGTTTTTTCGTTCCTTAGCTATAGATCACAACAAATTCCTATGTTTAGTCTCATACATTACGCCTTGTTATAGCTTGATTGTCACCTGCGCACAAATCCTTTGTATAGGAACATATCTTATAATTTTTTAAAAACTTCTGGAATACCACATTCTTGGGTACGTTGAAGCGGTATATATGTGTATCTACAAAGAAAGGATGAAAGAAAGAAAGAAAGAAAGAACAAAGGAAAGCAAAAACGAGTGAAAAAAGGTAAGCGATAACACCTACGTGCATTTAACGTCTCACTTCATTGAAATTGTATATCAATATGAAATATGAGAACCCGAAATGATTAGTAACAACTAGCAGCATGGCCCGGCATTGCCCGTGCTTGATTCAAAAATCGTACGACTCTTAGAGCAATCGCTATCACTTGACTTAAAATATTTTTGCCCTTTCTTGCCTTTAAAGGAGTGCCCATTGCCGTGCTGATGTTGCTACATGCCTTACTTCTTGCCTATCTCACAGTGCGAATTTTTTCTAAGCTCTATACTAAACATTAAATCTGTTACGAAAAAAGAACGAAACAAAATGAACACAAAACGATCAGCTTTAAAAAGGACTCGTAACAGGAGAAACCGAATGAAAAACGAATGCTAACAACAAATACTTTTTCACACCCAACCCAGTTCTGCGGAATCAGAATCAACGTTGAGTTTAAGCAAGCGAATGAGCCAATTGGAGTAAAGTGCCATGCAGATTTAAATTTTTCCCACTTGTGATGAATGCAGCTATCGATTTTTCCATGCTAGCATGCTAGTTAACATTCGTGTCAGTCAGCTGTTGGCTCTCACGCTGGCCAATAGATTCTTCCTGCCTATTCGTGGCAGCCAGCTATAGGCTCTCACTCTGGCCAGTAGAAAATGGCCGCAAACTACACGAAAACTGCCGTAGAAGCATGAAAAAATCGATTATTTCCACTATCGATGGGAGTTGGGAAATGCAAAGTCGGTCTTGGCGTTTGCACTAACTTGGAACATGTGCATGTAAATTTTGGTGCAAATCCGTCGAAAATTGCCTCCGTGCATTCGTTACACACACACACACACACACACACACACACACACACACACACACACACACACACACACACACACACACAAACACACACACACACACACACACACACACACACACACATCCTGCCTTTTATAGATAGAGATAATAAAACAATTATAAAATTTCCACATTTACTTCTCCTATATGATTAACAGAGTTAAATATCATGAAGATCACTTTGAAAAATGCCTACGAACACTGTTTTTGCACTTTCGTTACCAATTTTATGTAAATGACCTTATGCAAATAGCTAGGTTAAATACTGGAAGTTTACATTATCTGTGAAAAGTTCACTGTTGTATAAGATTTCATAGTGAAATTATTTTATAAAACACGGTAAAATATCCACCGGTATCCGCTATTATAAATGAGAGCAAATAAAGGGTTTCGTACTAATTAATGATGAAAATTGACATGATATAGAGATGAAAAATATCATTTTTGAAAATAAAATTATAAACCGCATAATTCAAATCAATATGCCAAGATTATTCAAAAGTAACATGAAAAAAACCATAACAGGGGAGAACTCCCATGTACTTGGAACTGTGCAACTGATACAAAAACCACCATATGAATAAAGAATATGAGCATAAACCAAAGGCAGAAAATACAAAGATCAACATATACGGGAACTTTATGATTTAAATCGACACACTCTTACTATGTGCATGGTCTTTCAGAACAGGGGCGTTCATAACCCACCACAACTTCCTATCTTTTGTTCCTCGAAGCAATATTTTATTTTTTACGTAGTATTTGTCCAAAAATGAAACAAATGATCAGGTAGATTACTTGACATTTTCCTTTGATTCTATTGGTTTAATGTGCCTTGTGAGTGTCAAATTACCCAAGCTTTCTTTCATCGTTATTCTAGCGAGAAATTAACCCTAGAACACTAACCACCAATTAAAGTTACGCCACTACTAACCATGGGTATATCATACCCGATTTTGAAAATATCAACAAAAAAAATATAAATCTTCATTTGAAATATTTTACATGTAGGCACTTCAAATTTTGTACTTTGAGTTAACATTAATAGGAACTGGAAAACATATTATTTAGGGAGTTGGTAAATGCAAAGTCGGTCTTGGCCTTCCTGCTAACTTGGAGCATGTGCATGTAAATTTTGGTGCAAATCCGTCGAAAATTGCGTCCGTGCATTCGTTACACACACACAAGAAAATCAGGTACTGAAAATTGTAATTAAAATTAGGAAAATTTGCGCTGGGTACTATATACCTATGGTTAGTGTTCTAGGGTTAAAACTGTTTGATTAAAAATTAAAGATGAAAAGTGTGTAGTTATAGAATGATTAAGCGTCATAGATATGGTAGGTACGTATTAGAAGAATAAAAAAATATCAAAAGGAAACAAATGTGTTCATCGAAATATGCATAGAAGAGAAAGAAGGAAGGCTCTTAATAGAGAACAAATACTTAAGAATGGAACCGAAGCACTGAATGACTAGAAATATTCAAGGCTGAGGTAAAATTATGAATGGCTGACAGGAACAAAGCAGTGGCATCAGGTGGGACTGTCATAGAGATGCTATCAGCCTTAGGCGAAATTGGAATCTACGGGTTTACGTAATAATAAATGAAATATACATCTTTCGCAGACCTTAGGAAATCTATCATCATGATGCTGAAGATGCCAGACACGAACTACTGCGAGCTCCATAGGACTGTTTTAATAAGTCACATAACTAAGCTTATAATCTGGATTCCCATGACAAATATATATACATATATATATATATATATATAAAAGTGAACATAGAAGTCAACACTTAGAGGCGACAGTCTGTTTCGTGCTAGTGCAATCGTTAGGCAACTCAGGAGTTGCCTGACGATTGCACTAGCATGAAACAGACTGTCGCCTCTAAGTGTTGACTTCTATGTTCACTTTTATATTTACACACGCTCTATCTCTGATTTGAGCACTTTATCCCATAAATATAGCACACTTTAAGACTATCATTCTTTATATATATATTTAAACTTGGGAAAGTTAAAATTTCTGACAGTATAGAAAAATCCCCAACCAGATCCTCTTTTTGATATGGTAAGAATTAGTTTTTGGAGATAATGATTTAGTGATACAAGTCTTACTAATTAACCCATAGCTAGGGGAAGACGTGGTGGATTCATGCCTTTCCAAAGAGTATTTGTGTATCAGTGAATATAACGAACTCAACTGGAATTGGAACTTG
>OZ038495.1:47488513-47501013 GCA_964036315.1 Acanthosepion esculentum | reverse complement strand
AGAATAATCAAGGCAGTAGATAGCAATTGACTTGCATTTCAATTTTTGAAGATCAAAGTTGGCTGGAAAGCATGAAGCCAGAAGAGAGCTCCACAAACGAGAAGTGCGAAAAGGGGAAAAATATTACGGTTGATTCTAACCAATTGAACTGCGATTTGAGACATTGAAGACTTCATCCGAATAATTACCATGAAAGTAGTTATAGAAAAGGCGCAGAGAGGAGGTAAGGAACAAGTCAAGTAAGGAAGGATGTTGATCAGATTCATTAGGAAAACAAGTAGGGAATCCACCATTTGCGTAAGAGACTGTGCAACGGAAAAATTGAAAGTCTGAATACCCCCTATGTCGGTAACATTAGAGTGGTTAAGAAACTTGTTATGATGAACATTAAAATCAGCAAACACGAAAGAGTACGCAGATGAGTGGAGAAAGGGAGAGATAAAGAGAGAGATTTTTCTATACTCTCAGAAACTGTGTCCAAGATATTGCAATACTAAGAAGAAGGAGAATGGTAAATTGATTGCTAACAGAGTGCAATAGGGAAAGCCAAAAGCACATGAAAGATAATTCTGGTGATTCAAGGGACAATTCCCTTGCCATTGGAATATTTTCTCGGATATAACTTCCAAGGCCATACACATGTATCATAGAATCTTTACGGCAAAAAGGAAGATGGCCTGCAACATAGAATTCATTGATAGCAATGGAAGAATTTCATTTGGTTTCACAAAGTGCGAAGATATCTGGAGGTTGTTTCAAAACAAATTATTCAACAGTACAGAAAATTGAAAGTATACACGAATACTGGAGAAACAAAAGTTGATGGGACGTAGGTCATTTTTTGATCATTTGTTTTCTTGTATTTCTTTTCATTGTATTTGTCATAAGTTGATTTGTTTTGAAGAAAAAGCGGGGCAAATAATTATAACTATCTGTCGTCAATGTCAATACAAGCTGATCCAAAAGTGGCTGAGGTTAGTGCATAATGTAGCCTCAGTGTGTCACACCGGACGTACACGCAGAGACACCTAACCGTAGCATGGCAGATACACCGGTATTATGCGACTGTTGATCACGACTTCGGGTTCTTTACAACCAGTCAGATGCAACAACCAGAAAAGTTCTAACCTTTGTTACAGTCACTGATCAGTCAAATCACCAAAAATTAACATATTTAAATCATCATGGCCATGGAGCTTCGAGAAGGTAGAGTTAAACAATACCCTAAACAGAAAACAAAGGATAAAACTCTACTCGTGTTTTATATCTTCTTTCCTGTCAAGGGTACTAAAACAAACAGGGAAGGAGAGCAGATTGGTCGATAATCGAGCCTATCTACTCTTATTAGTCTGTATGCGGCACAGGAGACGGGCGATTTTATCGAGTCACCATCTCTAGGAAGGAAACCAAATAAGGTCGGGGGGATTACTGAATTATTGGTAGCTGTCTGAGAGTTAGCAGATGAAATTAAAGCAAAGGAATACTACTAAATTAGATCACTTTAAGATACAATTATGTGGAATTTAGCATTTAAATATACATACAAACACACAAGTATACAATTTATACTGGATATCAGGGCATAGACAGAAACGGGCCAATTATTGGTACTATTTGCATAAACTTACACATTGATGTTAATTTTTACATCAGATAATTTATTTACAGAATAGCGAAACCTCAATGAAAACGGAATATCAAGCTGGATAAATGGTTTTTCTTGTAAACATTTTACAGATAATGAAGGTATTTCAATACAAACTGAATATTACTGGAATGAAATATATTTTCTTTATAAAATTTGTAATAGAAAGCAATTAAAATTGTTTTAAGATTTTTTTTTATATCTTTTATTTCATTTGTTTATCAACATCTACAGGATAATTTTGAAATTAATTAAGAACTGATTTATTTGTAATTATTTAAAATCAGTTTCATACATCAGTTAAAATATATGTCCGAAATGCTATTATATGATTTAGGAAATAATTTCAGAAATAATATAACTAAACTGTAACGAATGATATATATATATATATGAAAAGGTGTGTTGAATTTATCATATATATAATGATATATGTGAACAAGCGTGTTGAATTTATTCTTTGATTACATGTTTAAATGACTTACTTTTATCTTCAGTAAACGTGTGATATAGCCTGCAGACGGATACGAACAGGGAAAGGCAACTTTCGGAAATTAAGCATAGTTTTAAGAGATATGAATATAACATTAGAAACAAAGAAAAAATTGCTGAAACTCTGTTTACTCTCTAATATTCGATACAGCAAGGAATGTTACAAATCTCTTCAAAGATGAAGATAAACTTGAAGTGTTAAACATGGCGTTCTGCTGTGACACTATTTTCGTTGACACTTAGTCACCGACAAGTTACAAGGTATCACTCCCACACTGTATGCGCTGAAGGTTATAATTAGTTTCTTTTAAGTTCTATTCGGAGTCGATCCGTAGTCGTATCTTGGTCTAAACTGTGGTAATATTTTGTCAGATCCTGTTGGGTGCGTCCTCGACAGGGTGTTACTTCAAGTTCTTTAACCAATAAAATCATAGACGGCTTTGGCTTGTCGTTTGAGGAATCCATTTGGTATGCTCAGTGTAGTTGACAGCATCAGGGATAGCATTCTCTAGTAAGTGTTTCAAGACCTCACCCGTCTCTTTGTAGGAGAGCTTGGATATACATTTCAAAAAACTCTGCAGACGTGGGGGTAAAGAAGTCTCTGTCATAACTTGGACATAATCACATGGGAACATACGGTGAGGATTAGCGCATCTCTTTTCCTATTTTGTTTTCTTTGTCATGGCTAGTATTGATGACCACCCCAAACTCTGACGAAAATGGCCTACAGCAAGTGGTAGGGTAGCGAATTCTTACACATCCCTACAGTTAACTGCTAGAAAAACAGCTGTCTATTATTATTAAGAATACACCTTTAAGTGCCGAATCTAGGTGCGTCGTCAGTGTTGTTGCTCCCACGTCACTAGAAGTTTCGGGTCTAAATAAACAACAGACTTGTTCGATGGGCGACCCGACCGACTATGATCAGTATTCGGCCCGCACCCAGAAATAACATTTGCTACTAGCTTTAGGACGTGCTTTATATAAGTTCCCCCAGTAAACAGCAACTCAACTAATCAAGACTTCACTTGGGCTATTCGATGTTATAGATTGGGTATGGTTGGTTGTACTGATCTTCCTACATGCGGCCAAGACAGGGTTTTTTTTTTGGAAGAAGAGAAGAAAACAAACCAATATATATAATAAATAGTTTTTATTTTATTAATATATATCTATCTATCTATCTATCTATCTATCTATCTATCTATCTATCTCTCTATCTATATCTATATATATATATATATTAATAAAATAAAAACGATTTATTATGTTGGCTCGTCTTACGACTTACTTTTCTTTCTCTTCCTCCCATTTTAACTTCTCTGTTATATCTTATTTGTTTGGTCTTTCTCTTTTTTATTTTCCTTTTTATTCTCATGCTTTTTTATTTTTTTTTCTTCTTTTCTAAACTACACTTGATAAAATGTTTACAATAGAGTGATTAAAATGACTTAGACTATTTACAAAAAGAAAACACCTAAAATGCGCTATTAATAATTTGGGATATTGTTTGATACTCTACAAAATTCCTTTTAGAAGTAAGAGAAATAACATTTAACTAAAATGGCTTAAAAATAAATTAATCAAGCTATTTACATGTTAAATACTAGTTAAAAAAATACATATATAATGTGTAAATTTTAGATAAAATAGGTTACTCCACACCAAAAAAAAAAAAAAATTAACGGAAGCAATTCGTTTAAAAACTAAGAGAAATAACATAACTAAAATTGCTTAAAATAAATTAATCAAGATATTTACATATTGAATACTAGTTAAAAGAAAAAATGGCGTGTAAATGTAGCTAAAATAACTTACTCCTAAAAAAGATTATCCTTAAAGGAAACCGATTGAAAAATCAAGTAAATACGACAAAAAACAAAAACAAAAAAACACCCGAAACGAAAAAAGGGTAATTACGAAAAAAAAAAAAAAAATTAAAATTGCGAGTAAAGAAAAGGAAAGATTAATTGTAAGAATATTTTTGTAATAAAATAAATCTACTCGAAAGACCAGTAAAACGCAAAAATGAAGTTGAATATGCGATTGAATGCAAATTGAATAAATTGATTCTCTGAAGCTTTTCGTCATCTATATACAATTTTAACATACATATATACAAATAAGCTTTAAAAGTATTTAGTGGTGGTATTTACGACGTATGTTCATCTGCACTGGGAACGTTCGTATTTTTAGTAGTTTTGGGCCACTCATTAACCCTATTTATCCACAACCACCTGGTGGCCTTTTCGACGGACTCTAGGATCATTTGAATCGCCCGCTTTCTTTTTTGTCCAGTTATCCCTAGGCTAGTAAGGGCTCGTATCATTGGCTGTCCGGCGAACACCCTACAGCCGATCTCGACTGGGAAACAATGAATACGCTATCCTTTAGTTCTGCAATCGTCTAAGAATCCTTCATATTTACTGTACTTTCTCTCAAATGCCTCTTGCATATGCTCCTCCCATGGGACAGTTAATTTCAGCTAATTAATCTTTTTCGTGGTGTCCGAGATAAACGATTATGTCTGTATGGAGTTTGGAGGGACGATATATGTGTAGGGAATTTCAATTGTTTCCCGAGATCGACTCGCACGATAACAGTGAATGGGATCCCGCAACCTTCTTACTCAGCTTTGCACCTGCTTTAACGAAGCGGATAGCTCTTCTTTCTGGGATGAGTTTATTGCTCTGCAAAGCTTCAGCAATAATGAGCCCTATCGCCTCTAAAAACCTTGTCATGACGCCGCCGATAGTGCCCGTCTGTCAGAGTAGTTCTGCACCCGCTCAGTATGTGCTGCAGTGATACCCCCCCGAGCACAAGGGGCACTTTGGTGAATCTATTTTTCCGCATAAGTGTAGGTTGGTCGCGCTTGGTTATACGTCGTACACCATCTGAACCATGAATCTAGATCGGCTGAAATCGGTATTCCAAAGATCTGACCACGACACTTTCCGCCGATGTACACCATCCCACCTGGTCCATGCACCCTGCTGGCTATAACCTGCCATTTTTGTCATGCGATTTTTCTCCATCCCCGCTTTTACTTCGTCTTGTATCAGGTGTTGACGCTCATTCACAGTGCTTTTTGTGAATATGTAGGAGGGAATCCGCCCCCGGCCTGCTCTTCCCTGTGCAACTGAACCCACTATTGCTTTTATCCTCAGGTTCCCTTCTGCGATAGCTAGTTCCTTAGTTGCACTCCATCTTCTGCCCGTCTTAACCTCAATTTCCGCGCCTGATACTTTAGGATCTCTGGATTTTCTAGACTGGTAGCTTTCCGTTGTCCGTGAATCCATGAACTCATCGACCAGTCCTCTGAATGGCAGCTGGATGGCATTGGATGATCCATATAAGGCTGTGCTGCTTAAGCTGCGAGGTAATCCTAACCATCTACAGAGGAAACTGCTAGCTCTCCTCTCCAACGTCTCCACAGTCGAGATGGGAACGCTACAATTATTTTCGATCAGAAAAAATCAGTTTACTCCTGTCTTCCGAGTGGCTTATTAATATAACTCCTAACCAATCGAACATTCCAAATATCTCAACTCTGAATTCCTTATCGTTGCTACTTGGCTAAGATTGACACCATAGACACTAAATACTAGTTGTCAAAACATTATTGGGCTAAAAATTATTCTTGTGGAATATCACTTATTTTATTCAGAGATTCTATGTTCCAATTTACTAACCTTGCATTTATAAAATCTTCGCTACGCCTATAAACTTATCATTATAATTTAAATTAAAATAACGGTATATAACCTTTTAAAAACCGGAGAAATCTTGTTGCACCCAAACAAAGTAAATCACTTGTACACAAATGCTAAGAATACAATAGAAAAATCATATGAGTAATGAGGAAGTTTAAGGAGAATAGAAATTTAAAGAAAGTAATGTTCAGTCTCACAGATTGCTTGAATTCCTGCCTCACGTAGTGAGGAAAGAAGGGATGTAGATGTTAAGACTCACAAGGCATATTTGATATAAAATAAACAGGTGAAATATCAAAAAACTACTTCAGAGTATATATATATATATATATATATGAGTACAAATATGTATCGTAAATGAGCAATGGTTATTCAGAGTAAGGAAATGTGGAGAGCTATTATTGTACAAATTTAAAATGATATGTCATATGAAGGAAGTACAATATAGTGTGATCCCAAAATGTGTATCATTTTCTTGAGCTTAAAATCCTCCATCAATATCATCATCACGAGGTTTGTGTGAGGAGGGTGGTTAGACACCTAGTATGATTAAAATAATATATATATATATATATATATATATATATATATATATATATATATATATATATAGTGTATGTGTGTAAAAATTGAAATTTTCAGAAAGGGCTCTATAAAAACTTCCTGTATAGGGTAAAAAATATTAATACGATTGTAAAAACAGCTAATGTTTTATATATTTATATGTGATATTTATAATACACGTATATTTAAAAAGAATTTTAAAAATTGTTTTACTTACGTGTGAATTTTCAGAAAAAATCGTTTAACCTGTTTCGCTTTTTTAACTTTTCAAAAAGTTTGTAAATGTTTATTAGATTACCACGTTCAGACGTTTAAGTTTGAATACCTCTCTCTCTCTCTCTTTCTTTCTCTCTCTCTCTCTCTCTCTATATATATATATATATATATATATATATATATATGTATGACCAAGTCTGGTCATATGTATATTGCGAAGGACGGCCCTTTAACTGTTCCCTCCACATATCTGGGTTAGAATTCTGAGAGGTATACATTCATCCGTATTGCAAATTGAGCATGTAAACCTGACGGGGCCCACCCTTCTCCAGCTAAAACAACACCCGAGCAGATTCATCTGCCCTTTGTCAGGTCTTTTTAAAAAATCCTTTCCATTATCTAGCCACCTTCCTCAACAGTAAATCCTGGTGGAGGAAGCAGTTTAGTCACCAACGGCCGACTATGCGACAGATAGTACTGAGTTACATGGTACTAGTAGCTGTTGTAGTAGAGTAGACATGACATACTAAAAATATACAATGTGTACTAAATTCCAGCTGAATCAATCCAGTAACGTTGCCTCCGAGAATCTGAGATCCCTCCCAACACACACGGCGCTTTTTACTTAAGATATTTTGTACCGCGTATATGGTTGTCATGGACAATGTTTCAATTAACCATTTTTCTCGTTCGTTCTTAATTAGAGGATGACTTGAAGCAGAAATATTTTCAGTCTTCTGTCCGAATTAATTTGGCTCAACGCTGGGAGGAAACATAATTTAATTGAAGACTTATTTCATTGAAACAATTAAAAAAAAACAAGAAAAACAAAAAACAAACTACACACACCGAAAAAGAATGGTAAAAGAAAAATACGTTTCTGTCTCTTTCAGTATAAAAACGGCATTTGTTTTTTTTCCGAAAAAAGATTCCTCTCCGTTTTTCATAATTGTTCTGGTGACTAACACTGGGTTGTGTATTTGCTTGAGTCAAAAGTTATTTTCATATTTAGAAAACAGCTGTAATAACGAATGTATTATCCTAAGCACGAGAAGCAGTATGTTCACATTGCTCAGACAGTGCAGACTCCGTTGATTGGGCCATGTGAATCGCATGCCAGACGGCCTTATCTCCAAAGATGTATGGAGAGCTGGCCGCTGGAAGGAGACCCGCCGGACGGCCACAGCTCCGGTCCCGCAATGTAGTGAGACGCGACTTGAAAGCTGTGAACATCAAGAGAGAGCCCTGGGAGAGCCTGGAAGCCATCGGATCCGAATGGAGAGGAACGCTGACCAAACACCTCAAGTAGTGGGAGGAGAAGCTGACACAAGTCGCCACGGAAAGGCGGGCCGCAGAAAGCAAAGTGAGAGCTCCATGAGACCACAGACAGAAAACACATGCGACCTCTCCAACAGAAATTGTCACTCTCGCATCGGCCTCTACAGTTATAGACGTCGATGCTCCAGCAAAGCAGAAAACTAGAATGCTACCCATGGTCAATCCTGACCGGTGGAGGCCTACAAAAATTATCATAAGTACTAAGCATACGTAGCTGTTAAGAATAAATTTATCATACATTAACATACTTTAGTTTTTGTGGCACCATACACAATGAATTATTAACCCCCAATAATGAAGGGACTTTAAATATCATTACATGATATAATGTTATGCGAGATGTAGTTAGAGAATAACGTTGTGGAGATATATACATAAATATGTAGTGGTGATTTTGAGTGAATAAATAAATGACCTGTAAGTACGAAATTGTTTTGCAAAGCTTCGTTCTGGAGAAAAATCGCTGAAAAATAACACTAGACTAGCGAGGTCATCGGACTTTAATGATGAAGCTCTAAAGTCATGAGTGGAAGGCAATCCGCGTAAAAGTACTGAGAAATTTGCAAAGAGGTTAAACATCACAATCTACCATATGCCGACGAAAAGATAGGGAAAATCAGCAAAACGTGTTTTCTGCTTTAATAAGCACCCAGCGAAAAGAACGAAGCAGATTGTTTATCCAAAGCGACAAGTTTGATTTGATGAGAGAAAAATCACCATTTCCTTAAAGAAATGAGTTAACGAAAAGGGGTTGTGTATGACAATGTTCAACATAAAAGGCGATAGATTCACAAGGACAAATTACCAAAACCAAAACCTGAAATCCATGGAAGAAAAGTAATATTGTTCGGGTAATGGGTTCGTCTCTATTAATTTAGAGCTTTAAAGCATGGAAACAACAAATGCACATATATACGTCCAACCCCTACAACGTTTTGGGTCGGAAAGCGCTCATCAAAAGAACTGTTTCCCTCAATCACAACGCAAGATTGCATGCGGAAAGAATAACACAGAAAAAAAGTAACTCTTTTGGTTTGTTCTACATCTCTCAATATATTTACCTGACCTGACAGCAATTAATTATTATCTTTTTCGATTTCCGTAAAACGTTTTGATGAGGAAACCTTTCGCTCATGAAAACGAGTTTGTCGAAAGCATCGTCATATAAAACCCAACGGAATTCTTCTCAAATGGTATCGAATATCTGCCTGATATATGGCAACAAATGAATGCAAATAATGGTGCATATACAGTGTGCAGCAGAATTACCTTCCACATATAAGTCCCAGAAATACCTCCCCACATAATTTTATGACTGTTTCATATTTGAATCAACCTACAACATAGAAAAAGGCGAAAAAGGTGTTTAAATATAAAAATATAAATTATTTTTATTTTGATGTTTTTCTTAACGTGTATGAGTGTTAAAGTTCTTATAGAACTTGATTGTAGCTGTTCGTTAAGATGAAAAGAAATGTGATTTCCCCGTGTATGCGCGAGAAAGAAGAGGCAAGGGAGAAAGTGAGGGGGAAAGTGAAGTGTCGCATAGGCACGGTGGAATAATGGATAGCGGCTCAGATTGAGAAATCGGAGAGTCGAGTTCGAATTCCAGTCGGATCCAATGCAATCACTTACGTGCAAATTTGGAAAGGTATGTATCCTCTTCTTCTCCCTTCCAGCTATGGCTAAATAGCAGGACAGACTGGGTTCTATGGCTTTGGGTGGCAACCGGTTTAGGAGAAAGTAACTCTGAATTCAAAACTGTATGTAGCCCTGGCGTAGCACATCATATACAGATACAAATTCGGAGTTGGAGCCCCTAAGGCCGATTTCAGCCTCGTTCTGCTGCTGGTGTCAAACTGCAATGGCCCTGCTGTTCCTCTGGATCTATCAGTGACGTAGAGAGAGGGGGCACGCTGCATGGACATCATCTTGTCCTCCATACCATCCTGTCCAGGCTGGAGCCTACCTTACAGATGGGTGGGATCAATTCAATGGCCATTCATGAATGGTGGAGGCCGATATCTCACATTGCTTTGCGAGGAAGACGAATGGAAGGGAATTTTCTTTTAAGTCGCGCCGTCATAAGCTTTTGCGTATGTTTCCGTCTGTCACTCTTACTGCACTGTCTGATGGAGAAAATTTGCTTATATAACCTTCAAAGGGATCATGAAGCATTCTTTTTTTTATATAGTTGGCGGGAACACGAGCCTTTGGTTGAAAAATCTTAAATATTTATTTTCAAAGTATAAATTTATTAACCGGAAGAACTTGGATTCCTCCGACTCAGAAACCATTTTTTTTCATTTGGTGTTTGACTGTCTTGGTGTTTATTTCCGTCTTCGCTCCACAAGACACTGGCTAGAGGAAGACACCCTTGCCACTAATGCCTTAATATTATATTGAAGGTATACCTGGGTGGTAATGTGGAAGGAATGTCTGCCGCCCCCCTTTGCATTTGAATTTATATATTATATGTTATGTTTGTCACGGTTGTTTTTTTTTTTATCTGAATTTTTTCCTCTAAAATGAAATGTAATTTTTACATTGAAATAATTGCTAGGTTCGCGATCTCCTTTCATATATATTGTCAATAATCGTTCGTGGATTTTACAGGGTGCGGCAGAAACACCTCCGGCATATATCTACCGAAAATGGAAGACATTAACTGGATGAAGACAACCTTTGACACTAACGTCTCACCATTACGTGGAAGGTATTTGTCGGAGGTATATGTGGAAGGTATTTCTGTTGCAAGTTGTATAATTAAATATAGAATATTTTGAAGAATAAACTTGAAAAATAAAGCGGAAATTATTTACGACTCAACATAATATATACTAAGCTTATCTAAGAGCGGCAATAAGCTAAAGGAAACGAGAATGTAGACAGAAAGAATGTGTTGCACTAACATATCACATGATACACACCTGCCTTGAAAACAGATATCCTCGTATTTCACGTCAGTTTGATAAAGACCACCCGCCCGAATGGTAAATATATCATTAACTTAACATCAAAGCAGGCACCCATATTTCATGTCATTTATATTCTATGTGGTTTTTAGTGTTACTGGTTCCAATCACTTTAGGAAAAAATATTTTCTGCTCGCTATTTCTGTTTGGTTAACAAATATCATCTGCAGTTCACTTTACTGTGTAAATATAATTTATTGCAAAATATCATACTTGAAATGAATCGACTTGATATCTATCTATCTATCTATTGTGGACATAAGAATCAGCACGACATGATTCCTGTAAGTTTCATGCTTCAATGCGAGTTTTAGACTGTATCATATGAAACATGGGGTCTGAAAGTCTCACTGATGCATGTCATTGCAGTGCACATCCTTATGTGTACACTGTCTATATCCATAAACTATATCCGATACTGACCCATCGTCCTCCGTAATTATAACAAAGTTTCAAAATGCACACACACACCCACACACACACACACATATATATATATATATATGTATGTATACATGTGTGTGAGTGTGTGTATACATACATATATATACTCGTTCTGTCGAATGAAGATAGCTCAGTGGTAGAAACTCTTACTGACGCTAAATCGGTTGGGTTTCAATCTTGGCTTGAGGCATTCTGTTGTCTAGTTGCACTGAAGAGCTGTGATGCAGCGAAACAGTAATATCTGCGAATGAGATAATATATATATATATATATATATATATATATGTGTGTGTGTGTGTGTGTGTATTTAGGCAGCAATCCTTCTTTCATGCACATTTCATTAAAAACGACTGACAAGGTGCTTTTATTTAGTTTTTTATATAATTTCTCGTGCGATCTAATGAAGTTTTTCTTTTCAGAGGATAAATTATATAAAAACTGTCCGAATGTTCTTTTTATCCGAGCGCTTTCGGCTATACATTTAGCCAATTTCAAGGATTATATTTCAACTGTTAGAATTAGAAATAGAAATAGTTTTTTATATGAATGTTTTATAAAGTGATTCATTATATATATATATATATATATATATATATATATATATATATATATATATATATATATATATATATATATATATATACACTAGTAGAAACGAATTAAGAAGAAAATATTGTAGTTAAGGGATATTTAGTATCATTATTTATTGGTATGTGAATATACCGGGTGTAATAGCTAAATTGTCCAAATCGTGTAACAGCATAATTATCCCTCCCACAGAATGTTTAATATCTACAAAACAACTAAACTTAATGAGCTTCTTTTTTACGGGTTTTCATATAACACGTTTACCCATCTTGACACACGGTCTTCCCAACTGAGCAATGGTGAGAGGGAAAACATCATTCAGTAATGTTATCAACATTAAGGCACTCGGTTCCATCTTCAAAATCCATTCAAGAACCATCCAGAGGACGATAAATAAGTTTAAAAAAGAGGGAACAGTAGAAAGGAAAACAGGATCTGGGGGTCACAACAGGAAGAGGGATCATCATTTTAACTTAGAACTAAAGAGATCAATTAGAAAAAAACCCAACTCAATTCATAAGATGT
>OZ038495.1:47393513-47483513 GCA_964036315.1 Acanthosepion esculentum | reverse complement strand
TGGTAATCTCCAATAATTTTGTTTATTTTTAAGGATCCTGCAGAAGCATTGTTGGATGTTATAAGTTTATTAATATATTTCTTTAGAGGTTCAGTAGTGTTCTTATTCAATTTTGTAAATTTAGTACGATCATCAATAAGTACGATCATCAACAACCAAGATAAATACATAAACCTATCAACTCACATATTAACGGATGATCAAAAGGAATTTTAAAACCTAAGACCAAATTGCCATCTCCAACCTAAATTCGACCTTCTCACAAAGAAGACTGAAACTGAAACCTTACATCAATCATTATGTCAACTGGAAAAGTACAAATTAATAATACTCCATCCAAACCTCAAAGATCTTCTCAAGGTAGAAGGTCTAAAAGATTATATTCCACGTAATAGAAACAAGAACATTCCAACAAAACTCAAAATTGCTGCTACAGAATTAAAAAAAACAACCCTAATATAGTAATCAGAAAGGCGGATAAATATTTACGTAATTTTGGATAAATTGGATTATCACAAAAACTTCAGCATCTTATTTTCCTTTCTTAGATGTTCTCGTCGATTTTAGTAATAATACTTTTAAGACTTCTGTTTATAAAAAAACAACTAGTAAAGACTCTTGTCATCTTAATTTCTCTAGCGAATGCCCTCTTAGATATAAAATAGGTGTTATTAAGAATTTCCTCACGCGAGCGCACGAGAACTCATCCTCTCGCACGCTTTTCTTTAATGAATTAAAAAATATAAAGCAAACTCTGATTAATAACGGATTTCCTAATCAATTGTTGGATTTCCACATTAGGCGTTTCTTGTCCAAAGTAACTAATAGCAACGGCGAGAATAGAAACATAGCTGCGAGGGAGAGATAACGGAGGGCGAAGTCTACGAGGCACTGAAGAAGGTCGGCAGAGGCAAGTCGCCTGGTCTGGATGGTTTGCCTTATGAATTGTACTTGAGGCTGTCACACATCTTTGTCCCAATTTTGACAGCAGTGTTCAACAACTGGTTTCGGTCGGGGTCCATCCCCAATCGCATTTCCAGGGGTGTGATCACTCTGTTGAAAAAGGGAAAGGGAGCCTCTCCTGCGCCGGCTGAAGGACGAGGCGTGCAGTCCGGCCCTACGCGGGATCGCCGTTCCTGGAGGGTCTCGAGCCAGGGTTTCCGCGTACGCCGATGACGTATCTGCTTTCGTGTCCTCCCGTGGTGACATTGAGGCGGTACAGAAGGCGCTTGATCGGTACGAGAAGGTGACAGGGGCCAAGATAAACCGCGACAAGTCGTCCGGCTTGCGGTTAGGTGCCTGGAAAGGGCGTGATCTTCCGGGCCGCTTTGGTTGGCCGGACGGTCCTGTCCGCATTCTTGGAGTGTGGTTTGGACCCGACATCCAGCTGGAGAAAAATTGGTCTGAAGTACTAGCAAAGGTCTTTTCTGCCGGTAAGACTTGGAATCGACGGAGGTTGTCCGTAAAGGGCAGGGCGGAGGTGTGTGTTACATACATTTTCCCCCTGATTCTTTATCGATTGTCAGTACTTCCTCTCTGTAAGGCCCACAAGAAGGCGCTATCCTCCATTTTATGGAGGGGACGTGCGAACAGGGTCGACAGACGAGTCTGCACCAAACGTCCGTGTCATGGGGGGCTGGGAATGCCACACCTGAGGAGTCACATCCGTGCCTCTCGGTTGGCTTTCCTACGCCGTGCATTGACTAGAGGAGACCCGATTCTAGAGGGGATTGTTAGGGACGCGTTCCCTAGCCTTACCATCATCCCCCCCCCATCTAGAGGGTTGAGCGCGGTCGTAAACCCCGGGATGAATCGCATTTCCTCCGCGAGTGTCGGTTAGCCTTGAAGGCTACTCCGCGGCCCAGTGACCTTTCACGGCCTAGGAAGGTCTTCTATCGGGGATTAGTGGAGGGTCGCGCGAAGGATCCCCTACGTGATACGCTCTGCTGCTCGGAGGAGGAGTGCCGCTCCTACTGGTCTTGGGCGCCAGCGGCGGATTATCTCAGTAACCCTGAGTTTTCGCTTACCTGGCGATTGGCTCGGAATCGGCTGCCTCTCAACGACAAGGCTTTCATATGGGGCTTCGCGGATTTGCCAGACTGTGAACGGTGTGGCCTTGGATTAGAAGAAACGGCTTCGCACGCCTTCTACTATTGCCCCCGGGTCCGCCCCTTATGGGACCATGTCGGCGAGCTGACGGCTCGTCTCGCTCCCGAAGAACTCGTGTCCATTGATCGCGCATACGCGTGTGACAATGTGTCGCCCCCGTATTCCGGGGTGAAACGAATGGTGTTTCTGACGCTGCTAGCCACGGCTCGAATGGTGATATGGACGATGCGAATGGAGGTAGTCTTGCGAGGCAATAGTCTTACGCATCAGGATCTGATCCGATTCTTTGACCATCAGCTCAGAATGGAGATTAGAACTGATAGAAAACGATTGCATTCGACAGTCTTCAGTGAAAGGTGGGTAAAAGAGGCGAGCTTGGTTCCTTTGAACGGGGCTAGCCTTGATTTTCTTTTCTAGGTCAATCTAAGTCACATCGGGGTGGTTTCCTGTGGAACCCTCCCCTTGGTTAGGTTAGACAAGCTTAAGTGTACCTAGTTAATATGAGTAAGTGTTGTTCCCGGCCTGTTTCCCGGCCATCTTTTTAGTTATGATCCAAGTCGAGATTCCCAACCTCCCTAGTTTGTTTTGACTTCCTTTTCATCTCAACTGGATCAGCCTTTTACTTCCCCATGTCCGAGTTATTTTATCTCTTTCCCACTCCCTTAGCGAGAGTGCTTCTTGATTTTGTCCTCTGGGCAGAATACAGCGGCCTCTCTATTTTGAGGGTTGGACGGGCCCTACTAACATAAATTATGTTTAGTTTAAAAATTTGTTGAATTTTAGTTTGTTATGGGGTTCATCTCCCGACCCTTTCATCTTTTCATGATTAGAATTTTATATATTTTATTATCATCAAATATTTATGGTGTGGGGCGCGTTTTTGTAGGTCCCCTCTGGTGAGGCTGTGGTATTATGGTGTATGGAGGATTGAATGGTGACGGACGAATTCTTGTGGTGAATGTGTCAATTGTAATTTATGAATGGGTCGCGAATCTGATTAGCTAGGTATAGGATAGTTAGTTAAGACCAGTCTTTACCCTTTTTTCGGCCTTGTGCCACAATTTGTACTTTTTTGTACGAATAAATAATGAGAATAGAAACATAAACAATAATATTAATATTTTTTTATAAAAATCAGATGAACGAAAATTATAAACAGGATGAATGCAGAATTAATAACATTATAAAAAAAATGCATAGCACCAGTTGATAATAGCAAAAAAATTGGATTAATTATTTATGATAAAAAATTTAAAACCTCTAACCTTATAGTTAAAAATAATAATTCACCTCCTAGAACAAAATTAAATAAAGCAAATATTATTTACGAATTCAAATGCCCATTAAGGAATTGTATTCCTCAAGAATCAACTTTCGTAAATAATTATATAGGCCACACTACAAATGGTTTAACACGCAGATTAACTCTACACCTTTCTGACAATAGCTCAATTAGATCTCATTTAAATATTCACCGGACACTAATCGGAATATACTTGTCGACAACACTAATATAATAGCATCATCCACTTGCAAAAAAAGGCTAAAAATAATGGAAGCCTTACTAATAAAAACAAACAAACCAACACTTAATAATATTAATTTTGAACATGGACATAATATCTTGACCGTGTTTTGAAACAAAAAAATGCATCACTTTATAAAACATACATATAGCAAACTATTTCTATTTCTAATTCTAACAGTTGAAATATAATCCTTGAAAATGGCTAAATGTATAGCCGAAAGCGCTCGGATAAAAAGAACATTCGGACAGTTTTTATATAATTTATCCCCTGAAAAGAAAAACTTTATTAGATCGCACGAGAAATTATATATATATATATATATTATATATATATATATATATATATATATATATATACGAGGTTATACTGAAATTAATTATAACCCAGAATAGGTTGTTTATTCAGGTTTTCGACCAATAAACTTTATATTCAGGTTCATATGCAATCGCACTCTCTCTCTCTCTACCCCGATACCCAATAAACACATGTATATATATATGTATGTCTGTGTATATATGCGTTTTGTGCGTTTTTCTACAACTACTTCAGGGATATGAATTAAAAGATCATAATGCTTAGTAAATAAACAATGATAAATACAGGACAAATGCTCTTTCTGCAAATTTCTATTCCCATGATTCTCGGCATATAATCATCGTCATGGTGTCTTTCTGAATTTCACTGAATGCATTAGTATGAGAAAGAAGGGTATTTGTTGTTTTTAAATGACATTGCACGCGGCATGGTCATGGAATTTAAAACATTTCCGCACCAGGCCATCTGTAAGGCTTACAGAGAATGGTTTGATAGAGAAAAATATATAGTTAACAGCGACGTTTTTTGCGGATATCTATTGTTGTTAAGAGATGCTAGATAAGAATGACCGGATTGGTTGAAACCGACAGAAAGGTAACAGTAATACAACCACTTTTTACAATGAAGGTATACAGAAGGACATCTCTGAATGCAGAATACGTCAACAGATGGACTGCAACAGCAAAATACCGCGCCACTTAGATAAAAGCAAGCAACTGAAGCTACAGTTTTGTAAGTATCACAAAAGCTCGACGACAGAACTCTGGAAAAACGTTATCTGGTTTGACTCGCGATTTCTGCAGCTACATGGTAGATCAAGGATTTTGCACAAGCAGCATGAAAGGATGGAATGTTATAAATCAAAAGTTCAGGTTGGTATTGTATTTGTAATATTTTCTTGGCTTTCATTGGAGCTACTGGTACCAATAAAAGATCGTTTAAAGGTTTCGGACTACCTAGGTATTGTGACTGACCGGTTACTTCTATCCTCTAGTGGCCACTTCAAACATGACACAAATCAAAAATAGCAGATTTGTTCATAGAACACAGCAATGGGTTTTCTGTATTAAAGGGGCCTCCACAGTCATGGGCTCTCAATACAACTGATCACTTTTGTGATGTGGTAAAAAGAATGATTTGGATTCTGGATATGCGGGCAACCAATCTAGAATATTTTGCACGAATTCCAGATAAACTTATAATCCATGCGAAGAAGAACGGAAGCGGTTCTTTTATTTCTAACCGTTTACAAGGCCCAAGAGACATTCAAGATAGAGGTTTACAGAATAACAAACACAGATTGTGGGGATATGTGGAGAATATAACAGTAAATCCTAGACTTGAAGCGGTTAAGATTGTAGTGATTGGGGAAGCATCTTCTTGGTGGTCGGTTCTACAAAGTAGCGTTTTGTAGAAAGAAGCTGCTTGAGTTGAAATTATATCTGGAAGTTGGAATCCGAATGCAAAGATCGTGGTTCAGTGCAATATGCGTGGCATGGCGAGTCTTAGGATAAGTCTAGGGAACTAAAGAATATCATTCGTCTCTGATACTGTAAGAATGCTGATAATTTGAAGAAAGAAAAAAGACTTAAATTAAATCGAAAGTGAACACAAAGATGAAGAATGTGGTAGATAGATTGAAGGACATACCGAAAACAAGAGGAAATATACTCTTATCTTGTTTTCTCATTTTGTGAGTACGAAGAAGGTAGTAGAAAATTTGAAGGACATACTGAAAACGAAAAAAAATACTTTTATTTTGTTTCTCATTTCGTGAATAAGACCTCGCTAGAAGATAGTGCTGAAATTCACTTGGGCATTTGATTAAAGTGAAGACCAAGGGACGAGGTGATGAGAATGCGATTTTAGACAGAGACCACAAAACTAGTTACAGATAATAATTTTATGGTTACAGGTAGTGAAGAAATGATTCTATGTCACTTGTTGATAGTGGTGGAGGATGCAGGTGTCGGTAAAGGAACAAGATTTTATCATGCTGGAAAATTTCGGTCAAGTGGTAAAGAGAGGAAGAGTTACGGAGCAAACGTGATAATTAGGATAAGAAATACAAATAATAATTTTATGGTGAAATTAAAAATAACATTTGTTTTCTGTTGGGTGAAACACCTATTCCCTGGATGTCGGTAGCGCGAGGAGCTAATATGAGGAAGTGGGAGGAAAATGAATACGCCCACTGAAAGGCATTGGTGTGAGATGCGAGAAAGAGAAGTGGGTAGAACAAGATGGCGGATCGACGTGTTGCTACCACCACTCCCTCAGAGGTGCTCCTCATATTTGAACATACAAGGGCCACCAGTTGCACTCATGTAGAAATTTGATTGGGTGATAGGAGATTCGAAGTCATTCCAGAACAACTCAACTCCAACCCGGTGTTTGGATGTTGAACATAAATAGCCATGCAGAGATTCCAGGAGCAAGAAGGATGACAGAGAGAGAGAGAGAGAGAGAGAGAGAGAGAGAGGGAGAGAGAGAGACAGACAGACAGAGAGAGACAGAGAGAGAGAGAGAGAGAGAGCAGCAGTTGAGGCAGTTCTATTTGGACCATGTGATTTGCTGCCACGAAGAACTCCTGACTCTTGCCTTGTTCCAGACTATTAGATAAATTGAGCAGAGTGCTCTAATGAAATTGTAAAGTGGAAGAATTGAAAGTCTCTATATAACGACAGAGAGAGAGAGAGAAAGAGAGTGAGAGAGAGAGAGAGAGAGACTAGTGCTTCGTCAGCATTCCGTAAGTTGCTGCCTGAAGAAATCTATGACACCTCGACTCCGATTGGAAAGACTACGAAGGAATGGTCGTTATTCTGAATGCTTTTAAATTCTTACACAAAAAAGTCCTCCTGTATAAACCTCATATAATCCTTGTTGATTTACAAAACTTTTTTTTTGTCTTATAACAAGTGAACTGCACCAATCCAGCGATACCTGGCGACGATTCGAGCTTTGCCAGCCTTGCGATCAAAACAATGGGACAGGAAGTGGCTAGGATCAAAGTGACCAACTTCACGGTTAGCCGCAAGATTAAGTCACGGACACACTGGTGACCGAGGACGAGATGACGTTGTCACGTAGCGCAGGGACCAGGGCGCCACGCAGCGTTATAGCCTGAACACTTTCTATGAAAATAAAAATAGACTAACGAGAGGTGTGCAAGGTTTCGTCTGTGGGAACTGTGTTGTCAGGTGGAAAATAATCCATCACTCACAAGAACGTGGAGACGCTTTTTTGACTGTGAAAACTGGAAACTAAATACTGGATATCTCCTTCCCATACTGTGTCGTGCTGGACGATTTTTTTCTCTCGAGAGACTATCTTACATATCTATAAGCCTACTATTCGTCCATTACTTTTTATATAAATACTTTCATGGTAAATGCCCGGATGATCTATTCTCTATGCTACCCAGACTTTTGAATTTAAGGGCAGTCTGGCGACGAGGTGTCATCAATTTATAGTTGAGTTGGCTTTGATGTAACCGAAACTTCTATGCTATTTCTTCTTGCACTTCTCGCTTGTGGAAAACCCTTCTGGTTCTATATTTTCCGACCAACTTTAATCTGCATAAATTTAAATGCAATGTCAATCTCTATCTACTGTCCTCCTGATTTCTCTTCTTAATTCTCGCTCCCTCGCAATTGTTTCTGATCCCAAATCTTCCGTACCCAGTAACCTCCCGTATCACAGTGGCTTTACTGCCTTGCTTTGTGCGAACTCGATTAAATGAAAAGAGAGAGGATAACAGGAGTCAGGTACGTATTAGCGCGGTACATGAAACAGATCATATTGCAGCATGAATTTAATCGAACTACTAGATTGGCAATTAGGTCTCATTCTTTTACTGCTGAAATATCTAGATGTATCAGTAATTTCAATTCTAATAGTTTCTTTTCACTAACTTCTCGCCTGTGGATATCCCTTTCAAGTTCTTACACGTACGATCTTCAAAGATTTATATGCAATGGCAATCGCTAACTTCTGTCTTCTTGAATTCTATTCTTTTATTGTCCTTTCTCCGAATTAAAGCCTCATTCTCTTCCACCTCCAGTAAGCCTTTGCATCTTAGCGGCATTATCGCCTTACTTGAGATAAAATAATAATAAAAACGCTATATTGATATGTGCACCTTTCCGCTACAGACAGAGCAAATTCTAACTAAAATAGATGTGAATGCGTGTGTACACTCTTACCGTTTGTTTCTGTACTGAAAAATGACTTTCTTAGCCAAATGTGTTTGTAAAGCCAACGAATAGTCTAGATAAAAAGAAATAAATGGACAAGCCAGTCAGAGTCATAAGATTTTACGAAAGTATTTTGAAAATCCATCGGCGTATAACTTAATTGTTGTTTGGCTGGCTGGTTTAAACTTATTCACTTGATAACTAAGCGATGTGACCCGTGCAGTGACTTAGAATTTTTTATCCACTTAAAGGTCCAGGAAACATCTTTCTACCCGCACTATTTTGGACATACGTTATGACTGGTCGTCTCCGGTTTGTGCTTCTACCCCTCGAGCTTACGACATTTCTGAAGTAGTCACCTTTGGTCTTTTGCAATAACTCGATCCCACCTTTGTCGGGAAAGATACAAACCGAGTCATTGAAAGTAGTAAAGACTCTTGTATATGGAGAGATCAATATGCCTTATTAGTTCAGAGTATTTGAAGCGAACACCGTAAATGTCGGCTGCTTGAAGCACGTTATGTGAAATGCAAATAGAACTTTTCATTGGTTGTCTCCGAATTAAAGTTTGATCTGTGTTTGCGTCTGCCCTAGAGTGATAGTCAATACATTAGTTTCACAAGAGTGGGGAAATTCGGTTTAAACATTTGGTGCATTTCTAATGAGATGTTGAGCTAATGAATTTACTGTTTGGGCGCCTATCGTGACAAAGACATTTGAACAGACATTGTGTTAGATAATTAAGATTTTCAGCTATAGGAATTCAATCAGCAAGAGTATATAGTAACTGTAGAATCGCAGTGGGGGTACAGGGCCCCAACCTCACAAAAAACAAAGGTGTGTAGCGGTAGATTGTGCAGAAAGCAGTCCTTTTACGGGGTGGAATTGCTAGAACCATGTCCAATCGCTTTTGAAATCAAAATAGTCCTGGTTACCAAAAATGACTACATAGCCAATGTGGGAAAGATTCATAACATTCTCAACAGTATTTGTGCGAAAGTGAATGCAAAGAACACAGTTGGAATATTGGACGGGACGTCAATTGCACTTTTCGGTCGATAATCACTACGCTCCATGCATATTCTACGAAAAATAAAATGTATAACTTAACTACGTTTAACTCCGATGACAACAATGCATTTATTGGTGTCAAATCACGCTTATTATTCATATATATATATATATATATATATATATATATATATATATATATATATAATGTGAATGATATTTTATTTAATGTAGGCTCTTTATTTTGTATAATATATTCTAATATCTTGAGTCTTTCCTTGCAATCTATGTTGCATAGTAGTTTGCTATTATCCAGTAATGATATAAGTTATCATTGTATTTCGGTTGTTCATGATGTGTTAGGCGCCATGTGCCCGAATAGTTTCGGCAG
Organism: Acanthosepion esculentum; assembly: GCA_964036315.1. Classification (NCBI taxonomy): domain Eukaryota; kingdom Metazoa; phylum Mollusca; class Cephalopoda; order Sepiida; family Sepiidae; genus Acanthosepion; species Acanthosepion esculentum. Next base: position 47,473,962 of record OZ038495.1, on the reverse strand, counting down.
ATAACAGGTTAACCTACGCGAAAGTGTGGTTCATGAGTGTCCGATGTACAATAATAAAATTAAGCAGACAAAACTTGTGGGTGAATAATTGTTAAATAGACCTTATTCACACACACACACACACACACACACACACACACACACACACACACATATAATTAAGTAATTCATTGAGTCTGAAAGAAACCTCAACAGAATGCACTGGGCGGCCGTTTCGTCCTATATTTGGGACTCATCAGTAGTGCGCATCCACTACCGAGAATTGAAACCCGAACAGTTAGGTTATCAAGCAAACGCCATATCAACTGTTCAACGGGCCTCGGTGACGAAGAGGTAGCAAATCAGACTCAATATAGCGCCGCTCGCTCACATATTCCGTGGTGGAACTCAACTTAAATTTCACTGTTACAATAGGACTGTGCCAACGGGATCCACGACTACTATCACCAAGCCGCTCAAACTGAAGCATTAGAAGCCGGATCCAGCAATGATATACACATGATATAAATTGTTAGGAGGATTTGATAATTATAATTAAGTAATTCATTTAGTCTGAAAGAAACCTCAACAGAATGCAGAAAGCAGTCGGGCAGAGTCTCTGGTTAAATCTCTTGATTCGTCCCCCTCTCTTCCCGGTACCAAACATATTTATATGGTCAGTACTCTACTATGCAAATTAGGTGGATCCTACCACAACAATATATATATATATATATATATATATATATATATATATATATTTAAGATTTTATATGTCCTTTTAGAAACCTGAAAATTAACAATATATATTTTTTCTGTTTGTGTGTGTCTGCGTGTGTTTTGATGTGCAAACCTTGCTTAAAACCCTATGCCATCGAATAAATGGATCTTTATTACTAATTCTACTGGCTCGTGTCTTATATCTTAGCCAGCTTAGTGATTGTTGATTAGTTGTGATAACCATCTTGTATATTCACCTTTTAACATAATCTGTGTTTTATCTTTATTCCTTTCTAGTCTGCTCTTTTGTGTTCTTTATAAATAAGCGATTGTTTTGTTAATGCCTTTTATAATGAAATTGCTTACATATTCAAATAAAGTTCTTTTCTGCCCTCTAGCGAAACATGTCAAAGTGAGATTTTTACAAATTGTGATATATATATATATATATATATATATATATATATATATATATATATATATATATATATATATATATATATATATATAATATATATATATATACTGGTATCTCCGGTGATATACTGTGCTTAAAAGAACAAGGATGTCTAACTCAGTCACGTGTATCCGGTAAATATCACATATATTTTGAATAATTTACTTCCTTGTATGTGACTGGGGCTTCACAAGTTAGAGTTGTTTTGTTTGAATCATTTGCAGACGACTACCAGACCTACTTTTATTATTTGTGACGTGCAGAAATAATCGTGACATGTGTGATCCTGGAGTGCATGAGTCAATTCAGGGTTATGCTCATCCAAAATATAGGCGAAATATCCTTTCATAAAACGACATTTTTAGCAGAGATTTATCTGAGACTTATCTCAGTATCCATTGACACTTATACGTCCGCAGATAACATCCTAAAGATAGATGCTGCATCTCTATGCCATATGAAAAGGTACATCTGTATCTATATAATAGAAAATAGACAACACTGGAAGTTATTAAATGACATTACTGCCGGCTTCACTCTACTGACTCGAATATCACATTTACAACAGGCCATCTATCTATAATGCATACGTTTACCTTGAAAGTATAAAATTATGTACAAAATATCTGTAAAGACATAAAAATGCATCCAAAATATTTAGATTTCGGCAATAAATAACACATAGAGGTGTGGATATGCCGCTAAACAAAATCAGTCAAACATACCAGGAAACAATTGGCATTCATTGACTGAGCGGCTAGTGTTACCTTCGATTGAAATTTATAAAATATTCCTCTTAAAACAATTTTCAGGGAGATTTTTCAGGTTTCTAATGTCCAGTTGTTCTTATTACACTATCCAGTATTGATAGGGGGGACGTCTTTCCTAAATTCTTGTTTGAAGTCGTGTACAATGTCAACATATTGACTGCATCATTACATTCTCGTACAGTTGCATGTGATAACCATTTTATTTGTTGCCGTTGCTGAAAGTTCTGAAGTTATGTGGTTTCTGTTATGTAGAAACATAATTTTATATTGATATTGTTAAGGTCTATTCTAAGAAAAAGTCTGTCAAATAACTTTCATTCAAATATATTAAAGCCAATCTTTTTTACTTTACTTTTTATGTTGTTAATTATGTAGTTATGTATACAAATTATACTCCATAAGTTGGTATAGTAGAGAACATGGTTAATATAGGTTTTTGAACTGTCTATCCACTATTACATGCCCAGACAGCAATAAAGGTATATATATATATATATATATATATATATATATATATATATATATATATATATATATATATATATATATATATATATATATATATATATATATATATATATATATATATATATATATATATATCATAATTAATTCCTCGAGTTTAGAAGAATCCTCAACAGAATGCAGAAAGCACTGGACGGACGTTTTTGCGCTAATCAGCAGCAGTGCGCATCCATTACCTTATCGTAACGGTCCGGGTTCGATTCTCTGCAGTGGATGCGCAATGTTGATGAGTCCCCAAAATAGGACGAAACGGCCGTCCAGTGCTTTCTGCATTCTGTTGAGGATTCTTCTAGACTCGATGAATTAATTATGATTATTCAAATCTCTATTTTTTTATTATATATATATATATATATATATATATATATATATATATATATATATATATATATATATATATATATATATATATATATATATATATATATATATATATATATATAATGTGTTTGTAGTGAAATTGTACTTGTCACATGTATTCTTTGATAGAGTGCATGAGATTGATCCATAAGGGCCTTAATAAAGAGAGGCATTTGCATACAAAGATGGAAATACTGAGAAATATTTAACATGTGCAAAGACCTACAACAGGTCATCTACAAACCATATATCTATAAAGCGTATATTTACCTTGAAAGTATAAAGTTATGTACAAATATCTGCAGTTGAAGACATAAAATTGCGTTCAAAATATTTAGATTTCGACATTAAATAACCCATGGATGTTGATATGCCGCTAAAGAAAAATAACCAAAGCAAACTGACATGGATACTAATGAATATGTCTGGACTTTTTTTTTTTTTTTACTGAAGTTCCACTACAAGGACAAAGAGCCACTCAATGATGTGGGTTAGTAAGTAAGATGTATGATATGAACGTAAGAGAAGGAATAAGACGTGAAGGTTAAGAGGATGCAGTGGTTAGATAAGGATTGATCCTTGATTTGAAGACGTTAAATTTGTAGTGTTAGGGGAACTCTATGCGAGAGTCTTTGCTACAAAGAAGTGATTTTCGAATATTAAAAAAATATTCGGCTATGTTCCATGCTTGAAAGATTGAGTATTTAAATTATTTTAATGGCCAGACCGTACAACTTTTATTTACAACATAAAATATATTTTATTTGGTTAAGATCATTGAAATTTGTAATATTTCTATATATTGATATATTATAGATTTCGCAGCACTTATTTCGATTAACCATGTTACTTAGAACGAATACTTCGCTACTTATGCCAACGTAAAATCAATTTTATTTGGCAATGTATGTAAGACGGCTTTGAAAATTATATAATAAAAATGTTGATTATTTTTTAATAATTTGTTTAAATAAAGCAATGACTATTGTTTGCATCATGTGGCAATAATTGTAAGTAAAATGATTGACTAAAATAAGTAACCGTGTAATCATTAAAATTCTCTGAATATCAGTGCCGTTAATAATTATCCTTTTTCTACATTCTTTTGTTTAAATCATTTCACCCATTAGCGAATGGAGTCCAGTTATTTTACAGACGAGGCTACTTAAAATTTAAAATCAAGATGTCCTAAGATTATAATTAGCCCGCAAATTAGATTAGGTATAAAGAAGTAAAGTTTTAAAGAAACCTTATTAAGTAATGGGTTATTTTCGTTATTATTATTACTATTATTATTACTATCATTATTATTAATATTATTATTATTATTGTGGAACATGTGATAAAAACTTTCAGAAAAAGAAAGTTCCTCTGACCCAACGTGAGCTAGTAAATTAGTTTTAAAAAAGCCATGCGACCTTCAATTCTAAGGTGATTTATCGAAATCCAGAGGGTAGTTTCAAAATCTGTCGTATAGCGTGTATATATATACACACACACACACACACACATATATATATATATATATATATATATATATATATATATATATATATATATATATATATATATATATATATATATATATATATATATATATGTGTGTGTGTGTATGTGTGTGGAATTTACAAGAAGGAAACGGCCTATCCACACATCTAGTTGCTATACAGTTTTTCTTATGTTTCTTTTTATGAGATATGAGCAAGAAAAATAATTTTTTAATGCATAGAAATATCTTGGCGATTATTTATTCTCCACTTATTTTAATTTAGCGCCGTTCCAATTCCGATTCCTTTCTTCTTTTCACTTTTGCTACAAGTTTTATTCTCATCGCCCTTCACCCTCATGAATGCTGTTAGGAAGCAATCATGTTCAGGGAACAGGATGTATTAACAATATTGAGAAAAATATGCCGGTTACTGCTGTTCGCTAATCAATCGACATATTAGATAAGTTGCTCTGAGCTTTGTATGTCATATGTGGAAATAATTACGAAATCCTTAAAAAAATAAACTCCGTATGCATATTGAACGACATGCAAACTTCTATGTGCCGTATTCCTTCAGGATGTTAGCGACCATTTACACGAACAAAAGGTGTCAGCTGCACTATTTCTTGCGTGCCTTTTGCCTTCCGTATGTCCTGAGAATATTAAATTGCCCAAGCCCACTTTCCTCATTATGCGTCCTAGATGGGTATGATGATAAACTACATCTGGCAATTAGCCCTCTATTCGGATATTTTGAGGTGCGTGGAACCACCTCTTAATTACTGTTGTACCCAGGTCCACTTTATCCTGGAGTGGTAGCACCTGTTATGGTTCCATACACTGGCAAATACTGGGGTGAAAAACATTATGAAAGTATAAAATACATTTTTACAGTAAAAAAATCCAGCAATAGATTTTAATAGTCACACCCACAGAAGATGACACCTATATTGAATTGTCCAGAGGTACAGCCACAAAAATACTCTGCACAAATTCATTCTCTACGTCTTGCTAGACAGTTTTTCTCACTAGGATATTTCTGCAAAATCCGGCCAGCTATGAATCTATAAATTCAAGCTAAAATCCAAAGTAGGATCTGAAATGTTATCGGTTCTGAACGGCTATATTCGTCCTCCGACAGGCACGTTAAGCTATATGGCTGTTCCGTATAGGATACAGGTTCGAATCCTATCGGAGGACGAATATTTTCTATGAAAATTTCTCGGACATTCAGGCCGGTAAATGTTGTTTAATACGGTTTATTATAAACAGAGCATTTACTTAAATATTTGCATCTATAAAAGGAATGTATAAACATAAAAATGTCTTAAAATAATTGTCGGACTTTGTCCATTTCATACTATATATATATATATATATATATATATATATATATATATGCAGAAATATAGTCTTAAAGTGTGCTATATTTATGGGGTAAAGTGCTCAATATCAGAGATAGAGCGTGTGTAAATATAAAAGTGGACATGGAAGTCAGCACTTAGAGGCGACAGTCTGTTTCATGCTAGTGCAATCGTCAGGCGACTGACGATTGCACTAGCATGAAACAGACAGTCGCCTCTAAGTGCTGACTTCCATGTCCACTTTTATATATATATATATATATATATATATATATATATTCATACATACATATATATATATATATATATGTATATGTCCATACATTTATATTCATACATACATATAAATATATATATATATATATATGAATATGCACACACACACACACACACATATATATATATATATATATATATATATATATTAAAATGTAAAAGAGCGAAGTATAAAATTGAAACGTTCAAAACATTAATTTAAAACAGGGCTCAATAGAAGAATAGAAGAATAAATAGTTATTATACACTGTTACATTAGAACGTGTAAGTACATGCTGTTGCAACATAATCCGACACTTGACCAAAAGAAAACGAAATAGGCAATAATAACAAAAGTTGTATATGCAGATACCCGACAGTTTGACAACTAACATCTTTTCCTCTACCCTTTTCCAGGATGGAATTTGAGCGCAGAGCAGCGGTAGTAGCTTCTTCCCGACGCGAAAAGAAGCCTGCGGAAGTGATGGCCTGGTTTGGGTTAAATAGGACCATGCTAATGGGCATTTGGAGGAAGTGGAGAGCGTGTGAGAACAAGGACGAGTTTACTGCCAAACGAAAGGCCCACAACGTTCGTTCTTCGGTCGTTAGGACCGACGAGTTCGTCACCGCCGCCAAGGAGACAGTCGACAATTATGGAAGCCAGAGCTACGTCAAGATCGCTGCTGACATTGGCTGTCACAAGTCGACGATCTGCTGAACGATCAAGAAGGACATTGGTTAATCCTCCTACCGCAAATCTCATCGCATGCTCATCACAAATGCCTCCAAGTTATCGAGGAAGGTCAAGGCGGCGGCTTTGCTGAACGAACTCAAGTACAGGTCCGCCGGGATGCTGAGGTTCTTCTCTGATGAAAATAATTTCATCCAGGACCAGACGAATAACAAGCAGCACTACAGGTGGATATGCAAAAATATCGAGGAGGTTCCCGTCGTGAAGCATACGAAGTTTCCTTACTCCGTCATGGTCCTTGGTGTCATCTCCAGCGAGGGAGACGTCATGCCTCCGTTCTCCGTTCAAAAGGGCATTAACGTCACCGCTGAGATATCCCAGGAGGTTCTGAGGAGAGTGGTGAAGCTCTGGATGGACGAGATCGCCGCCGGATGCCCCTACGTCTTCCAGCAGGACTCCGCTCCTGCACACAAGACACCCCAGGCTTCGCTGCTCAACAATGTTCCTCACCACTGGGCACCGGACTTGTGGCCGCCCTATTCACCTGACTGCAACCACCTTGACTATTTCTTCTGGGGCGTGATCGTGGCCAAGACCAACAAGAATGCCCACAACACGATCGACAATCTGAAGGCTGTCATCGTGGAGTCGTACGCCGCTATGGACAAGGACATGGTTGCCAAAGCGTCCGCCTTGAGATGGGCATCGCCGCCGCCGACGGTAACATTGAAAAATAATGTAGTATGTAACTCTAACTGTTAGTAAATAAACTGTCGGGTCTCTGCATATACAACATTTGTTTTTATTTGCTATTTCGTTTTCTTTTGGTCAAGTGTCGGATTTTGCTGCAACACCCTGTAATTACTACAAAATTGTACATTTTGCTTTAACGTTTAAATAAAATGTCTCTTCAAGTAATTAACAATGTTGTTTACCATCACTGTTAATTACCTGAAGAGACGTTTTATTTAAACGTCGAAACAAAATGTACAATTTTGTAGTAATTACGTACACGTTCTAATGAAACAGTGTATAATATATATATATATATATACATATACAGTGTATAATATATATATACATATACACGATGGTCTTATGGTTATTAGAAACTCTACTAACTTCAAAATAGATAAAATTAGAAAGGTATTATATAAAGAATTTAAAAGCATGGGTTTAAAAATTACCGTTAGCACTAAATTATAAAAAGTTAACTTTCTTGATATAACATTAGATTTAAAGGAAAATACATACACACCTTATAAAAAAATCAATACCAATCCTTTATATATACACCCTAAATCAAATTACCCCTAATCTATAATTAAACATATACCTTTATCTATCCGAAAAAGAATTAGTACAAATTCAGCAAATGACAAGATTTTCGATGAACATATTAATTTCTATAATAAAGCTCTAAAAGATAGTGGCTACAAAAACCTAAAATTAACTTATATTAAAATTGAAAATGGTAAGCATAGAAAAAACAGAAGTAGGAAAATGATTTGGTATATGCCCCCATACAACCAAATGGTAAAGAACAAATTGGGACAAAAGTTCCTCGCATTAATAGTCAAGCATTTCCCCAGTGAAAGTAAACTAAGTACTATTTTCAATAAAAATACTCTAAAATTAAGTTATAGCTGTACTGATAACCTAGAAAAAAATATTAAGAAACATAATGCTAATATCTTAAATAAACACTTATACCAGAACCAACAAATTTTAGACAATGGAAAAATAAAAACAACAACTAATGAGGGTAAACAAAAATTATGTAATTGTAGAAACCCTCAAAACTGTCCTCTACAAAATAAATGTTGCACGGAATCATTAGTATACCAATGCAATATATCTTCTATTGAAAATCCTGAAAACATAAAAATATATATAGGTTGCACTAGCCATGATTTCAAAAAAAGGTTCAACCATCATAAAAGTTCGTTTAGGATAAATAAATATAAAAATCACACATCTCTCTCGAAGTCCTTCTGGCACCTAAAAGAATCCAATAAAACACCTACAGTAAAATGGAAATTAATAAGAAAAGCTAGAATATGTAGGTCATTAAATGACCCATGTCCTTTATGCATACATGAGAAACTATATATTACTAAGTTTATAAAAAATAAAAATTTACTGAATTAGTGAAATAATTTAGCTATCTTTGCCGTCATTGTCATAAAGTTTACTTAAAAAATATATATATATAACCTGGTAATATACATACTTATACTCGATAAGAAAAATAATTTTACATACTGTAAGTAATTCTAATACATTTACTTGGTTTTAAAAAGAAATATAGTATATTAAAAATTATTTTTTTTTAGAAATGTAGTTAAAACATATTCTAGCCTGAACAGCCGCCAAAAATCTTTAAGAAAGAATGCCGTAAGAATTTTTGCCGTTAAAAACAAAATTTTTATAAAAAAAACCAGACGACATGCATTTAGCATATGTCAGAATTTGTTGAAAAATACATCCCTACCCATCCCTAAACATAAGCCCGCTTTCGAATGTAACTATTAACTGATACAACGAAAATTAAAAAATTGAACACCCTACCACTCCTTGTCTAGATGAATGGTTTTCTCGGTATCCTTGGAAACACTGAATTATGAATCTTTGCCGTGCCTTTAAAACTGTAAATTTAAAAAAATAAGTTACTCCAAAATTCGCTTGACGAGGAAATGGAACTAATGTCTTTAATTTAATAACAAAATTAAATTCGAAGGCTTTAGCTTCCATTTTTGAAACATGGTTATCACTGTGTAGCGAAGAAACATATTTTAAATCGATTAATTTATAATGTTAATGCTCTGTAAATTTACATTGAGTACTATTGTGTAAAAATAAAAATATCTATAAGAACACCGGGTTTTATATCTTACTGTTCTTTCTTTTTATTTATATATACATATATATAAATATAAATATATATATATATATATATATATGTGTGTGTGTGTATTTATATATACATATATATACAAACATACATATATGTATATATACATGCATACATATATATATATATATATATATATATATATATATATATATATATATATATATATATATATATAATATATGGATAAAATAACTGAAAAAAAATTGATGTTTTTTTGCGAAAGTATTTATTTATATGTTTTTATATATATTTAATATTTCAGACCACCTCGGTTCTTCCTCAGAAATTAATTGAATTACTGTATTTTGGAGTTTGTTTACACTTTACAGCGTCCGTCATTAGACGCGGACGTCACGTGATGTGGAATGCAACTATGTTTGAATTTTTTAACGTAAATCTAACGATAGTATTTTAGATGTTGTTTAAAAAGGTTTTTTAACTATATCTAAAGAAATCTTTTAACTATTGAAATATTTATACAGATTTAAAATACCCACGTCTTTGTTTAAACCTAGTTTATATGTGTCTAACTTTAAAATCCAGTATTTGTCTTTTTTTCTTCGTGTGTATATTGTACTAAAACCTGAGTCTATCAATATACTTTTACAGTTGTCTAATGAGTGTCCTGATTAATTAAAGTGTTCAGCTATGGGGGAATGAGGATTGTTTTGACGTATGTCTAGTTTGTGGTTGTTGAAACGAAATCTAAAATTAGTTCCAGATTCGCCAATATATCCACTATTAGGACATTGTGCAGAATAGGTAGTAAATTATATTATTGCTATCACAGGTGAGGCGAGGTGGATGTATTTTGATTTTGGATTTTGGAGTTGGGTACAGAAGTGTAGTGTAGGAATTTATGCTGGTTTGTGGGTTTGTTGTATAAACTGGTAGAAAGTGTATGTTTGTTTAATTTTATCATAACGTCTAAGAAAGGGATGGATGTGTATGAATGCTCCATGGTAAATTTAATTGTATCGTGGAAGTTGTTGCAGTAAGTGAAAATTTGAAAAAAAATTTCTGATCCATGAGTCCATAATAAGAAAATGTCATCAATATATCTAAAATAATGTAATGGTTTAAATTCTGAATTGTCTAGTATTTTCCTTTCTAGAATGTGCATAAAGATATTAGCATAGCTAGGTGCCATTTTCGTGCCCATTGCTGTGCCACTAATCTGTAAATAGTGTTTGTTGTTGAATTTAAAATTATTATGTGTTAGAATGAAATTTATTAATTGACATATATCTGTAATTTGGTTGTTGGGTAATTTTTTACTAAGGAACTCATGGCAAGCTGAAACTCCTTCAGTATGTGGAATGTTCGTGTATAGAGACGAAACATCCATCGTTACTAGGATTGTATCCGGGTGGACTGAGTTAATATTTTGTAATTTGTTGAGAAAGTCAGTAGTATCTCTAATATAACTAGGTATGTCAGGCAGTAAAGTTTTTAGGATGTTGTCTATGTACCCAGATATAAGTTCTGAGAGGGTACCAATGCCTGATATTATGGGTCTACCAGGTGGTATGATTTTGAGGGATTTTGAAATTTCATAGATGTTCTCTTCATTATTTGGTTGTGTAATTTGATGTTGGTTGGATGAAAAAATGTTAGAGTGTTTTTCTGAAATGATTTTGGGGAGTTTATGTAGTTTTGGGATAGTGTAGAATGTTGCTGTTCTAGGGTTCTCAGGAATAAGAGATTTTATGGTGTTCCTTATGTTGTGGTTCAGGTTCTGAGTGAGAGATGATAATTCTGTTTTGAATGTGCTAGTTGGGTCTAGAGGTAAGGGTACATAGAACCGGTTATTGTCAGCTGGTACGATAATTATGTCTTGGTTGTTTTTTAAGAGTATAGATGGCTTGGTTTTCTATTTTGGATAAGTTGTATTTTTTTATCTGGTGTCCTTTGTTTGTTAAGCAGTTATCCATGTGTTGTCTAGCTTTGATGGCATATTGGTCCAAGTGTTGATTACGTCCGATTGGTGGGATCTGTAGACGAACGCTGTAAAGTGTAAACAAATTCCAAAATACATTAATACAGTAATTCAATTAATTTCTGAGGAAAGACCGAGGTGGTCTGAAATATTAAATATATATAAAAACATATAAATAAATACTTTCGCAAAAAACACGCAATTTTTTTCAGTTATTTTATCCATATATTATATACATATCAAGAATGTATACGTGGCTTCTCATTATGCTATATATACACACACACACACACACACACATATATATATATATATATATATATATATACTGAGTGGTTTAAAAGTTGGTATACACTTTACAGTTTTTATTGCATTTACATTTTCATATTACAATTACACATGTTTAACAATATTTACTTTCATAAGTGATCGAAATGCCCTCCTTCAACTTTGCCCCGGTCGCAAACAAAAGAAGTCCATTGGTGTTAAGTTGGGGGAACGTGGTGTCCATTCAATGCTGACAAGTTCTCCTATCCAATGTTTAATTGGACACATTAATTGTTTAATTTGACACATTAATTTCTTAGAAATCTTCTGTGGAGCATCTGTTCTTTGGTTTTCAACAGATTTGAGTTTTTTACACCTTGCAGTGAATGAAATAATGGTAGTAAATACAATATTCAGGTTGTCTGAGATTTTCCTGTAACTTTTACCTTCTTTCCAGAGCTTACCAATCAGGTTTTCTTTCGAATTTGCCAATTCTTTACCTCTTGCCATGATGATAACCTTCTTGCACGAATATCAATTACAGCTTGTTCTGTTTCTATTGTGGATTCCGGGATGAAATCCGGTATCAAATAATAACAAACGCCAAGAATGAATATAGGAAATAAATGTATTAACGTAATAATTCACTTGGTAATACAGGTTAGTAGTTCCAGGAATGCGGGGTTAGTAGACAAATATATATAAAGTCTTTGGTATCGACGTATCGCTGTTTGACTTCTTACTGAGTTTAAGAGCTCGTTACTGTGACTCTTGTGCTATCCTCCTCTATTACTACTGTCCGAGTATTCACTGGTAGTATTATATGTATACCTTGGGTGAGTCCATTTGTGTAAAAAGGAGAGATCCCTCAACAGTTTCATTTTTAGGCTAAAAATACCTTCTGATAACATTATTGGAACATTCTAGAATATTCCACTTGAATAAACCAATGTATTAAATCAATTTAAATGTTTTAAAATCTGAAATTTGAATTGTACGAATACTCTTTTCACCCATCAAAATGGATAAATGGGATTTATTTCTATTAATTGATTTATTTTCTGTTTTCTATGCATATTTAGTTATTATGCATCTTTGTAAGCTTAATTATATGAAAATCATGATTATTCATTAATTGGAAATTGGCGGGTTACCTTACTGATCTATAAGCTGACTCTTGCGAACATTTGTCCCCCTCACTATATATATATATATATATATATATATATATATATATATATTGGGAACGGAAAGTAGGCATTGAACTGATCGGTTTCAAACATGTAAGAGGTTTGTGTTAAGGTTTAACATGAGATTGTAAACATCAGCCGGAGAGAAAAGGATACTCTAGAAACGTTATCAATAAAATAAATAAAAAAATAAAAATACATATTCTAATATTTTATTGATAACCAATTCTTAATATCAAAATTCAAATAATTTCAAAATAAGACCTAGCATAATTTTTGTTCTAGTGAATCAAGAAAGATTTTTGATATTACATATATCCTAATGTAGAGGATAGGTACAGGAAAACTGTGTGTGGTTCAGTCTTAGGTTAAAACAGTTCTGTGCAAAGTTTGAAATAAATATGTGTATATATAAACATGTGGTAATAATATTTCGTTAGAAATTAAGACAAAAAATACTGAACTGTTACGTAATATCTATTCTCCTGTATGGCAGCGAATTCTGGAAAATTTCCTCAAAGATGAAGAAGATACTTGAAGGAACAGAAATGTGGTTCTATAAAAAGATGCTGAGGATACCAACGAACGAACATGTGTGCAACGACGAGATTTTGTAGAAAATGGAAACAAAAAGGAAACTTATACTTAACATTAGGAAGAGGTAGCTGAAATTTAGGTGGGGCGTAAATAGGAATTATGTCTAGGGAAATCTGATGCTCACAGGACAGAGGGAGAGGGGAAAGCAGTGCGTAACATATTTGATGAGCTTGAGTAAATTAATTGTAGAACAGTTTTTGGTAAAAATATTGAAAAAGACAGAACTTACTGCGAGTTACAAGGGACAAGAAGATGTGGAGGGCCATGTTTGTCTACTTCCAGAAGGGACACGGCACATAAAAAAGAACATATATATATATATATATATATATATATATATATATATATATATATATATATATCAGAATGTAATGAGAACGAAAGTAATATATAAATTCTAACTTTCACAGCATTAATTCAAAAGAGGGCTCAATACCGATAGTAGAGCAATAATTATTTATTATAATTTTTTCATATAGACAAAAACAATTTACTTCCTACAAAGATGCAACTTCGTTTCAATGGATTAAATTGCACTTCGACTGTTGAGAACCAAAATGTTTATGAACAGTTCTGCTTGTAAGCAAGCCGCATGTGAAACGTCACTTGCTTTTTCTATGTTGTTTGAAAAATGTAACATATAAAGGCATAAACAATAGTGCTTATTGATAGATGGTTGAGGTGTTAAAGTGATGGCCAGACCTGAAAAATTTCTTTTCGACAACAAGAGTCAAGGGTTTAGTCACAACTCTACCTGCTAAGTTATTAATTTACAAAACACTTTCATTGATTACAAAACTAGTAGTGATAAATTCAAACTAAATATCTGCAATTTAGCCCCGGCTTAATTTTTAAAATAAACCAAAATATCTTCCCAATTACTAGTATATATATATATATATATATATATATATATATATATATATATATATATATAACAAATTATAACACCCTCTGTTGCCGACATCACAAGAGAGAAAGATAAAAAGGGAAAGGGGGGTAAAGAAAGAAAGATCAAAAGATGTAGAGAATTACTTGGCTACATAATAAACCATTTACATGGCAATTCGATAACGACAGTGGGAAAACTGCAAGTAAACCGAAAACAAGAAACTTCTATTTCGAAAAGAGCCGCGAAGTAAATTCCTTAGGGAGTTGGCGGATTACCTTTCTGATCTATAAGCTGACTCTTGGCGACAAAATATTTTATAGACATTATTTAAATACTCAATAATAGAGTGTCACGTGACGCTTAAACATCCTTCATAAAAGGGTCACTTCCGCGCAAATAGCAACTTCTACATTTCCAATAAACAAGATTGACACTGAGGCCATTATTCACCAAGAGGATCAAAACAAGTAGGCCCACTTTACATTAAGATTGACAAGAAAACATTCCGACCACCAGGACCAATGCATGCATTTCTATAATAACAATCCTTTATTTGATGTCAAGCGCGTCAGGAGTTAAATATGTGGGATTGTGAAGGTCTTGGCACAAGCGTATATCTTTAAAAGTGTTTCTTCCAGGATGGAGGTTATGAGTTGCTGCAAAAGAAATTAAATTTTTATAACCGCAATTTTCATAGAAGCAGACGACACTAACAAATACAGAGAGAACATTTGAATAACATAGAAAAATAAAATTAGTTTAATTTTGAAAGATTTTTTTTACTTGTCTTCAGCGAACTAAAATAACCTTGTTTATTCAAACATTTTTACCGAAAAAACTATTTTGTATTGAATATAAACTTGTTTTGTTAGTTTTCGGGAAAATCATGTGATCAAAATCCGCTTGTCGGCTGCAAAAAATGATGTAAAAAGTAATGTGTTTGTCTTATAATGATCCAGTTTCAGTATGCTTATATGTTTGTTACAATAACTCAACAAAACATCACAATATTGCGCAATAGCGGTAAAAGGTGAAGGCGAATAAAACAATTTCCCCTACAATCTGACTCCACCTTCTCAGTAATGTTTAAAGTGTCTCCAGGTCTGATAACTTCTACTTATAGGTTCGTTTCTTTAACAAGAAAATAAGAGGAATTAATAGAAAGGAATCTTTGGTCTGTCGTCACCCAACACTCTTTGATACGGAGCATACCAAGAGGTATAACTTTGTAACAATCGATATTATTGTGCTCCGGTCTCTGTTGTTGACTATGTTCACCATAGTTTATGAATATAGAATACAGCGCAGTACGTAATCTGTTCAATGAAACAACGTTAAAGATTAACACTCACGAGTCAGGCACTCTACTGAATCTGACTCTATCGCCAATACCACCAGCGGTTGTTGCGTAATTCTTCAGTCTTCGATATCAAAGGCTGGCTGCGCATATTCGGGAAAAACAGAGTGGCCTTTATACACGTCGTATTGAATATTTTGAGCCTTCTGATTAGTTAAGCCTCCTATTGTTGAACTATAAAATGAGTCAGCTCATTTTGGCTGGCTCACTAGTATACCAGGGTACCCAAAAACTCCAACATCTGTTAGTAAAATGTTGGTGACGCCTCTCAAGGGCAAGTTATCGATGCGAATTTATTAAATAAAACGCATACTTTTATCAAAATTAAAAAAGGGAGCAACACACAAGTAAAGGTCAACATTTGGGGGTTTTAATTATTTAAATACGAAGCCCTATTAATGTATTTTATTTAACCAAACATTGGCTTAATTATTTAAGTCCTTAATTCGATATAATCTATCATTGTGTATTAGGTATCGGTTCACGAACAGTCTAAAACAACAACCGCAAAACACATTTTAATAATTTAAATGCTTTGAACCGTTCTATACAACTTCAAATTAAATGTGTTTTAACAATTTGTCGTGTCTTTTGCTTTGTTTAATTGTTTCCGATAAGTAAAATAACTTATTCAAAATTGATATTTCTCTATCTAAAAACTTGCTATTGTTATTTTACTAGTAAAAATCAAAATGCCATTTTCTGTTGAAGGGCTTTTCTTTTTAGACGTGCCGGACGAGCCACAATTTTGACACGTGTACGACAAAAGAAATAAAATAAAGAGAAGTAAAAGGACCGAAAAGACGACCACATAAGTTTTACAGTAAAAAAAAAAAGGTTTTACTATATGTCAGTGATTATTGCTAGTCGCGAAATAGATAGAAAAACAAAGGCTTACCAAGTTAGAAATACTTCAAGATAACTTCAGTCTGGGGTTGCTGGGTTTTTGTGATATAGTTTACATGTCAGGTCAGCGAATAGTCGTAAACGGACTGCTCTGAAGCAGATTTCTGTAAAAGATGATTTTGCCAGTCAACTTGCTTAATTTTGGTACCAGCCAACGAATAAGATTACCCGTATTACTTGTAAGGTCATCCGACCACATCAAATGACCCAGAACTCGGAGAAGTTTCATTCATAAAAACAGATTCTCTTAACACCATAAATACTGAAAGAGCGATGCCAGCTACTGGACTTAAGAAATCTATTTTCCTGAAATTTGTTTTAAGAGAAAGATTCTATAAATTTCAACAGATAGTAGTACTGACTGCTTGATCAATAAATGTTTCCTTATTAGGATACGGCTGATATTACCGTTAACATTGTGGATCTAAATCACTACACAGTTATACTGAACGGCGACATAGATTTGGTCATCATTACATATCAATGAAGCTCTCTGCAGATATATCGTCATCTTTGTTATTATTATTATTTACTTTTTAGCTTTTGTTTCTTCTTCATTTGTTTATTGTTCAGGGTAACCTTCAGGGATTTTCGAATCGAACACTTTATTTACGTGGATAGATTGTTCTCTCTAATATGTCCCTGTTTACTGACACTAAAATGTGATCACTCTGAAGTCAAGAAATAAGAAGATGAAATATAATTAAAGAGATTATCACTCTATCCTGAAGGTAAGCATATCATTTATTCAAAGTGCCATTAACCGCCATTCGTTATCATATAATGAATAGAGATTGATTGATCTTTCTTCTCGTACATGCCAAATGTCCATAAATTGTACGGATTATTTACTGTCTCTTATTACCGCCATATTCATTTTTCCCAAATCTATTTTGGGGACATTGTTAAGGCCATTTTTATTATGTTCTCGCCTTCCTAACGTTTCAATGTTTATTTTAAAATTTTTTCGTGATCTCTGTTACCTTCTCTTGAAATTCCTAAAATTGTATTCCGATCAATCAGTAAATTTAGATTGTCTTGTTCCTCTTTGTTCATAATATCTTTGAGACATGGCAGTCTCGATAAATCGGCAGATAAGAATAAATGTTAATTATGATACTATTATATGTATATAATGGATGTCACAGCAAAATTGTCCAAATCGTGTAACAGTAAAATTGCCCATTTGTTAGATTAAGATTTGAACCGTTTTATCATAGAAATAATTAAAGATATCTTACTGGAATTCTCCGAGGTTTTTATAACACTATTGGTCTCTACTATGAACAAGAAGAATGTATTTAGCTCTAAGTTGAAAGGATGATCTCTTTTGCGGTTGTGACCTCCTGATCAAGTTTTTCTCTCTGCTGTCCCCTTTTTTAAAAACTTAATCACCGTTCTCTTGATGGATTTTGAATGAAATTTGAAAATGGAAGCCAGAGTATGAATGTTGGTATCATTAGTGAAGGCCTGAATGATATTTTTCTTTCCACCATTGCTCAGTTGGGAAGACGACTTAAAAACTAAAGAAGAGAAATAGGAGAACAGTAGATAGCGAGTGATATTACATCTAAGGTTTTGCAGATTAAAGTTGGCTGGAAAACATGGGCCCGCAAGAGAGATCCACAAGTGAGAAGTGCGAAAAAAGAATCTGTTCGCATAGAATGTATGGTTACATCTAGCCTGCTCAAATGCAAATTGATGAAACCTCTTCGCCAATCTAGTACTGCAGTTAAATTCAAAGTGCCTATGCACTATTGCGAAGATCCTATCCGAACAATTATCATGAAAGTATAAAAAGATATAAAAGGCAAAGAGAGGAAACCTTACGGTAAGTTAGTGAAATCGAGGTGGCAGATCAGAGCTAATAATATGATTCTTCTTTTGATTTTATAAAGGAGCTCTAGATAAATAGCGGATGTATATATATATATATTGCATAATAGAGTAATCCAAAATTGCCTCATGAGTATAGACTATTTCAACTAACGTCAATGCGTTAGCATTTTTTTGACTCAAATAGTGAACTGATTCTGTGTTTGAAATTTATAATTAAATATTTAAAAAAGATAGCAGCTGAAAAATTGATACAGGGCAAACCAAACAAAACGCCGGAGTGGTGGTAAGGGGAAGGCGGACGTTGTCTGGTTTAAATGAAAAAAGGCTACACAAATTCGACCCAGCTATTAACCCTAACACCCCAAGTTGATGTTATGAAACATTTCTGATGGGGAATTAGAGGATGGCCAGAAAAAAGAAGTAAAAAAAACGAAATTATTAATTAGTAGTTATATAACAAAAAAAAAATTATGACCATTAAAATTTACCAAAATATTTAAAAATATTTTTTCTTTTCATTTTAGTTATGAATATTATTTTTTTAGTAATAAAGAGAGATTACTTGTTCTTTTTTATACAAAAAACAAAAAAATATCGTAAATTACTTTAAAAATAAACGTAAATTATATGAAGATCACCCTTGATGCATCTAAAATGTAAGATTTAACTACAAACGCTGGTATAAACAGTGACGACTGGGAACAGACCAGTTGGCAAGCAGGGAATAGACCTGGTGACGGTTGGAGAGACAATTGGCATCCCGGAAAGACGGGTAGTGGGGCAAGTTGGGTTAGCTACCCAAATTGTATGCTCCGCTAGGAGCAACCCCAAAATACTACGACGTACCTAAGTGCATCATATCCCCGGGGGATCCCGAGAAGGAGGGCGTAAGAGATCCCAAACAGGACGGATTTAATGAAATCGAACCAGGGAAGAAATTGAATCGAATTAACTTCGTAAAAGCTGGAGAGAAGATACAGAAAAAAAGGAGAGAGAGAGAGAACGAGCCTGTTATCTTCCGCAGACGATTGGCAGTTGATAGTGGACCTAGAGACCCAGCTGAAGTTCCCCAGACACATAGACGTAACATCGCTAAGACCAGATCTGATATTGCACTCCGACAACACAAAGCAGTGCATTATTTGGGAACTGTCTGTGTCATGGGAGGAATATATTACACTAGCTAATGAGAGAAAGAGGTCCAAATACCAAGATCTGGTCGAACAATGTCGGCAAAATTCATGGAAGATATACTATGACCCCGTAGAAGTTGGTTGCAGGGGCTTTGCCGAACAGTCGTTGTGCAAAGCCCTATCAACAATAGGCATAGTGGGGGAAGTTAGGGCGAGAGCGCCGAAGGACATTACCAAAGCAGTTCTAATTGCGTCAAAATGGATTTGGCTTAAGAGATCAGAGCCATGGAAGAAATA
Organism: Acanthosepion esculentum; assembly: GCA_964036315.1. NCBI lineage: Eukaryota > Metazoa > Mollusca > Cephalopoda > Sepiida > Sepiidae > Acanthosepion > Acanthosepion esculentum. The sequence continues at coordinate 47,454,018 of OZ038495.1, read as the reverse complement.
GTGAGGACATTAAGGGAAATCTCAGAATCATAATTAGGAGACGTGTTATACGTGATAAGGGAATATTAAGACAATATATTAAGTTAGGGTAGTCGAAATGTTATGGATAGTGGTTGAGAATCGTTGGAATATGTGGGGGCATGGATAGGAAGTTTTTTTTTTACTTTGCTTTTCGGTTACTGATTGGCATTATTTTATTTTATTGATTTATTTTTTGTTAGCGCTTACTTGCGGTTTTATTTAAATATTTAAGCCTAGTTGCATATTCATTATGAATGGAATGGGGGAGAAACATATAGTTTCGTAGTAATAATAATCTCGAAATTTAGTGAGTTGATACTACAAGGAAACCAAAAAAGTTCTGTCCGTTTTTAAAGGAAAAAAAGAAAACGCTTCACAGTATGTGTAACTTATATTTAGTCTTCGAAGTAATCGCCATTGGCATCCAGCACCTTCTGCCAACGTGTCTCCAGTTGTTCAATGCCGTTGCGGCAGAACACGGGGGGTGTTGACACAAAGAAGTCCGTGAGGGCTTTGCGCAAGTCTGCTTCATGGGTGAAGGATTTCCCACGAAGATGATTATCCAGGGAGTGGAAGATGTGGTAATCGGATGACGCAAGGTTATTTGAATAAAGTGGATGGCACAAAGTCTCCCACCTAAGTTGCTGTATGGTATACCTGACCACTCGCGCGACATGCGGCCTGGTGTTGTCATGGAAGAAAAGCACACCTTTGCGATTCACCAGTTCTGATCCTTCTGGCGCAATGCCTGCTGCACACGTTTCAATTGCTGTGAGTATAGGTCTCCAGTGACCGTTTGGCCCGTTGGTAGCAGTTCATAATGAACCACTTGACGACGTGTCCACCAGACACAAAGCATAATCTTGCGTGGGTGCATAGGCGGTCTTGCGGTGTGAGGGACAGGCATCCTGAGGAGACAACCAATGTCTGGGATACTTGGGAGTTTCGTACAGAACCCACTTTTCATCACTGGTAAGCACCCGATTGAATAAGGATGCGGTACGGTAGCGAAAAAGCAGCGATATGCAGGCTGCCACTAGTTGTCCCTTGTGGACCTCCAACAGCGTTTGCGGAACACACTTGCTCAGTTTGTACGTCTTACCTAGGTGGTGCATCGGAAACGTTGAACTGTCTTGCAAGTTCTCCACACGTTAGACTACTGTCCGTTTCAATGACCGCCTTCAGGACTTCGTCATTCAAGACCTGTGGTCGTCCATTGCGAGGCCCATCATGGAGAGACAAATCTCCCTACTTGAATTTTCGAAACCAACGCCTTGCAGTACGTTCATCCACAGCACTATCCCCAAACATATGCGGCGACTTGATGCAGCTGCTGATAAGCCCACTTTGAAGTCGTAAAGCAAACAGCCCCGAACGAGATCTCTAGACACTTCCATCCTTCTCACAGCTGCCCGGCTTATAACTGATGGCCGGGCACGTTGCGCGTGTTTTTTATAACGTCTGATGTTCCTACTTCCGGCTGTCCGAATTTGAAAACAATTGCTACACGCATTTCGTATATATTTCAACTTCATTCAATGACTAATAAAAAAACGGACATAACTTTTTTGGTTACCTTGTAGTAGTAAGTTAGTAGATTTATTTTGAGGGATATGTATCAGATTGTAAATATGTGTATAGGTTACTTAATTGAGTAGATAGCATTATTATTTATTTATTTATTTATTGTTATTAGGCTATCGAATTATTTTAGTCGTTAAATGACAAAACGTGTATACAGGGTTTGATTCTTTACTGAGGCTTCTATGGTTATATAGCTCTTGCGTACAAAAACATACAAAATATACAAACGCAAAGATGACAGCAACCATATTAACAACAATAACAATGATAATAAACTAGATAAAAACAGACTCAAAATAGTACCTACTGACTCCGTAATAAAACAATTTACCCAATCTCAACAACATAATATAAAGTAATTACAACCACATCCAAAACTATTATGAATTTTTATGTGCGTTTCTTAAGTTTAAAATGATGAACAATTAATGCTCATGCCTAGAAATACTTGTTAAAAAATAAAATCTTTGCATTTGACTTGATAAAGTTCCTCAGGGACACGTTTTCCTTTTCTTTTTATTCATCTCTCTCTCTCTCTCTCTCTCTCTCTCTCTCTCTCTCTCTCTCTATATATATATATATATATATATATATATATATATATGGATATAGATAATACATATGCAATCATATATCTAAAATATAAATATATATACATACATACATACACATACATATATGTATAAAAAATAATTCCAAGAGGATAGGATCCAGTAGAACTCAATGTGCATCTGTCTCTCATCTTCCGAGATTTAAGATTTTATCGTCTATTGTGTGTGTATGTCAGCAAGAAATGTATACACTCTTCCGGTGGACATTTGAAAATATGCATATTTTTATCACTTAAACCGTCTTTGCCTCTCTTTTTTAAAACCTCTCTGGTAAATTTTAATCCCCCCTTCATCTTTAGACCTTCCTATTCTTCTCTCGTCTGTTAACCCTCCCTTTGGCTTTCATTCACTTTAGCATTCACCCCACACTCTCATACATACACTCTCCCAAAATTTTATTTTCTATTCCCGGAGATGTTTTTTCTGTTTTCTTTTTGAATTTGTAGGTCTGATGAATTGGATCGTATTTACGATTCCAATGGAATAACTTATGACCATGGAATATTAGTGTTTAAGTCATTTTGTTATATATATATATATATATATATATATATAATGGTGGACTCTCCCGTAGTATTCGAGGGTCAAGCAGCTCAGTTCCTAGGAACCGATAGCCCAGACACAAGCACATATGATTTGATTATAGTGGTGAAGGCAGAACCAACCACACTTTTTGAAGGGCCGAATACAGAGACCTGGTGCACTACGTAACACAAGGTCCCCAAACCCTCCGCAAGTTTCGAATTCAGAGTTGTCCTTCGCCTAGACCAGTTGCCATCCAAGGCTATATAACCCAGTCTGCTATTAACCCATAGCTTAGAAGAAGAGGATCCATACCTTTCCCAAGGGTATTAGCAATGTAATGAATTCGACTGGAATTCGAACTCGGCTCTCCGAATCCTCAATCCGAACCGCTATCCACCGTGCCTCCTGTATAGTATTTATGAAGCAAATACATGTCTTTTCATTATATATATATATATATATATATATATATATATATATATATATATATATATATATATATATATATATATATATATATATATATATATGTCATTCACAGACAGTACTGTTTCGCTGTATCACAGCTCCTCAGTGCGACTAGACTTCCGAATGCCTCAAGCCAGGGTTGAAACACAACTAATTTCGTGTCAGCCAGAGCTATCTTCACTCGGTAGAGTTACACAACTAAATCTAGCGTATTGTTTTTACAAAAGTATACAAATGCCAATCAGCTAAAGTGCTCCATTCATTTTACTGAAGAGCTTTGCATTAGTGCAGGTGGCTATTGTTTATAGAATTAGCTTATCACTCAACAGTGCTCAATTGAAATGTATTTTCAAGAGCTAATATATATAAAAGAGCTAATATATAATAATATATATATATATAAAAGGCATCTATTTGCCCCATAAATACTATTCCCTATCAAAAATGTTATTGTAAATACTTAAAATAAAAAAAAAATATATTACATGCGTATATTCACACAGGATATGTCTCTTATAAATATAATTATATACTGAAAGTTTTACGGACATTGACTGGTTATTACACAGCAAACACTAATGAAATCTCTCATTCATATTTATTCCAGATAAAATGGATTTTAAAATCCAGTAGACAATCTATTTTTCTTATACAATGACTTAGGTTACGTTCTTCGATCCATATTGGAATTTTAAGTTATATTTGTGGAGTAATTCATAATTATTTCTACCACGTTATATGTATACAAGTATATATATATATATATATATATATATATATATATGTGTGTGTGTGTGTGTGTGTACACACACACACACACACACACACACACACACACACACACACACATATATATATATATATATATATATGTCTGTGTTTTGAACGTGTGTGCGAAAGAAGAAAAGAAGCATATTCGTCGTTGGTTCATTTTTGTTGCTTTACTTTGTATTTTTAAAAATTCTGCACTGCAAGATAAAAAAAAATAGTTTCTTATACAGATTGGCTTTTCGAACGAATCTTGTAATCAAGGAAAGTGCCATTGGTAAGGGTAGAAACCATTGATCTTTTATTTTTTGATCGACTTCAAGTTTCGAACTGCATCTTAAACTTATGAAGTTCTTTTCTGCAAGATTTTCGAGGTTCAACGATGTTCACAAAACATTTTGCTGGCATTCATGTAGATTTCTCTTCATAATTCGGAAAATTGATTTACTACCTGTCTTTGAAGTATACAAACATATACATGCGTGTAAAGAGCTACGTATATTTATTTCTGTGTAATAGTTCACACACACATACACACACACACATATATATATATATATTGATTGATTGGTTGTTTGATTGATTGACTTTTTACAACTCACTTACCTTCTGCAGGATATTTAAAGGCAGAAAATATTTTTAAATTTTAAGAAATTTTGGGAGATCATAATGATTTTATTGATACAAGTTTAACTAATTAAACCATAGCTGTGGGAAAAAAGGTGGATTCATACCTTTCCCAGGTGTAATTTCGACTAAGTGAATATAAAGAACCCGAATTGAAACTCAACTTACCGATTTCAAATTCCGAACAATTATCCATTACACAACCCATCCATGCAAGCTTGAAGCAAATAATATTCCCAACCATTCTTTTTGTTTTTATTCACGCACGCACACACACACGCACGCACGCACACACACACACACATATATATATATATATATATAAACACGTGTGTCTGTCTGTGTGTGTGTGTGTGCACGTGCATTGAATTTGAACCCTCCTCTCAATTGATATGTATTTACGATAAAAATATTTTGATTTAAGGGTGAAACGATCGATCCTGCCACAATGAGTATAAATGCAAGACTAATGTATGCACCAAGGCACCTGCATACGCGCACAAAAGCACACATACGCATGAAAGCACACACATACATGCAAGCACACACATATATTTGGTTGAAATACAAGTTCGTAGCGTTTTAAGTGAATTTCAAAGACAATATTCAGTTAATTGTTCATTGATTTATTCAATGGCGCGTGTGCTATTTTCTTTGACAATATTTTCTAACTTTGGGCGGCTTCTTGATTCTATCCACCCAGGACTTGGTATCTTTCTGGGTGATAGATCAGTTAAAGTGGTTTTTACAGGCTTCAAGATAATTGAAGCTATTCCCATTAGTGGGATGTTATACGAAACGAAATAAGTCACAATCCGAAGATACAATGTAAGTTGGGTGTAATAGGTCATCTTAGCAAGTTAGTGCAAATTTCTACCAGGTCTACTAAGAGACGTGAGTTTTAGCGTTGTGCTGATGGTACAAAACAGCTTTCCGATTGAGGCATTCCAGATACCTTTAAACGATGGCTGCCTTTAAGCTGTCCAACTGCAAAAGGTTCTCGTCTAAATTCAACGTCTGATTTTCGAAAAAAACAAACAAACCTAGAAATAGATAAAAATATAAACTCCCTTTCCAATCCCACCATATACACAGTATCGCCTTTTTCAGATGCAAACCGGCTTTTGGCGTGAATAACGGTGAGTCATTTCCTTTTTCCAATTGTTTTACATAATTTTCACCGATTGGGGTCGTTCTTTTAGAAAATGTCTCCTTTTGTTACCTTTGAGCAGATAATCGGAGATAGAAATGCGAGCCTTTAATTTTCCCCCGCTAAATCGTGTGGCTAACAAACGTCATAGCGATTAACGTATCCAAGTATTTTAAAATGCCATAAAATGACCATATGAAATAAGTAGAGTTCCGATACCCGTGTCGTGTGACCTGGATTATTCTCAGACACCAAGATCAAATTGTCCACGAATAGCTTACGAACAGTAATCTCAGCGATGGCACAATAAACTCCCCAGAAACTGCATATATCTTATTGCTGTTTTACAGATTTGTTTTCTTTCCGGAAATAAAAGATCAGCAAATGATAAAAATACATTTAATTTACCTACATTTTTCGTTTTTAGTATGTGAAATTCCTTTTAATCCGAAGTTCTCGACACCATTCACTCATTTTCCTCCAGAAGTGCATCATGAACAGGTAGAAATTCTTCTCCTCCACCACTATTCCCTTTTTTAATTTAGTTTATTGAAATTTGAAGGTGAATACAAATTTTAATCTTATTTTACCTTTATTTCTATCTCGATTTCACCACCTGTTTATCTTATAAAAATTTAATGATTATATTATTTGAATTATTTTTCTCTTTAATAACGCTCTATGCAAAAAATAACCCGAAAACTAAAAATGTATGTAGTAGACTAATTCATATTGTAAAGTAAAATTTGGTTGAGTATAATAATTATGACAATGTAAAGAGTTTAAATCGGTTGAGTATTCTGATATATATTAGAAAGTCCGTTTCATAAAATACTGTAGTGCTTTTTTACATTCCATGAATAATTGTCTCCTTGCACATAATGTTTTCATTTTAGAAACATTAACCTAATCAAGCTAGGAGACCGTTAAAATTCAAATTCTACGATTCAACGGAATTCCATTGGCTGGATTTAACTCTACTTAGTTTATATCACTTCTCCCTTCCCTCCCCACTTTTTCCTCTTATTTTTCTTTTCCCTCTCGCTGTTACTAATCACTTAGATTCCGTTCATTCTCTAGATGTAAATTCTTTTATACCTTTTATGGGAAACGTTTCAATGACTAAAGTGGAAGGTTGGCTTCTATAACTACATTTCTGGATAAAATATTTAAGTAGCATCTGATTCCCCACCTGATGAAACGTTAAAAAGATTTTTAGCTTTGAAACAAGATGTACAGTTTTGTAGCGGGTATGTGAATGTTCTAATGTAATACTGCATAATAAATAAATATTTACGGCTCTACTTTTGCATTGAGCCGTCTTTTAAATTAATATTTTGAATGATGAAATCTTACTCTTCGTTCCTTTACATATTATATATATATATATATATATATATATATATATATATATATATATATATATATATATATATATATATATATATATATAGCTTGTACATAGCAAAGTTTTATTAAAAGGCTAGCTTAACGTTTTTATTACTTTTTCCAGTTTGCTTTCAATTTGACGTACATACGAATCAAATTTATTAAGTTCATAAAGTTTTTGGTTCGAGTCTCTTCAATCATCTCTACTCAATGTCAGGAATATTAATGTTATTAGTGCAGTAGACAAAAATCTCTTATTAGACTCATCCCAGCAGTTTAGAAACAATACATTTTTAATTTTAATATAATTGTATCCTATACAAGTGATGTCCTCTTTTTTAAATAAACTTGACAGCAACAAAGAAAAAAAATTAAATCTTTTTAAACATATTTTAAAATATTGTTCTCTTGAGCGAAAGTTATTGTTTTATGCGTGATTTACCAATTATATAATGACAGCTTCGAGTATTTCTTGACTTTTGGTTGACAATGAGAACTAGTATTATTGCATAGTATTAAGTATTATCTATTAATATTTTTATGTTAGCTAATATTTATTGTTTAATAACACTAAGTTTCCGTAAGTAGCTTAACCTACGAGAGAATGTGATGGTTGTGTGAACACTTTATAAATTTAATGTTGTTTATTTTTGTTATTTTTGGTTTGTACAATCTGCTATGAATTCATAAAGAACATTTTCAGGACCCATTTTATTGGTAGTTATTATTTTCAATGTTTTTCAAATTTGTGTAAGAATTTATAAATCCCAGGTATTTATAGTCATTATTCAGCGATATGCAACGGCGAATTATATTATATTTTTAGGTCATTCTTGAACAATATTTATTGCGAAATATAAGTCTAGTTCCAAGAAAGCCAGTCCTCCACTACCCATAAAGTGTTGGTGTCTTGGCAATTTTCTCATGCTTATATTATGGTGAAGGCAAGACCGGGGAAACTGGATTATACAGTGTGGGACAGCATATGTATGAGGAGAAATGGTTATATATATATATATATATATATATATATATATATATATATATATATATATATATATATATATATAATTAAGTAATTCATTGAGTCTGGAAGAAACCTCAACAGAATGCAGAAAGCACTGGACGGCCGTTTCGTCCTATATTTGGGACTCATCAGCAGTGCGCATGCACTACCGAGAATTGAAACCCTGAGAGTTAAGTTATCAAGCAAACATCATACCAACTGTTCCAACGTGCCACGGTGACGAAGAGGTAGCAAATCAGACTCAACATAGCGCCGATAGCTCACATATTCCGTGGTGGAACTTAACTGAAATTCTCTGTAACCATAAGACTGTGCCCCCTGGAGCCATGACTACTATCACCAAGCCGCACAAACTGAAGCATTGAAGCAACTCAACTGTTAGGGTTTCAATTCTCGGTAGTGGACGCGCACTGCTGATGACTCCCAAATATAGGAGGAAACGGCCGTCCAGTGCTTTCTGCATTCTGTTGAGGTTTCTTTCAGACTCAATGAAAGGTATGGATCCTCTTCTTCAACCTCAACTATTTGTAAATAGCAGGACAGACCGGATTCTTTAGCCTTGGATAGCAAGTAGCCTACCGCAGAAAGAAATGGCAACCTACTGCGCGAAAAAACTGCCTCGTCTGTCATGAAATATACATGATCACCTAAGCGTGTATCCCGCATGGAACATAACTGAACCGTGGACATTTATCCTTGTCAGTCTAATGCCTTTTGAGTTGAATATTGTTGTATGTAACCCACTTTTCATCACCTGTTAGATACAGTTGAGAAATATTTAGTCAGGTTCAACAAAAATGGAAATTACTTATGATTCAATCTCATATTAAAATACATTTTCTCGGGCCCCAGAAAATAATAATAAAGAAATCCGACTCAAAACTATATGCAGCGTTAAGCGAATTCAAATTCCAGGCAACAGATACATATGCAATTATCAACGTCCAGAAAATAGGTTAATGTTTTCGAGTTAGGATTTTACGTAATCTTTTACTTTTTTGTGCTAAATAATCTTAATATATGCACTGTGCTTTCGTTGATGCTAATTTTAACGAACGACAACCTCAAATGAACAACGAGCAAACGCATCCAATCAATTACTTACAGAGAAGTTAACATTCAGTGTAGTTTATAATAAAAAGTTTACTAATAGACTGGAAGGCATCAAATAATCACATTTCATTAACGTCTCTGAATTCAAGAAATTGAACAGCTTTTAAGTTTATATAAGTTTTGTTTTGTTGCTTTTTTTTGCTTTGAATTCAGAAGGGAATCAAAACAATTTAGGATTAGCAAATCGTTCTGTTTGTTCACAATAAAACTTGACTAATTGCCCTTGAGAATTAAATTATCTACTTCAGCAGATTTCACTCAGTCACGATAGATTTTTTGCTAATCTTTCTTCTTGAATCTGGAACAATCTCAATGAAAATGCAGGATTCTATGTAACAACAGCAGCAAAGATAACAAAAAACAGCAAACATTTACTTTCGAAAAGGGAGGAGGAAAATTCTCTGGACAGAAAAATGTTTCTTGTATATGTTTTTTTTAAGCTTAACTTACTAGAGTACAAGCTGAAAAATAGTAAAATCTTCCAATAGTAATGTTTAACATACATGGGATTTGTATCATGAGAAGCCCTTAAATTTAGACGAGATGTTCACCTCGACGTAGTGTAATGGTTAGCAAGCTTCTTTTGCTCGATCAATTACGACTGAATAGTTAGTTCGATCCTCACTACTGGGTACCCTATACTTTCGGCCTTGTGCCACATCTTTGAAAATGAACTTAAATGTATACTTATTTATATTATTTACATTGTTCTCGCTGTTGTCCTCATCTTTATTGCCATATTCACGACGTTTCGGCCGTTTTACGCTCCATTTTTCTTCAGGACACATGGACCAGTCGATAAAAGCGTTTGTTCGATCCAGTGACTTGACTCAAAGAGGTGTGAGTTCAATACCTGGCTACTGCAGTGGTGAACAAAAAATTGAATTAAAGGGAGATAACTAAGGCACATGGAAAATGCTTGGCACAGGGAACTAACACAATCTACCCCGGTGAACGAAATAAAGGGTTCAGATGGAAATTCCAATTACCTGAAGAATTCCGGAGCGTACAACTGCCGCAACCTCGTGAATATGGCAATACGAATGAGGACAACAGTCCGAACAATGTAAATAATGTAAGTAATTACAATACCTTATCTCAGAAATATAGACAGATAGTATATTTATGCGGGCTTTCATTACTTCTAGACAAATGTGTCTTAATACCACTAGTATACATTACTAATATACTATACTAGTATAGTAAAACACCATTTAGCATATTAGATAAGGAAATTGAACATAGAATAGGCGGCTTTAGGGATAGTTTCACCCAAATCCACAAACTGATACAAAGCCAAAACATAAAGCTAATAGCACGAGCGACGTTCTTAAATAGCCTTGTGATATCACGACATTAATATGGATGTCTTTCAAGGTGCCAAATCTTTTCAGAAATATCTATAAAACCGCATTCTCAGATCAATTGTTAAAGTAATTCGAGCGAGTGTAGCCTGTGTATCTCGGCAAAGACCATGCTTCTTCGAATCTTGTGGAATCGCACTACAGAACTGTACTAAATAACCGAAAGCACATTACTTGAGGACTATCAACAGCAGCAACATCTAAAATAGATATCATATACAACTCGAAGAGAAAATGATGACATAATGAATATGTTGACATTCCACACTACTGCAAATGCAAGGTGAGGAAAGAGCAATAACAGCTACTGGACTTAAGGAACAATTTTTCCTGAAAATTTGTTTTAAGAGGAAGATTTTATAAATTTTAACCGAGAGCAGTATTTACATTATTTACATTAATTGGACTGTTTTCCTCATCTTCATTGCCATATTCACAACGTTTCGGCCGTTGTACGCTCAGACCTTCTTCAGGTGATTGGAATTTCGATCGAACCCTTCATTTCGTCCACCGGGGTAGATTGTTCTAGTTCCACGTGCCAACCCTCTTCCGGATGTTTCAGGTATTTCCCTCAAGGACACATGGCCCAGTGGATAAAGGTGTTGGTTAGATCCAGTGACTATCCCCAAAAGAGTTGTGAGTTCAATACCAGGTTACAGCAGTGGAAAACTAAAACTTGAAGGGTTGATTTAAAGGGAAAATAATAATAATATTTTTTTTTTCGAAAATGCATTGCTATTAATATTTTTTAAATTTATTGCTGGTAATATTTAAAAAAATATCTTCCTGGTAATATTTATTTCTTTTTTGTCAAAAATGTATTGCTGGTAATATTTTTTTCCCAAAAATGTAATGTTGGTAATAATTTTTTCCAAATATGTATTGCTGGTATTAAAACCTATTTTTACAATTTCATAGTTTTTTGACCCCAGTTTTGCGTTTAATCATTTGTCTAGAGCTGGGAGTGTAACCGGTGCTGCCGCCCCGGGTCTGGGTGGACCTAGGAATACCAGCAATTAAGAGGTGATTCTACTCTCCTCAAAACCTCCTGATCAGTGGTGACCTTGCTGCCGGATGTAGTTTATCGGATGTAGTTTATCGTCATACCCAAGACGCTTCGTTGGGCGGATTGTCTTACTCCTCTGAAGAAATGCAGTCTGCGTATTCTGAAGACCAAGCCGACAGGACGTTAATTTATTAAGAATAAAGAAATGTGTGCTGGACTGTTATATATTTACTCACCTTTATGACAGTGGACTCTAGACAAGCTTTTTGGAGCTTAAGAGATTTGAAGCGCCAATGATGTTGTCCTACCGACGGATTCTGATAACATAGACAGAAAAAAATATGAATAACGAGATTTTTTTAAAGAAAACTGGAAACTACAAGCGAATGAATCATGGCCTTATCTTGCTTGGAACTTCGTAAACTGGTACTGCAGATTCACTAACTGTACGGAAAATTAGAAACCACTTTACTTGAGGATTTTCAATAGCAGTAGCAACTAAAATGGATAGCATATGTAAATCAAAAAGAAAATAATGACATGATCAAAATGTTGAAGCTGAAAAGCTAGTTCAAGCAAAATGTTAAGAAGCCCACAGGAATAATAGAAAGAACGAAAACAATTATTCAATTTGAGGAATCTATTAAAAAAACTGTTTTACTAAAATGATTTTATAAATTTCAACTGAAAGTAGCAGTGTTCGCTCGGTCAGTGAATCCTGAATGTGTCCTTATAAGGTAATGGCTAATATTATCAACTTGTCGTCTGGACCGAGTTGTCAGATAACAGGAATCCGTTAATAACAAATGTATTTTTCAATTTATATTGAGGTAAAATTTATATTTTTCACTATCATTCATCGTAAGTTGTTTCAATAATATCCACTTTATTTTAGCGTGAATTTTTAATTATTTTTCTATGGGCCAAGTCGCTTCAGAACGTGGACGATGATGACACTCCACAACTTCTTATCTCTTTTCTTTGTTGTTTTAGCAATGTTTGTTTTTTCGCTATCTCTCCCATTCCCTGTTCTGCTACCCATTTACAGACGCTCATTAAAAAGGCTATTCGATGATTCCCCTCTGTCCCGTTTGCCTTCAGTGTTTCCTGTGAGTGTCTGCTTCTCAAGTCATTCTTCTTCATTACGTATCCTACAAATGTTAAGTATCTCTGATTCTAAGTATAAGTATCCTTTGTTTTAATTCTTCTCATTACTCACATCTTCTCTACATGGGATTCTAATCACCCTTCTGTAGAACTAATTTTATGTTGCCCCCAGATCTTTTCTTTCGTTGTGAAGGCATTGCCCAACATTCACTGTCATATAAGAAGGCTGATAACACATAACTTTTTAGCGATCGTTTTCTTTGTGTCTAACGAAATTTTCGTGTTTCTTAATACGTTGCTTAATTATGTGAAGGCATATTTCGCTGTTTTAATGCACCTTCAGAATAAACGTTTTTTGTGTTGCAACTTATCAAACGCTTCTGCATACTCTATAAAGTATACGCGCTTCTGTATTTGTAGTGGTCTTTCTGATATCATTATGTATAAACGTAATATACTTAACCAGCACGGTCGGGGAAGTTAAAAAATATTAAGCCATGCTCCAGAGGGTCTTCTCCCAGGAAAGTAACACCCACTTCGGGAGCGGTTTGGGTTTATTACCCAGCGTCTAAGGCATCCCCAAAGAGGAAGTGCCTAGGTGGCTTGGGCAATTTTTCCACTGTATTGACGGTCAATCTACTTTAAGCCTAGACCTTGTATCACATACGGTAGCCACGTGGGCGCGCATAATAATAGCCATTCAGTATAAAATTTGTATTCCTTGTTCCAGTGTTTTTGACGAAATTTCGCTGTTCTTGTCCTATTTCAGTTCTAATTCTGCTGTGCGCTCTATTCATCAAAATTCGTGTGATACGTTTCGTTATGTGACTAATTAGGCCGATTGCCAGAAGGAACTCGCATTCATTTGCACCCGATTTTTTCTTGGCAGCTTTATGATCTTCAAATGTATCACCATTGTTGTATATTTCATTTATCAATACTGTAATTCTGTATGGGCCGGGTGGTTAGAACGTTTGCATTCTGACCATGAGACCCGGGTTCGAATCTCACCATTGCCGATTTGCCAGGTAGGAGACTTCCCGATTTATCGGAATAGAGGGGTCGATCCCAGCGTGCAGCACATTTGGAAAGTGCATAAAAACCATACCACGGGTCGACCGAAGCCTTGTGAGTGAATCTGGGTAGACGGAACCCTTGGGGACCGTCGATAGCTGTGCAAGCACGAAGTCATAAGTCATCGTGGACGATGGCTTGAGCATGCTGGCCTTGTTCAAATGGTTTATCACGCTAGATAAAACGCTCTTTCCCAGAAACTGTAACAAATATCTGCTCAGTATAGTTGCAGTATAAACTACACGTGGGCTTTGTTGTTGGTGAATAAACACAAATGTTCCTGAGAAAGAGTCTGCAATAGGGTTTGTCTAGCCGCCCTAGTAGACGGGTATCCTCGAAAGCAAGTGGCCATCCATACTATACTATATTCTGTCATTCTGTCAATATCGAAATCGTCTAAGGTTGCTGCTTTATTCCTGTTTATCCTAGCCAGTCACTTCAGATTTTCAAATTTCTAGTCCTTCCATATCTTTGTTTATTGCATTTTTCCTCGGCAACCAACATCAATCGTTTGCCATCAGTCATGGCAAAATGGAAGTTGATTCTGAATGGCAAAAAGTGATCTAATAAAAAGAAGTCTCTTAGAAATCTAAGAACAAGATTAATGTACCATTATATTTACGTTGTTCTCTGTCAATAAATATTTCAAAGAATTTATTTAAATTATGCAAAGGACAGAATACCGATCCCGCACTTGATCCATCCGTCACTTCCTAAACAGTGACGAGAAAGAGTTTAAATCCTTTTTTTAATATACAAAAATATTTTTTTCATTTTATATCATTTCATATATATATATATATATATATATATATATATATATATATATATATATATATATATATATATATATACATATATATATATATATATATATATATATATATATATATATATATATATATATACATATATATATATATATATATATATATATATATATATATATATATATATATATATATATATATATATATGTTGGGGTTCTGCATGCAAAATATTGAAGGTATCTGTGATCTTCACTCTTAAATATAAAAAGAAACTTAGTGTGCCATTCTTTACATGTCAGTATACAATGCTAAAAATAAGTTTCATTTTCCAAAATCTAGTTATGTAATCATTTCATTAACTAATTTTCGTCGAATCTTATTTCCATAATGGCCATTTTATTTTTGGAAGATCTTCAATTATAAAGTGTTTTTTCTTCTCTTTGCAGGTCATGAATCGATTGCAAGAAAGAGTCACAAAACTCATGATTAATTACCGAATGCGTTGATTCAGAGTAGAAAAAGCAAAGAATTAAATCTTTCAGTTAATTGGTAGCATTTATTATTTATTCTATTAGTATAAATTAAGTGCGACTTTTATCATCAACCAATTAATTTAATATATTACTTATTGAAATGCGACTAGATTGATCCAAGGAAATTGTGTGTGTTGACAACTAAGATAACGCATAGTACTGATAATTTCTCTATATAAATATCAGTCTCCTTTGCTTTGTAACCCTCAAAATATGTCACGCAAAATTTCTATTCATTTCTAAGAGATTCGACCAGACACAATGTTCATATTTTTCATACACAGCCCAAACATATATCTGTTTAAAACGGTATAATATATATATATATATATATATATATATATATATATATATATATATATATATATATATATATATATACTTCAGTAATTACTGGGAGACCGCTGGTATTATATAAACGTTATGTATAAATTCAACCATGTAAAATTCATCGACAAAATGAACCAAGACTAAATTAATCTAGAAAGCAAGCAAGAAAGAAAAAAAGCAAGCAAGAAAGAAAGAAAGAAAGAAAGGGTGAAGAGATATTAAAACACGATCATGGAAACAGTCTAGCGACAGGTACGTCTATAATATCGTCTAGGTAACGATTATCGAGTTCGGTCCGATTTGCAAAGCATCACGGTCAGGCCTACAAATAAGCAGACTAATATAATATAGTACTTCTTTGAATTTCTATTACTTTGGAATAAGACAGTTGCCTTTTGAAAAATGCGTAGGCAAACTATGGCAAACTATTAGTCAGAAGACTGCCTGATATGTGGATTTCTGAATGGTGGATTGCCTGTGTTTTAGTTTTTGAAAATCGGGTGACGGCTGCTGGCGAAAATACTAAGCCAAGGAGTCAGCATGTGTTCCCTAACAATCTACCTCTCGCTTCGGCCTGAAAACGATTCTTCTACTATTGACAATAGTATAATAAAGCCAGATGAAAAAAAAGAAATTGTTATTCGTCGATGGAGTCTATGATGTAGCTTTGGTGTTTGAACAACTGAAGCCAGAGACAACACGGAACACAACATGTTGTTTTAAAAATAAACATCACCGATTCAATGTTGCAATAATAATGAAATTAACTTTTCATTATTATTACAACATCCTAAAAGCAATACAACACTGCTAAATGTCTATACTATTAGCTTACTACGCTTCAAGCATGAGCCTTGAATCACGGCAGGTTTAACAAAAAGTTTAGTGACAAAACACGTTCTGTATCAGAAAGCATGATACAAATACATACGAACAAGAAAAATAATATATTGTATTATATTATTATAAATTAAACGTGACTTTTCTTTGTGATATTTCCGTAGCCCAAAGCAAATGTTGCCAGTACGTTCGAACTAAAATAGTGAGCTTTTCTTTTCATACGCCATTCTTAATTATTTTGAAGACAAAAATGGACATGATAAAACACTGAATTTAAAGCGGTCTACACTTACTTTAAATATGCAATAGTAATTTTTACAAAGGTTATTAATAAATTTATACTATTTCCTTGCGATTAATGCGAAAGATACAATTCAAAGACATTTATATAATTGCAATACATTTAAAATGTTCATTGAAATGTTAGTGATTAGTTTTTAACTTTAAAACGCAAACCGACTCTTCATATAGAGAGGTTTTACAAAACCGTCAAAAGCCTGCCTTAAATAGGCAAACATCGTTTTTATTTTTCTACCATCTTGAACAGATATATGTTTAGGTTGTGTATGAAAAATATGAACATTGTGTCTAGTCTAATCTTTTAGGTATGAATAGAAACGTAGTGTGATCTATTCTAATGGTGACAAAGCAATTGAAATTGATATACATACATACAAACAAACAAAAACACATACATATATTATCACTATTTTTATTAATGCTTGCTTAAGGTTTTAGCACACAATGAATCTTAAAATAGGTACTCTTCAGTTCTCTATGTATCGATGTTACGGTTCCCTAGCTTGTTAATGATTTTAATATGTATATCGAGTATTGCTATGATTGTTAAACATTACAGCGAGGCTATAGTAAAGGTACTGGAAATCCTACAAAGGATTTATTGTTGGTGGGCACAGTCATAGCAATATGAGAGAAAGAAATTGACACTGTGTCCATGGAAGACCATTCTAGTAAAGGAAAGTGGGAAAAAATGAAAAAGCAATCAATTGCAAGACAATGTATGGCTATCATTGATAGTAGAAACCCAAGATGCGTGCTGCAAATTGAAGATGTCAAATTCAATTTTGAATATCTGGGAATTCATCACAGATGAAGGAAAATATAACACAGTAATCCGAACAACGTTTTGGAATAGCAAAATCTGTTTCAAAAGCTAAAAAAAGTATTAAGAAATAGAAAGATTTCGTTATAAAAAAAAAAAATTCTGTCTATATTTCCGGGATGAGGCATTGTAATTATTTTCATGGGCCAGTGGATAAAAGCGTTGGTTTGATCCAGTGACTTGACCCAAAGAGTTGTGAGTTCAATATCTGGCTACTGTAGAGGTGAACAAAAATTTGGAGATTTGAGTTAAAAGAAGATAACTGACACTGAGATATCCGGAAGAGGCCTGACACGTGGCACTAGAATAATTTACCCTGTGGACGAAATAAAGGGTTCGATTCGAAATTCCAATCACCTGAAGAAGACCGAGGCGTACAACGGCCGAAGCGTCGTAAATATTGCAAGAAAGACGAAAACCACAGACCGAACAATGTAAATAGCGTAAATAAAGAAAAAATGTTTTATCAATCCTCCTGTATGACAGTGAATACTGGACAATTTCCTCATAGATGACGAGAAAACTTGATGCAACAGAGATGTGTTTCTACAGAATGATGCTGAGAATACTATTGCTGAAGTATGTATCCAGCAAAGAGGTTTTAAGGAAAATGAAACTAAAAAAAAAAATAATGTTATATATGGACTCTCATCGATGAAATTGATATTTCTAGAATGAGTAATGAGAAAAGAATGCTTGTAAAATTTGACACTCACAAGACATTGAAGACAAGAGGGACAAATGGAAGCAGCGAGTACCACAGCGGACAAGCCTATGTAAATGGATAGCAAAACGGAGAGGAGGAGGGATAGTAAAAAGGCAAACAATGCTTAGAGATACGGGGGATAAGAAGTTGTTAAAAACCATGATCGCCCACACCCTGATGTAGTAGCAATTGTTTGCAGGGCGCCATTCAGAGTATTTATCAGATTAGCATAGTGCGAAACCAGATTAAATGGGGTAATATTTTAGGAAGAAAATTATGCTGCCTCAGTCTATCGAGAAAATCAGCATTCGAAATCTTGTACATTTACCTGAATTCGAACACTTATAACTAGCGTTGCGCGATATACCGAATTCTCTTATTCGTCATGAAGGTGAATTGATTGTTATTAAGTTTAATTTTATATAGGTTATTTTTTCTATATGGCCTCTTCAATTTTTAAGTTGGAATCATTTAATAGGGATTTAAATTTAAGCAAGCTTCTCGTTGGGTAGAAATAAAATGTGTGACTCTTAGAGAATCACTACAGCTGAAAAGTATGTAAAAATAAATAAACCAAAGGAATATCGACAGAAGTTATCGAACTAGCGGTATATTTTTCTTTTCTATCAATCTGACATTTTTTCTTCCGTTTCCTTCAAATAACTCTGTGTGTTTGTGCTTTTATTTCTGTTCGGTACTTATCTTCTTTCTTTCTCTCGTTCTGTACGTCCTGAGGCACGTTAAACAATTGTTAAATATTTTTTAATCATTAAGCGACTGTGTTATGGTAACTACCTTGAACAACATTAAATCTACCTATCGTCAACCCGATTACACATCACATTGAGTGTAAGAAAACGGTAAAAATCCGCTTACTTTTAGCTTCGATTTGAACTACGTAACTTACGCGATTAATGACAGCTATTATTCTTTCTGATTTTCAAAGTATTTTTCTAGCAAAAACGTTAACATTACATTTACACTATAAATAATATATTCTGTCAGTAACGCTTTTCTTAGTTCCTGACCACTGACAATTATCATTCATTTTTTTTCTGATTTTCTATGCAGATATTAATAATGTTTTTCCACTAAACATAATAAGATTGCCTTCATTCTTGATCAATACACAACATACAGGATTTTCGAAATTTTAATTTAAAAAATCCCCAAATATATACATAAGACTAATAATATAGTGGTAACATTTAAACAAATACGGAACAGTAGTGCAGATTCGATGTATTTTAGTTGGGAGGATATGTGACGTTATAGCGACGATATTTTAACGTTGCAATCAACTATTCTCCTGAATAAAAACTAATCGTTCTTCACTAAGATTTGTTATGATATTATGGTAAAGTTGCGGTGTGGTGTAACTGAAGAATCCCGAACTTATTAATATCAGATTGATTGATCGAATAGTTTTTTTATCAACCTTTTCAGTTTATTTTAAAGCCAAAAAATATCTTTAGATTGTATGAATTCTTTGGAAATAATAATGTTTACTGATAAACGTCCTACAAATTAACCCATAGCTTGGTGGAGAAGAGGTGGATTCATACCTTTTCCAAGGCTATTTATGCGTAAGCAATCTTATAAAAACAGGTATTTCCAGATGGTCACCAATCTGGGTAATGACCAAGTTTGACGTTGCTTAGCTTGTTGTTATAAAAGTTATGACATTTCTTTTCGTATTTTTTGATGTGATGCGTGTTTTAATATCTTCTTTTATGTGCCATGCCACTTCAGAATGTCGGCGATCATGGCCCTCCACCTCTTCTTGTCCCTTGTAGCTCTTAATGTTTTCTCTTTTTGTTACTTCTCCCAGACCCTGTTCCATCATCGACTTGCTCAATCCCATTAAGTATGTCACGCGTTGCTTTCCCCTGTCCATCTTTCTCTGTATTCGTCCTGTGAGTATCAGATTTTTCAAGCCCTTCTCCCTCATTACGTTTCCCAGGAATTTCAGCTGACTCTTCCTGGTATTAAGTATACATTTTCTCTTTGTTTCCATTCTGTTCAAAACCTCACTGTTGCTAACATGTTCGACCTATGGTATACTTAGCATCCTTCTGTAGAACCAAATTTCTGTTCCTTCGAGTCTCTTCTTCATCTTTGAGGACATTTTCCAGCA
This sequence comes from Acanthosepion esculentum, assembly GCA_964036315.1. Lineage (NCBI taxonomy): Eukaryota > Metazoa > Mollusca > Cephalopoda > Sepiida > Sepiidae > Acanthosepion > Acanthosepion esculentum. The sequence goes on along the minus strand of OZ038495.1, from coordinate 47,433,745 downwards.
TTTGATGCCATACTGGAGGACAGATATCACGTAATAGTTCAGTATTCTTTTCTTTGTTTCCAACGAAACTTTCCTGCCTCGTAATACTCCTTAGCTTTTGGAATGCATCTTAAGCCATCCCAATACGTCATCGGATCTCAGTGTTGTACTTTCCGTTCCCTGTTAGAACACTTCCCAGATATTTAAATTTCTCTACCTGCTTGATGTTACTGCCCCCGACTTGTAAATAGCATTTTAGGCTCATCTTTTTTTTTCTGGTGGTCATGCATTCTGTCTTCTTGTAGTTTATGCTTAGTCCGTTCTTCTCCTTCTTTTTTGCAAGTTTCTGTTTGAGGATATGTAGTTTCTTTTCTGTGTCTGTCACCAGCACAATGTCATCTGCATATCTTATGTTGTTAGGATTGTGGCCGCCAATGAGGAACCCTGGTAGGATTTACTGTTCTCTCAGAATTGCTTCGCTTTATATGTTGAATAAATCCAGTAAGAAGATATCCTTGCCTTACATTACTTTCTGGTTTTGTATATCTGATGAACTTTTTTTTTTTATCCCTATGCAGGCGATTTTCTGCAAGTAGAGGTAATTGATTATTCAGATGTCTTTCCCGAATGTGTCATGGTTGCTGAAAAGCTCTAACATATCTTTGTTGTCTGCTTTTTCGAGCGCCTTTGCGTAGTCTAAAATACAGGTACACGTTTGTCTGCATTTGTATTTCTCTTTCTGATAACATTCTGATAAAAAAAATTGCATTCCTTGTTCCAGTGTCTTTGACGAACACGCACTAGTCTTGTTCTATATCTGGCCTTAATCTGCTGTGCGTTCTATTCATCAGAATTCGGATGATGAGTTTTCTTGATGGTGTTTATTATCCAGTTTCCCTTAATGTAACGTGAAAAGATAAAACTGTTAATAACACGTTAAAATGTAACGTTAAAAGCAAACATGGAAAGTAAACTAATGGCACTTCTCCAGAAGGTAGCAAAGGAAAGCTAGAAGAAAGGACTAACTAAAAAAATGGAATGAATATTTGTCAGCAAAAGGAATAGCCCAAAGTAGGAATTATAATTTAGAGACACCAAAGTTCAGCAAGTTAAAAAATTAAAATATTTAGAAACTGTTTTAAGAGAGGATGGAAAATGCGACACTAAAATCCGATGGGGCCTTGGTATAACGAATGATGTCTACCAAAATCTAAGCAAAGTATTAAGAAACAGGAAAATTTCGTTAAAAACAAAGAAAACAATACTGGACTGCTATGTAACTTCATTCCTCCCCTAGAGTGTCATAACATGGAATGGTGAACATTCTCATCACATATGATGAAGAAATTTGAGGCTGAGAATACCATAGAATGAACATGTGACAAACAATGAAGTATAAGAGAAAATGGAAACAAAACGGTAACTTTTACTCAGCATTAAAAAGAGACAATTGAAAATTATCGAGAATATAATGAGGAAAGAGAGCTTGGAAAATCTAGCACTCACGAGACAGTTTAAAGGTAAGGGGATTAGAGAAATGCAGAGCTGGTCAAATGGTTGGCAGAGTAAGTATCTGGAGAGAAACACTGTTAACATCGACAAAGGATACGAAGTTTTGAAACGTTATAATCAATGAAGAGACACGACATATAGAAGAAGAAAATGAATAAGTTTTACAGTAGTGATCTGTAAAAAACGAAAATATTTTTGATGCACAAAGAAATCCTGTTGTTTTCCACTATATTGTTTTATTGCAATATATGATAGTTAACTCGGATTTAACGGGAAAAATGGCACTTTCGGGCCATTAGAAGCATTCCTGATTCAATCTCATCAAAATACACACAGATGAAATATGTGTATTTCCTGTGTCTGTAGAAAGTATAAACGCTTTTCCGATTAAGAAAAAAACAGCTAAAGAAAAACTCGAAACTATGAAATAAATTTTAGTCTAAATATTTGAAAGATTTTACATTTTTAACATACTGAACTACTACATTACTTTACACCTATTGACTTTTAAAGAATTTAAATAATGTGTTCTGCCGCAGTCTCTAGAGGAACTGGCATTTAGGTTAAACTGCCAGACTCTTAGAATCGATCTAGATACCTGAGCGTGTTGAATTCAGTTATAGAAATGAACTATGAAACTATTTACAATAAATTCTGCTTAACTGGTAAACAATAGGAAGAGTGCAATGTGGCCCAATTCAATGAATGTTCTGCTAAGGCGCGCCAAACAATAAAACATAATACATATGCCTTAGTATATATATATATATATATATATATATATATATATATATATATATATATATATATATATATATATATATATATATATATATATATAACAAATAGAGAGAGTGTGTAAGTGAAATTGAAATTGAAAGGGAGTGTGAAAAAGAAAATATGAAAATAAAATATAACAAGTAGATTGGTGAAATTCATTATCCATTTTTTATATTTAAATAAAAAAGGAATATATATATATATATATATATATATATATATATATATATATATAGTAGACTCTCCTGTCGTATTCGACGTATCAGGGTCAAACAGCTCAGTTCATATCAACAAACAGCCAGATACCAGAACATATAATTTGATTATAGTACAGAACCAACCACATTTTTTGAAGGACCGAATACAGAGATCTGGTGCCGCAGGTTTTGCCATCCAAGGCTATGAAACCCATAGCTGGAGAGAGAAGAGGATCAATACCTTTCCCAAGAAAATTAGGTCGTAAGTGAACGTAATGGATTCGACTGAAATTCAAACTCGGCTCTCCGATTCCTAAATCCGAACCGCTATCCACTATTCCACCGTGCCTCCTATATATATATATATATATATATATATATATATATATATATATATATATATATATATATATATATATATATATATATATATATATATATATATTTATTCTTAGTCAGCATCCTTTCTTTAAAACACGTTGTATTAAACGCCAAAGACAACTTTGTCCTGCTGATTTTCTTTTGTATTTTCTCATATTTTCGAACGAGACTTTTTATTTCAAAATTATATTCATATATATATTTTCCTAAAGACAACCGAGTACTTTCCAACGTCGTCGTTCATCATCAGGGTCACATTTTTAACTTTAGCCAATTGCCTTGTATTGCTACATTTATAAGAACCAAATAAACGTTACGAATTATTTATATATATATATATATATACATATATATATATATATATATATATATATATAGAGAGAGAGAGAGAGAGAGAGATACATACATATATATATATATATATATATATATATATATATATATATATATTTATATATATATATATATATATATATATATATGATAAAGTACAAATAGGTAACGTTTAACAATCAAGGCGGGAGAAGGATGATCATTACCATAACTACTGCAGGAGAGATATAATGTTAAGAATTTAACCCATTAATACCAAATATGAGACGGTTGGGGATTAATATATAATACGTAGCAAGATATAACTAATACCGTTTTTATAAACCTATAATAACGGATTTTGTTTAGAAACTTATAATTAATTATAATTATATTTCATACGGATTTTACGGTGGGCATTAATATTTTAATGAGAGAGTAATATTTAAGAAAACGTGATAACGAAGTGAGAGCATTTTTATAATCAGAACGAGAGATAGAGAGAGAAAGAGAGATGTAAGAGACATATCCAATAACTAGAGAGAAAAAAGGGGACTATATAAAGAACAGGAAGAGTGAATGAGTGAATAAGCTATGCAATAAAAATGGAAATCGATGAAAAGATGCATATATATTTGAGATAAATAACAAATAGAAAACATTTATCGATCTAACAAATTTCACTTTTCTCCATGCTTCCTCAGAGACTGAGATATGGAGAAAAATATCTCAGTCCCTGACGAAGCATCAATAACTGTGAAACGTGTTCGATGGATAAACGTTTTCTATTTGTTCATCCTATCATTCTGTCGGGTTCCGATACATCTTTCATATTTGAGCCTAACTTATATGTGTGTGTGTGTGTGTGTGTGTTTGTGTGTGTTTGTGTGTGTTTGTTTGTGTGTGGGGGGATATCTCACATTGGGTGCTGGTATTAATAAAATAGTGCTCGATATATAAAAACAGAGCTATAATTCATATTATAATAATAAATACATTTTCTTAACTCGCCGGTCTCTGAGTATCATGCAAACGCAATTGTCAGGTGCTGATTGAAAACTGACATATAATCTACTCAACTCAACTTAAAATAATATTGGAAAAATCAGCAATACGTCCTCAAAAGAGCGTACAAATATACGAGAAATGCTTCAGGAATTACCCAGTGCCATAGTACGAAAGAAACTATAAACTGGTTTAAAAAATAAAAAAGAGGAATGAGTGTACGTTCATCTAGTTTAGTGATTTTTACCCGTCCATTACTGAAGTAATTAAAATAATGAGGCAGGCGCAAAAACCTATGCTGTATCCCAAGGAACGTCTGTAGATAAAAGGGATAAATGAGGAATTCACCATTGCCATGAGAATATATGATTCAGTAGAGGCATGTAATATAGTAGGAATGTTCCTAATGTGGCAACTGAAATATTTGTTCGATATCAGTAATATAGGACTTTACAGAGATTACGGTGTAACGTTTTTACGTAAAAAAAAGTCCAAGACGGATAGACATATCAAGAAAAAACTGCTAAAATTATTCTAGTTCATTACCTAAAATCATTACAATATCAAAATTTTTAAAGTGATCGACTTTCTTGACGCGACCTTGGATTTGAATACTGGTAGATATAAACCGTATATTAAAAAATTGCACAACCAGCGATATGTAAATAGCGAACCAAGTCATTCCCCCCTATTATACTTAAATATTTATATAAATCACTAATATATAGATTAACAACTAACTCCAGTAACGAGGAAATGTTTGATAAAGGTTGTTGGGTTGGAAATTCAGTTTCTGTTGTCACAAACACACACACACACACTTATATATATAAAACTTGAATTTAGTGTATTGGGGGCGGAGAGCAGATCATTATTCAAACATATATTGTTAAATATGACAGACAACGATTGTCTATTGTGTTTCATAATGAGTCGTTCTAAACTTCATATAGTGGCTTTGTTTCGGGAGTAAATAAAGACAAAAAACAAAAACTGTCCAACATTTGGATATTTTATAATAGCATATTAAAAATATCCAAATGTTGGACGGTTTTTTCTTTATTTGCTCTCGAAACTAAAAGCCACTATACGAAGCTTAGAACAGCTCATGTTCAAACATAATAGACATTAATTGTCTGTTATATTTAACAATATATGTTTGAATATATATATATATATATAGTCATCCACATACATATCTGTTTCGCTTTGTCACAGCTGATCAGTGTGGCTAGACATCTGATTGCTTCAAGCCGGGATCGAAACTCGACCGATTTGGCATCAGTCAGAGATTCTACACCTAAGCTATCGGCGCACGGCAGAGCAAGGAACATTTTTAACGTATTATATACGTGATGTATACAAACGCTAGTAGCCAAGGGCGCTCAATTCAAACTGAAGAGCGTTGCGTTAATAGCAGGAGCAGCCACTATTTTTATTATATATATATATATATATATATATATGTATATATATATGTATATATATATATATATATATATATATATATATATATATATATATATATATATATATATATATATATATGTGTGTGTGTGTGTGTGTGTGTGTGTGTGTGTGTGTGAAGTGTATGGAACTGCCCACTTTTTATTTTCTAGTCTCGATAGACTCCCAGAACGTCTCAGTGTATTTGTGGGTGAAGAATTATTTCCCATCCTACAAATTCTATCCCACCGGCGAAACATTGCAAGACTCTGGCTCTTTTATCGCTGTTTCCTCGGAAACTGTTAAGACGAACTCCATTCCTTAGTGTCACCAGTTCTAACCTTCACGGCTAAGACCAGACATGCCACGCAAACTTGTAGTGAAGCACACATATTCTCTTCTTATTCCATTGGTGAGATGTAAGTTCCACTCGAGCAGCGACTTTTCACAAATAGCTACTTTGTGGAACCGACTCCCAAGAGAATGCACTCCGGATTACTATAATATAAACCTGTTCACATCTAGGGTTAACCGGTATATTCTCCATTTATCTCCATATAGTGTGCCATTTACTCTATAACCTCTACCTCGAGTGGCTCTTGGACTTTGTACTGGGTGGAATTTATTATAAAATAATCTAACGAAGATACCGGTTTCCCTTCATTACCTTCTTTTAACAATACATCTTGTACTGCATTCTGATGATTTACTCTTTCATGTTCAGATGTTGCATGCTCACCATCTTCTTGCTTTTCTCAGGATTTTGACGTTCGCCCGCTTTTTTAACAATAGTATCTTCACGGCCTTCATGCTCATTGGAACTTAGTTGGCTGCTATAAATACATGCAAATTCCTTACATGTTTCACCAGGCTTGGACCTCCAAAATGACATCAATTTTACTATTAGTCATCCCCGGTCTTCTCTTTGTCAGAATCGTTAATGTCGCACTCAACCTAGCAATTCTGGATTGCTTTGATATTTATTCTTCGAATAAATTGATATTTTTTACGGCTTAGCAACTTTTTTAGGTTATTACAAAATAGAAAATATCTTTGATTGTAAGATTAATTTGGAGATAATAATTACATCAACCCCACATCCACGCTTACAGTACCTGGTATTCCTAAGCGGTCATCCATCTATGTACTGACCAGGCTCAGTGATCGTACGGGAACCAGTCTTTCGACGTGATATGTCTGTTATCCTCTTCTACTAAAAGGATGCTTGCTACAGCTATATAGCAGACACTATCAGACTCCTAGTGGTGAGAGATTCAGTATTGACCAACTAAAATCTTCCCCTGCGTATTTTTTCAGTAAGTTCCACCCTTTACAAGATACGGGAGACACTCGAGAGGGTTAAATTAGGAGGTCATTTGTGCGTATATCAGTGGAACATAACGTTTCCCTTACCCTTGAACAGGCTAAGATTGTAGTGATCGGGGAAACATCCAGTTAGGTATCGGTTCCACAGGGCAGTGGTTCTCGGGAAGAAGCTTTTCGAGTGGAACTTACTTTAGGCAGATTTGATTAAACAGCTGTTGGGCTTATTTAATCATTGGATGCAAATTGATTTGATTATCTCAAATAAACAGATGCCCTGAATAACCGGAGATCGAATCGGAATCTGTAGCATGGTAGCCTTTCCATCGTTCGTTATATAAGTCCGGAAGCCGTACCTTATGTCTATCACTCGAGGCTAAAATGCTTTCTATTCAATGTGTTTAGTAAATAAAATAACCTCTTATAATGTAAAGACATTCTCCATGAGATAGGATAGGTTTGTATAGTTTTCTTAAGTGTTCAATCATTAGGCATATGTGTTTCTGTCGTCTTTTTTTTCTCTTCATTCCAAACTTTCCTGAAGCGCTTTGCGATATTTGACTGTCATCTTCCTGAGACACTGGTAGGGTCGCTAGAGAGGATGACCCCTTTCTAAGAGATAGAAAAATGCTTTTGCTCCTGCACAGTGTAAGTACATTGGCAGCCATTATTAACTAGCCACGTTAGTACTTACCGCTGATAACGGGGAAAAGATATGCAGCGATGTATCTAAGGATTTTCAGCTGTAGCAAGAAATCGATATAAGACCTAAATCAATCCGCCAGTTTCTTTTTGGCAACCAAAGTCCCAGGTTATTCTGAGGGCAATGTTTAGCAAGAGAAAAAACTTTTCGTAAACTACAGCATTATATAAATTTCTATTAGTACTGCTAAAACACATTTTCACTACGGTTACTATGAGAGACAGTTTAATATTAATAATAATAATAATAATAATAATAATAATAATAATAATAATAATAATAACAATCAAAGCTAATTACTCAGATATAGTGATCAAAGACCAAAAAACAAATTGTGCTTTCTTATTGACATTGCCGTTCCTGCAGTCCTTAATGTATCTTTGAAGATCTCCCAAAAATATAGGATCTTGAAGTGTAAATCTAAAAGATGTAGTACATGAAGACATCAATAATTCCCTAGGTTTGATTGGAAAAAATTCTGATAGACTTATTGAAGGGATCTCTTGTAGCCCATAGCTTAAAAATGTTCTCATAAGTACACATCGCACCTTAGAAAAGGATTTATCAAAGTAAAATGTGTGTGATCTTAGATTGTTGTGTTTTTTTTTTTTACAAAAGTGTTTTTTGACATTAGGTCTTTGGGACTCGAAAGGAAATGAGTATACAACAGATATCAGAGGAAATAAAATAATAATAAATAATAATAGGTGTCCCGATGTTACACATGGCCTGGTTTCCATAGCTTCTGATCTTAGATGAACGGAAGTGTTAAAAATTACAAGTTTTGTTTTGGTGAATGTTACATTAAATATATTTGTCACTATCTCAGATTTTCTTGTCAGTTGCATGACCTTAACGACGTGAAGGTGGCAGGGGGAGCATCATGGCCAGGTATTGACTGCGATATTTTGTTTGTTTAAGGATGAAAAGAGCAACGCAACTTGGCAGTCACATCTACATGAGAACATACTTGACCATCATTTATCTGCGATACATGTACGTGGTATACAGTTATCAGACTTGGTGTGATATTGTTGGCGTGTTGCTCTCACGCTCAATAATAATAGCAAAAACAACAACAATAGCAAAACAACAACAACAACAACAACAACAACAATAATAATAATAATAATAATAATAATAATAATAATAATAATAATACAAAGATCTGGTGATGGAAATAGAAAAAATGTGATACTTTTTTTGAGTAAAACTTTTTCTGTTGTGGTTTGAACTTTGGGTTTGATAAAGAAAGGAACTCAATAACAAATCAACAACATCCCTAGCTCACAATTTCTCCAGAATTTTCAAAAAATAGTTCTAACAAGTTCAGCCTATATCCATCGAAGAGATTTATACATTTAAGTTTTTTTTCTTCTTAATAGCTGTCTTTTTTTAAATTAAGTGTAAACAACAACAAAATCACATCCTTCGCTGGCCCGAGGTCATTGGTTATGACCCCTGCATGTGATTAAAAGAAAAATGTAGGTTAAATGAATTTTAATAATAATAACAATAATAATAATAATAATAATAATAATAATAATAAAAATAATAATAATAATAATAAAAATAATAAAAATAATAATAATAATAATAATAATAATAACAATAATAATAATAATAATAATAATAATAATAATAATAATAATAATAATAATAATAAAAATAATAATAATAATAATAATAATGTAACCCAAAATGAAATATAAAAATGAAAGTGCAAGAATAATGGTGCATTGGGAACTGTGCAAAGGATTAACGTTTGATTTCGTAACAATCGTAAATAAAACATGGTAAGAACAAAAATTCTGTTGTTGTCCGAGAAAATAAAAAAAAAAATAATATCTAGCTGGAGATGGAGAAAATCAACACTATGGAAGGGATTTGATTTGATTTGATAATCCTGTACAAGTGAGAGGGAATCGACTGTATCTTAAATATAGCAGATACAAATGTGGAAAAAGAAAGAATTGTCACTGGTGCACAATTCGTAACTTCTTAATGACAGGGTCATATCCATAATATTCAGCGTTTATAGAACTGTATGAAAAAAGATGAGAATAAAAAATAAAATAAAAACGAAATTAGTCGAATAACGACTTCAGGGAAAATTAACTGCTCTGACTCTGGGAGTGTTAGAATCTGCTAGTACAATGAGGAAGATGCCTTATGTATCACTGACTATTAAATAATATGCTCAAAGACGATGAAGAGACTTAAATCGATAGAGATGATGTTCTACCGACGAACTGAAAAGATACCGAGGAGACTGCATTTGAAAAAAAAAGGAAGCTTTACGGAAAAATAGGAACTTTGTTAACTGTTAGAAGGAGAAAGCTGACATTTCTAGGGTCCATAATGGGGTAAGTGTAGTGGCCTGTTAGAAGCCATAAAGAAAGACACGGAAAGAAGAAGGTAGGTTGAACAAGTGTATTGAAATAACGGAACATATATACAAAATTAAGAGTGTTATTAGTCAGCAGATAGAAGTGTCCGTCCGAACTGTCAGGTTACTCTGCCTCCCGACTGCCTCATTAGGAAGTCTCGCAGGTTAGCATTTACGAAGGCGGAAGAGTTCATTCTAATGTAGATAGGTCACCATAACAGTAGGAAAGATTGGTGACTTTAACACTCACAAGGCGTAATGAAAGGAAGTAAACTAATGGGAAACAGTGAGTAACCCTTATGATTTTCTAGAATTATTATGACACCGATGGATAATACCCTATAGATTAAAGCGTTGTTTCGTAAACAGGTTGGCATAAAAATTTTAAGTTCAGACTCAGTGGAAACAGGACAACTAAGCACTGATCAATAATACATGGACAGCGGAACGAGTTCAATCCACTCCGTAGATTAAATAAAGGGTTCGTTTCGAAATTCTCTGAAGGTTATCTTCATCGACAGATACCTGAGCGTATAACGGCCTGAATCTTGTGATAAATTAAAAAAGAAAGATGAGAGTATTAGTCCTAATGTGTATAATGTAAATAATGAGTACCTTACTTGACGAGTTTAAGTGAATAGACAGCAGAGTTATGATTATGAAAAAGAGATAGGAATAATAAAGCAGATAGTAAAAATCAAGATGTTGTGAAGAGCCATAATCGAACATATATTTGAAGGACATTGTATATAAAAGAAGAAAGTGTATCTTTGATGTCATCGCCGGCAATCACCTCTGGATTGAATGTGAATTAACTATAATAATAACTAGCGCTACTCACGGTGGAATAATGGATAGCAGCTCTGATTAACGAATCGGGGAGCCGAGTTCGGATTCCAGTCGAAACCATTTCATTCACTTACGTGCTAATACGCTTTGGCATTTTCTCGCCCCAGCAATGTGTAAGTAGCAGGATAGACCGTGTTCTGTAACCTTGGATTGCAACTAGTCTACCTCAGGAAGAAATGGCAACCTACTTCGGGAAATATATCTGCCTCGTCAGTCACGTATCAAAAGATACATGATCGCCTAAGCGTGTACCACGCATGGCACATAATTGACTGACTCGTGAATATTTCAAGGTTTTTCTATTAGAATTTTTTAATTATTCATAATTCTTAAGTTAGTAATTTAATAAGTTCTACGACAATAAAATACCCGTGGAAATTCCCGTAAGGAATCGTTAAATATTTGAGTTTAGCGACTTTAATAACAATACTAAATACGAATGTCGATAATTATTGATAGAGATAATAAGTTATAAATAAGATTATTTGAAATTGAAAGTTTCTCCATTTTCCTGAAGCAGACGTTAAACATATGACAGCGTTATCGCTACTTTTTTTATATCCTTTTTTCTTTCATTCTGTTTTTCTTTCACTGAAAGCAAACAGCGATACACGGCCTATGGCCATATGACGTTGAAAGACCAGTTCGCGTACGACCACCGAAGTTAATCAACCACATCGCAACGTTTTCCCTGCCTTTTTTGTTTCGTTTCTTTCTTTTCTTGTCCCTTTTACTGAAACCAAACTGCAACACTAAGCTTACAGCCATATCACGTTGAAACACCGATCACCGAAGTTGAGCGACGTCGAGCCTGGTCAGTACTTAGATGGTTAATCGCTAACAGATGCAGTAAGCTTGGAAGTGCGGGTGGTGTAATAGATAATGACTTGGAATTGTTATTCGGAGAGCCGATTACCAATTCCAGTTGGGTTCCTTATATTCACTTACGCGCAAATACCTTCTTTTCCGCCCAGCTATGTAAGACTTGTATCACTAAATAATTATTTTCTCAAAACACATTATTACAATCTAAACATATCTTCTGGCTTTAAACAACCTGTAAAGTGTTGATAAGCCGTAGAAAGCGGGTCAATCAATCAAGCAATGAAACAGCGACTCTTATATGTCTTTTCCGTGTTTTCTCGCGATCAAATATTTATGAGGTATTGGCAGGGCGTAACGACCATGTTAACTAACTAAGGAACACGCAGAATTGTAATATGATAATAATGATTTCTGAATTGTAATTGAGAAGTTTAAAAAGAAAATTGTTACAATTATTCGCGAACACTGAGTACAGGAAAATGTCTGAAAATCTTTACCGGAAAACTTTTCAATTTTTATTTCCGTTAGTCAACATAAGAATGTCTAATCTGTTAACTTACGAATTGAATGATCTGTGCAGATCTCTGAGAAATATCATTTAAAATTGAGAATGCAAATATAACAAAATCAATAAAAGATTTTATGATTGATTGGATGAATTTCTCTTAGAGACTTGAGCTTTAATTATCATGATGGCGGTCACATCTACCGCATAAATTCTCAAACTTCATTCGTACCTGACAAACTGGCCGAGCGAAATATCCTTTTCAATGATTTGATGTCCGTTGTATTTACATACGCGTGTGCAGTGAAAAGTTCTCGGCCTGACCTACTTCCCGGGATCAGAATAAATGTGCAAACAGCGGATATTTTCCTTGAAAATCTTATTTCCTTTTCCCGCGTATAGTTTGGCGAACAAAATTAAAATAAACACTAGTAGTGTATAAGTGAACCTTCAAAAATATGGCTGACCAGAACATGGCAGCTCATCTTCCCTCTAACCTAGCTCTGTCCAAAATCCAAACTAGGTACAAGCCATCACAGAGAAGACCATGCAAGTGTTAGTGTTGTGGAACTAAGCAATGTAGCACGTCAGAAAAAAAAATGACATGGAAATAGCGATAGAAAAGCGAGAGCGTTGTGAAGTTTCGACTGTGGGAAAGGTGTTGTATGATAGAACATAATTCATCACCCACAAGTCCGTTTAGATGCTTTTAAACTTTGTCAAGAAAGGGCAGCCTAGATAGCGCATAGAAGTGGAGGTGTCAGATAATTATTGGATCGGTACAATGAACCGACCATTTTCCCAGCATATTCAGCAATAGGTCGAATAAATGTTTTACTTGAGGTGTGTAGTTAGCTTCAGTTCAAATAGACGTTCAAGGCAAGAGTCGTCCTTGAGGGAACACCAATCTGTAGGTGTTTATAGGGGAAAGTTCATGGTCTGCTAGGTGATGGAACATTACCTAGTTTGGACTTTGGACAGAACTACGTCAGAGGGGAGATAAGCTGCTAGATTCTCATCAGCCATATTTTTGGAGGTTCACCTATAAACAATCATATGTCTGTCACTGCAAGTCTCTACGTCATCTGTGAGGAGGTTGGCAAGCATTCACTAATATAGTTATAATATATAACAGTTAAGTATTCTTCTTGTTATTTCTAACGACATTTTTCTGTGCTTAGATCTTGGAAGGTATCTTAAGCTATCTCATTGAATCTCAAAGTCGTTTCATCATAAAAGTTAATTCAAATTTCCTGACTTAACAATTCCAATTCTCTTCATATAAGTTAGATTACGTAAAGTTCTGGATTTTGGCTGGCATATCTTGCTGTATTGCAACGTATTCATCAGCGAAAAACCTGTTTGTTGCTCCTGGCATACTGGAAGACGTTTCGTCATGCTAGACATATTTAATCTCCGTCAAAGACAGGTTAAATCCTTAGCAAAGTGATATATCTTTCATCTTTCACTATTTCATCAGGTTTTAATAATATTCTGGTGTGTTTTTGCTAGACACCCAAATCATTAGACTCCACTCACCGAATTGTACAGTCTTCGTTGAATAACGTGGATTGTTCTTGCACCAAGTGATTCTGAAACGTACCTAATTTTATTAGTATGTAATCGAATTTCGCTTTCGTCACGAAATATCACTTTTGCCAATTTGTAATTTCCTTTGATTTTTAATTTTGTTAATAATGCCATTTACTGCAATGCATACATTTAGATTATTCTTACGAAATATCCTTCTTATTCCCGCTGTGATAGTTTAAATAGCAGGGAAGATTGTGATCTCTAGCCTTGAGAGGTGCCGGTCTATGAGAAGAATTACTCTGAAATTGGACAATTGGTGAATCCAACGAGAAACAACTCGTTTATCTTACTCGTGAATTTATTGATTGATTCTTTTTTTTAAGTCTTATCAAATTTCTGTGGGTTATTTAAAGCCAGAAAATATATTTAGATAGTAATTTTTTTGGGGGGGAGGAGATAATAATAGTTTAGTGACACAAGTCATCCTAATTAACGCATATTTGGGGAGAGAAAATGTGCATTCATACCTTTTCCAATGGTATTTGCGCGTTAGTGAATATAATGAACCCGACGTGAATTGGAACTCGACTCGCCATTAACAATTCAAAGCCGTTGTCCATTACACCACCCATGCATCTAAGCTTACATGAATTGCTATTTCCAAGCGGTGATCCATGTAGGTACTGACCAGACTCGACGTTGCTTAACATCGTTGATCGCATAGGAATAGATGTTTCAACGTGATGTGACTGGCTTTCCTCGAGAAATCATGTCAAACCACAAATAATAAAAAAAATGAATCTGTGGAGAACCAGAAAGGTTTTGTTCCTGAAGGAAAATGACATTAAAGAAAAAGGAGTAATATTATAGTTAACATTTCATTATTTTATGTACTTATTATAGTCTAACCTGCTGCATTCACCTTTGAACAACTGTCCTTGTGAAAGACATGAATCCATTTTACCTCCTTCCAGCTATGAGTTAAATAGTAGAGTAGACTGGTATGTATCGCCTTTGATAGCAGCTAATCTAGGATTAAAAGTCTGAATTTGAAACAATGAAAAAGGAAACTACTCCATTATCTTTCATAAAAACTATAGAAATTCACAGATAATAAAGGAAATGTGTCTATGAAGAGTCGTGATCACTTTAGACCTGAAATGATATGGTAGTTTCTTGAGAAAGAAATAACAAACTTTATATTGCATGAACAGAAACGTAAATCTTTACAGCTTCCATACATTATATCCGTTAATTCAACGTAGGATATTAACAACCTAATTAACTTGTCTAATTTTCCAGGGTTTATCAGTCTTTTCGCTTTTCAAAACGCCCCCGATGTCAGCATGCTTCACCACACACCATTCTCATTGGCGATTTCACGTTGACTAATTGTGTGTCATATTACAGTGGTTTCCATCCTTTCTATAAAATCACACTTCAAATTATGAAATTTGCATAAACTACAATAAATGCCAAGTTGGAAGCTCCAAAGATAATTCCAGAAGTATTTGGACCATGAGCCATGAGAAATTTTCATGGGTGTTAGGAAGTAGCTCATAAAATGTGCTTGCACTATTTCAGCATCACTGTGCATAGAAATCTGTATTTCTTCACGTATTCTGCCAATGTAAATGCAATAACACACCCTGTATTCAAGAATGATCCTATAAACTTGATGATACATTGTTGAAAAACTTACAGCATCTTTTTTATTCCAATGCTCAACCCATACAAGAACCAACAGCTAATCGAGTAAAAGTGTTACAATGGAGTGTTGAAAGAGCCTAAAAGAAAGCAAGAAGTGCTGTACATAAGGTTATGTAGGATAGATAACGATTAACCTAGACTTGAAGAGGTTATGATTATAGTTATTAGGAAGATAACCCCCGGGGAGTCGTATTCCCAAAGCGGTAATTCTTAGGAAGAATCTGTTCTAGTAGGACAGACTTTTTACTAATGAAAACGAAGGGAATGGCGAGTCCCAGTTGCAAGGGTTAGGGCTGTGGAACTAGTCAATGGCTTTGTTTGGTTTGTTTTGTTTTACGGCATATCAACCTCAATGGGTTATTTAATACCGAGAAGAATTTTTATTGCTGGTATTTTTTTTTACCAAAATGTAATGCGGGTAATATTTTTTTTTCAAAAATGTATTGCTAGTAATAATTTTTCTTCAAAAAGTATTTCTGGTATTAAAACCTATTTTTACACTTTCATAGTGTTTTGACCCCAGTTTTTTTTGTGGGGTTAACTATTTCCCCATAGCTGGGATCCTAACCGGTGCTACCACCATGAGTCATGGTGGACCTGGGAACACCAGCATTTAAGAGGTGGTTCTACACTCTTCAAAATCTCCTGATCAGAGGTCGAAGCAATGTAGCTCGTCAGAACAAATGACATCGGAATAGCGATAGAATAGCGAGAGGCTTGTGACGTTTCGACTATGAGAAAGGTGTTGTAAGGAGGGGTTTATAATTCATCACTCACATGGCCCTGTAGACGATTTTGAAATCCGTCAAAACAGCCCAGCCTAGATAGCGAATAGCGGTAGAGGTGTCAGATACTTACTGGATTGGCACAATGAACCGATCATTTTCCCAGCATCTTCAGCAATAGACCGAATAAATCTATGGACCGAGCATCTGAGCAATAGATACACATAATCTCTCCCTTCACCACCTCTTTCATTCATATCACACAACACATTTATAATTATCAATATCTGTGTATAAATCTGAGATTGGGTATTGTAATTATATACACTATTTATATTTTTCGGAGTGTTGTCGGTTCGAAATTCCAATGAATATCCCCGGAAGAAGGCCGGAGTGTACAACGGCCGAAACGTCGTGAGTATGACAATAAAGATAAGGAAAACAGTCTGAACAATATAAATAGTGTAAATAGTTATAATTATCAGTTTAACAATAACCATCTATCTTGAGTGTCTCTCGAAGTTTGTATTGGATCAACTGATTTATAAAACGCAACGCATTTAAAGGCGTATTTCAAATTTGTAACTTTCAGCACGCCGAACATAGTTATTTCAAGGGAAGTTTGCTTTTGAAATGAATCTTGCATTAATGGAAACGCAATATTACCCATTTAACCACTTAAACGAACTGCGGTTATCTTTCTCTTCAAAGTAAAATTTAATGTTTATATATAATGATATATTTATAAAGATATATATGCTGATAGGATATTTATGATCACATATAAAATATTTTGATATTATCAGGTCTTGGCATTTCGAACGAATATCTTGCGTGTTTGCCACGTCTATTGCAAGCTCACAGGTGTTTGTGAAGCTTAGGCGGGTGAAGCAAGACCATTACCATAACTACCGAAGGAAAGATATAATGTTAAGAATTTAACCCATTAATGCCAAAAATGGAACGTTTAGGCTATAACATATATTACGTAGAAAGCTATAACGAATACCTTTTTTTTTTATAAACGTTTACTATCAGATTTATTTAGGAACTTATAATTAATAATGTTTTTTTTTATTTTAATTTTTAATTTTCATGCCGGATTTTATGGTGAGCATTAATGTTTTAATGAGAGAGTAATGTTTTTAAAAAGCGAGATCATTTTTATAATGAGAACGATAGAGAAATATCCAATAACTAGAAAGAAGAGAAAAAGGGGAATATTTAAAGAACAGGAAGAGGGAATGGCAAAATGAAATATGTAATAAAGTTGGGGATCGAAAGAAAGAGCGGATTTAAATATATATATATATATATATATATATATATATATATATATATATATATATATATATATATATATGTGTGTGTGTGTGTGTGTGTATATATACATATATATATATTATAATTATTGTTTTCTGTCTGTTGATATTGGCTGCCTTATATGAGAACGTGTCATCACAGTCTGTTTTTTTAAGATACACTACAATACAATTGAAATTTTTATTTATTTTCTTATTTTATAAAATGCATTGGGATTTTCTTAAAAGGGACTTTCGAATATGATTAAGTCATATTTTATATTGATAGTTTTATTAAAAAAGATCTAGAATACTATATTTATTATATTTACTGTATACTATATGCAGTATTGTAAAATCAAAATATTAGAATTAAATACAAGGAAGCCAGTATCAACAGAGAAGAAATTCAAACCCCACGCTTAATGTTAACCGATATTTACTTTGCCACCTTAAATTATACTTGTATCTTGATTCGTCAAAAAAACCAACACCCACTTAAAAATATTTGAATACTCATTCCCCCTACCGACTTAAACTATATAATACTATTTAGATTATAAAAGAATAAATCCCTTTTTCTGTATCGCTTGAAAATGGAACTAAACTTAAATTTTAAGTTTAATTAAAGATTTAGTTTTTGGATTCTAAACATTGTAATTTCTGCATCACGATGAAAACATATTTTTAATTAATAATTATAATATTATGCTCTACTCTGTATCGAGCACAGTTTTTAAAAATAAATGCTAAAGAATTCTGGATTTTAAATATGACTTTTCTTTTATATATATATATATATATATATATATATATATATATATATATGTAAGATAAAGAAGAAATAAGAAATGTTTATCAAGGAGAGATGACGCGTCGATCCAATGATTCAAGAAAATAACGGATTCCAACCCTACCTGTTTCATCACATGAGAGAACCCTTTTTACATTCCATCAGTATTGCTGGTGCTATCCTATAGGAGAGTCACTAACGTTGTCAAATGACATGGAATGAAGTGATTAAAAAAGACAAGAAAAGAAAAGAAAAATGAAAGAACGGATGGATACATCATTCCTCCATGAATTCGAAAAGTCCCCAGATAACACTAACGTAGATTTAAAAAGATTCGAATGCTGGTGATACATGATTGACCAATAAGAATCAAACAACACAAAAGTAAAATTATCTGAATTTCTTCCTTCTTTTTCTCCATAAAAGTGAAACGTGTTAGATTGATAAACGTTTCCTATTTGTTCTTTATCTTATCATTCTGATCTATATTTGAACCCAACTCATATGTATCAATATAAAAGTGGACATTGAATTCAACACGCAGGGTTTCATGCTTAAACGCAATCGTCAAGCCATAATGATTGTACTTAAGCGTGAAACAGACTGTCGCCATAATTGTTGACCTCATTGTCTACATTTATATTTGCACAACCTATATACTTAATGCTCAGCAGTTAGACCCACAAAATATAGCATAAATTAAGATTACATTTTTATCATATATATATATATATATATATATATCTATATATATCTATATCTATATATATATATATATATATATATATATATATATATATATAAAAGTGAACATAGAAGTCAACACTTAGAGGCGACAGTCTGTTTCATGCTAGATGCACTCGTGGCCCGACGATTGCATCTAGCATGAAACAGACAGTCGCCTCTAAGTGTTGACTTCTATGTTCACTTTTATATTTACACACGCTCTATCTCTGATATTGAGCACTTTCTCCCATAAATATAGCACACCTTAAGACTATATTTATTCATATATATATATATATATATATATATATATATATATATATATATATATATATATGTATATCTATCTATCTATCTATCTATCTATCTATCTATATATATATATATATATATATATATATATATATGGGGAGAAAGAAATAATGAGAGAGAGTGGTAAACAAGAGAAGGATATATGAAATAAAGAGAGACAATTGTTAAATATAAAGGAAATAATAATTGTAGATGGAGAGAGAAAAAGAAATAGATTGGCTACCTTAAATATCAAGAGGAGATGATAGAGAGATGGAGAGAGAGTGAAGGGAGAGCAATGCTTGATAAAAAGAGAGGGAAATGATAGATATTCAGCAGAGATAGAAAAGAGGGAAATGCAATGAAGGTAAGAGTGAGAAACATAAATATCGAATAATGGATTAGAGAAGAGAGATAAAATTTCAGAGAAGCATGAAAAGGAGGTATATCTATTGAAATGAGTGAGTGAGTGAGTGAGTGAGAGAGTGAGTGAGAGTGAGAGAGAGGGATAATGACATAAGAACATTAACTGAATTGGAAGAAAGAATGTAATAAATTGATAAATATAAGAAAGAAGAAATGTGAAAATATTCATTAGCTAGAGGGAAATCCAAGAGATATGAAGACGAATAAAATGAAAAATTTAATAAAGTGAGATATATATTTAATAAAGAAAATAAAGAGTAAAAATAACAAACAACAAAAAAAACAGATGGATGAAGTATTTCCTGCGTGAATGAACTGCGGAAAAGGATCATTTTTAAGAAAAGGAAGAAGAGAGATAAAAGTGTCCCGTTCAATAAAGAGAATTGAGAGATGCAACTCTTCAGAAACTAAGTTGCGAATAAAGTTCAGAATGACAGAAATATTCAACAACAAAAAATATATATCCAGTAATTATAGAGAAAACATATGCAAAAATTAGCAATAAAAACAAGTATAAAAAGAGAGCGAATCGAGAGAAAGGAGAGTGAATATATTCATTAAAAGGAGGGAAAGAGTGAGATAAATCCTTTAATAAAGTGAGGCCGTAATCGAGATATTCAATAAAAGAAGACAAAATGTTCAATAATGAGACAGAGAGCACAAGGTAAAATACACGCAGTGAGAGATTGGAATTCTATAAAGCCAGAAGAGAGACAAGAATTATGTTTTAAGTGCAGAGAGAAAAGTATTCAGTTCCGTTGCTAGATAACCTGCTAAAATAGTTGGTTCCTTGTGTCGTGTGAGACAATTTTTCTCTCCGAAATCTGTCTTATATATCTATGAATCTACTGTTCGTCCATGCTAGGAATATTGCTGCCAACATATGGTCCGGCGTTTCTGCTATTTATTTTGAGCTCCTTCTTAAAACTCAAAGAAGAATCGGGAATATTATTGGTCCTGATCTCGGCTTTATTTTACTTATATTCAATTTCTCACCGCCGAAAGGTCGCCTTTCTGTGTCTTTTTTCTATAAGTATTTTCATGGTAATTGTTGGAATGAGCTCTCCCCTATGGTACCAAGACTTTTTCAATTTAAGCGTAGTACTAGACTGACAACAAGGTCTCATCAACTTACAGCTGAGATGACTAGACATAACCGTAAATTCAATGCTAACATTTTCTTTTTTCGCACGTCTCACTTGAGAATCTTCCTTCCGACTGTATTTTTTCCAGCCAACTTTAATCTTCAAAAATTAAATGTAATGTCAATCGCTATCTACTGTCCTCCTAATTACTTTTCCCTCTTCCCAGTCATTATTAATGTTTCTGTTCCTAGTACTTCTACACCCTGTAACTCCTTGCGTCTTAGTGGCTTTATTTCCTTTCTTGCGATGAACTCGATTAAAAAAACAAAAGAGAGAGAGAGAGAGAGAGAGAGAGAGAAAAGTAGAGCAAATATTCAAGTAAGAATAACACTGAATATGAGCGAAATATTCAATAACAGATAAACATTTAGTCACTATAAAAGCAATACTGAATAAAGGGAAGAATGCAGAAAGACACAGTGATAGATAAAAAGAGTTGTGGACATTTTCAATAAAGAGAAAGAAGAGATATTTATATTTAAGGTAGGGGAGGAGAGATTCAATAAGACAGGGAAAATAAAAGGTAGAAACATTCAGTAGAGAGGGTGAAGAGAAAAACCATATTCAATAAACAGAGAATAGAGATAAATAAATGATACACTGAGAGAACTATGTACAGTAATGAGAGAATAGTGAGAGACAAATATATATAAGCGAGAGAAGGGAGAGATGAACCAGTGCAAGCAAGGAAGTCAAATGGAAAGCCTGGAAAACAAATACTAGGAGATAAACGGAGTGAAAAAAAAAGAGCCTTATTTATTTTATTCGTTCAATTAGATTAATTGCAGATGTCTGGAAATGTGTTCCGGGTTGTGAGTCGAATGTGTTGTGACTTGATTTTGTTTCGTTTTTAAAGAAAGGAAGGTAAGGACGCTCTACTTGAAACAATTTCAAGATTTCTGACATTATAGTCAAAGATAAACAGAGAATCAAAACACGTTTTGAAACTCAATAAGTATAATTTTATGTTGCTTTTTTTTACCATCAAAGGAGTAATTCCTTCTGATTGCACTGTACACATTTCGATTATCTTATTTTTCAAGGGGAACTTTTAAAGGGTTTCTTATGTCCTATAAAGACTTCAAATAAGTTTAAAAAAAGAGATGAAGATTACGTTCTCATATTCAATTCTGTAAACACTTTTCACAACGACCTAATATAATTTTTCCTGTCTCAGAATATCTACAGTTCGAAATAAACTCTCTTTACTCTTTACATACACTTGCAAACGCATGTACACACACACACACACACACACACACACACACACACACACATATATATATACATATATATATATATACAGCCACATATATTCACCTATAGTTGGGGCACGCATGCACTTGCAAACACAGTCACAAACACATACAGAAACACACACACACTCATATCTATGTGTGTGTTTTTTCAACAACCATGCTGCCTATCTAACTTGGTATGTTTTCATGCTGGTTTGAATGAGTCCCTATGGAGCTATGCTCCGAGATAGGTTGAGTCAGCCGTCTTGATAAGTGAGTTGTGGCATGATCTATGAAATTATTAATTAAATTGTTTTCGTCTGAAACAGAGTTTCCTGTGATGCATTTAAATTCAACAATAATTTTGAGCTTATATAGTTTGGATATCGCTGGAGATAATTTGTTACTGATGATAAGTTTGGCTTAATATTTTGTCTTCTAATAAATATTATAATTTTATATTTTTAGTTTGTTCGATACGTGTAAGGTATATTTAATAATATTAATTAGAGCGAACACGTCACCTTTGGAATTGCTTTGCATCTGGTTTTGGTAATCTATATTAATTATTTCTAGTATTTCCGTGAGCCGTGTTTACACGCGAATTACATTATTATATCTTCATTTTCACACGCGCGCGCACACACACACACACACGCGCACGCGCATATAGACACACAAGTGTGTCTATAGGCGCGTTTATATACATGAGGTGAAATTTCCAGTGTGTTACATCGTTTTGCTTTCCAGTAATGCATGTAGAATATGTAAGTAACCGTAGGTGAAAGTTGTGTTCAAGAAGGAGATAACTAGAGTAAGCAACTTTATTCCATAGAAAAATTGTTAGAATGCTTATGTAGCAAAACCATTATATATATATATATATATATATATATATATATATATATATATATATATATATATATATATATATATATATGAAGAAATATAGTCTTAAACTGTGATATATTTATGGGATAAAGTGCTCAATATCAGATATAGAGCGTGTGTAAATATAAAAGTGAACATAGAAGTCAACACTTAGAGGCGACAGTCTGTTTCATGCTAGATACAATCGTCAGGCAACTAGTGCTGTTATTTTTCTCGGCTATTTATATATAAGGGTCAGTGGTGCATTGTGGGTAATCTATTTTGGCGATTATTTTTACCGGAAGTCGTTTATTTTTTTATTTTTTTATTTGTGTCAAATTATTTTGATTGTTTTTATTTAATTTAATTTTTATTTTATTAAGTTATTTATTTTTATTTTATTTTTTTATTTTTTATTTATTTATTTATTTTTTTATTTTGATCGGTGTTTTTATTCACGTCGTAAAAATTTGTTTATTAGCTTATTGTTGGTAGTCTATTATGGCGGTTATTACCGGAAGTCGTTTATTTGCTTATTTATTTGGGTCAAATTGTTTTGCTTGTTTTTATTTATTTTTATTTTTATTTTTTATCTTATATATTTATTTATTTATTATTGATTTTTTTTTCTTATTTTGATCGCTGTTTTTATTAACGTAATAAAAAGTTTTTATATAGCTTATTTAATAGTTTTGTTTTTGTTTGGGAAGATAAAGCTATTTGTTGAATTTTGGGGTTGAATGTTGTGGTTTGTTCTGACTATTACTTCGGTGGGAACAGTTTTTAATTTATTTATTTGGATTGATTATCTTTATTTGTTTTTTCTAAACGGCTAGTTTATCGGTATCGGTTGTTAGTTTATTTATATCTTTGGATGTATTTAGATCAATTTATTATACTTGTTGTTATTTATTTGTTACACTGTATATTTTCTCTTTTTGGTTTTCGATTTTTAAGTAACGCAGTATATTATTTTTTTTATTATCGGTATATAACAGTTTTAGCTATTTTCCGTCCGATTTTTTGTTTTGATTTTTTATAGTCTAATTTTTTGGTCATAATAGTTTGGTAATTTGTTTATTATTTACTTTATTCATTGATTTTGTTCCTTATTTTTTATTCTATTTCGTTTATTCTAACAGGTGTGATTTGGTAATTTGTTTGGATTAATTTATTTTAATTATTTTATTGTCATTTTGTTTGTTTATGTATTTATTTATTTTTTCCGTTTTCGATTTTTAAGTTACGTAGTAAAAATTTGTTTTCATGTCTGCATTTTGGGATTAGCTCGGATCTTTTATTTAATAATTTATTTTGGTCTGGGAAGGTAATGATAGTTATTTTTTCCTCCAAGCAAAGTTTGCAAGTTTTTTATAGGTTGTTGTAGGCTGATGATTTTTCCCTTATTTTCCAAGATATTTTTGGTGTGGTGTGCGTTTTGTTTTTTATTTCCCAGATATACTTAGAAAGCATTGTGCTGTTCGCATATTTGTGAAAGATGTTTTGTGTACATAATTTCTTTGTTTCCAGGGTCCTTCAGTTACTCCTATGTATACTTTTTCTTCATTATCTGGTGATTTTATCGTGGCTTGGTATATTACGTTGTTTTGTAAACAATTGCCGTTTAAGGGACAATCGTCTTTTATTCTGCAGTTGCACGTGGGTTTAGTTTGTTCGTGTGGTTTGTTAATAATTTTCCTATTGTGCTTTTTTATTATTTGTGCCATGTTCTCGGTGCAAATGTAGCTGATTTTTATTGTGATTTTGTTGAATATTTTGTGTAGGGTGCTTGATTCCGGGAAGTGTTTGCGTAAAATTTGAAGAATATTTTTCCTACGTTTGTTTTTACGTTTGTGCTGTACGGTGGGTTGAACCATATGATATTTCTTTTCCTGTTGGCCTTTTTTGTGTTCTGTGGTGAATATGTGAGTGTTGCTGGGAATCCACTATCTTTTAGGGCTGTTTTGTAGTCTTTCTTAGCTTTGTTAAATATAGATTCATTGAAGAAATTGTCGGAAAGCCTGCGGTTAATCGATTTTGGTATCTGTTTGATTATAGAAGGCGGGTGGTTGGAGGATGTGTGTATATAGAGTGGTTTATCATTGGGTTTTCTGTATGGTTTGTATGTGCCTTTTCGTAGGTTGAAGGTAACATCTAGAAAATCTACTTCGTTTAGGTTAGTTTTTATATCTATGTCGAATCCGTTATTTTTGAAAATCATTATTATTGCTTTTCTAGTTTTATTTGTGTTTTGTTTGTTGCAGTTTCTTAAGATGATGAGACCGTTGTCCCTGTAGAGTCCTGTGTCATTTCTATCTATTATTTTGCTTAGTTCGTGTAGTAAGTAAATACCTACGATTTCGCATGTCTCTGCACCGTCAAAGCTCAGTCAATAAGAAACAAAATTGGCACTTCCTACAATTAGACATAAAAGAATTTTACCCATCCATAACAGAACGTATGTTAGATAAGGCCATCAACATAGCTCAGGAACAAATAATAATAAAAGCAAACGAAATCGACATCATTAAGCACTCCCGTAAATCATTACTATTTCACCATGAAGAAGCATGTTTAAAGAAAGATGGGATATTTGACACTACAATGGGAAGCTTTGACAGTGCAGAGACATGCGAAATAGTAGTTGACTTCTATGTTCACTTTCATATATATATATATATATATATATATATATATATATATATATATAAATATATATGATGTAACAGGATAATTGTCCAATTCGTGTAGCAGCATAATTGTCCGTCACACAAGATATCCAAATAAACCGTTAAACTAACTGAGTTTCTTTTATCCAAGTTTTCAGAGAAGACGTTTAGCCATCTTGAAAACATTTGTCGTAAGAATCACTGAAAAAAAATCCTTTGAGATATTCAGCTAGAAAGAGAACAGGTTAAAATCTTTTTTGACCTGCCACACTGTCTTTTAAATGGGCAATAGTGTAAGAAAAAAAGATCATTAAAACCTTCAGTAATGGTACCGACATTCAAACTCTGGTTTCAATTTTCAAAGTCCATTAAAAAATAATGAAGAGAACGGTGAATAATTTTAAAAGGTGGGAACAGTGGAGAGGAAAACTGGATCAGAAGGTCACAACAGGAAGAGGGGTCATCATTTCAACTTAGAAATAAAGAGATCAATTAGAAAAAATGAAATTCAATTCATAATACGTTTGGCATATGTGAGAGAAATTCCACCTATGACAGCTCAAAGAGCAGTAAAAAAACACTTGAAAATGAAATCGTACTTGAAAATTCTAAGGCATATTGTTACACCAGGAGGGAAATTTAGAAGGTTAGGGAGGGCGTACATAATCATGAATAAGTCGGAAAATGATCCTGGAATAACATATATATATATATATATATATATATATATATATATATATATATATATATATATATATATATATATATATGGACTTATATCGTTCATGAGTTTCCGATTCTTAGCTATGATTAATTAATGATGAACATGTAATTTTCGTTTATGACCGATTTCATCACGATTCTACTGTCAATCTTGAAGAGTAATTATGCATTTTATTGCACAAAGTAGATTCCAATAGTTTTATAAAAAGTACGGATAATTCCAGTAAGATACCTTTAGTTATTTTTAAGATACAAAGGTTCAAAGCAATTTTACTTTTACACGATTTGGACAATTTTGCTGTTACACTCGGTTAATATATATATATATATATATATATATATATATATATATATATATATATATATATATATATATATATAAAAATATGTAAAGGGTGTTCAATAACTTGTACCGATTTTAAATGTGAATTAAGTTTAAGCGTCTAATGATTTCTTTCTTTTCCTTTCAGATTTGGCAAACATTTGGGCAATACTATTTTTAACACATAATTGCCATGACTTAAATAACATGATCCAATAGAGAAATAAATAAATTTTCACCAATAACACTGATTTATTTAATACTGACATTGATCCGTCTTAATGAAACACCATTTATATATATATTCGAATGTTCCCTTACAGACCATGAGATCTGGGTTCGAATCTCATCGTGGTGGGCAACGAGGAAGTTTCAGGAAAAACAGGAACAACAATGCAAAGAATCTTCTCTTATGTTGACCGTCATGGGTATGACGATAATCTACATCCGCGTCCAGGGTAAGACGATAAACTACATCCAACAGCAAGGCCTCTGCTTTGATCAGGAGGTTTTGAGGAAGGTGGAAACACCTCTTAATTGCTGGTGTTTCCAGGTCCACCCTAATCCGGGAGGCTAGCACCTGTTAGGGTGCCACCTATGGGCAAATAGTTAAACCCAAACTAGGGTCAAAACACTATATAAGTGTAAAAATAGGTTTTAATACCAGAAATACTTTGTAAAAAAATATTACCTTCAGCACATTTTGGAAAAAAAAATACCAGAAATACATTTTTGTAGGAAAGATATTACCACCAATAACAACTGTCGGCATTAAATAACCCCATTGAGGTTGATATGCCGTAAAACAAACCAAAATAAACCAGCAATACATTTTTGAAGGAAATAAATATTACCATTTTTGAATGAAAAATATTACCATCAATATATTTTTAAATAATTATTACCAGCAATACATTATAGCTAGCAAGACATTTTTGATAAAAAAAAAGATTACCAGTAATACATTTTTGAAAATAAAGAAATAAAAGTTACCAGCAATAAAAATCTTGTCGGAATTTAATAACCCATTGAGATTGATATGCCGTAAAACAAACCAAACCAAACCAGCAATACATTTTTGAAGGAAGTAAATATTACTAGCAATACATTTGAGAAAATTTAAGATTTTCGAGTTTCTATCTGCTGAAAACATATAAATAGATGATTTTGCTATAAGTCTTCAGTCAGGCAATCCACTAAACATTTTCAGCTTCACTAGACAAATCTACGCCAATTGAGCCAGCTTAACCTCAAGAGGGAAACGAAGCCGTTAAAGATCATAAGACCAACAACTGAAACTACACGCCAGTTTTCCTTAATCAATAACCACGTACTTCCTTTACTACTGTAAACTTTGAGTAATGACATTTACTAAATGTGCGCACTTTTTACATATCACACACGTCGATTTCTGCGAACTTTTCAAATAATAAGTGTTTGCTATAAAAAGATACATCCACAAAATTCAGCCTACACCCACCTTTATATACGAATGCGTTGTGAAAGTGTAAATAAATTGCGTTTTTAATTTTATCACAGTTTTTAAAGAAATTTTTTTTAAAAATTGTAATTACTAAAGCTATTATGAATTACAGAATAGTAGCAAATATTCTTCTTTAAGGTAATCAATATTTAATTGACAGCAAAGAACTCTTTAATATTTAAACGTTTATTAACAACATTGTCGGAACAGTACAATCCGAAGTGGCCTCAGTTGCGCATTGATTTATAAATGCTAATAAATGACGCAAGTTCCATTCCAATTGTTTATGTTTAATTTTATCACAGTTCCTAAGTCATATTACTTATACCGTTTCGTAAGCTCTGTGTCTCGGAAATAACGTATGCACCTCCGACGTGATTTGAAATCGCATGCCGTATCTTTTGCGGCCAGTTGACGACGCTTTATTGATTTGGGGCTTACGGTCATATCACGTTGAACCAACGGTTCTCCTTCAATCGTCGAAGTAAAGCAACACTGAACCCGGTCAGTAGCTAGATTGGTTACCACTTGGGAATACCAGGTGCTCTAAGCTTGGATGTGCGTGTGGTGTAATCGATAACTGCTCGGAATTAGAATGACATATTCAGTTCACGCTTGGTTCAGGTTAATTTAATGGAGATATATGACAAAGAACGTATTTCCTCGGTCTGATCACGTTTTAGCTTAGTAAGTCATCCATAAAACGACAATTAAACACTTTACCCCCAGTTTTTACTTGGTACCGGATAGGGATGCTCTGCAACCCACATTGTTGGGAGTGGCTAGATGATTTCAAATAAAGAAGCTATGTCACTTATTCACTATTTCTTATTATATTCTAGCCCTAAGGTCTTGAGTAACTATCACAATAAAAAAATAGTTAATTCAACATAATTATAATAAAGTAATATTTTTTTATTGTGACGTCAAATGCAAATTTTATTCAATATTTTAAATATTAACCCTCGAACACTAACCATCAGTTAAAGTTACACCACGACTAACCATGGGTATATCATACCCGATTTTGAAAATATCAAAAAAATAAAATATAAATCTTTATTTGAAATATTTTACATGCAGGCGCTTCAGACTTTTTACTTTGAGTTAACATTAATAGGAAGTGAAAAACATTATTTAGGTAAGAAAATCAGGTACTGAAAATTGTAATTAAAAATAGGAAAATTTGCGCTGGGTACTATATACCTATGGTTAGTGTTCTAGGTTTAAATAGTATAAAACAATAGTTTACGGAGGGTGGAGGGTTTCGCTGGTTTTAATGCTTGCAGTCGTGTATAAGACGATTTCATGTACAGTGCGACCCCTGAATCTTTTTACCTGAATTTTCACTCCTACCCCCGACAAAAAATTACCTGTGCGTATTCATCTCGTTATCTATACTGATGACACAACTATTTTCACCTGTCTGATCGGTTCAATAAAGTCAGGACAGTTGATCTAAAAAATGACCGACAATCTGTTGTTAAATGAGGCAAGGAGTAGCTTGTTAATATTAACGCCTCAAAAACGAAAACCCCTTTAACCTTTCATCAGTATGGATGATGCTAACCTCTAGGAGATTGACCCATTGCACCTTCTCGGACAAACGTTTCATGAAGTGGAAAGTGTATATTGGATCAATTGCGAAGGCTGCAGCTAATAAAGTTGGTTCATTATGCCCTGCTAGACAATTTTTTCTCGCCAGAATCACATATTTATATTATTCGTCCTTGCTTTGAATATGGGTCTGTGGACTTTGCTACATATTTAGCAATTCTCGGGGCACCTCGACGTGGTGTAATTGTTAGAAAGATTGGCTTGCTAGATCAGTTACAACTGAGTAATGATTTCGATCCTCACTAGATGACCCATACTTTCGGCCTTGTGCCACATCTAAGCCGCGCTTACGAAAATCACTATTTAGTGATTCTTGACGGAATCAAAAGAAGAATTTGCAATGTTATTGGTCCTGACCTGGTACATCACCATCAGTCCGTTTCCCATCACCGTAACGTAGCTTACCTGTGTATTTTCTATAAATGCTTTCATGGTAATTGTTCTGATGAAATTTCTTGTATGTAATGTGCTTTGTTAGTGCAAGTATGTTTGGGTCAGTAATCGTGCCTAGCTAAGTTTACGATAAGAACAACCAGCGTTTTGGCCTTGTGCCACATTTTTGTATTGAAACTAAACAAATATTACTTTCCTGTATGGTAACTTAACTTTATGAATCTAAACGCAGTACTAGATTGGCTAGATGTAACCGTTAGTTCTGTGCTAATGGTTACCTCTATCGAAATTATAGCTTGTGGAAGTCTTTTCCGGCTTCTTGCTTCTCAGTCAACTTTGATTTTGAAAAAATTTGTATGCAATGTCAATAATTATATTTTGTCTTCTTAATTCTTATTCTTTTATTGCCGTCTGTCCTTAACAGTAGTTTTTCTTTCGTCATATTCTCTAACACTCAGTAAATTATTGCTCCCTAGAGACTTTATTGACTTGTTTGGGGTTGAAATGATTTAAAAAAAAAACATCACCGTAAATTACCTGATTTTTAACACCTTCAAAAAATTCCTTTTGTATACACTGCACCTCTATTTTTGCCATAAAAAATGATCACAAGACCTAGCACTAGACCCGAGTATATACGGAGCGTCATATATGTCGGTTAACGTAGCAAAGAAACGGAATTTCTATGTTTAAATCACCGCGGTGTCTGATAGATGAAGCAATTACATTCCAGTCGAAAGGGTTGGGTAACATCATCAGAGAAAGAAGCCATCAGTGACTGCAAAATCGCAGCGCCACAACGTAAATCTATATTTCTTCTTCACCTTGCCGCTTCGTCCTATTAAGCCAAGAGAAAATTGACTGCAAAATAAGTCACAGTTGTCCATTTGTTTGCTACAAAAAAAGAAAAAAAAAGAAGGCTATATCGACAATTTTCTTTCTATCTTTTCCTCTCAGTTTTGTCTCATTTCAGTTTGTCTCTCTTGAAATTTATCCATTAAAACAGACACACACACACATAAACAGAGAGAGAGAGAGAGAGAGAGAGAGAGAGAGAGAGAGAGAGAGAGAGGGGGGAGAGCGAGAGAGCGAGAGAGAGAGAGAGAATTTACATGGGCAAGTGCCAAAAGTAAAAGACAGTGAGAGGGATAATAATGTGAACGTTATTAAGAGACATATAACAGGCTTTGAACCTGGGATCAAAATGTAGTATCTGTTCAAAGCTATGCTAAAGTGCATATTTATATATAAGTATAACACACACACACACACATATATATATATATTGATGCCTCACCCTCATCAGCAGGTGAGGCAGATCCAATGCTTCTCAAGATCGACGAATGCCACACACACACTCATATATATATATATATATATATATATATATATATATATATATATATATATATATATATATATGTATGTATGTATGTATTATCCTGGATAATGTATACCCGTGTTGACATAACAAGGATTAGTATAAATAGAATAAAAAACTTACAAACAGCTACAAAGTACTGGGAGTTGATCAACCATGTCTTGAAAATACAGAACTTTCGAATCTGGAACAACTGAAGATACCAACTGCCAAAAGTTTTTCTTGTGTTATTCTTGCTCTACGTGACCTTGCATTATCATGAAGGAAAACAAAATTTTCCTTTAATCCACGATGTACGCTGCCGCTGCAGTGAAAAACATCTTAGGATGATACAGGTAGTTTATTATGCCTGCATACAATTTTAAATACTTACTGATTGGTAACTATACATGATAGAATTAATCTTTAATATGTTTAAGAAAATAAGTTTATTGCTATGTTGTTCTACGGATGCTAAATTTCTTCATTTACACTTGGTCTGCCAGACACTGGCGTATCATTGACAGAACCTGTTTCTTGAAACACTTTTTTCAATTTGGATGTGGAATTCATATGTGGGGATTTATAACTGTAATGATTCTTAGAACTTCTTTCGACACAACCGCGGATAGCTTAGCAAAACAGTTTACTTTCTCTTGTAGTGAAACCACAGTACTGCAAAAAAGAAGAAAATAAAAAACACACACACAAAACATAAACGGTTACTTTGAAGTTTCAAGAAAAGGAACAAGAATAACAGGAAGAAGAATAATTATCAAATTTTTGAATAACAATAAAAAATAAACACATCAAGCGTATACATACATTTTACAGATTATATCTATATAGATGAAAAACTACAGTTATTTAACATTTCACATATTTAAACTAGCTTAAAAGTTGCCCTAACGGCAGCTCCCGAGGAGGGTTCTTATTTGTACCTTCATCACAATTCTTAAAAGTTCGTTTTTTATAAATTAATTCTTATATATATATATATATATATATATATATATGTATATATATATATATATATATATATATATATATATATATATATATATATATATTATAAAGATATTTTTGAAGGTACAAAACTCCTTTTTCTCATATTTTTCTCCTCCTCCACATTCCCTTTTCATTGCACATTTTCTGTGTTTTTTAATTTAAATCAAATCTCCCGTTGGAAACCTGATGAGCGGGAGCGGAACCGGTTGCTTCGCCCGTTTATAATATGTCTAGTAATATCAAGCTTCATACTTTTATTGCTGTGATATATATATATATATATATATATATATATATATATATATATATATATATATATATATATATATATATATATATATATATATGTTGTGAATTTGGGCACCAATCTCACTTCTATACGTGTTTCGTCAAAAAATCCATACATTCAGTTAAAAGTAAAAATAAAATCATCTTTGATAAAGGCTAAATGAAAATCCGAAAGCTTTGAACATACAGAACATTCGGACAATTTCTACGTAATGTTTGTTCAGAAAAGCCAAAAATTATAAGAACACAAAAAATGATATGAACACTTAATTTCAGTTAAGTGTTTAAATAAATGCTTTTATTTCTGATGGCTGTTTTTGTTTTCATGAATATTGCCTCAAGGATCATAAGTAATTGAATTTGTGATTGTCTGTTGATTGAATAGCTGACTTAAAGAATAATTTCTGCCTAAATAAGCAGGTTATATATATATATATATATATATATATATATATATATATATATATTATGAAATGCACAAAGTCCGATAATTATTTTAAGACATTTTGTATGTTTATACGTTCTTTTTATAGATACAAATATTTAAATAAAAACTCTGTTTATAATAAAGACTATTAACATTTACCGGCCTGAATGTCCGAGAAATTTCCATACAAAATACGCGTCTCCCGACAGGAATCGAACATGTATCCTATACCTAATCGTCGTATAGCCTGACGTGCTTTACCGATTTAGCCACAGAGGAGCATTTCGGTTAATAAGGTCTATTTTACTGTTTTTAAACTACAATTTTCCATGATTTTCTCTTGTACATTCATACCTGCTCGATGCGTATCCAAATATAACCAAATGACGTCACACATTCTGAAATGGACAAAGTCTTAATCTATATATATCTGTATATATATATATATATATATATATATATATATATATATATATATATATATATATATGTGTGTGTGTGTGTGGGGGGGTGTATTTAAAAAAATATTTACGCTCTGTTATAAATATCGAGAACACATCTACTAAGCTACCTGATAGCCTCTCAAAGATTTCCGATAATCCTTGTCTAATAATAGTTTTGCCTTCATAAAAGAGAAGCAAGGGCGTATGTTCAAGAGTATATAAGACATCAAGATTATGAGAGGTCGGAGAAATATTATGCAGAATCCATAATATTCCCGGATTCTCCTCTACTTGTAGAGAGGGCATCACATTTGTCAGACTTTCTCATGAACATCTTGTGCAGTAATATATCAGACAATTATAAGTTAGATCAAACGTTTCTTTGCGTTTTTTTTTTGTAGTAATATTACATTGACCTGAAAGAATATACAGTTACAAAATGAACACTTCATACCTGATTTGAATGATTTGTGCAATGCTGTATCATTGAATGCATCTTTGTATTATAACCGTAACATAAATCATTACCTCGCGAATGAGTTAGTCGTACTGGAATAACTTCTACAAGAATTGGGTCCACAGCGCCTTCAGATCTCAACATTACATAACTGTCATTCAGACCGAAGAGGCAGAATTTGGTTAAAGCATTTAAGTATTAACATGAGGCATTTATCAGCTGAAGAGGTTTCTCTTGAAAATGTTATACGTTTATCGAAAGCGCCACCTAGTGTACATTCAATGAAAAACAGAAATATAATCACCTCTTCTAACTAACACTACTGAAAAGAAGGCAATCGAAGCAGAAGAATGACGAAATTAATGGAAAATAACAAAACGAACTTTATGAATTCCAAAAGTCTCCAGAGAAAAATAAAGAAAAATGGAACGGGTGGCTTAAAACAAAGGAAAGAATAATAACATTGATGAATCCACAGAGGATAAAACCTTTTGTTTAGTTCGCGCAGAAAACTTTATTTTGATTCAAGGCTTGCTGAGAATTGGGTAAAGTTCACATTATTTTAAATGTGGGAACGGGGTGAATACGTTTCAGAAAACCACCGGGATTACCTTGTTTGTCAAAACTGTACAGCTGATGATTTTGAATTTGACAATTGTCTGGCACAAAAACGAATGAGATTATTAGTTTGCTATTTGATGCTTTATATTTGCTATTTCAGTAAATATTTCGATAACTAATTCCATTTTATTGAAGGATTGATATTAATACAGTTCTCTGTTACCTTTACATTACGATTCTTTTTATATTACTGTTCTTTCAATGTTTAATCTTATTACAATGCATCTTTGAGGGCCACTCATATAAGTTTTATCTTGTCCTACCAATTGGTCATTATATTGTGAATATATTAATTTTAAAACAAATAGTATTTCTATTACTGTTAATAATTTTGTCTGGTTTTAAATGTAGTATTTTTCGATTAAAACACTGGTGGAACAGATTGGAATATTTTTCTGATGTTTAAATTATAATAAAATTAACTTTTTCGGACAGAAACAACATATCCAGAAGAAACGTCTTTTCTATAGAGTCTTTTGGTCATACATCCGTTTTAAAGAATCAATTTCATAGTAGGGAACAACTTTCTATATTAGTTAATAAAAAACATTAATGTCGTTCAGGACGGTGACATAATGTACACCCCACTGTAAATTAAGTGAAACATCCCCTTTAATTTTTTTTCTTTCACTATACGATCAGTCTTAGATCCACTGGAGTGACAGAGTGTAATCGATTTCTATTTTTTACTCAGATTAGGTTATTTGCAGTGGTGTGCAATAATATGATTCTGTTTTCGGGGTTTATGATGAGAAATGTTTGTCCTTGAAAATATTGCGTCATCTGTGATTGCATCAGAATTCTTTCACGCCCAGACTCTATTGTCTCGACTGTCGATTAGTTGTCCTACGGCCATTGTCTGCGATGGATGTTACTCCAAGGAAGCGTACGAAAATTGTAACGCTACACGAACACACTGGTAAGCCTTACCAGTGAGCAAATCAAAGTACTGTAGACTGGCCTGGAAACTCTCTTGATTTAAAACCAATCGAGAATCTGCGGTCAATCTGCAAGGAACGACTTCGTGGAATGAACATACGAAGTACTAAGATGCGCACTGGGTCATGTTTCATTGGAAAAATACGAAAATGAAATTATTCGTTTTGTTTCAATTAATTTGCACAAGTGTGTATATCGAAGATATTTATACATGTGATACTTTAATCTAGTAGCTGTGAGTTCAATACAGTGTTCAGGTAGTGAAACAAGAGGAACGAATAATAACTGGCATCGTCATCATCATCATCATTTTCAACTTAAAGGTACACTGTAACTCAACGGGATTTATCATCTTCAGCATGGCTGCTCTTTTCCAACCCTCTGGTGTTTATTCAAAATTCGCAGAGGGGACCTGGGGTTTATGCTGTAACTATACTGAGTAGACCTTATTTAGAGTTCGAGTATGTGCTCCACTAGGGGAATATACGCTTTCGAATTCAGAATTATTCTTCTAAAACTGCTTGCCGGTCATGAATAGAGAATACAATCTACCTTAATAACGCTAAGCTTAGGGGAGAATAGATGGATTTATAGCTTTCCCAAGAGTATTTGTGCGAAAGTGAATATTTTTTTTAAGCGTATCACCCCAAGCAAGGCTGGAGGCCACTATCACGCATGGGGTTATAGAAGGGTTGGAGGAAGAGCAGATAGGAGTGGTAAAGGAGAGGATGTGGAGAAAGAGAAAGACCGTGGATCGATCAAGGCAAGGGGTTACAGAAGATTTGGAGCGTGAGCAAATAGGAATGAAAGATGAAAGGATGTGGAGAAGGGAAGTGGATAGATCAAGGCAACTGGAGATGTCGATTGACGCTACACTTAAACCGTTGGAGATTGTATTTGTAAGGGAAACAGTAATAGGGAAGGGAGTTCCATAGGCGAGATGTGCGAGACATGAAGCTATTGAATTCTAATTCTTACACGCCTGTTTTCCGTTCTGATCTTTTCGCATTTAGACTACCATAACAGGGATAAAACAAGATAATAATCAACAGATTTCTCATGTCAGTCAAACTATATATATTTCCCAGAAGCAAGAAATATATTGAAATCGTATATGAAAGTCTATTCCTATACCAACGTAAATCAGAAGCCGAATCCAGATATCAACAAAAATAACAGCAAAACTGATAATTATAGATCTCTCATGGAGAAGTTGGTGCAGCTAGGACTAAAGGACTGGCTAAATTTCCAAGAATACCTAAGAACAACATACAAGGCTCAAAGCTGCCAAACAGAATTACAAAATAAATAGAAAGAAACCACATCAAATCCTTGTACTACGGCTCAAATACCACTTATACAAAACTGAAAATCTCCATCTAAAGTAAACCCCATTATATACAAATTTCAAAAACAACCAATTCGTCCACCAACTCTCAAAATATCTGTAAAGTCCCTCCAAAACATGTCCTGCCAACCAAAATTAACACCTTTAATACCTACAAAAATAAATTCGAGGTCCTTTATAGAATGGATGGTATGTCAACAAGCACTTCCAACCACGAAATACGTACAAAACTCAAATAAAAATACAAACATGGAATATAGAATTATGCAAAGGAATTGCCGCGGACTAAAGTCAAATTACAACGAATTACTCGTGCCAATATTGGATTCTGCTATTAGTTGTCTCCAAGAAACATTCATAAAAGAATACAACTTTAATATTTGAAATTATCAACAATACAGTCACATTCAGGGACTCTGGATTCTTAACCGTCCTAATAAAAACAAACGATATACCCTAGAGCAAAATTGACCTACAAACAGAATTACAGACAGTTGACGCGCATGCTCTTTATGCACAGAATAGTCATCCTATCTTGCCTATATTTCTCCAAGCGTGAACAAAGACAAGCTGGAATATATTATAAAAAACAATTATACAAACCCTTCATTCTCATTGGGGATTTTAACAGGTACACCGCCATCTGCGGATTCAAGGACACAAATAAAAACAAAGAAAAATACAAAAATGTTTATTACGGATAATGAACTCAACCAAAAAACACCAATACACATCAGTCTATGATCTGGAAGCTAGTCAACAATTGACTAAGCCATGTATAGTTAGACTTTATCTGGTGTGTGTGTGATGAAACATGCGGTAGCCTTGATGGAGGCGAAGCAATACCGATTGGGTTAAATTTTAAAAATTATGTCAACATCATAACTCCTAATGACATAGAAACGGCAGAAGATTTCATGGATACACCAAAAGAATGTCTCCCCCAAAATCCTATATCAATCAGAGGAATCAAATACTGGTTCAATGATAAATGTAAAGAAATAATTAGAGCAGTACTCAAAAGGTTCAACAAAGAACCAACAATCGTCAAACTGATCAAACTGATTAAATAGATCAGATGTTGTAATGAAATAAAAAAAAATGGTCGTTACTAAAAATATGACAGCAAATTAAATTCGGCTATATAACCAAAAACAGTTTGGGAAATGATTACAATTATATCTGACAATCATGAACCTATACAAGTAAAACATCTTTCAATAAATAATAGCACGATAACGGAGAAAAGGGCGACAAGAAATATATGCCAAATCATTCTAAGAAAATTATTTAAAAACATTATAAACAACAATCTCAAACTATAAAACAAAATGCATAAAATACAAATCAAATTTCGAAAGAAAGAAAGAACCTGGAAGATTACAACAAAACATTCTCTCTGATAGAACTAGACGACTCCATTAAAAACTCATATAATTCAGCCGTCTGACCGGACGATATTCACCATGTGTTCTTAAAATAACCCCCAAAGGAGTCATTAAAATTGTTACTAAAAATATACAATATCTCGACAAAGGGAAAGTTCCCGAAAAATGGCGACAAACAACTGCTCTACCGATTTCAAAACCAAGAAAAGACAATTTAAACACTGGAAATTATAGGTATATTTATTTCACAAGCGGTTTATTTAAAACCTTGGGGAGAATGGTGAATAATCGGTTAGTTTGGTACTTGAAAACCAACAAATTAATGACAGACTTACAATGGTGCTTTCGGAAAAAAACTACAGTAGAATGTATCACCTGGTTCATTTGGAAAGTTATATTAGAAAAGCATTTATAAAAAAAAAGAACACGTGCTTACTCTCTTCTTTGACTTGGAAATCGGACAGAAAGGCTGGCTAGCAGAAATTCATCAACAACTTTCATGCGGATAAGACTTTTCAGGTTCGCAGTGGATTTAGTTTCTACAACTCACCCACCCCGACCCCAAAACAAAAGAGTGCCATATGGGAGTATGTTGTTAGTCATTCTGTGTTCCGTTATAATAATGAATAAAATTTCAAAAGAACTCAAGATATAAATGGATCTTTTGACGTAGATGATTTTACTGTAAGTTAACGATTCAAATATACGCAAAACATAATAAGGAAAGTGCCACAATACATAAAGAAGATCGACAGATAGGTTATAAGTAAGGGTTTCAGATTTTCTAAACTAAAACAAAATGCATGCATATCTTAATAAAAAGTGACTGCATACTGATCTAAGATTGAAACTCGAAGGCACAGAAATCCAAATGGTAGACCAGTACCAGTTATAGGGAATAATTATTGACAAAAAATTACCGTTCATACAACAATTAAAATATTTGAGTGCAAAATGCAAAAAAATCATTACAACTCTTGACCAACAACAATTGGGGCACAAACCGGCAATCTCTGCTCAGATTATAGAGAACATATAGAAACTTCATATATCAGTCAGCAAGGAAATCTCGAGATAATTAACCCAACTTTCCATGATTGTGTGAGATAGGCTCTTGGAACATATAGAACATCTGTAGAAAGTGTGTATGTGTTGTGGAGTTATTTCCACAATAGAACTTGTAGTCGGACTAAATGCGTCCTAAATAGGGTAAACGTACAGAAACGTTAAGAACTTGTAAATAAGTGTTACGCAGAGTAATCGAGTTGTGGTCGCTGATAACTTACTCTTCGACTACCTACTGACTCCTACGTATAATAGGTGGGAGAGTCTATTATCTAGACAAGGTGTCCTTCACTGTAACAGTATGTTGAAGTAAACAACCCCCCACTAAAACTAGAACTACTGTATTATATAAAATTAAAACCATGCATACAATATCACATTCGATTAAAAAAAAGAAACCTCTTCCAACAAAAAGAGAGTCATAAAACCTTTGGACTTCGTATGGAACACATCATTAAAGGATACCTCTATCGAGAATCCATGATAAAACCATACTAAATATACCACCTCTGACTATGAGAATACTAAAAAATAATCTAAACCTCTGCAAGAGTCACAGAACAAGTGCACATCCACTCACTTTCCAAGAGGAATTAGAAAAAAAATCAAATACAATTATCCCAGACATTCATACGTCTTCACGGATGGATCGAAATACAAAGATCAATAACGATGTACAGCAGTATAAAACAAAAAAAAATAATAAAGAAATATCTT
>OZ038495.1:47386013-47388513 GCA_964036315.1 Acanthosepion esculentum | reverse complement strand
CAATGGAGAGAGCTATACTTTCTCACATGGAAAGACAATCTCGAATAAATTTTCTCATATGAACCTTTCAAACTCCGGACATTGATTTAGATTGGAAAGTTAACACAGGCCAAACGAAACCAGTGCTCAGGAAGTCGGCAATTTCATTTGTTCGCTGCTTCCAGTTGGTAAGAAACTCCTCTTAACTCTATATCTATCCAATTTTATATTTGTTTATTTCTTCATGCTCTTTCTGCAGGAGAAATTGTTTTACGTAGTTTAGACTTCTTTCGACGTTTTTGCTATGATGATATTTGCACTGTGCACCTCGTATTTGTATGTCAATAAATATCAAACATTTAAAACAAAAAAAATGGAACTAAGTACTGACCATTTTCTTAGAGCGTGATCAATAAAAAACTGGCAAATATGACGAAAAATAATATAAGATCCTTTTTTAATACAAAGAAATTTCAAATATATAAGTGAAATCATTTAAATTAATCGCATATGCTTCCAAGATCAAGAATAGGGTAGAATTAGGATTCAATTATATTATTATTAACCTGGTAAACAAAGAAGTGCAGCTGGCGTAATAGCACGAGAAATCGGCGAGCCAAGTTCGAATTTAGTGCTAGTTCATTCAATACACTTTAACACAAATAATCTCTGGAAAAGTATGGTTACATCTCAAAATACCTCTGTCGGTTGAATATTCAGTCAAACCAAGTTCTCTAGCCACCTCTGAATTGAAGGCAGTATGTATCCCTGGCGAAACACACGCTATGCAGCCAACGAATGTACGTCTTGTTCAGTGTCACTATGGTCCCACTGGCGCTATATCTGATAGATGATAAATGGATGCTCGCAACTGAATGATAAGATGGAGATAAAAAATGACTTACTGAGGTATTTCGTTCTTACGAATGAACGTCTTCAGGCAAACACAAAGATGGCTAGCATTTAAATTTTGATGACCGAATTTAAATTTTGCTAGTCGAGTAAATAGAAATCACGATGGACACGGGCACGCTAACTTATGGTAAAAAAACGCATCACCACCTAGAAATATGAAGACACCCACCTATTCATGCTCCCAAAACATTTCACGTTCAAACAATGTGCAATCCTGCCATACCCGCCCTCTAATTACCATATCTACACTACCTCTTTACGTATTACGTCATTAACAATGTCTTCTAGTTGAGTTCATTTCCAAACATTGAAGAGAAGGAAACTATCAAGTATTCCGCTGTCTCTAGCTTCGTCAATAATTTTTGTTGTTGATATATACTTTCTTTTGGCAGTTCATATATTAATATTTACATATATAGATATACACTCAAATCTTACATACACACGCACACACACACACACACACACACACACACACACACACACACACACACACACACACACACATATATATATATATATATATATATATATATATATATATATATATATATCACAAAATAAATGGAATGATTTTTTTTTAAATGACAACGGGGATGAGGGAAAATAAATATGTTATCCGAGATTGGTTTCTTAATGTTTTTTTGAACATTTTATTTCCTTCGACAGACAGATTCTAAAAAATATAACTTCCGAAAATAAAGAAATTAAATAAGAGGAAAGAAAAGATTTTGCTCGTTTTGAGATTTAAAATAACTATTTATAAATCGTGGTTTAATTTTATACTTGCACCCGTCTGATAAATGTTTCAGTTTAAGGAATTATTTTCTTTTTTTTTTCAGCTTCCACCTTTATGAGTCTGCTATTTGTCCATGCACTCAAAATGATTGCCACATCTGGTCCAGTTCTTCTGCTATGTCTAGAATCTATCTGTGATAAAATCCAAAGAAGAATATGCAATCCTAATCTGGCATCTCGTCTTCCCGTCAATTTCCCACCGTCGTAACGTAGCTTGCTTTTGTTTATACATATAAATATATATATATATATAAATATATATATATATATATATATATATATATATATATATATATATATATATATATATATATATATATATATATATATATATATTTCCAGGTAATTGTTCTGATTAGATTTCCACTTCGGCATCTCGAATTTATGAATTTAAGCATACTACTAATTTGGCGTAACAGTGTTGTTATTTTTTTTAGTTTTGAAATTGCTAGATGTAGCCAAAAGTTCAATGCTAACATGTTTTCTCTCTCACATTTCTCTCTTATGGAACTCATGATTGGTTTCTTGCTGTCCATTCAAATCTGGACTTCAGAAATTTAAATGCATTGTCAATCATCATCTTCTGTCTCCTTGAATCCTATTCTTTCATTTTACTTAATAATGTTTTTTTTCTCATATGCCTTCGCACTCATTAACTCTAAACAATATATACATATAGCACTATGTCTGTCTGGCGTTTGTTTACATTCGTAAAAATAATACGCCAGAATTTCCCTCTGCCGTGCGCTGGTAGCTCAGGGGTAGAATGTTCGACTGATGTCAAATCGGTCTGGTATCGATCCCGGTT
>OZ038495.1:47303513-47376013 GCA_964036315.1 Acanthosepion esculentum | reverse complement strand
TCACAGCGTACTCAAAAATAACGGAACACCGTGTGAGGAAATATTCGAGTTGTATTCCCCGTCTTTATTGAGG
The DNA here is from genome assembly GCA_964036315.1 of Acanthosepion esculentum. Taxonomy (NCBI): domain Eukaryota; kingdom Metazoa; phylum Mollusca; class Cephalopoda; order Sepiida; family Sepiidae; genus Acanthosepion; species Acanthosepion esculentum. The sequence continues at coordinate 47,375,940 of OZ038495.1, read as the reverse complement.
TATTTATAATCATACGTTGTAACTGTCTTGCGAGTCTGAACCATACCCTTTATACAATCCACTGGATACAATTAACGAAAGGATTAAGCAGTGGATTGAATAAAACGTCCAGTCGTAAATTCCGAGAAGATTGCCTTGTACAACGACATATGCCTGATAGAAAAAAGCCGGAGGGTAGGAGTGCCGAAACCGTGGAATTATAATGGCGATGCTGTGCATTCTGCTCTGAATAAAAATAAAAATGAAATAATAATAATAATAATAATAATAATAATAATAATAATAATAATAATAATAAAGATATTCAAAAAGCTATCAAAATACAAGGACCTTGAAATTGAAATCTCAGAAATGTGGTACTACAGGCATGTACGCCTGGTACTAAATACCGAGCTAAACTAAAAAAACAGAATATCAGCTATAAACACCTTGGCTGTTCCTGTGGTGCAATACAGCTTTAATGTTCTTAACTGGACCATAGATGAAATTAAGCGAATGGGCGCCAAAACGAGAAAGCCCCTCACTTGCTACCGCATGCATCATCCCAAAGCTGATATTGATCGCCTGTATGTGCCCAGATCCGAAGAAGGCAGAGGACTAGTTACACTAGAACTATCCTACAAAACTACAACAATTGGCCTCCAAAGATACTTGCAAAATACAGAAGACTGGATGATGGTTTGTGTCAATGAACAAGAAAGTAGTAAGTGTCATTACTCTGTAGTAAAGGAAGCCGACAAATTCAAAATGGAGTTTCAAATGGGCGCAGAAATGCAAATACATCACTGTACACCGACTGAAGCTGCAAAATAGTTAAAAAAGAATGCAAAGACAAATGCGACCGACCAGATACAGAAACAATGGCAAGATAAACCGCTCCACGGCCAATACTCTGACGTAGACAAAAACCGCATCCATCAGTGGAAAGAAATGTGTAAACGCCAGATATCAAAGAAAATAATAATAATAATAATAATAATAATAATAATAATAATAATAATAATAATAATAATAATGATAATAATAATGATAATAATAATAATAATAATAATGATACTTTCTCATTCCAGATTCATCCCTTTGTTTCCGCTTATGATGGCAAATAGTAAAATGGTGCCAATATACTTTTATGCGGAAATATATCCGTTTAGCCCATTTTTAACAATTCACGAAGAAAATCTATATAATAGGTAGGATGAATCCCTGTAGTTTGAGAAAATTGAAGGAAACGACACACATTAGCCAAACAAGCACATGTGTAAGTCAGGCCGATGTGAATTATAATAATATAGATTTCTTTTCTTAGCTGAGGAGGTATTGTGGAATATGCTTGTCTATAAAAATATGTTATCACTTGCGTAATACGGTTTGCAGAGAATTACGTCGTTTGTATTACGCGGGTTGCAGTGAATAGATAGTTCTTATTCCACCTTTATGTTTCATGACTAACATTTATAGGAAAAAAGATGATGCGTTTTGCTTACGAATTACACATCTGAAACATCTTGTGTGAGGACAATTCGAAAAAAAAATATGATGCTTTTTTATGCAACTACTAATTCTCTTACACTAGCATTTCTATTAATTAGCTATAGTGCATCTCAGCGATACTATCCACATTCTCGATATTGTTATCTACACTCTTCTTTTTTTTATTTTTTTTTTTAAGCGTATCACCCCGAGCAAGGCCGGTGGCCACTATCACGCAAGGGGTTACAGAAGGGTTGGAGGAAGAGCAGATAGGAGTGGTAAAGGAAGGGATGTGGAGAAAGAGAAGGACGGAGGGCCGATCGAGGTAGGGAGGTTACGGGAGATATAGAGCGAGAGCAGATAGGAATGAAAGATGTCAGGAAGTGGATAGATCAAGGCAACTGGAGATGACGATTGACGCTACACTTAAACCGTTGGAGATTGTATTTGTCAGGGAAACAGTAATAGGGAAGGGAGTTCCATAGGCGAGATGTGCGAGACATGAAGCTATTGGAGTAGAAAAGACGTCTACACCTAACAGTTTCAACGGTGAAGGGGTGGGAACGGGATGCCAGCCTCGTAGGACGCTTGAATTCACGAGGCTTAGGGACAAGTGAAAGCAACTCCTCAGAGCAATTACCGGGGAAGTACTTGTAGAAAAGGCAGAGTGATGCAACATTGCGTCTGTATGTAGTGTTTTATAAATTTCTCGTGGGGATAAATTTCTCACATCAGTAGAACAAAGAATCCGGAATTAATCGCATATTTACTTTATATATTACAAACCCTATGTGTTTATCATAATACTAGCAATATTTAATTTGCATAACAATCTAAAAAAAATATTTTTATAAATATTTCTCCTGGGATATTTATTTTCAATTAAAAAAATCTAAAATTACCACATAATCAATGTTTCTGTTGATAAAGTTTTATTTTCAAATTCATCATATATTAAAGAATAAAAATATCTGCCTTGTCCAAATTTAGTCGTAAGTTAGAAAACCTACGGTGTTCGTCATTGGTGTCGTCTGCTATTCTAACCTACTACAAATTCGTCAAATAGAACCGAAAGAAATCATGGAATTATGTAAAATGCTCAAAATCAACTTTAAACAGTACCGAATTATTTAAACAACTGAAAAATAGTAGGTTTGCTGAATTCATCATCATCATTATTATTATTATTATTATTATTATTATTATTATTATTATTATTATTATTATTACCTTTGATTTCTGGCGTGTACACATTTCTTTCCGGGTCCCTCCCAGGGACCTAAGGTTAGAAATGGCATCATGACACGTTCCACTAAAAAAAAAAAAAATATATATTATTATTATTATTATTATTATTATTATTATTATTATTATTATTATTATTATTATTATTATTATTATTGTTGTTGTTGTTGTTTTATTTTCTTTATTTATTTCTGTTGTGTTTATATTTCTTTCCGGGTCCAGCCCAGTGACCTAAGCTCAAAAATGGCATCATGATATTTTCCACTGACCAATTAAAAAAAAAAGAAAAAAAAACACAACAACACACACATTTTACATAGATAAATCCCTTCGTAAGGTGTGGGCTGTACTCGTGAGAACAATTTCTTTAAGGCATGGGATTTCAGGAATCCCTTCCCTTAAGATATGGGCTTCCAGGAATCCTTTCAATTATTATTATTATTATTATTATTATTATTAATAATAATAATAATAATAATAGTAATAATAATAATAATAAAAAAACAACACCGACATTGTGGATGTCTATTGTGATGTAATGAATATTAGGTCGGAGCGAGAAATCGGAGAGCTGACTTCCAATTCCAGTCCGGTTCGCACGTTCACTTACTCGCAAATACCCTTGCGAAACGTATGAATCCATCTCTTCTCCCCCCAGCTATGACATGAATAGCAGGATAGACTAGAGACTTAGTTGACAACAAGTCTACTGCAAAACGAAACGGCAAACTACTGCTGGATATCCTTCTGCCTAGTCAGTCATGAATCGAAAGAATCATAATCGTTCAAGCGTGTATCAAATATAATAATTAACTGGCCGAATTAGAACATTCTTTGATCGTCATTTCTATGTAACTATGTCTTGAGTAAGACATTTAAGTAGAGATAGTATAATGCCGAAAAGGACACTAGGAAATAGATGTCTTTTTGCAAATGATGTTTATGCAAAAGTATTAGAGCTGCAAGACAATTTAACTTTTCTCTGTTCTTTTAATCATTTCACACCAGGCAAGGCAATAAAGCCAGTAAGGCGGAAATAATTAATGATTGTGAGAGAATATGAGAAAAGAAAACATTTCATAGAGAAAGAACAATAAAAGAACGTGATTTTGGAAGACAGAAAATAACGATTGACATTACAGTTAATTTTTTCGAAGATCAAAGTTGACTGGAACACAATACGTCGAAAGAGTCCCACAAGCGAAAAGTACTAGAGAAGAAATTGCTAACATAGACTCATGATTACATCTATTTCTACTGTAAAATGATGAGACGTTACCTCCAATCTCATACTACGCGTGAATTCATAAATTCTACGTACCAAAGAGTAAAGCTCATCAAAACAATTATCATGAAAATATTTATAAAAAAGGCATAGGGAAGCTATATTACTTCGAGAAAATGACTGAAGCCGAGATGCTACATCAGAACCATTAACATTGCAGATCCTTCTTTTGATTTTATCTAGGATCTCTACATGCAGAGCAGAAGCACGGGGCAAGATGTAACGGCAATATTCAAAGCATGGACGAATATTAGACTAACACATGCGCATATAGATTCTGGTGAGAAAATTATCTATCACGACACAGTACCCCAATTTTCCTAGTAGCAGACCAAACAGAAGGTTCATTATAATCTTTCCACTATGTCATCAGAAAAAGTGAACCCGATAAAGCGCAAGGAGTCCTTAACGATAACATGAGCCATGGTGATGAAAGGCAAAAAAAAAATGTTCTCTCAGACTATTAAAAGAGAACGGTTTGTTTTAGAGGTGTTAAGATTAACAAGCCCCAATAAATTGTAGGTAATTCTTAGCCTATTTATCAATTTGAGCTTATCGAAAAGATCAAACTTACTTTTAAGTCAGGAATAAATAGTTGGATCCTCAGCATACATACTGATTTGAAAACTCATGAGATCAGAAATGTCATTGATGAAGAATTAGAAACAACGTATGTCCAAGGATAGATCATCGGGGTCACCTATATTAACGCTAAAATAACTGAAAGTGTGTCGTCCAAAAATACCATAAACTTTCAACTTGTGAAGAAGACCAACATGCCAAACGCTGTCTAAAGCTTTGTGCCAAACACTGTCGAGATATCCAAATCAACAACATGAGCTTCACCATTCTTATCTAAAGCTAGATATACCCTTTCAGTAATAAGCGTTAATACATCAGAAGTTGACATAGAAAAGCGAAAGCCATATTTCTTCTTTGAAAGAAGGTAGTGCGTTGTGAGATGTTTAACCAATCCAGAATTGATTAGAGCCTCTGTATGTTGCCAGAAAGAGGTAGATAGTTAACAGGATGATCAAACCATTCGCATGAGATCTTAGAGATTTGAACTACAGAAGAGGTTTTCCAACAGGTGGGAAAGCAATTATTATAGATATTAAAAAGATCAAGAGCATGTTTCATGAGAAAATTCCTTAAGGCCTATTGCCGCGGTACCATCGAATTCACATCCTGGATCAAGTATAGAGATAAACGAAATCATGGAGAGAGTTATTTGGATATCAAACAATATAACCTCAACTCTAAGTGAAAACTCAAGCAAATATTCTCCAGATGAGTCAAGAACTGAAAGAGAATTTTGCTTAATCAGCAGATGTTAACACTTCAAATTGAGAGAAGAGATGATGTATAGAAGACATTCTTATTGAACACACGAGTACAGGACCGCAAGTAGTCATGAGAACCAAATCTGTTGTAGACTATACCGTACTTTATTCTGTCAGTAAATAAAAATTTGAGGACACGTTTATAATTATTACGAGCAGACACAAAGGTACGTCTGGTGAGATCGGAACGATTACACTAGAACAGGCTAGAAAGAGCTTCCTGTTGGCTATAACGGCTGAACAGGCATGTGAGAACCAAGAGGAGGTTTGTGGCTTCACTTGGTATTTCCAAGAACGTAAAAAGTGTCGATGTCAACTTTAACCTAAAAAGAAACCTCAGTGGTACAATTTTCAATAGGATGGTTAAAAATATCAATCCAAGATTCGTGTCGAAGAAAGCCACGAAGTGAATCCCACAGTAAGAATAACTGGGATAGGAAGATTACTTGTTAGCATTGAAAACTGCATCGACTCTGCTATCAAGAGCCGTAAGAATCCCACAAAGCAGCGCGAAGAAAGATTTAAGACAGCCAAGGTTTGTTGTAGGCTCTGCTGTATATAATTATGTAAAGATTCCATAAAGACATCGTGATAAAATAACTATTAACACAGTCAAAATTTGGTCAAGAATTAAGAAGAAGAAACATGTAGAACCAGAAAAGTCACAAACGCAAAAACTCCATGGAGATGTAATATATTGGGAGATTCGAGTAAAGTTTGAGGCTGTTCATATCATGAAAGTATTGACGTCTTCAACGTCTTTGAAGAATGTGCTGGACATGTGAGAAGATTACTAAATTGCATTTGTAATAAAAGTAAATCGAATATGTTAAAGTTTGATGCTATTCAAATCATGACGATAATTGTGCCAAAAAAACAAAAACATTGAAGACCGTGTGTGAGATTTGAGAATACCCCAAATATTTATTAGCAATAAAATAAGGAGAATATAGTATTCGAAAGCAGAGAAAACCAACACGAGATGATATAGTGAATATGATAATTTTGGACTAGCATAAATGATTTAGTGCTGGCTATAAACATCATTAGTATAGCCATAGAAAGAAATTTATATTAAAAAAAATAAGACTCGCGAATGCACATGTCAGTAGAGATAGATTTGCCCTATTAAAAAAAAAACAGGGTTTTTCTGTACAAAAACATTCATCTATTACAAATATATTGTTTAATGTAATAAAACTTAATGGTCTATTATGAATAAAATTTAATAAATAAAATGTACAAAAACATTGGGCACACAAACGCCATATTTTCTCGCAGATTCACCTGTCATCTGTCTAAACAGTCCGTGAAAACATCTACCAGCACATCATGAACGAAAAAATTTAACTATCAATATAAGACAAATATTAGTAGAAAAAACCCCAAAATACTCTACACCACCCGATGCAAGGAAATAATCGAAACTCTAGAAGCTATCACTATACAAAATGAACAACGCACATTAAATATATTTTATCCACCATAACAGGAGTTATCTACCTTGAAGTGCATATGATATAATTAATGTGTGCACATATTATATTAGTAAAGTGTGTTTCATTAAGAGGGATTATATATTAGGGTGTTTCATTAGAAATGTCTGCCAAATCTGAAAGAAAAAGAAAGAATCATTAGACGCTTAAAATTAATTCACATTTAAAATCGGTACAAGTTATCGGAACACCCTTTATTAATAAAAAAATTAATTAAATAATTAATAAAATAAAATAAATAAATCACTTTCATTTTGTGCGGCTACGATCCAAATGGCCGTTACACATTACGTCACACTAGATCATCTCAAATACATATATATATATATATATATATATATATATATATATATATATATATATACAAGGTAACCCAAAAAGTTATGTCCGTTTTTTAAAGGAAAAAAAGAAAACGCTTCACAGTATGTGTAACTTATATTTAGTTTTCAAAGTAATCGCCATCGGCATCCAGCACCTTCTGCCAACGTGTCTCCAGCTGTTCAATGCCCTTGCGGTAGAACTTGGGGGGGGGGTTGACGCAAAAAGGTCCGTGAGGGCTTTGCGCAAGTCTGCTTCATTGGTGAAGGATTTCCTACGAAGATGATTATCCAGGTAGTGGAAGAGGTGGTAATCGGATGGCGCAAGGTCAGGTGAATAAGGTGGATGGCACAAAGTCTCCCACCCAAGTTGCTGTATGGTATCCCTGACCACTCGCGCGACATGCGGCCTGGCGTTGTCATGGAGGAAAAGCACACCTTTGCGATTCACCAGTGCTGGCTCCTTCTGGCGCAATTGTCTGTTGCACACGTTTCAATTGCTGCGGGTATAGGTCTCCAGTGACCGTTTGGCCGTTGGTAGCAGTTCATAATGAACCACTTGACGACCTGTCCACCAGACACAAAGCATAATCTTGCGTGGGTGCATAGGTGGTCTTGCGGTGTGAGGAACAGTATCCTGAGCAGACAACCAATGTCTGGAACGCTTGAGAGTTTCGTACAGAACCCACTTTTCATCACTGGTAATCACTCGATTGAATAAGGATGCGGTACGGTGGCGAGAAAGCAGCGATACGCAGGCTGCCATTCGTTGTTCCTTGTGGACCTCCAACAGCGTTTGCGGAACCCACTTGCTCAGTTTGTACGTCTTACCTAGGCGGTGCAGGTGAAGTCTAACTGTTTCATCGGAAACGTTGAACTGTCTTGCAAGTTCACCCCACGTTAGACTACTGTCCTCTTCAATGGCCGCCTTCAGTTGTCCACTGCGAGGCTCATCATGGAGAAACAAATCTCCCGACTTGAATTTTCGAAATCAAAGCCTTGCAGTACGTTCATCCACAGCACTATCCCCAAACGCTTAACATATGCGGCGACTTGATGCAGCTGCTGATAAGCCTATTTTTAAGTCGTAAAGCAAACAGCCCCGAACGAGATCTCTAGACATTTCATCCTTCTCACAGCTGTCCGGCTTATAATTGATGGCCGTGCACAGTGCGCGTGTTTCCTATAACGTCTGATGTTCCTACTTCCGTCTGTCCGAATTTGAAAACAATTGCTAACGCATTTTGTATATATTTCAACTTCATTCAATGACTAATCAAAAAACGGACAGAACTTTTTTGGTTACCTTGTATGTATATATATATATATATATATATATATATATATATATATATATATATATATATATATTGATGCATGTTTCATTAAATAATATAGACAAGGGTTGTCTATTTATTTTATGCAAATTCTTTTCATATCGTCTGATAAGAATTTACATAAAATAAATAGACAACACTTGTCTATATTATTTAATGAAACATGCATCAATGAAAAAATGCAGCCTAAATACACACAATATATATATATATATATATATATATATATATATATATTATTACACTGTTACATTATAATAATGTATAATAAATATGTATTCCTCTTCTCTTGTATTGAGCCCTGTTTTAAATTAATGTTTTGAACGTATATATATATATATATATATATATATATATATATATATATATATGTGAATGTTTGAGAGCTAGTGGGATCACCCAATCAAAACCAGAGGAGTAAATGTAGTTATTTTTATGAAGAGCAAGGGAAATTGGCAAATAGTGAATTTCACTCTTCCAGCAAACCCTAATATGAAATAAAAAGAGATACAAAAAAAGCTATATGAATATCAGGAAATCCTTAAAGAAAAGAAAAAAATATGGATCGTAAAGGCAACTGTTGTGCCGATAATTGTTGGCCCACTTGGATCATTTCCAAATACCTTAGCAAGAAGTTTAAAAAATTGGGATTCTTCACTTTAGTCATTTTCCCATCACCGTGACTTGGCGTCCCGTTGTCTTTTCTATAAATATTTTCATGGCTGTTGTTCAAACATGCTCTTCTTGCTACTGCATTTATTTTAGAGTACGACTAGACTGATTGTTAGTTCGAATTGTTTTACTGTTGAAATAGCTAGATTTAACCATAAGTTCCATTGTAATAGTATCTTTTCTTGCACTTCTCACCTCAAGACTTCTCTTCCGGTTTCATCGCTTCCTTAGTACCTATAATCTTAAAAGGTTACAATTAACCGACACTCGCCGACTTCTGCCTTCCAGAATCCTCTTCTTTTACTGTTATTTCCCCTCACTAATTTTTTCTCAGCTTTTTCCACTCTCAGTAGCATCTTGCGTGTTAGTGTCATGATTGTCTTTTTTTTAGAGTGAAAAGATATTAAATAAGTTTAAACGTATTTTCGTACCTTACATAGGAAACCATATGACTGAATCTGACGTGCATAACATCACATTATATTATATTCAACTCCGAGCTTCTTAAATTTCCGTTAGCCGTTAAATGTTGACTTAGTGATATATATATATATTTATGTATATATATATATATATATATATATATATATATATATATATATATATATATATTACAGTAAGGTTCACCCTTTATAAGGCTCGGTAGCTACTCCAGTTAGAGAGTTGAGTATGAAGCCAAACGTGAATTCTATATTCTAGTGTGGATACAAGAGACTTGTGTTTCTCTAGGGTGGGTGTTTATAAATCTGCCTTCCATATGGATTTTCCTACACGGTGCACATACTCGGCGCTCCTGTGTCGATCGACGTGTTTATTAGTCATGTTCAGCCACTGACATCCTGTGTGTCGTGGATCTACACTAGCTGACTGAAGATCATTTTTCAGGTCAACTCGTCGATGCATCTGACTTCTCTTACTCTCACATTAAGTGGAAAGTATATTCTAGTATCTTTTATGGTGACTCATAAGGCATACAAGGAATAATTGGGACTGTTCAAACAACATCACTGATAAAAAAAGGAAAAATATTGATGGTGCTGAAGTAAAGGTAATGTTCCAGGTACCTCACGTCCAGCGGTAAACCACGAGACAAAAGGCGTGATCTTGCTAATGAATAAATAAAAATAAATGACATAAACGAATTCTCGTGTGGTTTCTGTAAATATTTACATGGTAATTGTTCTCTTTACACTTTGGTATGTAGGCTTTATTATTTAATCGCGGTCCGAGATTTGGCGGCAAGGTTTAATCATTTTACTGTTGGAATGGCTAGATGTAACCATAACTTGTATAGTAATTTTCTTCTTCTCCTACTTATCGCTTGTGAAACTCTCTTATATTTTCTTTTTATCCAGTCAACATTGATCTGAAAAAAAATTACATGTAATATCTATCGTTATCTTCTGTTTTCTTAAGTATTTTTTTACAGTAAGGTTCACACTTTATAAGGCTCGGTAGCTACTCGAGTTAGAGGGTTACGTTAAGAAGCTGTGTGCGGATAGGAGAGGAAGGTTACGGTTAACTCTAGACTTGAACAGGTTAATATTGTAGTGATTGGGATGTTCTTTTGTTATTCTCTCTCCTTAAGAATATTTTCTTTTTCTAATATTCTTTCACACTAAGTAAGCCCTTACGCTTGAGAGTTTCTTTTTTTTATTTGCTTATGGTGTTATGATTAAGAAAATAAAAAATCGAACAAGTAGATGATTCCTGATTTTCTGTAAACTTAGAACACAGAAGAAATCGTTGAGTATGAAGCTGATGTTTATGGATGTTATTAATGGAGCACGTAGAATGATCCCGAAATGCTTTGCAAATAAACAGATAAAAAAAAAACTGGTAATCATAGTACGTACTGAATCTTCCTATCAAATGTAAAAGTAATAAATAAAATTTTAAAAAATCGAAAATCGAAACATTTTCTAATTTAGTATATCACCAATTTGCTTTTAGAGTGAAGTGAAACACGACAATAAGAGACGTAGCCATCATTATTCGATCGGAATGTCTCAATTGCATGAGCAGGGCAAATCATCTAGGAAAAATGTCATGAAAAACTGAAAGTCAGTTAAATGTACTACGAGATTTAATAACCTTGAGGAGTTTGAAAAGTGGATGCCTATGCTTAGAAGCATCTTTATTTGATGTACCTGTGTAAGCAAAAAAAAAAAAAAAGAAAAAAATGATATCAAAATCTTTTGGTAAATCTGGAAGATTTTCAAAAGAAAATATTATTAGAAAAAAAAGAGAAAAATTTAAAAAAGAAAACAGTCTAAAATTATCTTATATCACTATAAGAGTTTTTCTCCTGGAAAGTACAAATGTGTTGAAGATAATGCATTGCCTTGAGCCTTTTTCATGGCTTGAGAAAAGAGATTATATTCGTGTGCAAAGTTTAAATGTTGACTTAGTGATATATATATATATATATATATATATATATATATATATATATATATGTGTGTGTGTGTGTGTGTGTATGTGTGTGTGTGTGTGTGTGTGTGTGTGTGTGTGTGGGAGGTGTACCTATTTTCGCAGGTTGTTCTTAATCTTGATATAAGAATATCCTACCTTTACATAAAATTATCCGCTACTTTTGGGGAGGAGTAAATAGTATGAAAAAGTCAGTTCGTGACAACTTTAAATAAGAGTGCAAGAGTGCTAAATATTCAACCAGTCTATAGATTGATACTAAACCTAATCCTGTAAAGGTCAAAAAGATAGGTAAGAAGATTGTGCTGCCCTAATCGTCATAGTGAGAATGAACTATTTTCTCTGAAAATACGAATTCATAATTGACATACTGTACAGTCATCCTTCTTGATTCACTCACAACGTTTTTATATTTATGCCCTCCAGCCTTTTTCAGGTGTCTGTCAATCCGGATTCAGTTCTCTAAATTCCCTTCAACCACGGCCTCAAGATAACTTCGGAATCTCCTGCAACTATTCTGGGCGGTCTCCTTGTTTTAAGTTGAGGAATGCTACCATAATTCTTGCTTTCAGTTCAGCTTAGTTTTGTTGGTCTCTTGCTCATATGCATCCCACACGTAATAATCAAGTGGGTTGCAGTTTGGAGATTTAGGCGGCCAGATGCAAGGGATGATGTCGTCTCGGAAATCGTTTGACCATCATGAGTGTGTTCTCCTGTTTATATGGCATGGTATAGAGTACTGTTGCAAGACATAGGGTTTTCCAGCAGCCGCCCTCTTGACCAAGGGCAGCGCTACTATCTCAAGGCACTTGATGTAGGCCTCCTTGTTGCCTGAGGCCGTATGGGACGATGGATGGAGGCATAATGTCGCCACCACTAGTGATCACCTCAACATCATTTAATCCCAATTAGACTCATCCAGCTCTTTTCGAATCCTTCTTCACATTCTACCCAGATTGACACCCAAACTCTTTGAAATGTTCGTATTGGCGTTTCCCTCTCGAATGCCAAGCAGTACAGCAAATTTCTGGCGGATTGAATTGCGTCATAGTGCTCTTTTTTCTAACAGACGGTGCCTAACTGACCCTACTATAGGGAGATTTACTTACCCCACCCACTGAGTCAGGATGTGACACAAGGTCAGTTTTTAAAGTGGGGACCCGTGTGTTTTCACTCGGGCTGCTGGTCTTAGCTGGTCATAGCTTGTCCAAGTTGGTCAGAGCTGGTCTAAACTTGTCATAGCTGGTCTTGGCTTGTGATAGCTGGTGCAAACTGGTCAGAGCCGGTCCAAGATAGTCGTAGCCGTGATAGCACCAGCACAGGGACGGAGCCCTGTGCCAGGTAAGTATCTGACCCTACTATACGTGTGCAGTCGACAAAATCAAAAACAAACAAATCGTATGAGAAAAAACCAAAATATTAAATAGAAATTCACTCATCGCGCCCTGTATGTATATATGTGTGTGTGTTTTCGTGTATGGTTGTCAACATGTGTGTACCTGTGTGTGAATCATTTGAGCTTAAATGGTTATTAAATGATTTGCATATGAAGGTGAAATGATATTTCACTTCTTCGAAAATATTGTTTTTCTGTATGCCACTTGTTTTTCCGGTGCATTTGGTTCCGTAGGAACACATCTTATCTGTCTAATATTGATGCTCTCCATATGATCTTCCTGGCGCTACAGAGGAAATTGTCTTTATCGACAGTGTTCTGCTCACCAGGCAGTACCTTCGCGTGATTTTGATCTTCACGATGACCTTTTATAGTAAGGTTGATTCTTTCCATATCTCATTTCCTTTATTCTTCATTTTTTTTCTTATTTTGAGTTTTTGAGTGGTTATGACATACTCACTCTAAGAAGTTGCTTGAGCTGCGTCAGTTTTTTTTTACCGGGGAGAGGAGGTGAACCAGTGAAATAAATATCAAGACAATGCGTGTTATTATAGGCAGGTTTTATTTCATATTTTGAGTCCCGAGTACATACTCATAGAAATCCTATCTGATTAGTTATAAGCAAATAGCTTAAAAAAGAGAGAATTTTCATGCGTTGATAAAATCCTAAGATTTTAGCATCGACGAGGTTTAGATCTGTTACATCATAACTGATAAGTACGGATTAAAATTCCTGCTCTTTGTTCAGTCTGGAAATAAGTGTCAGTTGTAATCAGGGATAGACACACACACACACACACACACACATATATATATATATATATATATATATATATCAAGTATGTGGTGCAGTTCAATTTACATTACATGAATCATTCATACAAAAAACAGATATTGAAGTTAATGTTATAAATGGCGAGGATACATCTTCGCAAACAAATTTAATAAATGACAATAATCTCTTCTCTCAATTTGAAGTGTTAACATCTGCTGAGTAAGCCAAATATTTTCTCGTAAATTCTCTGTCAGTTCTTGACTCATCTGGAGAATATTTGCTTGAGTTTTCACTTAGAGTTGAGGTTATATTGTTTGATATCCAAATAACTCATGATTTCGTTTATCTCTATACGTAAAGCATTTGAACTGTTTATAACATCAAAGGATGAGAGTTTTTTTTAAAGATGGGATTAATAATTTAGAGCTACATTGGAGCACAGTCATTCATCAACATGGTGCCTATTTCAATTAAATAAGATACTTATTTAACATTTCAGAAGTGTTTTATTTATTTTCCTATAAAGTTCAAGTGTGACAACGTAATAATTCGACAAGTTTTTCGATAAAAACATCGTTACCGTTTTTCTTTTTTCCTTTTATATTTCACTTTAATTTTTATAATTTCTGATAATTTTATCCATTATACCGATGTTGTCCCAAAAGTCATTAAAGAAAAATGCAGGTTCTGCTATCCTATAGTCACGTAATATATCTGATTTGACCTATATCAGTGGTGCTGTGACATTGCTGATTCACTGATCACAATGACTACGTTATCCATTGCAACGCAACGTAATCTCTGAAACTGTAGGAACATTTGACATCACTCGATCTATGATGTTAGTCCTTATTTTTTCCTTTCTTTTACAGTGAAGTTCCTGCTGCACAAGGCGCAAGGGCCATTCGAGGTAGAGGTTACATTAAAAGGCAGTTTATGCTGATAGGAAGGAAAGATAACGGTAAACTCTAGACTTGAACAAATTAACATTGTAGTGATCGGGGAAGCATCCACTTGGGAGTTGGTTACAGTCGGTAGTGTTTTGCAGGAAGAAGCTCTTCGAGCGGAACGTACTTATCACCGATGGAATACGGAGGTAATATGGTCATTTTCCCATAATGTGAGTGGCATGGCTGGTTCTGGCCGTTAGGGTTACTGGCGGGACCAAGGAATGCAGTTTGTCCGAGCACTTTTATGTTAAGCATTATCACCTGCCTTGCCTATTGACGACCAGTAGTCTTTAATACTCATGACTAGAGGTGTTAGTTTACATTTGTCTGTGGTATGGTTTTGGTGTGGATCCACTGATTTATCTCAGCACGCCATTGATCAGGGACCTCTATTCTTTGCAATGTTTTTTTTTAACTCTATGTACCACAGTAATTATGAGTATTTCCAGTAGGAACACGCTCCGTGTCATCGAGCCCAAATTGCCAAGAATTGGTTTGAATATCCCTCTAGTAATCTCCAACGCATGGTGTGACCACAACATTCGACTGACATGAGTTTAATCGATCATTTAATCGAAATGATGTAGAATATACACATACCACGAAGAAATGGACTGCTAACGAAACAGTATTGCTCAACGTTTCTGCAGCGGTCTGATCAATTCTGGAATCTGTGGCACGTCAAATTGCTTCATTAGGTCAGGCTACACGATGCGAGGCAACTTTTGGCACGTCAATATATTTCCAACTCCATCCTCAATAACTTTTATCACCCTTTTATCTTTCTTTCTCATTCTTTCCTTTTATCGTTATACTCTTCTCATTTTCTTCAGATCTATTTTCCTTCTCACATATTCTTGTACCGCCTCATTCTCGTTCTTTTTTTAGCAAAACCTTTGCGGACAGCGAAGCATAAAATGCAGTTAAAACCAGAAATAATGAAGTGCTTCATTTTCTAGCAAGTATTTTTAGAGCTTCTCGAAATAATTAAAAAAAAAACAGGATTCTTGTGAAGCGTGTCACTAAAGGCAGACCAAGCATACAATTTCTGACATTAATGGATCCAAATCCTTGCGAGATGAATACGTTTGTCAGATCAATCGAACGAATTAAATTCTAATTCAATAAGCTACTTCTGATCTACTATCGCCTCAACATTGGATTAGCGTTGTAATTTGATCAAATTTAGCCGTTTTTCTCGGACTTATTCTTTTTCATTTGTATCATCAACTTCTAAGGCAGGCAGTATTGATGTCTGTATAAATGCAAGTATGAAGAGGCATGTCTGTATTTACGAAACTAAGCTTAAGCTGACACACGTTCTAATCGTCCAGTAACCAGGACGGATCGAATAAATACACCGCACTATCAAACGGGTTAGTCGATGGGATTACTTTGGCTCTTCAGTGCATTTCCGATTCTGCATATACATTGAGGAGAATCTTGTATAGTTATTAAACAGACGTTATGAGACACATTATATAGTTATTACGAAGAGTTAAGTAGTGTCTTGTGTAGATATTAAAGAATAGTTTATGAAAGCCGTATATAGATATTAAGAAGAGCTGATGAGTGTCTTATATAGATATTAGGAGGATTTGAAGAGTGTCTTATATAGATATTAAAAATAGTTTATGAGAGCCGTATATAGATAATAAGCAGAGCCGAGGAAGAGTTTAGAAGTGTCTTCTATAGATATTAAAATTAGTTTATGAGAGGTATATATAGTTATTAGAAAAGCTGAGGAGAGTCTTGTATAGATATTAGGAAGATTTGAAAAGTGTCTTGTATACGTATTAAAAAGAGTTTATGAGTGCCGTGTATAGATATTAAGAAACTCTGAGTAGATATTTCATTATTAATATTATTCTCACGATCACAATCACAGGTTCTGTAACGTAATAGGGTCGTAGAATCACCACATGTACTTTAACCATAGCAGCAGTTGTTTGTCTTGGGTAAGTCCAACCCTCACCAGTTTGAATTCAGCTTTCATTCTCCTAGAGTAGTTGGCAACCAAGGCTATCGTGTCTTGTCTGTCCTGCCATTTGTACATAGCTGCAAGATAAAAAGATGCATTCATACCTTTCCCAAGGGCATTTGCGTGGAAATGAATGTAACGAACGCGACTGACATTCAAAACAGCTATCCATTAACCCACCGCTCATTATTCGGATATTATTCTAGTATTCTATTATTCTAGTATTCTATTATTCTAGTATTCTATTATTCTCGTACTAGTTACAAATCCATCTTATTATTCTTTTCTTTTTATCAGAAAACTCTACATCGACACACTCTTCATTATTAATCATATTTTATTACTTATTCAAACTTCATCTTTTTATCGCAGCACATCTGGATCCATAAAATCTTCATTATTACTATAATTTTATAAAGTACAGAGTAGTCTGAAAGTCTTATCATCCTAAACCACTCTTCCAAACTGCAGGAGATCGTTTCAACAATGGGAAATAGAAAAGTATATTATGTAGGGGTGACAAGCCTTTCGGACCACCCTGTATTATTCTTGTATTTTTTAAGTCACTCTAGATCAATATATTCTTTATGATTCGTGCATTTTATCAGGACCCTATAAAACGTTACTATCTTCCTTCTTACTATGATTTTAAGTTTAGCACCATCCTATTATTCTTGCTTTGTATCAAGGAATTCTGCATCAAAACACCGCTTCTTATTACTATTATATTATTACTAGTTCAGACTTCATCTTATCATTGCATTTTGTCATAAAAATCTGACTCGGTAGACTCCTGATTATTATTGTCATTATTATTTTCTTTGATTTCTGGTGTGTACACATTTCATTCCGGGTCCCGCCCAGAGACCTAAGGTAAGAAATGGCATCATGTCATTTTCCACTGACCAATTAAAAAAAACAAAACAAAAACAACACACATATTTTACATAGATAATGTCCTTCGTAAGGTGTGGGCTGTACTCGTGAGAACACTTTTTTTTGTATTTCTTTAAGGCATGGGATTCCAGGAATCCCTTCAATGAGTTTATTGATATCTTTTCGAACCAATCCGAGGGTTCCAACTACAACAGATATTGTTGATGTTCCCATGTGCCGCATTTTTGAGATTTCGATTTTATTATTATTATTATTATTATTATTATTATTATTATTATTATTATTATTATTATTATTATTATTCCTTTGATTTCTGGTGTATACTCATTTCATTCCGCGTCCCAACCAGAGACATAGGGTCAGAAATGGCATCCACTGTGCATTTTTTTCGGTAAAAATATCTTGATGATCTTAGGTTTCTAGTTGGGATTATTATTATTATTATTATTATTATTATTATTATTATTATTATTATTATTATTATTATTATTATTATTATTCCATTACTAGTTTTAAACTATCTTATTTTTGCTCTTTATCAGGACATTCAGGATCGATAGATTTTTTTTATTATTACTATTATTTTCTTTCTGTTTTTACACTATTTTTTTTTATTTTTCTAACACTCTGCGTCGATACACACATTTGTTATTTTAATATTAGTTTTGCACCATCCTATTAGTGTTGTCATTTTTCAAGACATTCTGCATTGTAGCTTTCGTCATTATTAGTTTCATTTATCACAAGTTTTAACCCATCTTAACAGCTGATTCCTCCGCTATACCAAACAGCTTAAAATCGGAAACAAAATAGATGGAAGAGGGAAACAATAGATTGCACTCTAACGATTGATTGTCAACCGCCGATCCTCAGTTGGTTGTTTGCCGCACGAAATATTGTTACGGCTTACATACATATGTGTGGAAGTAATAATGATACAGGTTTAGTATTTCAATAAATGAATAATTATTAAATTTTTCAAATAATTCTTTTCGCTATTCTTTGGTTATGTTATTTTAAATATTTTGTTTTAATATTAATTTAATATTCTAAGTAAGTTCATATTTGCGTATGTATATTTTTTTAAATCTATGGTTTTCTTTCGTAACATTTAAATGTATACCCTTTAAAAACTTTGCTAAGTGTGCCGTGATATTTTCATGTGCTCCTAAGTGTGCCATTGCTTAAAAAGGTTGAGAAACACTTGTCTAACGTAACGACCACGAAAGACAAATATCTGTGGTATGGGATGCGGATTATTGTGTCAGTGGAAGATACTTTTTTATATTTGATTTTTAGGTGTTTGCTTTCGTCGTCAAAGGTTCTTATCGATTTAAAGTGTTGAGACAAAATCAGCAATATGAAATTCATAATATCATATTTGTTATAAAAAGAATACAACATTTGCTTGATATACTCTTCCTTATTACCACTTTATTATTACTTCCTTATTTCTGCTGCTTTTCATCACATCACTTTGGGTCGATATATTAGGTTGGTGCAAAAATAATGTCGTTTTCTCACATGAAGTTGAACGTCAAAAAACGACATTATTTTTGCACCAACCTAATATATATAGCATCTAGAGGCGTGGTGCGTAAGAGTGGAGTTATTGTTAAAAAAGCTGGGCTGATTGATTATTCCAACTGAGTCGTAAGTTCAATCCTCTATGGGAAGCTTATACGAACTGTCTACATAATGTAATCCAATAGTTGTTGCGATATCGTAATCGTAACTTATTCTATCCATTCAGTTTAACGCCCCCCACCCATTTGGCAATAATGGTTGGTTATTTATAAGGAACATTAATGCGTAAAGACCGTTTTTTTAACCTCGGGTATTAATGGGGAATATGTTGAAACCTTTAATTAATACCTGATTTATATAAAGTAATAATTCATTTTTTTCATAGTCCTAATACCGAATTCTGTTTTAATTTGGGTAATTTAAACCGATTTTTATGGTGACTATTAATAAACTAATAATGCGTACATGGTAACTATTAATGGGTTAATAATGCGTACATGGTGTCTATTAATGGGTAAATAATGCTTACCTGGTGACTATTAATGGGTTAAAAATATTTTAAGGTCGATTTTTATTTGCTTCAAGTCTGCATAAAGCGAGTTAAAAATGACTTTGAATTCATATTTTCAAAGGAGACACGTCCAAAACATAATTAATTGGTGCAATACATTCTTCCTTCTGTCTTATATCATTGTATTGTTTGCTGACTAAATGCAACCTATATATATATATATATATATATATATATATATATATATATATATATATATATATAGTCAAACCTAATGAGCCAGACAAACCTACCAAGGTTTCAGTTAGGCAGATCGTTAGGGTCAGCTGACGATCTGCATAAGTGAAAACCTTGGTAGGTTTGTCTGGCTCATTAGGTTTGACTAGGTTTGGTCTACGTTTGTATCGAGCTCTTTAGTTAGTTGTTTACTCGTATCGGGGTTTTTCTATGGGCCTTAAACCTGTATCTGTGCGATTATTTTCGACAGACTTTCATGTTCCTGACTCTTTCTTTTTTAAAACCTTTTTTCCCTTCGTGATTGATTTGGCTATTGTTAAATCAAGAATTCGAAGGGTTTTCGACACGAGTATAGTTACCTATATATATATATATATATATATATATATATATATATATATATATATATATATATATGCGTGTGGGTATTTATAAACATGCATAGACACACACACATACAGATTTTATATTGTTTTATAAACATACATAGACACCCCCCATATATATATATATATATATATATATATATATATATATATATATATATATATATATATATGTGTGTGTGTGTGTGTGTGTGTGTGTGCGTGTGTGTGTGTGTGTATAAAACATAACTCTTTCTGGTATTTTGCTCATACTCACATCCGAAGAAACCTAATCTAATCCCGCGGCTACGAAGAGCTTTACAGTTATCCTAGCGGTTAAAGAACGCCGGATCAGAGGGTGGTGTCTCCTACAAAGGGGGGTGCAGGATTCAATCCTACCGCAAAATACGGGAGATGAAATAAATACCGTTTAAAATAAATACAGAGCGCCTATTCAAGTACGTGTATCCTCTAAAAATGTCATTTCAAAAAATAATAAAAATATGTCGGATTAAAAAATCAAATTTAACATATGTCAAGATCAATAGAATCGAATCTCACATTAAGTATAACTTTACAATAATAGATTATTTCAAAGTAAATACCGGTGACTCAGAAAACAGACCAGATGCGACTGTATTAATTATTAAGATGACGACCTTGACATGAGGGATTCTTAGCATTTCAGGCCCCCAGACAATGATTGTATTAATTATTACATAATATATTTTGTATTAATTAATTAATGTAATTATTCTTG
This sequence comes from Acanthosepion esculentum, assembly GCA_964036315.1. Classification (NCBI taxonomy): domain Eukaryota; kingdom Metazoa; phylum Mollusca; class Cephalopoda; order Sepiida; family Sepiidae; genus Acanthosepion; species Acanthosepion esculentum. The sequence continues at coordinate 47,354,943 of OZ038495.1, read as the reverse complement.
TCTTGATGAAGAAAAGTAAGCAAAAACGAATTTCTGAGTCGACCTTGGATAATTATTATGAATTTGAGTTACATATATATATATATATATATATATATATATATATATATATATATATATATATATGGAGAGAGAAATCACACACACACACACACACACACATATATATATATATATATATAAATGTGTGTGTGCTTTTAATATGAGTGTTTGTGTTTCTGTGTGTATGCGTCTGAGGTTATGTGATTACTTGATTTTATTGATCTTTTTGCTGGACGCCCTATCAAACGTCCAAGGTGTTTGATTAAGATCTGAGATTAATGATCGTTGTGATGCCGTGTATAAACACGAAAGACCGGATACTCTTTTATATCGACTGTTATATTAAGAAAAGCCTGTATTACCATTTCTATAGAGTCTTTTACGAAGTCGCGGCAAAAGCCGAGCAAAGTGGCTTGGTTCGTGTGCAGCCAGATGTGAAAATGTCACGGGAAAACAGAGTGAGCGTTTGTTGCCTGTCGAAGCTTCTAAATTTATCGTGACTTCCACTTCTGCTTGCAGTTTATAAAAGCTAACTTTGTGAATCAATCGGACGTTATTGGGAAATTGCTTTTCCCTGTAACTTTTTCGGCCAGTTTCTATGTTACTATGATTGGCAAGTTTTCCTCATAAAATGTTCCACGTGTAACTGTTCCTCCGCCGGAAGTTGGACACTAACACGGCAGGATTTGGAACAATGGAGGCGGTAGTGGTTCAATATATTCTCGTCGATATTCTCCAAGTGTGCTCGAGAAATTGTCGGTGTTAACGCTGTTTTCCTTCATGGTGATGTCACAAAGACAGGCATTTTAAACGAGTGCTTATTCGTCCAGCAAAAATATAACTCGACTAACTTTGGATATCTTTTTTTCTTCTTTTACATTTCATACAGAAGGGTCATAGACCGTTAATATTAACACCATTGAAACGTCAAGGAATTTAAATGTACCAGACTGTTCAACAATCGATTTTTGATCTTGTTTAATAATAACAATTTATTGATGTCATCTGGATGTTGCTATTTCAAGCGCCAAGCAAAGAGGGAGCGGGGTTTGATGTACATATGTTCAAGAGTTATGAGCTGAAAAATCTTTTTTTTATTTATTTGCTGATATGAGCATCAGATACATAGTGGTTAGTTCCATCTTCGTGTTCTGAAGCTGTGCTTCTGTTTTAGTTTGTGTGCTGAGAGACTAACTGTATCGGTTTTCTTTCTTTCCAAGTGAAAATGGTTATTTTTCTTATATAATGTCTGGTCTCTGAATAGATATTTTACTATTACATGATGATGTAAATTTCGATAAATGCACCACGGAAACATATTTACATAATTTAATGTATTTAGGTATTTATTTAAAAAAAAATACTTATTTTAGTGCCGTGTAAAGCCAAATTTGGATCGAGTTAAAGAGAGACACCTCTTGTTTTATTCAACCTTTTCTTACTTAAATGCATGCTTTCTTTCATATCTGTTGAAACTTGACTAATGCATGGAATAATAATGCAAATACAAAATGTAGTTAGAATAAAATGTATTGGAACAAGAAAGTGTACACAATATTTACATATAGTCTTTTGTATATTTCTGGGAAGACCGTTCCTGGAGAATGTGTTGACTAAGTCGCAGTCGGGCAGAGTCTCTAGTTGGATCTCTGTATTCGCCCCCCTCAGTCTTCCAGTACCAACCATATTTATATCGTCGGTACTCCGCTATGCAAATTAGGTGGATCCTACCACAACAACGTTGTTTGATATTGTACATCTTGTTAAATACATATTTTATGTGTAACGATGTCTTTTGCTTATCCTTTTCCACGTCAGTTTTGTTTCCTAATCTAAAGTTAAATTAATGTGGTGAAGTCCGTCACAATAGCTCTTCACAACTTCGTATCATTTGTAGCTCTTAGCATCCCACCACTACCTGTTCTACCATGCATTTACACAAGCTTACTCGTTGCACTGTTGTGCCACTTGCGTCTTATGCAAAATGAAATTTTCCATTGTGTGTCCCAGAAATATCAACTGTCTCTTTCTGATTCCAGGTATGAGTCTGATTTGTTTCTGTCTCTCTTAAAACTGCCTTGAAGCTTACAGTATCTATCCATGTTATTCTCAGTAATCTTCTGTAGAACCACATCTCTATTTATCTGTGAGGCAATTGTTCAGCAGTCTATGTCGTATAGGAGGATTGATATTACAGTTTAGCACTATTTTCTTTGTTTCTAACGAGATATTCTTCTTTTCTTTATGTGCTGTGTCTCTTCAAGACGTAGGTGATCATGGCCCTCCAAATCTTCCTGTCTCTTGTAGCTCTTAATAAGTTTTGTCTTTTTGCTATTCTTCACAAATCCTGTCCTATCCTACATTTACTCAAGCGTATCAAGTATGTTAGGCGCTGCTTTTCTTTGTCTTCTTTTACTTCAATCTGTCCTGTGACATGAGATTTTCAAAGCCCTCCTTCCTCATTACGTTCTCCATTAATTTCAGCTGCCTTTTCCAGATGTTAAATACAAGTTTATTTTTCTTTCCGTTCTCTCCAAAACTTCGTCGTTGCTCACATATTCGGACCATGGTATCCACAGCATCTTTCTGTAGAACCACATTTCTGTTTGTTCAAGTCTCTTCTTCGTGTTTGAGGAGATTGTCCAGCATCCACTGCCATACAGGAGGAAAGATATCACATGAGAGTTCAACACTTTTTCTTTGTTTCTTCCGAAATATTAATGTCCGTTACCGCTTTGATCGGCTTTTGAAAGTCATCTTTTATTATTTCAATGGATGCTTGGAAATTTGTGTCACATTATTTAAATTCTCTTATAAGAGTTCAATGATTGTTCATTTTATGCATTTGTTTGATTCTGGCGTCTCAGTTGGGTAGTTCATTTCTTGCTGGTCTTCTTACAAATTATTCTTAGACCCTTCTTCTCGCTTTCCTTTGATGGCTTGTCTGTGTGTCCCTGCAATTTTCTTTCTGTATCCGCTAAGAACACAATGTCAATTTTTTAAGCATTTCACCCCAAACAAGACGGGATGCCACTAACACGCAAGGGGTTACAGAATATGGCAGCGAGAGTAAATAGGCGTGATAAAGGATGAAGAGAAGGATAGGGAATAGATCAAGGTATTTGGAGATGTCGATTGACATTAAATTTGAATAGTTGGAGATCGTAGCTATCAGGGAAACAAGTAATAGCAAGGGAATTCCACAGACGGGAGGTACATGAAGCTATCTATTATTGATCTTATTCGAAGACAAAATTAAGCATAACTGCATTGTTTTGATAAAGTCACCTTTGACATTAGAATATATTCCGCAGGTTGTGAATTAAACACAACAATAGCTTGCAGGATTAAGATTAATGTGTGGACTACAAGAAGAAAGTAGCGATGTATGACTATTGTACATTATTTGTATGTTATTTGGGTAACATCGGATTGAATTAAAGACCTCGCGATCACCGATCCAATACTCTGGCTCTGATCCATCCGTCGTGAAGAGTGATATTCTGATTGTTCATGAAGTGGAACAAAACCATTGTGTTGCTTGCTTGTGTTCTTTATCGTATGCATTTATTTATTCGTTACAAAAGCAGTCATAAAAGTCCCCAAGTCGACGCATTGAGCTGACCAAATAAGATTGAACGGAGTTGACAGGTTGGCAATGCTAAAACACGGTTGTTGGCATTCATAGTACAATGTTCCTGTTGAATGAATTCATGTTACCTTACTTTTCGGATAGAGAGTATTACAATTTTTTTCTTCTTATCATTTTTCTTCATTTTTTTTCCTTATTTTTCTTCTTTTACTTCTATTTTTTTTAATTTCTGTGTTTTATGCAACTTTTTTCTACTTTTTTCTACCATCGTTTTCCATTTTCTTTTTTTCACTTTACCTTTTAATTTTCTTTTTGTTTTTGTCTCTTCATCTTTGCAACTTTCTCTTCGCCTTTTTCATTCTTCTTATCCTTTTATATTCAGTTTTCTTCTTTACGTCTTTTTCTTAGTTATATTTTTCCTTTTCCTCCAACTTCCCATTCATTTATTTACTTTTCCTCACCGGATACAACTTCTTTTTTTCTATATTTATTTCTCTTCATTTGTCTTTCTTATCTTCTTCTCTATCTTATTTTTTGATTTTTCTTCTTTTCTTTGTAATTCATCATCCTCTAATTTCTTTCACTTTTCCTTCTAATTTTCTTTCTTCTCTTCTTCTTCAATTTTTTTTCTTTTACTTTTTCTTCTACAATGTTTTCTTATTTCATATGCTCTTATGATCTTTTTTGATGTTTTGCTTTAGAGAAAGTAATAGATGAAACAAAAAAAGCGGAAAACGGGGAGTGACGGTGGGTGGGAAATGCTTAAAATCCTCGATGGACTGTCATATTTCGAAAGCAGCAGAGACTGGGAAAACATGTTTTTAAGGAATAAGAAGCAGTTTCGTGTAACATGACCCACAAAAAGACACACACCATTTAGAAAAACAACAACAACAAAAAAAAAACAGACACACACACATATATACAAATATATAGATATCGAAGACATGTAGATGATATCAAATGCAAAAATTCGTCTCTTTTTGTCTATGTCTCCCCCTTTCTCTCTCTATATATAGCTACCCACACGCGCGCGCGCGCACACACACACACATATATATATGTATAAATATATATATATATATATATATATATATATATATATATATATATATATATATATATATATATATATATGAAGCAATAACTGAGATTGTTTTGACCTGGAAAAAAGCTTGAGCAGAGTATTTTTACAATCAGAAGACTAGCTATAACTTCCGCGAAACTCAGAACAGAAACAAGATAAGTGATCATTTCATATTATTTTTTAGGAAAATACAAGGCAAAGTGGAAAAACACTTTTATTTACGTTCACGTGTTTCGTCTCTTAGGATTTTGTTGGATAAATCGCGTTACACGAATAAGAGTGTTTTTCGATTTTGTACTACATTTTCATAACATCGTTCTTGATATATATATATATATATATATATATATATATATATATATATATATATATATATATATATATATATATATATATATAACAAATCCAATCCCTAGATTGGACAGTGTATACTTGGAGTCAGTGGAAACGGGTGATCAGTAACTTAGCAGTACTAAAAAAAAAGAACAAGACATGGAGGGTAGAACGAGAACAGTCTACTACATATATTGAATAAAATGTTCAATGCCAGAGTTCCTGCAGGTCAACTAGATCAATATACAAGGCCAGAGGACACAACAGCCGTAACGTTGTGACAACTACAACAAAAATGAGTACAATAGTTCGAATATAAACAGTGTAAATAATGATTGCTTCTCATCCGAGAAATTCAAACAGAAACATTTTATACTTTCTCTGGGGTGATCTTGGGCGACGGCTTCGTTTCACTCATATGTTGTAACTTGTCAGCTTCCGATCAGTGATCGCTACTCGTTTCAGTTCGGAGATAAAGAACTTCAACACAGGGAATTTTAACTTTACTATTTTATTAACGTCGAAATAGACATCTCTAACTATCTAGTGGGGTCGCTCTCTCACCCCACTGGTGAGCAGATCAAGACACGACAGAGAACACGTCTATATTGTTCGACGGTTAAGACTCGACTCCCGAAAAACCATTCTATATCTCTATCATTCCCACGCTCGTTAAGCAATTCGAAATCGACTTCCTTGTTTCGTCTTCTGTCTAATACCTAAGGTCAACCCCAGGAAATCCAAGCAGAGATGCGCTTCTCTAAAAAATAATGGTCTGCTAGACTATTATTTAACAAAAAGAATATAATTACAAAGAGTGTTTGACTTAAAAATCACCTAGTCGATCGTTATTTGTTATTGTTATTTTTCCAAGCCAGAGAAAGGTGGACAACTGGCGCCTCATAAATAGCCTCTTCGCATAGATAGGAAGGCAGACCATCTAGGGAAAAGAAAACCCTGATTTTAAACACCCGCTGCCTTGCAGTCATACTCAAACACGGAAAAGGCTATGGAAGTAAATCCAGATAGAATCTCCGGAGTAGAGTCCGAAAGGCGCTTGGCTGCCAACACTGACAGCATCCCTACAAATTATCCAGCCAAGCCGCCCACAAATGTAATTCTCTGTATTCTTATTTTCATTTTTTCATTATGGCCGGGAGGGGGGCATGTAGACTTACAACCAACACTGCCTTCATATGTCGCTCAGGCCTGCGCCCTGGAGATGTCACTACCAGCTCAACACCAAAGGACTGAATATTGGCAAAACAGTCTGCTACATTTATCTCGCGAAACAATATTTAGATATTTGTAAATGGATAATTCAACCACGTGTGTGCCATCTTCCCGCCTTCTTTCGCGATGTTTGATTTCGGCTTTATAAGTCAATCATCTCAAAATTTAGTATCATTCTTACGGATGAACTTGTCTAAATGTTTTTTATATGCTTCCAAAGAATTGAAGAACTTCCTATTTAGAGAATGTTGCAGGGATCTAATTAAATGCTAATCAAAACGTGTACTTGTAAATGAATACGACTCGTTGTTGAGATGTTGAGTGTTTCCACGTGAGTATATGGTAATAACGAACAAACACAGTCGTAGGGAAAAATACTGGTATATTCAGAGAGGTATTTACATCAGAGAGATTAGTAGTAGAACGAACGTAGGTTAGTAGTAACAATAAGTAATAGTAATAAAGTCCAACGGTATCTTCCGGTCGAGAAACGGAAGTGTAACTGATCACTACAGAAGTCTCACTCTGCACTGCACTACACTGCTACACTACTCACAGTCTCTAGAACTACTGTTCTATTTATAATAATAGGATCAGTCTATTGTGGTTGTGAAGGTGGGTGCGCCCCAACACTCGTGTAGAAGTCCATCTCGGCCAAGCCCTACCAATTTCTGTCTGGTATACTAGGAGACGAAATATTTACTATTGTTCTGAGGGAAGAGGACCCCCTTATAATTAATTAAATTCTGACGCATTTTATAGATTGATGTCTTTCACCGGTCCAACTGTATATCGTACTTGTCTTAATTCAACATGTTATTTTGCGGAAGGATATCGTAAGACGCAAAGCCTTTCCAATCCTGCTAGATATAGAGCATCACCTTCAGAAGCTGACTGGTTTTCTAATTGTTCTATGATGTCTCATTTCGTTTTTCAGACGATCTTTTTCGCTCTACATTCTTGTAAACTATATTTTTTCATCGCCTGTTCATTTGTTATCTTGTGGTTTGAACAGTGAATCGTAGATGGAAATAAAATCTATCATTTTCCACTTAATTCGTGAGGCGTTTACACATCATAGCGATTAACGTATCTTAGTGTTTTCAAATGACTTCGACACTCATAAGAGATATGTAGTGATGATCGGTTTCTAATCAGCCATTCAAGTTGATCATCATCAGCGACTGCAGACCTGCTGGAACGTTCTCGGTCATCCAGATTAAAACTTTGTATTTCTGAACATAACAAACAACTTACGAACCGAACAGCTATCATTGCAGCATAGCCTAAGTGGCAGATATTTCTTTTTGTTATGTGTAAAGCGTCTGTTTCTTTTGCTGAAATAAAAAAAATGCATCAGATGACGAAAATACATTTACTCTCCTCCATGTTCACTTTCAACAACCAAAAAATAATTTAATATTCACATTCCACACATGAATCGCAGAACATGGTACGTTGAAACGTCACATTTCAGAACAGGTATGTGACACATTTCAGTTAGGTGTTAGTCTGAAAATTGCGTGGAAACATGAAAAAGACTTTCGCCTCTTGGTATTGAGCTCAGTACCACCACCCCATATATATATGGTTTTAAAGTGTGCTATATTTATGGGATAAAGTGCTCAATATCAGAGATAGAGCGTATGTAAATATAAATATAAAAGTTAACATTGAAGTGAATACTCAGAGGCGACAGGCTGTTTCATGCTAGATGCAATCGTCGGGCTGCGAATGCTGGATATTTCCTCGGCTATTTATATATATGGTTCAGTGGTGCATTGTGGGTAGTCTATTCTGGCGCTTATTTTGAGGGATTCGCTTGTTTATTTATTTATTTTATGCTTTTAGGTCAATTTATTTTACTTGTTTTTCATTTTCATTTTTATTATTTGTTCTTTTCGTTTTTTGATGTTTTATTAACGTAGTAAAAATTTTGGGGGTTGCTTAGTTCGTTTATTTAATAGTTTGTTTTGGTCTGGGAAGATAATTAAAGCTATTTATTCGTCCAACGTTTAGTTTGCTTGCTGTAGTCTATTCTGTTATTTTGGCGGGTGGACAGTTTTTAATTTATTTATTTGGATTGATTATTTTTACTTGTTTTTTCTTATTCATACTTATTTTTATTAGTTATAACGGTTAATTTAGCGGGGGAGATTTGTTAATTTGTTCATTTACTTAGATTAAGTTTTATTAGTTTTTTTATTTATTTTTATTTATTCTATTTGGTTATCGATGTTTGAGTGACGTAGTGAATTTTTTTATCGATATATAGCAGTTATAGCTATTTTTACGTCCAATTTTTGGATTGGTTGTTGTAGTTTATTCTGAAGGTTATTTTGGCGGGATTGGTTTGTTAATTTGTTTATTATTATTTACTTTATTTACTTATTTGGGTTGATTTTTTTACTTTTTATGTATTTTATTTTTTTATTATTTATTTATTCTGTTAGAATAGATTAACCACAATGCACCACTGATCCATATATATAAATAGCCGAGGAAATATCCAGCATTCGAGATATGACGATTGCGTCCAGCATGAAACAGCATGTTGCCTCTGTGTGTTGACTTCAATGTTCACTTTTATTTTTTAAATCAACCTTGCTAACGAGACGCTCCCTCTGTAGCTAAATGATATAGACATTCAGGTCGGTAAATACTGTTTATAAAAAACAGCATTTACTTAGATATTTGTTCAGTTTAATCAATCTTTCGTGTGATTGTATAATTGTTTTCTTTTCTGGTCATAAATTATGTAGAAATTGCCCGAATGTTCTGCATGTCCGAGCGCTTTCGGCTATTATTTTAGCCATTATCAAGAATGAATTTATTTCGATTTTTAACTGGATGTATGGATCTTTATATATGTATCTAGAGTTACAGGAATATTTTCATTTTCCAAACACGATCGGCACATTTTGGCCATGTTCATTGTTGATATAATTGAATGTATGTCTTTTCTTTTTTATTGTTAATGCTTCACTTATTTTTAACCTTTTTTTATATGTGGACGCGGATGCGGTTTGGTAGGTCACCGTGTGGTTAAATAAGTCCTAATTAAGGTTTTGTCAGGGATATGTAACGTGGGGGGTCTTTCTAGGCCTGTAGTGGTATATCTAATATAATTATTCGTGAATTTGACTTGATCATTTAAGAGAAATTTGAATGTAATATTGGTTCTTAGTAATTTGGATTTGCAGGTGTGTTATTGTTGACTATGAGTTTAAAATTTGTTATAGTACATAATTAATCAAATTTTCCTTGTTTTCGTCAACTGAAGTTGTACATTTCTTTATAATGTTTCAACAAAGCCCTCAGACATACAGAACATTCGGACAATGCCTACATAATTTATGTCCAAAAAAGATAGATAATTATACGATCACAAGAAAATTTAAATAAAGAGACTAACCCGCAATAACTGGTCAGTCGTTTTCAACGAACTTATATAAAATAGGGATTGCTGCCCAATAGATAATTATATATATATATATATATATATATATATATATATATATATATATATATATATATATATATATATATATATGATAGAAATTGCTAGGAGGATTTGATAATTATAATTAAGTAATTCACTGAGTCTGAAAGAAACCTCAACAGAATGCAGAAACCACTGGACGGCCGTTTCTGCATTCTGTTGAGTTTTTTTTCAGACTCAATGAATTACTTAATTATAATTATCAAATCCTCCTAACAATTTCTCTCGTGTGTATATCATTGCTGGATCTGGCTTCTAATGCTTCAGTCTGAGCGACTTGGTGATAGTAGTCGTGGCTCTTGCGGGCACAGACCTATGGTTATAGAGAATTTCAGTTGAGTTCCACCACGGAATATGTGAACGGGCGGCGCTATATTGAGTCTTATTTGCTACCTCTTCGTCGCCCCGCGACCCGTTGGAACAGTTAGTATGACGTTTGCTTGATAACTTAACTGTCAAAGTTTCAATTCTCGGTAGTGGATGCGCACTGCTGATTATTCCCAAATATAGGACGAAACGGCCGTCCAGTGCTTTCTGCATTCTGTTGAGGTTTCTTTCAGACTCAATGAATTACTTAATTATATATATATATATATATATATATTTATTTATTATAATTTTATCATAGTCAAAACCATTTTACTCACTACAAAGATGCAACTTGGTTTCAGTGCATTTCAACTGCACTTCGACGGGTGAGAGTCAAAAATATCGCTCTAGTATCGTTATCGAGCCCTCTTTTGAATTAATGCTGTGAACTTTGGAATTTATATATTACTTTTGTTCTCATCGCATCGGATATATATATATATATATATATATATATATATATATATATATATATATATTTGTATTTAGGCAGAAAATTCTCTTTTCGGCATGTCTGATTGAATAAATTACAGACATTATGTCTGCTAATTTTTAACAAAATTCGTTCACTTTCATACTCACGAATAATCTTCCGTGTATTGATATTAAAGGATGGGAGAAATGTTCTATAACTGTTTAAATTTCTTTTATTTTAATTTCCTAAGTAATTTCGATCTTCTTCCAAGATCATCTTCAGGAGTGCAAGTAGTATAAAACTATATGTTGTTCAGCGGTAGAAGTATTTATACAAAACGTTGCCTTGCTATCCATTACCGTAATTTTTCATTATGCTTTTAAATACAAACTGTTGATAATTTTTTTGTTAAAGATTATCAGACATAATGCCTTGTAGGTTGTCTATTCCCGTTTATACGCTATAACACATAATTATATATGATATATATTTGAATAATCTTAGATTTCTGAAAGAATCCCGCAAACTAGCCATGTGTAGTTAATTCTCGTGTAGTTTATCTGTCCTGTCCGATGTCTGCTATTTCCACTAATTAATAGCTGTAACACTTCCGGTCACCAGCGTTTCAGGTGAAAGAATCTTCTCAAAAACTAAATTAGGGAAAACACTACTGAGAAATTCTATGATCATCAATTACACTGCTCTCAATTGAAAACACGGAAACTGATATAATTGACTTAGAATAGCCGCCATGATGATATCATAATTAAAGTGGGTCACATTTGTAGAGTTTATTTGTGAACTATCTTCTTCTCTCTAATAATGCCATTAATTTGGGGGGAAATTTACTTTTATTTAATAATGTATTATGGTTTGGCACATTCTGATTTCATTTAAACCCAGCGATTTGTGGCCTTGGACCAAACTAAGTTCAGCAGAATAAATAGCAATAACGTATGTTCTTTATTCTAAGCATTTATATGAATGTTTATTTCCCAAATTTATAGTATGACTAATTATTTTAAAATAGCTTATATTACACAGCAGAGATACTACTAGTAGAATAAATGTACATAATTTTTGGCTGTCACCTTATAGATATAAATATGAGTGGTGTGTGTGTACGTGCATGCAGTATATATATATATATATTGTTGTGGTAGGATCTACCTAATCTGCATAGGTGACTACCAACTATATAAGTAATGGTTGGTACCGGAAGACGGGGGAGGAGGAATCACGAGATCCAACTAGAGACTCTGATCGACTGCGACTAGTAAACACATTCTCCAGGAACGTCTTCCCAGAAATATACAGAAATACTATATGTACTTATTGTGTACACTTTCTTGTTATAATACATTCTTGTTCTAAGTACATTTTGTGTTGCATTATTATTCCATGCAATAGGCGAGATTCAACAATGAGTCAAGACTCAACAATGGCGACGAAGTAGAACGAACCATACACCAAGTTTCAACAATGGCGACGAAGTAGAACGAACCATACGCCAAGTTTCAACAATGGCAAAGAAGTAGAACGAACCATACGGAAAGAAGAAAGAATTAATAGTGAGAGTTTTCAACAATTGGGACAAGTCATTGAAGAACCCAGGCTGAAAAAAAAAACTATTAATTCAAAGTCCAACGTTAACGTAACGACGAAGGATTATGAACTTCTGGATATGTAAAACTCGTTAAAAGACGACTAAGCATAAAGGAACGTTCACTCAGAAAAATTGAAAGGTGTCGTAAACGAGTAACGGTAATTTAAATTAAAAAATTATCTACAACGAAACACCCTCTAAAAAGAAAAATTGGCCGACTACAAAAACATGCATGGATTAAAAGGAGCAAAAATACACCGTGTCGACTTTGAAAGGTAACAAACTTTAAAAAATTATTTTTTTAAAATTATTTGTTCAACAATATAGTGACAAATTACCTCTGATAAGAAAATCAGACGTGTCATTGAAATACGCGAACAGAAGTCGAAAACGAAAAAAAAAGTCCGACGCTCTCTGTTCACGAAAAAAAAAATACCAAAGTTGATTAGCACGGGCGTGAATGTAAAAGCAAGACATAAAATATAAAAGTCGTACGTTGTTTCGATTTTTTTGGTCAGCTTATATGATATTCGTGGATACACAAATTAAAAAGTATATTCCTTGTTGCATGAACACTATCAGCTAAAGATGTATGAACTATGCAAAGGGGATCTACAAAGAAATAACCATAATCATCATCCCATATAGAAGCCAGTTGAAATCCAAAAGGATTCCAAGGCTTGGGAGGTGGGTGTTGTGGTAGGATCCACCTTATCTGCATAGGTGACTACCAACTATATAAATAATGGTTGGTACCGGAAGATGGGGGAGGAGGAATCACGAGATCCAACTAGAGACTCTGATCGACAGCGACTAGTAAACATATTCTCCAGGAACGTCTTCCCAGAAATATACAGAAATACTATATGTACTTATTGTGTACACTTTCTTGTTATAATACATTCTTGTTCTAAGTACATTTTGTGTTGCATTATTATTCCATGCAATAGGCGAGATTCAACAATGAGTCAAGACTCAACATATATATATATATATATATATATATATATATATATATATATATATATATATATATATATATATTAACAATTAAGACAAAGCAATTAATCAACAGTCCGGAAACTTATTATTAAAATGGTTCTGTTTAATTCTAGTTAATAAGAATAAAATGCTATGGTAAACAATAGTAAATTAATTACTCGTATAAGAACTCCCGAATATTTGGTGAGGACCTCACACTCAACACGGGACCCTACATCAATTGCGTTGAGTAGGTACTCCTGTCCTGGGTCATGAGGTTGCCTGGTGGAAGAGCATGTCTGGCGACAGGACTCTGCACCCTGCCACACAAGCAGGAGACCCCAGTCGTTGCTGTTAGACAACTTTTGCGACCATCCGATGAGATTTTGGAAGCAGAGGCTTTACAATCACCGGTATTCATCACTAATGCTTTTTTAAGATATCAAACTGCTCTATCTAAAAATTATTGTAATCGTAAAAATAGAGGTTTCGCCCCACAAATCAAATGGAGGATCATCTGACAATCTTAGACCCCAACAACTTCCGGGACAGATGCAATCTATGCATACAGGAAAAATCATAATGATTAAGAATAAAAATGCTGATGAATTATTAAACCAACGAAATGATATTATCTTCAAGTGTAGACACAAGAACAGATTTAAAATTCCCTAATAACATTAAGTCTGAAGAATTTACACATGAAGTGTTGATTCTGTTTTATATGGGTATTAACATGTATACGTACATGCGTTCGCGTTTTTGTATATAATCATTTGTGTGATTTTCTTGGCTACATCAGTTACAATGTTAAAGTATTAATTAGTTTATATTATTATTATCATCTATATATATATATATATATATATATATATATATATATATATATATATATATATGTGTGTGTGTGTGTGTGCGTGTGTGTGGTGCAGTTCAATTCATATTGCAATGAATCATTCATACAAAAAGTAAATTAGTAAAGTTAATGATATAAAATGGCGAAATCCCTTCGCTAACCGAATTTTAAAGATGCATTAACCTAACAATCACTCGATGAATGTTATAATCCTTTTTTAAAAAAATTATGAACTGTATTAGGTCTTCCTTAAATACGCAATTACTTTCGACTGCACATTCAGTCATCTTCAGGCATGGAAATTATTTTGTTTTTGGTAAAATTCAGGTAGCATCCGAGACGAAAAAATATAATGCGAATCAAAATATTTTTTTTTTTAAATGTGTTATTGGTAAAGGACACAAACTTATCGAGCGTGCAGTCGCAACGCTAGGGTTGAATTCTTTTGAAAATTTAAGTGAGTGCGTTTTTTACTAATATGGCAATTTGAGAATTTTTTGTTCTTGTAGTAGTTTATCAGTCAATGTGGCATGAACCAAATAGTAGAGTAATGTCTCAGTTGTTATCCCGAAAATTTGCATGCAGGATCAGTTGCTTTAAATCAAATATGTGGTGCAGTTCAATTTATATTACAATAAATCATTCATACAAAAAGTAAATTAGTAAAGTTTATGATATAATGGTAGCATCCGTTACGACTGCAAGCTCCACAAGTTTGTATCTGTTCTCAATAACACATTAAAAAAAAACATATTTCGATTCGAATTATAATTTTCGTCTTGGATGCTACCTGAATTTTACCAAAAACAAAATAATTTGCATGTCTGAAGATGACTGAATATACAGTTGAAAGTGCTTGCGTATTTAAGAAAGACCTTATACAGCTTATAATTAAAAAAACAAAACAAAAAAAAACAAAACAAGGATCATAACATTCATCGTGTGATTGGTAAGTTAATGAAGCTTTAAAATTTTGTTAGCGAAGGGATTTCGCCATTTTATATCATTAACTTTATTAATTTACTTTTTGCATTCATTGTAATGTATATGTATGTATATTTATGTATATAAGTATATATATGGGCGCGTGGTTAGAACGTTCACTTTCTGACCATGAGACCGGGGTTCGAATCTCACCAATGTCTATTTTTCAGGAAGGTGGCTTCCTGATGTTATCGGAATGGAGGTCGATCCAAGCATGTTGCACCTTTGGAAAACTATACCACAATCAGTGAGTGAAATTGGGTAGACGGAACTCTTGAGGGCCGTCGATAGCTGTACTTGAGCATGCTGGCCTTGTTCAAATTGTTGATCACGTTAGATAACACGCTCTCTTCCAGTAACTAAGGTCTGCGTTACCCTCCTACGTCCTGTAATTGAACTTGATCAGTCCTTCAAGAAAAATAATTTTTACGTAACTCTATCGGTTCATGTTTAATCAGTTTTATTGCTAATACTGTTATCATTTTCTTGGATTTTTTCCTCAAATTTGATAAACTAGCCTATTAAATCTACACACGCACGCGCCCACACACACAAACACTCACGCACGCACACACAAACACTCACGCACGCACACACACACACTTACGCACGCACACACACACACACTCACGCACGCACACGTACACACATACACACACACACGTGTGTATGTGTGTTTAACAACAACTTTGTGACTTAAAGACAAGTTTAGGAATCAGTTAACAGATCATTAGAAGATAAGACTTTAAATATTTTATTTGATACCGAATAAGTTCTCAGTGAAATTTGCAAAAATACTGTTAAAATGAGCATATCTGGGAACATGCCAGTCGATTCCTTTTTTATTTAAGGCAATTAACAACGATTGTTAGTCCATGCAAGCCAAATGAAAACGCCGGTAAATGCTTAGAGCTTTAGCTAGAAAACTAATCTTAGCAACACATAACGAAGCTATGGCGAAATCTACAGTTTATTTCAGGGAAGGAGTGTGTAAAAAAACAAGTTATAGAAAAATCATTTTTTCATTTTACTATTTTTAATTTGTTTCTAGAAAAAATAAATTAAATTAAATCAAGTCTATATGTTGCTCAATATATCACTTTGCGTTTTTCCTGAGAAGTAGCCTCATGGATTGGAATTAAATAGAAATGGGATTATTGGAAAATAGTAGAATGAAATCGAGATGCATTCAAAATATCTTTTTATAATTCTGCTTGTTCCTTAGTTAGCACGACTCTTACGCCCTGTCTATACATAATAAAGAATGGACTATTTCGTATCGGTCACGTGGAAAGACGGAGAGTACATATCAGAGACGCGACTTGGTTTCAGTGAGAAAATGAAAGGAAGGAATATAGATAGAAGGAAAGAAAGGAAGATAGAAAACGCGATAACACTCTCATGGGTTTAACATTTGTTTCTGAGAAATGGGGAAGTTGTCAATTTCAAATGTTTTCATTTGTACTCCCTTACTTCTTTAGATAATAACCAGCATTTATATTTGTGAGTGTTAGTGCAATATTTGGTTACGGTTGTTAAACTCAAATATGTAATGATGCGATTGGCGAATTTATAGGGAGGTTATTGTCGTATAGCTCGGCATTAAATTATTAAACCATTAACTTAAGAATTAAGATGCTTCAGAAAATTAAAATAGGAAAACCGTGAAATTTTCACTGATATTTCTAGTGACGTAATATTTTTAAAAGCATACTACTACTTATCTAGTCGAATAAATTTAATATTCTAATCACGTGATATTTCACGTGAATAGAATATTACATTTATACCTAGATCCACGGTGTCTACATTAGAGAAAGCTTTGAAGTGTTTCTAATGTATTCAAAGCTAATATACAGATTCGACACTGTTGCATGTTTAATAAGTGAAATTCCATCGGTATTAGGTAATCGACAACTGCAGCTTATAGAAATACTGCAGTAGGTGCAATCATGTTTTGGAAATGGCTAGTTATGGTGATAAACAGATATTCTAACTTCAAGTACAAATAACATTTATGATTATTGCAAAATTTAAGAAGTGATTTCGTAAAAAAAGCGGTACAAATGTATCGAGAGGGTTCTTGTTACGGGGAGAGGCTGAAAACTTTCAAATAAAATTAATTCGAAGATTTCAAAGAAATTAATTCAAATCCATGGGAATTTTTCATACATATTTATACAAAGAACAAGATAACTCACAAAAGAAGAGAAAGAGAAATGTATATCTGCGTGTGCATAAATAGCAAAAAAAGAAAGAAAAACATTTATGGGATTAACAGTAGCGTCTGTGTGTTTATGTGTGTGAGCGCGCGCGTCTATGTGTAAGTGTGTGCCCAACGTGGATGGGTTGAAATTAAGTAGTCTTTTGCCTACGGTATCCAATAGGCTAGACAATGAAAAAGAGAGAGCGAGAGGGTTTTATACTCCTGAATAGAACTACCTCGCAGCGGGAAACTGCTTTCATTGGAATACAAGGTGGGATAATCTCTCGCCTATAACTACCGAAATTAGTAGAGATGATTCTCTACTAATTTCGGTAGTTATAGGCGAGAGATACTACTACTTATCTACTCGAATAAATTCATTAAAATTTCATGGGAAATTCATTAAAAGAAATTCTGAAGCTAGGAAAATAAGTTCCATAGAGACTAATGGAAATAAGCACCAGTCTTCTTACTCGAAACAAATACAAACATATTTACAGTTATATAGTTACACATTTATATTATATATTATATTTAGTTATTTTTTCACGTTTAATTCCAGTAACTATTCAATACAATCAAACCTTCTTTCATGTTTTTCACTGACTCTGTACTATAAAACCGGATTTTTGTACATTTAAATCTACTGATAGACCACTGAAAAATCTCTTGGTATTCTCTTCGCCTCGTATGAATGGGGCATATATATAAATATAGTATTCATTAATTTATGGGGCTGTATATATATATATATATATATATATATATATATATATATATATATATATATATATAATTATTTATTTAAATATTATAACATAAATATGTTATAAAATCACTACAGAATTTAAGTGATGTTGAATGACATTCAACATATCACTTGGTAAGACACCGGAGGTGTTGAAACAAAATGGCTACTTTTGTAGTGATTTTATAACCTATTTATGTTATAATATTTAAATAAATAATTATATCTGCTCTACTCTGTATTGAACACTCTTTTAAGAATAATAATTGTTGGTTATTGGAATTTATTCCGTATATACCAATCCTATATATATATATATATTTTATAGCGAAAATCGAAAGCGAAAGAAAAAATTGTGGTTAGATTTGAAACTATTTTAACACTTGAATAAAAACAGTACACAATTAAGGTTTTATTTCACTGTTATACAGGGTGGCCCGAAGGTCTTGTTTCCCTAACCTCCTCTTCCAAACTGTAGGAACTCGTGTCAATTTTCTGAAATAGAAAACTTTAAAATGTAGGTGTGACAAGACATTCGGATCACCCTTTAGTTTATTTTGGAGAAAGCAGGGGTACCCTATTCGTACGAGACAACTAGAATACCAAGAGACTTGATAGTGGTCCACCAAAAGATTTAAATATAGAAAAATCTTGTTTTATAGTACAGAGCCAGCGAAAAAAACATGTAAGAAGGTTTGATTGCATTGAATGGTTACTGGAATTAAACGTGAAAAAATAACTAATTAAGAAAATTAATTAGCTCCTAGCAAATAAGATGTGTTGAAGAGTTTTATGGAATCGAACTCGAATATTAACTTGGAAATACTATTAGCTTAGTATGATGACTGAGCCCGTCGACTACACTCGCCAAGCTGAACGAAAATGATGACGAATGATAAATTTCCTCATGAATAATAGTAAATTATATCAGTATAAGCATTTCAGATTAAGCTGTTTACATAATGTTTACATTTACTTCACCAATGTATGCTTTTCTAGGATGAATAATTTAGGTTTATTTTATTTTACGAAACTCAATTTGTTGACCTACGAGCCATGTTGCTATGTTGTTTTATTTGTACGCATAAATCATATATGCTAGTCATTTCAGAGGAAGAATAATTTTCGAGAAATTAGGTTATCAGAACTTGATCAAGTGGAGAATAGGCCATACACATTTTAAGGAAGAAGAACTTTAGTGTGCTCGAATTAATGGTCTAATCTTGCCAATATGTAACTCGTGTCGGCCGTGGGGGTAGACTGATTAACACTTTCGGCGGTTCTGCAGAGAATTAACAAAGAACCGGGAGAAAGGAGACATAGGTAAACAGTCGAAACAAGGAAGAATGATCCAAGATCTTTGTAGCAGATCAATGTTACTCTCAGTTGAATGAATGACAGAACGATCCTAATCGTAGTATCTTCCGTGAATGAACAGAGCACCAAACTATCATCGCCATAATGGGAAACAAGCAATACGATGTTCAGGCTATTCTGTACCGCTGTTAAGCATTACAAATCGCGAAAGGAAATCGCTCCTCTGAAAAACACGTGTAAAAAAATAAGGTAAACTACGTCTTATTAAAAACTATTTAAGCTTTTCAGTGTCAATATTTACATTATTCGGACTATTGTCCTGATCTTTGTCGCCATATTTATTACAACTTTTCGCCGTTGTACGCTCCGACCTTATTCAGGTGGTTGGAATGTCGAACTGAACCCTTTATTTGGTTCACTGGGGTAGTCTGTTCTAGTTCCACGTGCCATGTTTAATAGATGTCAGTTATCAGTTATCTCATGTTAATTCCCCTCTTCAAGTTCTCCGCCGCCTTAACCAGGTATTGAACTCACACTCTTCGGGTTCTGTAACTGGATCTAACCCACGCCTTTATCCACTGTGCCATGTATCATTTAGACGGATACTATTCAGTTTCATTTGTCATTATTTTCAAGATTTCGATCAATCTCGGCAGTTCAGTTTTACACGACATATAGCTCGCTCAGATTTGCGTAGCTTTTGCTCTAAGTTTGGTACATCTTCGAGTCTTATCTAAAGTGTAGGTGGATGTCTCTAGTTCAAGACCTCACCATACAATCAGGTCACCGAGCTCGTTTCCATCTATAATGTTTTTTTAATCATTTCACCCCAAGCAAAGCAATAAAGACTCAAAGACGCAAATGGTGACTAAGCATGAAAGATAACAGCGTGAAGGAAACAGAGTAAACGTTACTGAAGAGAAAAGATAATAAAAAAGAACACGAATCCAGGAGAGAGAAGATAGCGATTGGTGTTACATTTAAATTTTTCTAGATTTTAGTTGTCGGGAAAGCATGAAGCTGAAAGATTTTCACATACGAGATGTGCAAAAGAAGAAACTATTAAAATATAACATATGATTGCACTTAAGAATTTCAACAACGAAATTTTGCATTTAAATTCGTGAAGATCTGGTAGCGAAGATAAGAGCTCAGAAGAACAATTACCGTGAAATTATTTACAGAAAAGGAAAAGAGAAGCTACGTTAGAGCGATGGGAAAGTTACTGAAGCCGAGATACCAGATCGGGACCGAAAATTTTGAAGGTTCTTCGGACTTTGTTGTCACGAATCTCTAGATAATTAACATAAGCTTCAGACCAGATGTGGCAACAATATTCAATGCACTGATGAATATAAATATGAAAGAGAGATTCGGGGTGAGAAAGATTGTATATATTTACGCTTGAAGCTGGACAAACCACTAATGGACCATGCTACAGTGAGCATTTTGGTTCCATTGCCTAATGGGATTAAATGTTTCTTTTGATGTACACAAAACGTAACTTGTCATTTTTCTATGTGACATATCCTATGTTCAGTCTGTAACGTCATAAATTTCGAGTTTTGTGACTATAATTTTTTGTTCTCTGATATTTATTTTTTTTAAGCTTATCACCCCAAGCAAGGCTGGAAGCTACTAGCACGCAAGGTGTTACAGAAGGTTTGGAGGAAAGAGCAGATAGGAGTGGTAAAGGAGAGGATGTGGAGAAAGATAGTGGATCGATCAAGCCAAGGGGGTTACAGAAGATTTGGAGCGAGAGCAGATAGGAATGAAAGGTGAAAGGATGTGGAGAAGGGAAGTGGATAGATCAAGGCAACTGGAGATGTCGATTGACGTTACACTTAAATAGTTGGAGATTGTATTTGTCAGGGAAACAGGAATAAGGAAGGGAGTTCCACAGGCGAGATGTGCGAGACATGAAGCTATTGGAGTAGAAGAGAGTAGAAGAGACGTCTACATCTAACAGTTTCAACGGTGAAGGGGTGGGAACAGGATGCCAGCCTCGTAGGACGTTTAAATTTATGAGGCCTAGGAATGATCTGTTTTCAAAACCTCTCCTATAACTATCACAATTCTTGTTCAAAATATCGAAATATTTCTCAGAGAATCGCTTGAATCAAAAGTGGAATTCTTTTATGATTGGCTACGAAATTAAGATGAAATGCAATGTAATGTGAAGAAAAAATCTGTGATGACCGAATAATCAATTTATATGATTAAATTAGTTTGCCAAACAAATGTCGAAAACTTTCTATTAATATATTACTTGGGATTAGAAATATTAGAAATATTATCATAGGCTTATAGTTCTGAATACAGATGTAGACCTTAACAAGATATATTGATATTTCAGTACAGCTGCTTGCTTTTCGTTACAGCTTAGAAATTCATAAATCATCTGTGATAAGAACTGTATATATATATATATATATATATATATATATATATATATATATATATATATATATATATATATATATATATATGACAGTTGGCTATTCATTATATCTACTTAGAATAGCTTCTTCTCAACAAACAATCCTAGAATCTGAAAGCTAAATAACTGCGATGAAAAACAATTGAAAATATTATGAAGAATAACGAGTGAAAATCCAATAAATATTCACAGGGCTTCACTGTAAAAATACAAAAACATAATAGTATCACTACGCATACAATGAATGTCTATAAATACTGATGATTAATTCATTTTCTATGACTTGACAAGCCTTTGCAGGTTAATTAAACCAGAAAATATTTTTAGATTATAATATATTTTTTTAAGATAATAATTATTTAGTGATACAGATCTTACTAATTAACCTATAGCTGGGGGGAGAGGAGATAGATAAATACCTTTGCCAAGGTCATTTGCGCGTAAGTGAATATAACGAACCCAAATGGGGTTGGAACTCAGCTCTCCGATTAACAATTCCGAGCCATTACCATTACACCATCCGCACATCTAAGCTTACAGCATTAAGTATTCCCAAGCGGCCACCCATCACAGTACTGACTAGTCTTGACGTTTCATAACTTAGGCGAAAGTACGGGAACTAGTGTTTCAACGCAACATGGCCGTAAGCTAAATAGTGATGCATTCGTGGAAGAGATTATTATCATAGATAAATAACAATCGATTTAACTGATGCAATCTTTTAATAATACATAATTTAAAAAGCTCAATCTATAAATATAAAAGTTATCTTTTTTTAGTTTTCTGTGTTTTGATGTCGTGAACCACGTGATGAAGTAGCAATTTGATTTTAGACATTCAACTTCCAGTTTGCAGGTAAATGAAATGCACTCTAAAGAATCGAGAGCATTACTCTCCTCTTCAGAATGACTGAAATTAAAAGCAGATACTTGAGAAAGGATTTCTTTCTTCCCGATCACAGATATATATAAACAATAAATTATGTAGTTAAAATATCCATAGAATAGATGAAAAGTTCATTCATCATAAACGATAGGTGTCATTGTATAGGGTAGTATAAAAAGAAAGGATATAAACACACTCACTCATGCTCTCACTCTTCTTTCTCTATTCACCCACACGTAGTGACAAGACGTGTCTCATTTTTCTGACGGGAAATTGTTAGTCACAGGGAACCATCACATCACATAGGATGCAAATCATTACATTGTCTGCTGTTAAAAGGAAAACTTATCTCGTGTGACCACAATAAAATTTAAATTTTCATGATTTTTTCAAACAGTCAATGGATGATAATTTTTAAAAATAATTTTAGATTTTTTTATTTAAAATTTTTTTAAATAATTTTAAATTTTTTTATTTAAAAAATTGATTAAAAATATATATATATATATATATATATATATATATATATATATATATATATATATATATATATATATATATATATATATATATATGACAAACTATAGTTTTAAGGTATGCTATATTTATGGGTGAAAGTGTTTAATAACAGGGATATATCATATGTAAATATAAAAACACAGAAACCCGAGTTCGTGCGCATGTGTAGTCGCACCAACATAACAATTTTTGTCCGATGAATTCCTCAAAGACGAAACGCATCAAACGAAAGTTTTTCAAATTTACATACATTTCCCCACATACTGTTCTTGATATAATAAAAGGTATATCGTTATCTCATATATATTCATACATGCATATATATATATATATATATATATATATATATATATATATATATATATATATATATATATATATATATATATATATATATACATATGTATATATGTACATATATGTTAATGTGTGTGTGTGTGTGTGTGTGTGTATAGCACAAGAAAGTATCCCATTTCAACAAAGAAGACAATTCTGAGTAAAAATTATGATGAACGTAACAAACTGGTAACCTAAAGCCTTTACAAGTTTCTCAAAGAAACATATTGTCAATCACTTCCTCACTCCCAGCAGAAGGTTACTAGTTTGTTTAAGAATGACATTTTGGTTTCTTTCCTGGGTCATGATACATCTAGCTCTGTATATAAATATATAAAATCCATTCATGAACTGAATTAATTTATTTTGTGATTGTTGTAATTTTCTACCATTTTTAAAGTTTGTATCTAAACTGTCCTCCACATAAATATAAACTCTGACGCGAATTCCTAACTAATAAAGTAAAATAGTTAACGTATCACCACAATCTGTACTAAGATAGTACTTAAGGAAAATAATATTCGTCTAGATACTCGAAAAACATTTTAAGAATTTAAAATTAAACTTTATACTTTCCTTAATAATTTAATACCATAAATTATATTTTTAATTAAAGTATTCACTATTTTCTTTAGATATATGTATTTCATTTATTTCCAGGTAACTTTATTTTCCTATATCAAGTTACAATATGCATATTTTATTTTAACATATATACTTTGTACAAAACGCACTGATTTGTTGACGGATATTCATTTTAAAACGTCGTTAACTGTTAAGATTCTTTTTCAAAAGAACAGTGTTTTTTATAGCAGAGTTGCTATGAGAACAAGTCCGTTGCTTTCAGCCATGTTTTGATAATGCTCATGTAAAATAAAGGAAACCGAAACAAGAAAATGATAAAAGTTTTTTATATCCACTGGTTTTCATCTATTCTATTTTTATATTAAAACCTGTGTTTAAATCTTCTTGAAATATTTGAGGCCATGATAATCAGGCTGATACGAATGTATCGGAGTTATTTGATAATGATTACTATAATACATGTCATAGGCTTAATGCTGACGATTGAAACAATGGAAAGAGAATTCTTTATTTGACGAATACAGTAATAATCATTACAATGATCGTTAAAGCCGAAGGAATAACGAGAAAACGCATGTTAAAAACAAAAGCCTGATAAAAGTAAATTGTGCATTTGGGATCAATTTTGTGTGTGAAGTCGCTAGATACAAATCTCTATTGTAGAGAGTCAGAAGATGAACGGAGATTATTTTCTCAGAAATGGTTCTATGAATTTGAGATTTACAATTAATAGAAGAATCAATTATATGCATGTAATTGTAAAAAGGTTCCAGTTGTAAAAGGGGACCGAACACATGCTCGTAAAAAAAGAACAACATCGATACAAAGTAAAATTGATTAAATAATCAATTTATCCACGACTATAATTATTGAAATAAAAAAAAGAGTTAATTTGCGATGTTGACGATAATAACCAACCCAATAATTGCAATGATAATTATGCAGGAAGGTGGATGTT
The DNA here is from genome assembly GCA_964036315.1 of Acanthosepion esculentum. NCBI lineage: Eukaryota > Metazoa > Mollusca > Cephalopoda > Sepiida > Sepiidae > Acanthosepion > Acanthosepion esculentum. The sequence goes on along the minus strand of OZ038495.1, from coordinate 47,329,949 downwards.
GAATTAATGGCAACAATGCGTCAAGCACTTAAATGGAAAAAAAAGAGAGAGAAAATAAACCTAAAACGTAACGAAACTATTGATAAAACTAATAACAGTCGAGTTGGGCGCGAACAGAAATTGTAATAATTAAAATTACGCTAATTGAATTAAAATATCACTTGTGTGACTCTACCAAATTAGAAGTTTTTTTTTCTTTTTAGAGAGTGATTTTTTCTGTCTTGTAGTTTCTTAGAAGTGTAATTGCGTTGTGATCGACTGCTTTCCAATTCAGTGTGGCTTGTCCAGCATGTCTTTCAAGGATTCCAGTAATGTTAAAAAAAGATCCGAGAAGTTTATAGAGTAAGTCAGATTTGATAATGGGATATTGTTATCCAATATTTTCGGGATAACATAAAAATAGAAGGATATATTATTATTCTTTATATATACCAGATATCACACACATTGTGATTATTGATATGGACAGACAAGTCAAATCGTCTTCCGCTTTCGCCTTTACTAAAAATCAGGTTTCGTTGAGGTTGATTCAAAGTTTCGTCGATGTGGGTCTGTTTAGTTATTAAATAATAACCAATACAAACAAGCTTGTATGTCTGCTCTAGCTAAACTATGTTTTACATCACTTTCTTGTTTCTGACTGGCAAAAGGCTTTGCTAAGCTGCATTAATATCCCGTTTTTACAACTTGCCTTATCTCTTTCGCCCCTTTTTTGCACAATTACTTTGCTTTTAAAATTATTTTATAATGACGACTCTTTTTCACCCGACTATCAGAAAGAAGATCGGTGGGGAATAATTAGTCTTAGAAGACAACTTAATTCTTCCGGACACGCGTAGTAAAACATTATATCTGAGTGAATGGCGGTTCAAACGGCAACAGTCTGCATCTTGACACTTCAGATAATCGTGACTTCCGGCCTCTTCAACTGTGTAAGTATAACTGACATATCTAGTAGGGAGTCCGTGTCTTTATGGGGAACAGGTTGACAAGTTACAAGTTGATTTATTTATAGATATAAGAACAAGGTCAAGGGAAGAGTTTTGCTGATTTTATCCCATTTTCAATCACTCTCCGTCGATTGATCCGTGCAAGACAGAGAAGAACTCCGGAGAATAGTCCGTCCTGCAATGTATATATATATATATATATATATATATATATATATATATATATATATATATATATATATATATATATATATATATATATATATATATAAAGAAACAACTTATACAAAGAATTAAATAGCAATGTTAATGTGCTAATTCTTTGTATAAATTGTTTCTTTATTATATAAAATATAAACTGTACACTCGGCAGAATTGAGTCACTCTCAGTCACTGTGTGTTTATCTAAATCTAAAAATAAACACGCTAAAATTCACCTTCATCTGACGGCTTAGTGGGAGAAGTTCCGACTGACGCAAATTCAATCGGGTTTCGATCCTAGCTAGAGGCAACCGGACCGTCTATCCACACTGATGAGCTGCGAAACAGTCTGTCTGTAGATGACAAATATATATATATATATATATATATATATATATATATATATATATATATATATATATATATATATATATATATGATGCAGGATGGACTATTTGTGGATAACTGTATTTGAGTAGAGGCTCTATGTATTTTACACAGCATTTATTTTATCTACAATAAAAAAGTTCCCTCAGGCAGGATTCGAATCTACGCCGCACTTGGCACGAGAAAAGTGCTATTACAGCTCGAGTACGCAGAACCAGAGGATATATGCATATTGTGAAGCTTGCGCTATGAAACAATGACATTTCTAAAGACTTAATCATTTTTAATTCAACAAATTTTTATTACTTCAAACGTTATTTTTATAAAAAACTGAACGTTCTGTTCTACAGCTACCCACTAAAACCTTTGAAATTATGAAATTATGAGCGGTTAAAAAATGCACGAATTCATTAGAAATTGCCTTGTTTATATTTCGGATACGAAACTGTGCAGATATTCTTTCGAGAAAACAATCTGAATGAAGAATGTGCTTTAAGGCAAATCGACCATGACTTTGCTACGATGCTCTGCGTAGCCGAGTAGGCTAAAGCGCAACGGATCAGTTGGTTGTTTTTCCCACGAAGGGGACGCAAATTCAAATCCTGTCGGAAGACATATTGGCTTTATTCATTGTTCTCAGACTGGTTGACGAAACAAACACTGAAGAAAAACGGGACGTTCTACTCCAATATAACGTTTAAAGTAACACACACTATTTATGCTCTCGAAATAATTCGATTGAACTCTCTGAGAGGAAGGGGCGATTTTATAAACAGTGGTTGCTGCTAATGCAATGCTCTTCTACTCGAATCGGGATCTCCTAGCTACTGACGTCTTTCGCATAGTAAAAACGTTACAATTTGCCTTCCGCTCTGCCGTGTGACAATAGTTTGGGGGTTAGAATCTATGACTGATGTCAATCGGGTTTCGATTCCGGTTTGAGGCAATCAGATGTCAACCCACATTGATGAGCTGTCATACAGCAAAAGAGTCTGCGTGTGGCTGATTATATATATATATATATATATATATATATATATATATATATATATATATATATATATATATATATATATATATCTTTGTTTGCACATCAATGAAAGTTCCTTGTTTCATAATGTTTTCATTAATTTTTCAGTTTTTCTATATTTACAATTGATTTTTAGGACATAAATTGTCCAATGACTTCGGACTGCTTCATATTATATTTTTGAACACTTCTTTCTGTGGTTATAATTTTCTTAAACTTCTTGCGTGAGAGGACAATTCTTAGTACCGATGTGGAAAGAGTGTACTCTATTTAGTCTAATGCGGCATCATTTATCAGGCTCGCAGGTAAAAAGTATTTTTGTAGTGGCCTAATGTAACAATTCATATACATGCACATAACACAAAATTCTGACAATCCTGAAAAAGTTCAGAGTGCGGATTCATAATCAGCGTACTTGATTTAATATACAGAATGCGCTTTTATCTTAATAGTAAAGTTTCTGTTGAAGAGAGTTATCGACCAGTCGGTTGTGTGGATTAATTTGTATACTTAAAAAAAAACTCTGTCTAAACCCCTGCCTAACATTGGCAGCCATTGGATTAAGGCAAGAAATTAAAGTTGACGTCTCATTTGTATAAAGGTGCAGATAATTCAATAAAATTTAAATTACATTCATATATTTATATTTATCTATTTATACTTATGTGCATATAAAATTCGATTTTATTTACGCAAGATATATTAGAAATGTAAAAGGATTTACTGGAATGAATAAGTTTCCTGCTCTCAAGTCTCTGGTATTTCGCCAAATCTTCGAGAAAGTTTAGAAAAAAACGGAAGAATTGCGCAGAATGATCAATTTCTTCATTTCTGTTTGAATATATAATGAGTAAAACTAGCGAGTTCAATCCATATACAGCATTATTTAACAATAATGAAAAATAATATTTGCCTAAAGGAGGACAAACCTTTTTTCTTCTTTAAGGAAAAAAACGTGACAATTAGAAAATATAAGAGAAGAGTAAGAACGAAGAGAACTTAAAAAGTAGTAAAAAGAAAATGGAAAATATAAAAAATGAGAAATGGGATTGATAGATTCCGATTTTAGTTCCACATACACACGCAGAAAAAAAGAAGAATACTGGATTTTAAAATTATACACATATAAACTAGGGTTAAACAAAGACTTGGGAATTTTAAATCTGTATAAATATTTCAATAGTTAAAAAATGTATTTTAGATATAGTCCAAAAAAACTTTTTAAACAACATCAAAAATATTATCGTTAGATTTACGTTAGAAGTATTCAAACACAGTTGCATTCCACATCACGTGACGTACTTGAAAACAAAACTTCTGAATACAGTTATTTAATTTATTTCTGACGAAAGATCGGGGCAGATCTGAAATATCAAATATATATATATATATATATATATATATATATATATATATATATATATATATATATATAAAAATATAAATAAATACTTTCACAAAAAACATTCCATATTTTTTTAATTTGCAACTTTTCAGTTGTTTTCTCCATATTATATATATATATATATATATATATATATATATATATATATATATATATATATATAGAGAGAGAGAGAGAGAGAGAGAGAGAGATGATAAGAAAGTAAGAATAAGAAATAGAAAAAAAGATGAACAGCTTGAACAGTGAAGTTGGTCGAGGTTAAATGAGGTAGGAATTGACAAAGAAACTGTAGTCGTGAGAGAGAGAAGGTTGAAGTTTTAAAAGAGATGAGGAGAGGTTGACAATTAGGTTCATTGAGGGGTTAAAAGCGTCTAGAAATTGACTGAGAAGAGAAAGGGGAACATGTGAGAAACGTTAGCCGAGAGAGAATTGGAAAGCCAGGTAGAAAAGGTAGGTAAGCTTATCACCCCAAGCAAGGCTGGAAGCCACTAGCACGCAAGGGGTTACAGAAGGTTTGGAGGAAGAGCAGATAGGAGTGGTAAAGGAGAGGATGCGGAGAAAGATAGTGGATCGATCAAGGCAAGGGGGTTACAGAAGATTTGGAGCAAGAGCAGATAGGAATGAAAGGTGAAAGGATGTGGAGAAGGGAAGTGGATAGATCAAGGCAACTGGAGATGTCGACTGACATTACACTTAAATAGTTGGAGATTATATTTGTCAGGGAAACAGGAATAAGGAAGGGAGTTCCACAGGGGAGATGTGCGAGACATGAAGCTATTGGAGTAGAAGAGACGTCTATATCTAACAGTTTCAACGGTGAAGGGGTGGGAACGGGATGCCAGCCTCGTAGGACGTTTAAATTAATGAGACCTAGGAACCAGCGAAAGCAGCTCATCGGAGCAATTACCGTGAAAGTATTTGTAAAAAAGACAGAGCGAGGCAACGGCGCGTCTGTGAGAGAGCGACTGCAGACGAGATGACAGATCATGGCAAATTACATTGCATATCCGTCTCTGGATCTTATCAAGAACCCTGAGGCAAACAGCAGGGGCTCCAGACTATATATGACAGCAATATTCCATACAAGGGCGAATGGAAGGAATGTAAAATGACGCAGCCCGAGAGTTAAACTTATATAAAATAACCTTTAATATGGATAAAGGAAAAGAATTGGAGACAGTCATCATCATTATCATCAGTCACGTGATCGGGTGGGGTCGTAGGTTCGCTGCACACCTAAGCACCTGACTAACTCCCACTTTTTACCTGGATTGCGACTCGATACGGGGTCTCTGTCAATGATCCTCTAATCTATTTAGTGACGTTGTCATACAATTTTTCATATGCAACAGTAAGACACGGAGTTTCATGCACTATGCAATCATCAGGCCTTTATCTGGTTAAAACTTTCGGGTCTCGCGGTGTTAGTCGGATAAATTATTACTATTATTAAATATATAATTGTACTATAATCTAAATTTAAATTTAAATTTAGTGTCAAATTTACACTTATAATTAAAAATTTCAATTTCAATTTCAAATTCAAACAGCGAGGAACGCTGGAATCAGTATAAGTTAAAAAGGTTCACACTATGTTTTAAGTGGGGGTAACTATTTTTTTGCCTGGAGTAAACCACTTAAAATATGATATTGATAATAAAAACAACAATATGTAAAAAGTGATAAAATAATAATAAAAAACAAAAATAGGTAAGCAGTAATAAAATAATAATAAATGCACATGCACTTATTTATATTTATTCATTTGATAACATATATATATATATATATATATATATATATATATATATATATATATATAGTCAAACCTAGAGAGCCAGACAAACCTACCAAGGTTTCACCTAAGCGGATCATTATTAGCAAATCAAGAAACCGAAGGTTTTTCGAGGCGAGTTTTAGTTACCTATATATATATATATATATATATATATATATATATATATATATATATATATATATATATATATAACCTCTGTCTTCATTACAATGCGCCTTTGGATCTCAGTATCCCACGTTCCATCGTCTGTAATTACACTACTCATTTAATTTTAGTACATTCTCTTTTCATATAATTAATGCTTAGTCCTTTTGCTCATTTGAAGACTAGGTTTTCCAGAAAATAAACAATGTAATACCTTGTTTAATTTCTGGAAAACCTCATTAATAAAATTTCATTAGAAACAAAGAAAAGGGTGCTCAACTGCTATGCAATATATGCTTGATAGCGAATGATGGACACGTTCCTGACTTGAAGAAGATAAAGGAAGGAGTACTGAACTGCTATGTCTTATCTATCCTCCTCTATAACAGTGAATATTTGACAATTCCCTAACAGAAGAGCCTCAGAACGACATTCTACAGAGGAATGCTGGGAATACCATGGACAGAACACATGAACAACGAGGATAATTTAAAAAATGATGTAGCTTTAGAGATCAGGCCAAACCAGAACAGACACCAGTTTCAGTCTCAGGGTGCAGCTTCTTCTAGTCAAACGCTTGTGGCATAAAAATAACTCTCTGATGAAATTGTTATCCCTGAAATAAAATCAAGAGACAAAATTGTAGCAGCAGGCAAATTTTATTAATTTGTAACCTTCTGCTCTCGACGATTGGGGCCACAATGGTTCGAAAGGTTTAATAGGCGTGCGGGCGTGGTTTTCTTTTTCGCGTCGCTCCTCTAACTTTGACCGCTAGTGACCCCTGTCTTTCATATCAGTAAATACTCACATTTGCCCATTTCTTCCACAATACAAGAATATATAGTTTTGCATCACTTCCAGACGTAAGGACTGAACATATAAATTCCAGTGAACATGTTTTCACTCGGCCGTGACGGTAAACTACATCCAGCAGCAAGGACGCTGCTCAGGAGATTGGAGATTTTCAGGAGCGTGGAACAACCTCTTAATTGATGTTGGTCCTAGGTCCAGCCTAACCCAGCATGATAGCACCTCTTAGGATCCCAACTATGGGCAAATAGCGAACCCTCAAACAAAAACAAAACACTATGAACGTATAAAAATACATTTGTATAGTAGAAAAACCAGCAATAGATTTATATGTAAAAATTACCAACGATACTTATTTATAGTAAAATAACCAACAATAGATTTTCAAGCAGAATTACCAACAATACATTTTATAGCAAAATGACCAACAATACATTTTATCTGTAGTTGAAGCCATCAAACTATGTTTAAAATATTTATATTTCGGCATTAAATAACCCATGGTGGACTCTCCCGTTGTATTCGACGTCTGAGAGTCAAGCAGCTCAGTTCCTCAGGCAGACACCAGCTTATATGATTTGATTATAGTAGTGAAGGCTTTGTGCAGAAGCAACCACAATTTCCGAAGGGCCGAATACAGAGACCTGCTGCACGTCGTTCTACAAGGTCCCCAAACGACCCTCCGTAGGTTTCGAATTCAGAGTTGTCCTTCTCTTAGTTGCCATCCAGAGCTGTAGGACACAGTCTGTTCTGCTATTTACCTGAAGGGAGAAGAAGAGCATTAATACCTTTCCCAAGGGTATTAGCACGTAAGTTCGAACCACTATCCACGTGACTCTACCGTGCCTCCTCAATAACCCATAGAGGTTGAGATTCCGCTAAACAAAATAAATCAATCAGTCCTGTAACTCTATAGTGGTGACATTCTGCTGCCTTAACCTATATTCACTTGGCGACAAAGTAAACCAACGCCGTTTCTTATACATTTGAACTATAGTTAAAAACTATGAAATAGAAACTTTAAGCAAAATAGTGACAATATATGAAAAGAAAAGTGAGGCTTTAAATTGACACCAGAGGGATACGGGTGAAACATTACATCGGCACTCGTTGGAATTGTATGTGTTCGCTAAATCAGACGGTGGATATTTTGTGGCTATTCTTAACGTGATGTTTGCATATGGCAGGCATCTCTTTCCTCTGTCTACTGATATGTGTCACCAGCGCCTAACACGCCTGTTAATTGTTTCAGTCGCGTCATCCTGCAGTGTTGTTTGTCCATTACCTATTTATTGATTAAATAGTCTTTATTTCAGAAAAAAAAGTTATTAATTTTTTCATATTTGAGTGCCTTTTTATACATATGTTTAAATGAAGATGTATCAATTAATAACACCATGTCTTTTTTCATTTATTAAAGCTAACAACAATGTTATGTCCTAATAAAATTTGACGATCCCATCTAAAGTAATGGCTCATTAAAACTAGCATAGTGGATTGAATAAAGAGCACGCTCCGAGATTCCAATATACAAATACGAATAGAAATATCTGAACAAGGCTGGAGGATAAAACGGCCAAACACTGTGATTGTGGCAACGACGATGAACAAGCTGGTTTGAATTATAAATAATATACTACTGAAAAGAAGACGTTGAAGAGTAGTAAGAAAGAGAAAGTGAGAAATTATGAGAAGCGAAAGAGAAAATGAAGATGGTAAGAGGCTGAAAAAGTATGACATTAAGTGGAGAGAAAGGGATAGAAAGCAAGGAAAAGCGTTGGAAAGGATGTAAGAGAAAATGTGTGGTGCGAAGACAAAGAACGATGGCGTGAAAGGCGAAAAGAAAGAGGGAAAGGAATTGAAAAGCTCAAAGAGGGCGTGAGAAGAGAAAATAAGAGAGGAGTCGGTGAGAGGCAAACAAAAAAGGAAATGGGGGCGGAGAAAGAAAGGCGGAAGCGAGGAGGAATATGAGATGGAGAAGCAAGGAATCAACTTAGAGAGAACGTAATGTGAGCAGTTAAAACAGAAAAATGCCAGTAATCGATACGTAACAAAAAAGAAAAAAAATCGATAAGTTTATGGCCAGAAAGTAAGAGAGATATACAGAAGCTGAAAGTGAGAGAAGAAGAGAAGACAAATTTAAAAGAGAGAGAGAGAAAAGAAAGAGAGAGAGAGAATATTGAAAGCAGAAAGAGAAAAATCAGTAACTGGCAAATGAGAGAGAACGCGAGATACGGCGATAAGCAGGGAGAAAGAGAAACGCTTATTCCGATGCCAAATGTTTGCCGGTCTGCAGAGTGTCGGAACTTTAAAGTCACCTCTCGACGCCAATTGACCTCCGGAAATTGAGGCTTTGTTGTCGGAAACGTCATAATTCTACAGGCAGTGTCCAAAAGAGTTGAACGTAAGGAGATACAAAGGTTAATCTTTTGAAATGAAAGAAACCAGCTTGAACAACAGCGTCACCAGACGTACATTCAACCCACAAAGCGAGAAATTATAAACACAATAATAGAAATCCCTGCTTTCTGTTTAACATAGATCTTTCGCTCAAACATCCTTTGTAAACGGAAGGTTGAAACAAGAAATTACACTGATCGAAACCTTGGCTCAGAACCGGTGATCAGTCAGACTGGATAGTTTACATTCTCGATGCTACTGCAACAGATTGTATCATGAATACGATTTTATAGTCAACTAATGCTGTACTATGATTATCCAGTTCCTATTGCAAACCAGTTAGCGCAGAGAGTTTGATTTTTACTGCATCCAATAATGTTATTCTCTCGGGCTAACATTCTTCTTCTCTATATCTTGTCCTTTCAGGATGTCGGCGTTCATCACTCTCCACAATTTCCTGTCTTGTGTAGCTCTTAATAAAATTTGTCTTTTAGTTATCTCTCTGAAACCCTGTTCTGACACCTATTTACTGAAGCTCGCTACATAGGTTACGCTTTGTTTTCTTCTGGACCTCTTTCCGTGTCCTGTGAGTATCCAAAGTTCCTGGCCTACTTTCCTTATTATGCGTTTATAAATTTTAACTGTCCTTTTCTGATGTTAAGCACAAGTGTTCTTTTTTCTATTTAATGGCTAAAGGTCAAGGTCAGACCTTGATTCTTACAAAATGGAAGTGTAAAATGACCCTGAACAAAGTTGGCTCTTAATCCCATCTCTGTATTATATCTCAATTGAAAACGGTTTTGTGCTGTATTAATTTCAAACGGTCGTGGACATAAATACTTTTTTGCCTTCAAACATTCAGTAGATGTTGTAAATAAAAGTCAGTTCGCTTTCCAAATTTCTTCATATTTTGTTTTACTCAGAAGACAAGGTTCAACCTATGGTATGGTATTCACCACTTCCCAACAATGCCGCATGCTGGGATAATCATCGTCCCAGACCGATATTATCAAGAAGTTACCTCCGTTATCAATCAACAATGGTGAGATTTGAACCCGAGTCTTAATGGCCATAGTTGGTATGAACAATATAATTAAATTACTATTCTAGGTAAATTAGTTGGTAAGTAAATGGAACAGTGAGTGCCGCGTAAGAATGAGAAAAACAAAAAAGAGAAAGTGCATTGTTTATAGTTTTAGTCCCAAAACACCATATATGGCGAACATAATTGTAATGTTCATCTCCCCAGGTGCAGCCCTTCTCTCGCTGCGCTTTATGGCTAAGGGTCAAAGGTCAGTACTTGATTCCGTAAATAATGGAAGTATAAAAGGAGATTGGCTCTTAACCTATCTCTGTATCATATCCCTCTTTCAAACGGCCGTGGACATAAATACTTTTTGCCTTCAAACATTCAGTAGATAAATAAATGTCAGTTCGCTTTCCATATTTCTTAATATTTTGTACACGCAATAATGATATTGAATTATGCCTGTTTGAACCCCAAAACTTCTAATAATAACATTATGAATTAGTGTGAACTTTTTCTTTTTGTTCTTCTTTATCTAGATGCTACTTTAATTTTAACATGAATACGATTTTATAGCCACCTACTGCTGCGCTGATAATCCAATTCGTATTGCAAACGAGTTACTGCAGGGAGTTCGATTGTTACTGTATCCAAAGAATTATGTTATTCTCTCGGGTTGACATTCTTCTTCCATGTATCTTGTCCCTTCAGGACGTCGGCGTTCATTGCTCTCCACAATATCCTATTCTTTGTAGCGCTTAATAAACTTTACCTTTTAGTTATCTCTCCTAAACCCTGTTCCGCCATCCATTTGCTCAAGCTCGCTACGCAGGCTATGCGTTGCTTTCCACTGTTCCTCTTGTCTTCAATCTGTCCCATGAGTATCAAATTTTTTAAACACTCTTTCATCATTATGTACCCGAGAAATTGTAACTCTCTTTTTCTGATGTTAAGTATACCTGTCCTTTTTGTTTCAGTTCTCTCTAAAATTTCGCCGTTGCTCACATATTCGGTCCATGGTATCCTCAACATCCTTCTCTAGAGATGTAATTTATCTCCTACGAAGTGTATAACTGTTTCGGGAGAAGGGAGCTAGAGCGATTGTTGTTATCGCAAATTATCTATGCTTGCATTCGTTTTATTTTTTTAAAGTTATGATAGGAAGTAAATGAACTAGCTGATCCTTGGCAGTAAAGGTGCGACTATCCACCGCCTGCCATGTGGGAGACCGGGTTTCGATTCGCCTTCGGTCAACGTGTACCATTTTATCTTATCACTTTACTGACAAAAATAAGCACACGAAAAATTGTTTCACTTGTTAAAGCTAGTATTTTGATTATTTCTAAATTGCAGGTTTATATCTAAATCCTTCGAAACTAAGCGTCGTGGGTCAATCTATTTTTAGATTTTACGAGAAACAACTAACCTACTTTACGTCAACATATGGCCGACTATGGGAAAGATAGTCTACTGTTGAATTCAACCTCAAATACTGCTAAGATGTTAGTGTCAAACACTATCGGCCCTTGATTTCCGCTTGGACAGCATCTCTGCAATGGATTGTGCTGTGTGTCGTCTCTGGGTTGTAGCTGTCTGTCTGCAGTTTCTCAGTAAGGGCCACAATGTTGCATCAACAGGCCCAGTTTTCCTCGATTTATGTTTTTGTTATCTCGCTTTACTTTGGTGAATATATACTAGCCGTGGTTTCTTGGAGGAGGGCACGCGAGAAAAAAAAAGTGGAGGAATGCATGTAAGCAGGTCTACTAAAGACTCTTTTTCTCGTGGTGCGTGATGTTATAGATGGTTCCAGTTTTCGTTGGACAATGATTTTTATATAAGTGTTCCTGTTGAAATCAGGAGAGACTCAAAGTATTATGTGAGAAATAAACTCGCACGAGAATCAGGGCTCTTAAATTCACTATTTCCACAGCCGTTCTCCTCGCTTTCCCACGTTTTCTTGCCTTACATTAAAAAAAATGTCAACGACTAAGAGAACCCATCACTTACGATTTCATACACATTGGGTTCAAACCAACCCCCACGAAGTGCGGGTGGTTCGGAGCAAAATACAGACCAATACGGGTGGCTTTCGAGTTACATTCAATATCCAGTTCGTACGTTTTTGTATTCATGTAAAGATTTATTTTCAGAAAAAGAAATAAAAACTGTTTTTCTGATTATCAATATAACTATAATTTTATCTTGGCGAGCTTAGGCATTATTTAAAACTAGTTTATTAAGAGCGAGTCAGTGTAATCAGAAATCTCACGATGACGGCCGGCCATGTAAAAATAGGCAATTGGATGGAATAATATGGAATAATAATTGACTAGTAGCCAGACGTCTTAAAAGACTTGGTGCGGAGAAAGAAATGAACTGGAGTCAACAGATCACGCATCAGATGACTAAGCATAAGATCATGAGCCTTCGGAAATTGATCTGAACTTCTGATCTGGATATTCGCCAGGCGAGGTGAAATAAATATTAAATCAAATCTGTGAGTTTCTTTTGACTTTTGAGTTCAAGTCGGTAAGTCATTGCTGATAGCGCGGAGTCAGTAGGTAAACATATATTTACGTATGACATGAAGAAATCAAGATATATTTATCTGATATAGAACTAGGTAGTTTATTGTTCGTTGTTTTTCTTTCTTCGGAACTATCTTCTCATATTATTTAAATTCTGATTTAATGTATTTTGAGTTTCATTTTTTAATCATTTTTTTTTATCATGGAGTAGATTTTGTAAGAATCACTCAACTAATAAAATATGTAGCAAAAATAATTAAGAACATTAAAACTCGTATGCAGGGATATCGTAATCTTGGAACAACGCCTTAACCAGTTAGGCTTCGATAGCCTATTGCTATCATTTTTTTGTTGCCATTATTCTTTCAATACATGGCTCAAGATTAACTCAAAGTAAAGTACTAGCAAATGAGACTAGTTTTTTTCATGAAAAACACCATAACCAACTGAGTTTCCATTGCTTATCCTTAGCCATTTTAACCTTATGTTTTGTCAATAAAATGGCTCAAGAGCCACTTAGAGAGAGATGATGTGATGTGAATGTAAGAAAGGGTAGAAGAAAGAGAATATTATGATAAGGAGGATAGAAAACGATTTACCTTTAACTTTAAGAGTTTAAGACTATAGTGTTTAACTGGTAACAATTTACACTACCTCTGTTCTATAATAATTGCTATATTTGTATATTTTTATTTGATTTTTGACAACATTTATTAAAAGTTACCTTTATGTATTCTAACATATTAGTGTTCTTCTGTTTAAATCTGAAATTAGTAATTGTTTTAACAACTTCCAGTGTCTTAATACGACCTGTTCAAAATCAAATGTACAAAATTGCACCTGCCGTTTATATATTTTTTACATATTAATATTAACGATTATGCATTTTTAAAATATTTAATATTCCACTCCCTATGTCTAGGAATATAGCTTAGTCCTCTGTATGATGATAAACTACATTCGGCTGCTCGAAAGAATGGAGGTCTTGAGGGGAGTGAAACAACATCTTTACTGCTGTTATTGCAGTGGTCACTCCGTCTTAGAGTGGTAGCATCGGTTTTACTACCAAAATTTATTGTTGGTAATTTCACTAGAAAAATGTATCGTTGGTCATATTTTTCTAAACTCTGTTGCTGGTAATTTTATTATGAAATGTATTTTTATACTTTCCTAGTGTTTTGATTTTTTTTTTAGGGAAAGTCACTATATGCCTATAGCAGGGACTCTAATAGTGACCCCCCACAAACAAAAATTAAAACACTAGGAAAGTATAAAAATACATTTTATGGTAAAATTACCAGCAATAGAGTTGAGAAAAATATGACCAACGATACATTTATCTGGTGAAATTATCAACAATAAATTTTAGTAGTAAAATTACCAGCAATAAACTTTTTATTGAAAATTACTAGCAATGTATTTTCATAGTAAAATGACCAACAATGCATTTTAATATAAAATGACCGACAATACATTTTTATCATCTAGAACTTATATATTTAAAACAAACATACGTTTTCCTCTGAAATCATAACATTATGTACAAAATATATGTAGTTGAAGGCATACAATTGCATTCAAAACCTAAGTAGCTGAATCCATACAATTCATAGACAATATTTAGATTTCAAATTTTAACTAAACCGTAGAGTTTAATATGCCTTTAAACAAAATCAACCGAACGAATCAGTTATTGTTCGCCTGTTTCCACTGAATTCACTTACTCATTTACCGGCCCTGAACTCACATTTACGATGTCACCAAAGTCATGAACCAAAGCTTTCATACACTGTGTTATTGTTTCGCTTAACAATAGCCAAGTACAGACTGAAATGAAACTCGAAATTCAATGAAGAAGAATCGACTCAGTCTATATGGCACGGCGATTTTTAGCTGTGAAGGTCTGAACTGGGGGGCGGGCGACCACGAAACAGAGTAGAGAGAGACTAACAATGTTTCACCTGTGGGAAATGGGTTGAAAGATGGACAGGAATTCATTATGCACACGGGCCCATATTTCTTTTTAAGCTTATCACCCCAAGCAAGGCTGGAAGCCACTAGCACGCAAGGGGTTACAGAAGGTTTGGAGGAAGATCAGATAGGAGTGGTAAAGGAGGGGATGTGGAGAAAGATAGTGGACCGATCAAGGCAAGGGGGTTACAGAAGATTTGGAGCGAGAACAGATAGGAATGAAAGGTGAAAGGATGTGGAGAAGGGAAGTGGATAGATCAAGGCAGCTGGAGATGTCGATTGACGTTACACTTAAATAGTTGGAGATTGTATTTGTCAGGGAAACTGGAATAAGGAAGGGAGTTCCACAGGCGAGATGTGCGAGACATGAAGCTATTGGAGTAGAAGAGACGTCGACATCTAACAGTTTCAACGGTGAAGGGGTGGGGACGGGATGCCAGCCTCGTAGGAGGTTTAAATTCATGAGGCCTAGGAACCAGGGAAAGCAGCTCCTCGGAGCAATTACCGTGAAAGTATTTGTAAAAAAGACAGAGCGAGGCAACGTCGCGTCTGTGAGAGAGCGACTGCAGACGAGATGACAGATCAGGGCCAATTACATTGCATATCCGTCTCTGGATCTTATCAAGAACCCTGAGGCAAACAGCAGGGGCACCAGACCATATATGGCAGCAATACTCCATGCAAGGGCGAATGGTCGATTTATAGATTTGGAGGATCGATTCCGGGGAGAAAAATTTCCCGGCTCGGCACAGGGAGCCAATTTTCCTTGCGGTGGATGATGCAATTGACTCGATGTATTTGTTCCATCTCAGATCAGCGGACAGTGTGAGACCGAGCAGCCGCAGAGAGGAGCTCTCGCGAAGTTGGTCTTCAGACATTCCAATGGGATGAAGGGATGGAGCCTTGTGGTGGTTAATAGAGAGCAGTTTTGTTTTAGAGCCGTTAAAGTTAACTATCCATTTCTTGCCCCAGTTCACAACCGATTGGAGGTCCTTTTCTATTCGAACTGCCAGGTTAATTTTGTCAGCATCACTAGATTTGTGTTTGAGGCAGGAGTAAATTGTGGTGTCGTCCGCATAGATGCCGACTTGGGAATCTATGGCGTCAGGAAGGTCGTTTATGAATATGAGGAACAGAGTAGGGCCTAGGATGGAGTCTTGAGGAACACCTGCATTAGTGGGATAGGAGCTGGAGGAGAATACATTGAGAACGACCTTCAATTCACGGTTTGACAGGAATGATTGTATTAGGTCAAACAATCGACCTGTGATACCATAACCCTGGAGCTTGCGAAGAAGGCCGGCATGCCAAACTCTATCAAACGCTTTGTAGATGTCTAGGGCCACGGCACGAGCTTCACCGTTATTATGAATAGCTTGGTAGACAAATTCAGTGATGACCGTAAGCACATTGGCTGTCGATCGGGCAAAGTGGAGACCATACTGCCTGTCTGAGAGCAGATCATGGGATACCAGGTGATTAATCACATCGGTGTTGATAATGGATTAGAAGGGTCGGAGGAGTCACCAGAGTTCTTAAAGACAAGAACAATGGTTGAGGACTTCCAGCAGTCAGGAAAGCAAGACTCCTTGAGGCAGTGGTTGTATAATTTAGAGGGCAGGCGCCAGTTTAGGCGCACATTTTTTCAGGACAATGGCTGGTATCCCGTCACCACCAGTAGCCTTGTGGTGATCTAAGTTAGAAATAATGCCCAACACCAACAATTTAAAACTGGCTTCGTTCAGAAAAAAACAGCTGCCTGGATTTGTGATATGTTTATTCTTCACGCGAGCTACTTTAATTCATACAATTTTTACCATTTTAGAATATTCACCTTAGATTTTCTGATAATTAATCAATAAGATAAAGACAAGATTGAATTAATAATGAGACTGTTTTCTCCCAATATTCAGATAATGAAAGACTATATCTAGGCATTAAAATATGAAAACAAAACAAGATGGCATAAATATTTGAGATTTGCCGGTAAATTTATAACTGGAATTGTATTCAGTTTAGTCATATTCTCTCACAGTTTATTTAGTAAAATAGTCATTAATGTAAGACTAATTTTGTGACAATGATAATTAATGCTCAAATTAAAAGGAAATAAATTTTTGCCAATAAATACGGTTCATACAATAGTATTTGGCGTTATTTGAACGAGAAATCAAAAATAAGACGAAGAAAAGACTGACCCAAAATACATAGCAATAATAATAATAATAATAATAATAATAATAATAATAATAATAATAATAATAAAGTATTCCTTTCGTAATAGGTGCAATTGGAACATCATCTATTAGATCGCATGAACGGTGAGGTGTCTTGTTGGTAAAATTCCTGAATAACAGAATTTCCAGTGATGTCTCCAGTGAGCAACATAACTTCTACGGGAAGGAATCTGATAGAAATTGGTATGAACACTATCCAGACCCGGTTACGGAGATAGGACCTGTTACAATATTATGGGACTACACAATACATGCAGACAGAACAATCAAAGTTAACCACCCAGACATTGTTATTAGAGACCGCAAACAAAACAAGTGCCTCCTTATTGATATTGCAATCCCTGCAGACTGCAATTTATCTTAGAAGATCTTTAAAAAGCTATCAAAATACAAGGACCTTAAAATCGAAATCTCAGAAATGTGGCACATGGAATATCAACAATCCCGGTTGTAGTTGGAACCCTCGGATTGGTTGGAAAAGATTCCAGTAGACTAATTGAAGGGATGCCATGACTTAAAGCCCATGACTTAAAGAAATACAAAAAGATTTTCTCACGAGCGCAGCCCACACCTTACGAAGGGCTTTATCTCTGTAATTTTTTTTCAGTAGAAAATGTCATGATGCCATTTCTAAACTTAAGTGTCTGGGCGAGACCCGGGAAGAAATGTGTACACACCAGAGATCAAAGGAAATATAATAATAATAATAATAATAATAATAATAATAATAATAATAATAAAATCTTCGAAAAGCTATCAAAGATCTTCAAAAAGCTATAAAAGATTTTCAAAATGCAATCAAAATACAATGACCTTGAAATCGAAATCTCAAAAATGAGGCACATGGGAACATCAACAATCCCTCTTGTAGGCGAAGTCCTCGGATTGGTTGGAAAAGATTTCAGTAGACTCATTGAAGGGATTCCTGGAAGCCTATGCTTTAAAGAAATAAAAAAAATGTTCTCACGCGTACAGTCCACATCTTATGAAGGGCTCTAGCTATGCAAAATGTGTGTGTGTATGTGTGTGAGTTTAATTGGTCAGTGGAAAATGACATGATGCTATTTCTAAACTTAGGTATCTAGGCGAGAAACGGAAAGATATGTGTACATCCCAGAAATCAAAGGAAATAAAATAATAATAATAATAATCTAACAAACAAAGTGACGTTCTACTATAATAGATTACCAGTTTTTCCTCATTCTTGTATTTTTCACTGTAAGCTAATGATTGCATCGCGTTGGAATCCACAAAATCTGTGACGGAACTAAAGTCAACATTGCAAAATAGTTATCACACCTTACGCTGTTTCAGATAAACAAACCACCTTTTCCCTTTGTAATATCCTTAAAGGAAGAGAGTTATTTTTAGCAGTCATTATCTCGGCGGTTCTGAAATTACCTTATATGAACAATCGATAAAGTCACGGAAACCGGAAGTTAACGTCTGTTCGCATATACATCCGATTGGAAATATTTTTTTCTTTTAATCATCATCCACTAAGATGCAAGAAGTTACTGAGTGTGAAATGAACTGAGAAAACGTTAATGAGGAATGCGTACAATAAAAGAACAGGTTTTAAGATCCATCAACGGCAGTATTTAACAGGGATCAAATTGAATTCACAAGTTTAAATACGTTATCATTAAACCAACATTTTAAAATAACTTTTCTTTTCCTGGTTAATTTGGAATTTTAGTCATTATTATTTGCTATTATTATTTATAAAACAAAAAGATTTATTTATATTTTCATCGATACTGTCAGCAAGAGAATGTGAAATATAATTTTTGAAAATTATTCAAGTATAGCAATACTACTCCTCATTGAAATAGCATATATTCAACTTACCTTGCAAGGACATCAAGCTAAAACAGAGAAAAAAGGAATGCAGGAATAATCTACGATCAAAGATGACTGAAACCAGGGAATTGGCGAACAAGTTTGCTAAATGTAATGCAGTGCCAAGATAAGAGCTTTATTTATCAAACTTACCACACTACGAGGCAAAACAATAAAAATCGATCTCACTCCTACTGAAACTATGTAAACCAAGCATGCTAACTCTTGTAAGACAGCAAAGCGTTCTTTTTTGGTATGCTTAATTTGATTTTCGTATATGCTTACGTTGGAGTAATGGATAGCGGCTCGGATTGAGGAATCGGAGAGTCGAGTTCGAATTTCAGTCGAATCCAGTACGTTCACTTACATGCTAATAGCCTTGAGAAAGTTATGGATCCTCTTCTTCTCCCTCCCAGCTATTGGCAAATAGCAGGACAGACCGGGTTCTATAGTCTTGGATGGCAACTGATCTTCCGTAGAAAGAAATGGCAACCTATTGCCAGCTGTGTATCGAAAGATAAATGATCGCCTAAGCGTGTATCACGCATGGAACATAACTGACTGACATGCTGACGACCCGGCAAATGTATATAAGTTTGAAAGATTCATTTAATAGAAATCTAGTATAAAAATGAGTTTTGAATCTAAATAAACGATTGTCCTTTCAATTGAGATCAATTTATATAATGCATATCTTCTTTAAATTTAAATGTAATTCAGAAATCATGTGATAATGGTGCTAACTGGTTTCTTATTCTTTAATACAAAGTCAGCTTGCTTAAAACTCATAACAAAATTAGTAATGGTAGTGGTGAGTAACAAGTAATGGATTCCAGTCAGATCCATTACATTCACGTATGTGCTAATACCCTCGGGAAAGTTATGAATCCTCTTATTCTCCTCCCAGCTATGAGTAAATAGCAGGCCAGACCGGGTTCTATAGCCTTGAATGGGAACTGGTCTACCGCAGAAAGAAATGGCAACCAACTGCGGGAAAAAAATCTGCCTCGTCAGTCATGTATCGAAAGATACATGATCGCCTAATCATGTATCACGCATGGCACATAACTGACTGAGTAATAACCAAGAAAGATTGATAACAAGCAATCTGCCTATATACTTATCAGTCACTCAACCTGGTTTTCCCTATTTTTAATGATATATTCCCTTGTGACAAAAACATTAGTAGTTACCATAACAACGATAGTGAGTTGTGAATCGTCATCTATCTATCTATCTATCTATCTATCTATCTATCTATACATATATATATATATAATTTATATATATATATATATATATATATATATATGTATATATATATATATATATATATATATATATATGTATATATATATATATATATATATATATATATATATATATATATATATATATATATATATATATATAATTTATTATTATTATTATTAATTAAAGAATATCAAATAATAATTATTATTATTGACATAGAGCTCTCCCTGGATCTATAGCCTCCTGGAAATCTCATACGTATTACCATATTGTATCATTACAACATATATATATATATATATATATATATATATATATATATATATATATATATATATATATATATATATATATATATATATATATCATATTTTTATTATAATGAATTACAAGAAAAAACATTTTACATCGCTACACAAAAATATGATTGTTTCGGTACTATATATATATATATATATATATATATATATATATATATATGAATGCTTGTATGAGTATCGCCACCAGAATTGTAGTAGCTGCGCTATATTGACTCTAGTTATTCAGTTATTCTTCTCCATTTCACATAGGTTGACTGGTATGATGGTAGCGTAGTTTCGTAACGGGTCGAGGTCCGATTTTTGGTAGTAGATGTGCACTGCTGATGAGGTTAAAATGGAAGAAACGGCCTTCCAGTGCGTTCTCCTGAGGATTTTCCCCCTTGACTTAATGAATTACAATGAGAAATATATATATATATATATATATATATATATATATATTTATATATATATATATATATATATATATATATATATATATATATATATATATATATATATATATGTATTTCTTACATCTTTGTAAATTTATTTTCTGTCTTTCATTTTCTTTAATTCATTTTTTCTAATTGCCTGTTTATTTTAATTCTTTCTTTCTTTCTCATAGCCGGCTTCGTTACTTTGGTTTCTTTCCTTTTCATTCTTCTAGCCATTTTTTTTTTACTTTTCATTTCTTTCATTTTTCTTTTTTTCTTGATTTCTTTCTTTCATTTTTTTCTTGGGTCGTTTTCTTTAACCGTCTTTGTTACTCTCATTTCTTAATGTCATATAACCATCCTTTTACTTTTCTTTCTTTCTTTCTTTCTTTCTTTATTTTCTCTCTTTCTTTATGTCTTTCATCCCTTCTTGATTTCTGTTTTATAGCCATTTTTGTAACTACCATGTCTTTCTTTCTTATAGGCATCTGTCTTTCTTTTTTCTTTCTTCTTGCTACCTTTCTTATTCCATGTATTTCTTCGTGCTTTTTTATGTAACCGTCTTTGTTACTCACATTTCTTACTTTCTTTATATTATATAGCCATTCTTTTTGTTTTCTTTCTTTCTTTCTAACCGCTTTCCTTCTTTCTTATAGCCTTCTATATCTTACATTTATTTATTTTTTCTAGCTATCTATCTTACTTTCACTTTGTTCTAGTATTCGTACTTATCACCATCTTTATTTCTTATAATAATAATTCTTACTTTCATTTCTTCCTTCTTTTTCTTTCTTTCTTTTACTTTCTTTTTTCTCTTTCTTTCTTCCTTCCTTCCTTCCTTTTTTCTCGTAGGCATCTTTCAATTCTGTTTTTCATTTTCTTTCTACTGTTCAACAAATGACAAAGAAGCAGACAATAGCCAAACTGATGACAGAGATACAATGGGCTGAATGATGATAAAAATGACGTTTTTGCCGTTCCGTTATCAAAAGCCATTATTCAGAATTAATAGACTTTTCTTTAATTCAACTGCTTCGGTTTTCCTTCAATAATAAATAATCTTTTTAATGTGTTCATCTCCTACTGTTTCAATTCACGATATAATATAGGACTCCTTTCGTAGACTGTTTGTTAGTTAGTTTATCTAGGAAAGACTACAATGTTCTAGTATGTTCAATTCTCCCTGAGAGTTGCTTTATGTCTGTGTGCTCGTATAAACATAGTAAATACGTGCTGGATATTTGTTGGTTAACGATCCAATCTCGCGGACTACTGGCAATATCGCAAGTTCAATCCTCGCAGAGATATCTGTTATTTATATCTGTACCATACGAAGTATTTATAAATATATTTTGAGCAACGGTTAGAAGTCTTGTCTCGAAGACCGTTATTGTGACGGGATCTCTAATCAATGGGAATTCATAGATTCTTGTTCTGTGCTAGACAAGCGAGGGAGAGATTCGCGGTTATGGAGAATATTTTTTGCTCACACTTCTGACACTGTTCACGAGCTCAAATAATTAAGTATTTTTCCCCAGTCGGGGATTGAGTCCATATAAAATTCCAGGTTTTTGAATGTTGAACGTCAAGATAGTCAGGTTCTTATCAATGAGATAATTGGAAAAATGTAGATAAGCTTTGACAAGGTGTGGAATAGAGGCTGCTGCACAAAATTCCCCGCTATGGCATATCTGGAAGTTTTTACGAAGTCCTTTCTCTTAAGTAGGTTCAGGAATTGTTTGTCTTGAATAGATTTAACTCATACTACTCCGCTTTATCGTTGCAAGAATTGGGTTATGTCAAAAATGGAAAATTGCTGCCATATCTTAGCTTCAGATACTTAATCCTCATTTTTCAAGTATATAGTTCAAAATCGTTTACCAGTTTTATAGGTGGAGGGTGACTGATTTTCCATTCTGCAGCCTTTCTTCTGCCTGCACAACGTTGCAAACCTGTTGCTACTCTATCGCTATTTCCATGGCAAATTTTCAAATAAGCTCTATTCTTTAGTTCTGCAAGTTCTAGTCTTTACAACTAGGACCCGCCATGGCACTTCCACGTAATTGAATCACCCTTATTTCCTCCGTGTTCCAAATATGAGAAGAATGTACACTCGAACAGCTGCCACTTTATGGGAAAGAAAAAAGTCCGCTTGTCTTCTCTGAATCTTACTGCCATATCACGTTGAAACGACGGCACTCGTACGATCCCCGAAGTTAAATAACGTCGAACTTGGTCCGTACCTAGATGAGTAACCACTTGGGAATACCAAATGTTGTAATCTTGGATGTGCGGTTGGTGTAATGGTTAACGATTCGGAAATGGAAATCGGCGAGCCTAGTTGCAATTCTAGTCGGGTTCGTTATATTCATTTAAGCGCAAACAGACTTGGTAAAGGCATGAACCCACCTCTTCTCCGCCCATCTATAGGTTAATTAGTAGGACTTTTAACAGCAAATCATTATCGATAAAAAATATTCTTAAAATCTAAAAATATTTTCTTGTTTTAAATAACCTGCAAAAGATTGATAAGCCGTAAAAACCATATTGTGAACATTTCACTCTTGACCTTTTCAAGTCACTGGTTCATCGTTATTTTTTCTTTTTTATCTTCATAATCTTTAGTTTCTACAATTCTATCTTTGACCCATCTCCCGTACCTCCTTCATCCTTACCACTTAGACTGTAATATTTCCTTCCTGTCGCGCCTTGTATTAAGTGAAATCTAGACAAATTGCTCAATTAATATGATTTCGGTGCATATGTGGTCAACATATACAATATGTCTTCTTTAAATATTATATTCAATCAAGAAGTATGTGATTATGGCTCCTTCTTGTTTCTTTTTCGTTTAATATCTGCGAATTGCAGCGATATCGGATTGATTTCACGTTGCCTTTTTTAATTAAGATTTGTCCTTTTAGGCAGGGTGCCTGATCAGGCCTAAAAAGCTCAATCTACGATTTACTCAAAACTACAGAAAGAAGAGGACTGATTCATCAGCGCAACGTGAACGCAATAACTTCGGACGAAATTAAAACACGGACTGAAGTTCTTATTTTTCACGCTGACGTCACTAGCACCTCCAACATGCTATAGATTTTCGTCAAATATTAGGTTGGTGCAAAAATAATGTCGTTTTCTCACATGAAGTTGAACGTCAAGAAACGACATTATTTTTGCACCAACCTAATAGAAATGTTCACTTCTTAGCACATATTTTTGCTTTGTAAATTTAATTGACATTAATACTTATGAACGTCTTCTTTTCATATGGAATTTTAACTTGCTGTTCAGAGTCACTTGGAGTTAACCGAATATAAAATTACCCACACGCTGTAGGCGATTTTGCCAGGTAAGTTTGTGGCTTTCATCAGTATTTCTTTTAAAATTTATTATGTTTATATGTCTCAAGAAAGTATGTCGTTACCAACATTAAAATAATCGAATTACTGTAAAAAGTTGTATTATTTGATTTTCAAAGTGAATGTCAAAACAGAGCGTTTTTTTCTAAAGTTTAATTTAAAGCGGGAATGAAGAAGCCATGTTCAAAAAGCTTTAATTTGCAACTATTTGAAACTCACAGAAAGTTGGCTATCTTTATATAAACGTTTTTGTCACATCCATTTTTCTTTCTTAACTTTTTAGTTTATTTAATTTATTTTTGTTTGGCATTTTTAATATGAAATATATCCTGAAAACTCTTTTCATTCAGTTTGCTATGACTTATAGTTAAAATTAAGGAAAATACTCCCAGTAGCATTTACGCAAATTTACTTATTCAAAATATCTACAATTTTTTTCCGTCATCAAATATGTTGAAAAACATCTACATTTTCGGTTTTATATGAGTTTAAAAATCAGAATAACAACAAATAAATGGCCATTTCATAGGTCTCGAAATTAAAAAAGACGAACACGAAAGCAGTGATGCAAAGAAAACGTAAAGAAAAAAATTAACAAAAAGAAAAATTAGTTACTGATAGACTGCAAAGAAGAAGAAACACACGGGAGAAAGAAACGATTATTCAAAATGCTTATATACACGTGAACATATAGCAAACACACATTTTACTTTACTGATGACGAAAAATTATCCAATGTCGGGGATAGAGCGTTTGTAGATATAAACATAGAAATCAATACTGCATTGTGAGTATTACTTCCACCTTTAAACCGATTATTAAAAAACCTGATCATATCTATCTATCTATCTATCTATCTATCTATCTATCTATCTATCTATCTATCTATCTATCTATCTATCAACCGCGCGGACTCACCTCTCTCTATATATACATGCATGTTTATAAAATATATACTTAGTGACGTGTTTTATTTGTATTAATCATATATATATATATATATATATATATATAATAAAAATCTTTTTGAATCTAGGTGTGATGAATTGGATCGTTTTTACGATTCCAATGGAATAACTTATGACCATGGAATATTAGTGTTTAAGTCTTTTTATTATATCCTTACTCTGTCCTGGACATTGAGTTCTACCTGGATCATATCCTCTTGGAATTATTTTTATACATATATGTATGTATATATATAATTGCATATGTATGTGTATATTTACCACTAATATTGTCTATATATATATATATTTATATATATATATATATATATATATATATATATATATATATATATATATATATATATATATATATATATACACACACATACATATATATAATTCTATATTATTTCCTATAACTCTAAACCAGTTTTCCAACACTTTTAGAGCAACGATACACCTAAGATCAAATGAAAATATCACGCCATACTTCGCAAAAGTTTTACAGCGTATAATTTTAAATGTTATCAAATGAAAGCATAGATTTTTTAAAAAATAATACAAACAAACCTGTAAAATATTACCATGAAAAATAACAATAATTTCAGTACAGTTAATGTTATTTTCATTTTATGCAAATTTCAGAGTAATAACTTTTTAAAAAATTTAAAATTATTACATCAGATGCTCAATGATGCATATTGGGAACTTCGACAATATTAAATCATAATTCAATATAACTTCAACAATATTAATTCATAATTCAATATAAGTTTGTAAAAATTTTGAATTAAACAAAGATTGTTGAATGCAATTACGTGAAAAAAGGATAATATTCATTTATTTAAATAAAAAAAAGAATTTTTGAAAGTTAAAATAATAAAAATAATTTATAAAAAATGAATATTACCACAAATAATTTAAAATAACATAATCGAAGAATAGTGAAAAAAATTAATTGAATAAAGTTTAATACTTATTCATTTATTAAAATACTAACTGTACTATTAGTACTTCCACACACATACACGCATCGTGACACACTTAAGAGGAGCACGCTATTCACTAGTGTGCCTCAGTACAGCGGTTGAGAATCACTACTATAAATGTTATCTAAAATTTTAGTTAACAAGCCTTCATTTTTTTAAATAATGTAACTGATGTCTCTCATGTTGCTTAAAACTCTAGAATTCCTAGGATATTGGAAGATAATTACACTGTTACAAAGAAAAATGGAAATGGATATGTCGAACTTCTATTCACTAATTATAACAATATATATATATATATATATATATATATATATATATATATATATATATATATATATATATATATATATATATATGAACTAACAGTTAACTGTTAACACCGGTATAAATTTAACTTATAGGGGTTGTA
>OZ038495.1:47273513-47298513 GCA_964036315.1 Acanthosepion esculentum | reverse complement strand
TCTTCTTCTTCTTCTTCTTCTTCTTCTTCTTCTTCTTCTTCTTCTTCTTCTTCTTCTTCTTCTTCTTTTGCTGTTGTTGTTGCTGTTGTTGTTGGTGGTGGTGGTGCTGTTTGCCATCCTCTCCGACACTAAGATGTTTTGTCCGGGTGATAATGCTCATATCTCAGCATTTACCCGATAGCTTACAGACACAACCATTTAATCATCCCATGTAGTGTTCAAAGCAGTGCTACCGCCAATGCGTTCCCAATGATGTCAGGTATTCCCAAGGCGATTCGCAAGAGAAAACGATTCTTGGAATTATCCCCGAGTGCTCCAACCATAAAAGGGAAAATTTGAGCTGCAATGTGGCATAATGCTCCGATTGGCCCTTCCAGGTCTTGGTACTTTTGTATGTTCAACGACTCCCTCTCATCGATGTTCTTATCCCAAGGTATGACAACGTTTATCCGGATACAATCATTGGCTGATCTTGTGCATATGTGTGATATCAGAGCGATTGAACTCCAAGCGTTTCTCAAGTTATTATTAATATAGGGTTGAGGACATTTACATGAATTTAGTAAAAGACGCATCATGAACGAAGAGCTTTATTTGAGAAAAATGGCTTGAATCTATTTCAGTCTCTTCTCGATGCATCCACTTTACGAACTTGCTTTTAGAATCGATGTCTCCTTAATACGAGTGTTGAAGAGTTTTCATGCAAAAATCAGGTCGTTTTTAATTATTTTCGACATGGTTCTACTTATGACGGCCTTCAGAGATTTTATAATTTTCTGGGAACGTTGATTGGTCTCCTTCTCAACTATGCCCCCGATGTAATAATACATCGAATTTACGTCTGGAGAGTTATGATGACATATGTTTGGGATGATGCGATCGTGAAGATTGTAATTCAATCATTCTTGGATTATTTGGGCCTTATGAAAAGGCGCACGATTTGTATCCAAGGCATCATAAACCTATCCAACACGTCCTTATAGCCAGCAACATTAACCCTTAAGTTCAGAGGAAATAAGACGGTTATATTTTGTCTTTCCAGACATGAATTTGATCACCGAATCACATATAATTTGTATCGAAGTATCTCTCGCTCAATTCCCCCGATAGAGTACCTAGAAAACTTGAACTCGTTTAACAATAACATTATTAATTGACTTTCTGCTATTCCTATCGATAATTTTCTGCACCTATCGTGCAAAATTGGATGTTCTAATCGTATTAGAAACATTAACAGGCGTCTTACGTTGAGCTGTTGCTGTAGAAACTGCGTCAGCGTCTTCCAGCTCTTTGCGAACTTTGACAACAAACGACCGTACATCTTTTCGGAAGTTAGCAATCTCTAAATCACTATACTCTGCCATTAAGTCAACGATTACAGCGTGCCTGAGTTACGTTGATGTTTTTCATTACTTGTCTGAAAAGAAATAATAAGAACAAGTTAGAAAAAAGTAAGAGCTATGAAATGATGTGTTCTCAAAGATCCTAGTACCATGTATTTTATAAAAGCAAAATTCCACAAAATAGTCTTTATTATTATTATTATTATTATTATTTTCTTTGATATCTGGTGTTTACACATTTCTTTCCGGGGCCCGCCCAGGGACCTAAGGTTAGAAATGGCATCATGACACTTTCCACTGCAAAAAAAATAAAAAATAATTACATAGATAAAGCCCTTCGTAAAGTGTGGGCTGTACTTGTCAGAACAATTTTTTGTATCTCTTTGAGGCATGGACTTCCAGGGATCCCTTCAATTATTATTACTATTATTATTATTATTATTATTATTATTATTATTATTATTATTATTATTATTATTATTATTATTGTTGTTGTTATTGTTTAATCCGCATTTCCACGAAACTTTCTTGGATATTTTCTTAATAGTATCTGATATTAACTTTAAAGGAATTCTTTAAAACAGATAAACAGATAATGATGCGAGAAAAGACTCCCTTCGCACGATCCTTCGAGGGAGAATTTTATAAATGTGCACTTTTTCTGACGATTGACTTAAAACGGAAGCAAAAGACGAAAGAAAAAAAACACTGAAATAACAGCCTTCAAACCTTATCCAGTAACTTGAAGTCTATTGTTTCATCCCATTACTTCACCTCTTTCTTGACCGATGGCCGAGCTCCAGCCTAGCAATCAACTGCCATTGATGTCCGGAAATTTTAACAAATGGTCAATAAGATTATATCTTGGTGTCATACATCACGGACGGGCCGTTTTGATTGGCTCGGTAAATATATCAATCATAGGCTTAGCAAGAAATTGTTACAAGGAGAGCGGCGTTTGAATTTAAATAGAAGTCGCTGGAGGTGAACTATTTACTTGATTAGACAACTCCATATCGACACTTTCTTCTTTAATGCAATTCAATTTTAATTCCAATATTCAAGACAGAGGTTTCTGTCTTTTCAATGATGATTTCATGCCAATATGTTCGAATTTTATTTTTATTGCAAAGAATGTTGCCATTTCCTCAGAATTCAATCTAATTGTCTGCTATTTTTTTGTAATTATCCTAGAATTTAATGCGTAACACTTAATACCTTAAACCTCATATATTTGCCATTCCTTGCTTTCTGTCACTGTTGGCATCTCCCAGAGAATTCTGGCCATTTTCCCCTTTATGGTAGTACTCTTTTTTAATGGACTCTTGTTTTGCCAAACGACTACTCAAAAACCACAAGGTCGAAATTAAAGACGGTATCACACTAGAGCAAGGGAAAAATTGCTGAAGCCCCTTTGGTATTTATACTTTGGGGATTAACCCTAGAATACAACAATGGGAGTGATACTACCGGAATCGACGTTCCCTTTCGATCTTCTTCTCCATGTCAAATACTGAAACTAGAGTAGGAGACAAAGTTTCACAGCATAGATCAATGCTACTATTCTCTCTACAATGGAATAATTATTTTCACTTCATGGTACATTGGCGAAGACCTCAGAGTTTCGAACTACAACTGGAGAAAATTCCTGCTATATATATATATATATATATATATATATATATATATATATATATATATATATATAAGAAACGTGTGAAACTGTTGTGGTAGGATCCACCTAATCTGCATAGGTGACTACCGACTATATAAATAATGGTTGGTACCGGAAGACGAGGAGAGCGAATACAGAGATCCAGCTAGAGACTCTGCCCGACTGCGACTTAGTCAACACATTCTCCAGGAACGTCTTCCCAGAAATATACAGAAATACTATATGTAAATATTTTGTACACTTTCTTGTTATAATACATTCTTGTTCTAAGTACATTTCGTGTTGCATTATTATTCCATGCATTAGTCGAGATTCAACAATGAGTCAAGACTCAACAGAAACAATTATACTATTCTCTCAAAATAAGATGGATAATATTTTATAAATTATTTGATTTATTTATTGTACATATATGATAAAAGTAGATTTGACAAACGAATTCAAACTAATAATGACTTTTATTTAAATCATCATGACCATGAACATCATGATCAATTAGGGTCGTAGGGACATCACATAGACTGCAATCATAGCACTGGATTTCTTTAGCAAAAACAGTTGCCTTCTTCTAGACTAGTTTCGCTCTCAATGGCTAATGATTTTAGTTTACCCTATTTTTAAAAGTGTTTGGATTCCGATTTTACCTTCCTGTAAAGTGACAGCCACCTATTATTAATATGTCTTTTCCAGGGGCATAACATGAACTGGACTAAGTAGACTTGATAAGAATTTGAACCCGATACGTAGATACGACTTTCCTCGATAATAAAAGTTATGTAAACCACACATACATATTCAAAGTAAATGTACATTTATTTACTATGTATGAAGACTTACTCAACATATATGTACCTTTATTCAGAACCTAACCACTTCTATTCAAAGCGTATGTATGTTTATTCAAATATTACGTGTCATTATTCAGCATTTCCCAATATATATGTTAATCATGACGTAAAATTTTATAGCTGAAAATGTGGTTCGTTCGCCGAATAAGCAGGAAACGTAGTTTGTAATAGACAATGTTAGATTTCATCGCATTGCTGACGTACTAAAAGCCATAACAAATGCTGAATTCCTTCCACTTTAGAATCAGCAGCTTAACTCGATTGGTGAAGTTTTAGTGCTATTCAAGAAAAATATTCTTTGGTTAATCACAGATAAGGTATTCTGGGTCTTCTTGTGAGCAACCAAAACTATAATTTGTAATAAAGCCTCTAGCTATGATACGAATAGTTTCGATTTCCTGTTGAGGCTGCTTTGAGAGTTATAATTCTGGTAAAGTCTTCCTTTCAGCTTTTCTCTTCTTTCTTTCTTTCATATTCTCACCTCTCTCATTTACTGCTTTTAGCTTCAATAATGTTCGTACTATTCTACTTTGCTCTGTCTGGTTTAGCCGCTCCTTTTCATTCTGATTTAAAGAATCGTTTACTACCACTCGATGCATTCTTGAACAGATGCTCCAGCCACATTTATTTGGCCAGACGATAGCTTTCATTCATGCAAAGGAACGAGGAACTAAAATCGTCAATAAAAGCGCCACACATACAAATAAAATGTATTAATTACGTAAAGTTGCTTCCAAATTCTGTTTTCATTAGATACGAACAAACACGATTTGAATGACGGTGTCTAGTGTTCCATAGATGGATATAGTTATAGTGGCACCATTCCTCAAGTCTCATTCAACAAGCCAAAGAATTTATAGCTGTCAAAAACAGTTGTCGGTCTATATTGACTATGGATAGAGGATTGTCAAAAATGAGTTTTCCATTCAGGTGTGTAAAAACAAAAACCTCTCGAATCTCGAATATTAAGGTCAGGCGTCACTTAGTCCACTGTTAGAAACATAAAGTTTCTCTCAAGTGATTTTATGGGTAGAAATGGTCAACCCATCTACTGAAAAGGATTTGGGATGATCCTCTGAAAAATATCATTGGCTTTCTTGCTTGATTTTCTGGCTCAGTTGATGTGAAAAATTGTAAGTAATCACGCGAATATTGTCTATCATATTTTCTTTACAATGATGACAGAGGGAAATGTTATCTCCAGGAAAATGTTTTTTGACAAATCTACCAACAGTTGGGTGACAGAAAATATATTTGAAATCATTATGGACTCAACTGAAAATAAATAAAGCTTTCTCGCAAAAATAGAAATGACAGGATAGAAAAATTTCTAACAAATTATATGTATAAGGATTTATTATTTACATTATTTACCTGCATAATTATTGTGCTCATCTTTGTTATTTTCGACTGTTGTGACATTGCGAACTAAAAATTCAATCAAGCGAATGAATTAACGCGTTAGTTCATGAATTTGTGTGATATCTTAATTGTGAGTTCAATCAGAGGGCCGGGCAGTGTGTACTTGTTAACTGAGCTGTATTAAATATTATAATAGTAATATATATAATTCTCTACATTCTATATTTCGTCTTGTGTATGACGATAAACTACATCCGGCAGCAAGGCCTCTAAACAGGAGACTGGAGATTTTGAGGAGCATGGAACCACTTCTTAATTACTGTTGCTGCCAGGTTCACCCTGGCCCGGATGATAGCATCACTTATGGTCTCAGCTATAGGTAAATATTGAACCCCCTAACAAAAACAAAACACTATGAAAGTACAAAATACATTTTATAGTAAAAATACCAGAAAAACATTTTTATATAAAAAAAAATTACCACCAGTACATACTTGTAGTCAAATTATCAATAATGCAATTTTAAAAACAAAATGACCAGCAATATATTTTATATTAAGATATACCAACCGTATATTTTATACTAGAATTCTCAAAAATACATTTTATGGCAAAATGACCAACAATACATTTTATCTATAGTTGAAGGCATGTAACTGTTTTCAAAATATATTTAGTTGAAGCCATAAAATTGTGTTCAAAACATTTAGATTTCGGCATCAAACAACCTATAGACGTTGGTATGCCGCTAAACAAAATTAAACACCCAATCAACATGAAAGAACTCTTTCATGACATTAATCCAAATAATAATAATCCTATAATTTCAAGAAATCAAACTGTATTCAAAAATATAAATTCGACAAAACTACATCCTAAGCACACATATCATTGCCTCTAGTAATTATGTCCACACAAACGTGTATGTACACAAAAGCTGAGTATGATCTACCTTGTATTCAAATGTGAAAGAAGAATAACATATATCATGTTTCCATTACATCAAAGGCCATAAGGAAAACAAATTTGGACATTAACCTAAACTATAAAATATAGGATTGTCCAGTCACAGAATGATAACAACGTTTCCATCATTTTGATGAAAATATTCATTTACATGTATAGTATCAGTGTGCAGCCATCAAATAATTTTCCAATCTGTCTGCAAACCTATGACATCTTTCAGCAAAGTGTGCGTTCCGTCAAGAATGATTCTTCTTTAGAGTAGCTGGATATGTTCAGGAATATTTTGATATTTTTAAATTAGACTTTAGCTGTTGGGAAATAATCATTTAAAAGTCTGTGGTATCAATCTGCCTCCATAGAAAATATGTATCTGAAACCTGGCTTTTATCTTGGCCCGAAAACAAACCTTTGACACTGATCGTAAATACATATCTATTTCTTATTCTCAAAGAAAACAAACTGACGCCCCCAAACTTATTTCTTCACTTTTAATATACACCCTCCTCAAAATATTGATATCCTCCTACACCTCATTCTAATATATATATATATATATATATATATATATATATATATATATATTATATATATATATGTATATGTATATGTGTGTGTGTGTGTCTGTGGAGAAAAAGAGAGTGTTCTTATTCACTGTCTTTCCTTCTCACTTTGAACTTTTTCTTTTTGCTGTTGTTTATGTTTGTACTTCTCCTTTCCTATCGTTTCACATTTTTTCTCTAAATTTCAATCACAACTTAACCTTTCGTTCCTATGCTACCCACAAATATATTTTTTTAACCAAACTTGGCCGAATCTGAAGATGGCGCACGCTATGATTACGGTTTTGATTCGATGCCAACAGAATTCTCCCAATACGCTCATTCTTTTTGGCTTACGGCCATGTCAAGTTGAAACATCGGTTCTCAGACGATCACCGAACTTAAGCAGCGTCTACACCGGTCAGAACCTAGATGAGTGACCGCTTTGGAATGTGAGGTGCTGTAAACTTCCACACGCTGGTGGTGTAATGCGCAGCGGCTCGGATTTGAAAATCAGAGAGCCTCGGTTCAATTCCAGTCGTTTCCGTTATATTCACTTACGCAGGAATACCTTTGGGAAGACTATAAATCCACATATTCTATACGCATCTATGGGTTGATTAGTAGTACTTGTATCAGTTAAATCACAATTACCTTTCAAAACTGATTACAATCTAAAATATTTTCTGGTTTTTTAAACTGCAAAATATTTATAAGCCGTATAAAGCAAATCAATCTATAGAGACATGTTTTATAGAGAGAAAACTTGAATTTCGATAAATTTTTTTCGGCCAGTTTAGCAAGAAATAAAGAGAAAAAGGATCAATGCTTGTAATGCGTTGAACGTAGTTTTCTCATTTCGTGAGATCGATATATTTTCATCGCCAAGTTTGCCACTATTGCCTAGAATGAATCATCATTGATAAGACATCACTTTCTTTTGGCGAGAGGAATTTCTTTTATTTCACAGTTAATACACTTGAAAACAGAGTAGATTAAAAGGAGAGACATAAAGAAACATATACCTCCAATGAAAAACATCTTGTTTTCACTCAATTAAACGTCTTTCGAGAAAATGGCCGTAGAGTAAATAAGTGGAACTGCGAGAAAATAAAAACAATACGTAAGATGAAACAGTTAAACGTTAATAAGGAAAATATTTTTCGCTTTTGAAATATTTTATTCTCTATTTGACAGATTCTTCACATTTATTCTGTCGCAATTATTCTCCTATGTGCCATGAGATTTCAGAATATGCGATCATGGCTCTCCAAAGCCTTCTTTATTTTGTTACTCAAAGTAATTTCAAACCTGTTACCGTCTCTCTTAATTCCTCTTCTGTCATCTAGTCATACAAACCCGTTATTATTTAGTCGCCGATTCCTTCTGCTTTTTTGCCTTCAATATGACATTTTTATGTAAATTCTACAGTTCTCTTTGCTCAGGATCTGTCCTAGAACATTTTTTGTGGTTCTTATTTTCCCTAAGGCTTGTTCGTTTCTCACACGTTTTGCCAATGGTTTTCCTAGCATCTATAGCTGTTTCTTCCTGCTTATATTGTCTTTAATATGTCATGTGAGTGTTAGATTCTTCAGTCACTCTTTTCTCGCTATTTCTTCCAGGAAATTACTTCATTCTCTTTTTGATTTTAAGTATATTGTCTTGTTCTTTTTTTCTTTTTCTTCTTAAAACTTCCTCGTTGCTTATATAACTCTGTCAATGATATTCATAGTATCGTTTATGGAAGTATATCTCTGTGGTTTCAAGTTTCTATTTCACCTTTGAGGAAATTTCTAGTTAAAATCAAAAACTCAGTTTTATATCCAAAGGTGATGAATATAGGCGAAAATACATAATATATTAAAACATAATAAAGTACACATTTATATGCATATATCGCGTACTTATATGTACCTATTTCCGAATCAAATTTCAGTTAGGGTTTTATTTTATGCTTGTCAATTTCAGAGTTTTTTTTTTAATATCTAACTTATTAAAATTTCATTGGCCAGTTGTTGATGCACAAATCTGTGAAGGTATGCATAATTCTTTGAAAAGATGTGAAAGAAACCATTACTATTAATGTTATGTAGAGCTTAATACTGGCTGCGTTCTTACGAGCAGACGACTGATTCTCTCGCTGACCATTCCGGTGTTTATTGATCTCCTGCTTATTGTTGCCATGTGCCAGATTAAATCACCTTGAGAAACAGTGTTTTTCTCTGTTCCGAGTGTAATATGTTGCAAGATATCAAGCAAAGATCTGAAACCAGAAACACCAATGGAGCCTATCAATAATGTTTTTACTTTACAAAAATAAATTAAGAACGATAAAGAGTTAACAATAGTAACTATTTAGGAGACACGGAGGGCTAACCTATAGCGGCTCGGATTGAGGAATTGGGGATCCGAGTTCAAATTACAGTTGAGTTCGGTGCATTCACTTAAGTGTAAATAACATTGGGAAAGGTATAAATCCATTGTTAAATCATAGTTTCAGACATTATTTTTTTAGTGTCAGTGTATTTGGGCTCAGACCTTATGGTGCGAACCTTTAAGGTCAGATGTTAGACAAAATAGAGATGTCGATTTTGATTGGCTCAGACTGGTAATGAGTTATAGATTAATGCTTTCCGGGATCTGCTGTTTGGACGTCAATCTAACTAGGCTGTTTAGATTGCGTTTGTGCGCCTACCACCGCAGTGGGGAAAGGTATTTCGAGAGTTGGTTGTTTTACGTCAAAGGAAATGGAAGTGTGAAAGTTTCCCGTTTGAAAGCGGCTCCCAAATAGGAGATGAAGCCCTCACTTGATAAAAGACGTACCCGTCGACGTTGTTAATATAATAACAGTTAGGTTAAAAGTCGTCTTTGTTGATGATTTCGTCTCTGAAACCAAAGAACATTTTGCGACACCGACCAAGAGAAGAAGAGGACTGAACTAAAACAACCAGCGATTACCGGCCAGACGAGATAAAACCAACCCCCCCGCCTAATGAAGGGTATTCAACACCATCTCTTCAACCCAACCCCAACTATGCGTAAATAGCAAGAGTAACTGGATTATATAGCCAAGAGTGGCAACCAGTTTAGCAGAACTCTCCAACATAGGTAAATAATAGGGCAGAATCGGCACTACAGTCTTGCTGGGGAACCAGTCTAGAAGCTCAACTCTGAATTCAAAAACGTTATGTAACCCTAACAAAGTACACAATATGCAGTTAATGAAAGGATCCTGGAGTATACAATGATAGTGTGATTCCAATTGTTGTCAAATTTGAACAATAATTAATAATGAAAAAAAAAATTTTTTAAGTTGAGAACTATTACGAAGCAGGAAATTTCCATTAGAAACAAAGAGTTTTGGATTGCAATATCGGTTTTCTGATATGTCAGGAAATAGAGGACGATTTCCTTACAGATGAAGAGACTTGAAGCAACAGAAATGTGGTTCTACAGAAGGATGCTGAGAATGCCATGGACTGGAAATATGAGCTATGACAAACTTTTAAGGAAAATTAAAAAAAAATGACATATACTTAGCATAAGAAAGAGACAGTTGAAATTTCTAGGTAATATCATGAGGAAAGAGAGATTAGAAAATTCGACACACACAGGGCATACTGAATGCAGGTTGGACGGGGGGAATTGCCAAAGGACATATCTAATCATTTTTACAAATGGTCGTAAGAACAAGAATTAGGAGAGATAGCAAAAAGACAAATGTTGCTACGATCTACAAAGAACAGGAATTCGTGGAGAATCCTGACAGCGCATGTCATGAAGAGACATGACATAGAGAAGAATAAGAAAATAGATCGATTATAACAATAATAGCGGTCAGATGAAAAATAAGTGATTCATTCAGAACGTAGGTTTCATTAGGTACGATTAGAATTTAACAACTATTTATCGTTGAAGAATCAGCAATACTATTGACTCTGTTCTCATTGATTAAGTTGGTGAAGGTTGCCATACTGCTTGCCTTCAGTTCATCTTTGGTTTCACAAGGAGTTTTGTTGGTTTGCGACCAATGTAATAATCAGGGGGTTTACAGTCTGAGGACTTAGGTGGCCAGATGTAAGAGGTGGTGTGGTTGCAGAAATTGGGTGACAGCCATTACTGGATTTC
Source organism: Acanthosepion esculentum (assembly GCA_964036315.1). NCBI lineage: Eukaryota > Metazoa > Mollusca > Cephalopoda > Sepiida > Sepiidae > Acanthosepion > Acanthosepion esculentum. The sequence continues at coordinate 47,287,652 of OZ038495.1, read as the reverse complement.
CCTGCTTGTGTGGCATTGTGTAGAGTCCTGTTGCCAGACATAGGCTCTTCCAACAGCCACCCTCTTGCTCCAGGGTAACACTACCTCCTCAATGCATTTGATGTAGGACTCCGTGTTGAGTCTGAGCCAAGATGAATGGGGACATAACTTCACCATCACTAGGGATCACTCCAAACACCATGATGTTGACTGGATATAGCATCCAAGTCTTTCTGAATTATTTGCATTTTCCTCAGAATGGCATCCAAACACTCTGAAATGTTCATATTGGAGCTTCCGGTGCAAATTCTAAGCAGCAGGGCAGGCTGTTTTCCACATTTCTGGTGGAGTGAATTGCGTAATCGTTGTTTTTTTTTCACAGACGTTGCCCAACTGACCCCACTATACTGTGCATTCGACAAAATCCAACACAAACAACGCGAAATTAGAAATATAAAATTGCAAAAATTTACCCATTCGCACCCTGTATAAGTTTCGTTCTTTCGTAGATCTTTGCAAAATCAGTATGCTACATTTTTCTATCTTTCTTATATCAAAAAATGTCGTCCTTTCATTTAAAAGGAAACTCTTTAAAACTTCTCTTAGTTCTATACGAATTGCGAGCATGAGTTTGGGACCGTGAGTAATTGTAAGTGAAACCTTTTTCTTTTATGTGTCGAGTCCCTTCCGGACGTAGGCGATCATGGCTCTCTACTTCCCCCTATCCCTTGTCGCTTTCGATAAGTTTTGTCCCTTTGCTCCCTCTCCCAGACCCTGTTCTGTCATCCACTTGCTTAAGCCCGCTAGGTATGTCACGCATTGCTTTCCCTTGTCTTTCTTTCCCTCTATTTGCCCTGCGAGTATCAGATTCTCTAAGTCTTCCTTTCTCATTACGTCTCCCAGAAATTTCAGCTGCCTCTTCTTGATGTTAAGTATAAGCTTCCTCTTTGTTTGCATCCTCATCAAAATCTCATGGTTGCTCACACACTCGGTCCATCATATCCTTAGCTTCCTCAGGTAGAAGTATACCTCCGTTGTCTCGTGTCTCTTCATCTTTGAGGGGATTGTCCAACATTCGCTGCCGTAGAGGAGGACAGATATCACGTAGCAGTTCAATACTCTTTTCTGTGTTGCCAACGAAATCCCCCCTATCTCGTAATACTCTGCCTAACTTTTGGAATGCGTCTTTGGCCATCCCAATACGTCTTCGGATCTAAGCGTCGTACTTACCGTCCTCTGTCAGAAAATTTCTCAGATATTTAAATTTCCGCGCTTCCTTGATTTTAGTGTCCCCGATCTGTAAATCGCATTTCGGGCTCATCCTTTTACTGATGACCATGCATTCTGTCTTCTTGTAATTTATGCTTAGCCCCTTCTTTTCGCTCTCTTTCACTACCTTTTGTAGGAGGAAATTCCAAAACCTACTACAGAAGTGTAACCAGTATGCCTATATCAAATGTCCGTTATAGTATAACGGTTTGTCTCATATAGCATTTTGTCAGGGTTGTGAGTTTGATTCTGCACTCAGCCCCAATGTAGATCGGATACATTAAGAAGGTAGCTTAGGAAAGTAAGATTGTAATGGGCAGGATTTGTCTGATTTTCACTATGTTCTATCAGGACGTGAGAGATTACGGCTCTCCACAGTTTCCTATTTTTGCAGCTCACAGAAATATCTGTCTTTGTGATATTTGTATCCTTCGTATGCTCAAATATATTATTACGTTAATTTCTAAGTTCTTTTACGTTTACTTGCCTTCGGTGTGTCTTGTGGGTGTTAAAATCTCCAAGCCTTCGTTCATTATGAAGCGATTTCGAATTTTCAGTTGTTTCTTTCTGATTGTTAGCAACCGTTTCTTTGTAATTCCTATTCTGTTTAAACATCCTCATTTATAAGAAAATTTAAAAATGAAATTTCAAGTTTTAGACTGTCAGGTGGAATTGTATTTTGATATTTGGCGCTTAACATTCTTAATCGGCTTTTAAGGCCATATATTTAAGTATTGATGATCTGATGGTCTAGTCTGTGCTGGAGCTAAAATACAGGCCGTAACCATATACCATGTTTCTCCTGAATGATATGCGTTGCTGTTATCGATTAGGTAAAAAGGGATTCGGCAAACCGATTTCAAATCCTAACCGAGGTTTTTACATTCCCTTTACACGAATGCTCTTGGGAAATGTATCTATGTCTCTATTCTTTCAATAAATACGAATAAACCGATAGGCTTCAGTAGAATCTTTCGCTTTGATACAACAACCAGTCCAGGACAACTTCAAATTTAAATCTGAAGAAAACAATGAAGCCTCACCAAATAATTTTTCTCAAGAAATTATTAAAATAACATATTAAAAAAAAAAAAAAGTTATGGCGATTCATGTCCATTAGCGCCTTGAATGTACAATGCTTTTAAAAAAATGTACCTTCCATTCGAGAAGGATATGCAAGGCAATATTCAAAACTATATTCTTCGTTGTACTTTAAGCTTACTTTAGTAGATATAAGAGTAAACACCACCATCTGAATTGCTTAAATCTTGCAAATTGACAAAAAATCTCATTTCATCACAATATTTCCGAGACTGAAAAAAGCCCAACATTGAATAAATCACTGAGTAATATTCATAAAAAAGCCCCAAATGAATAATTCCCTCGAAATTTTATTTGCTTTCAGTTATTCTTATGACATCGACCGCTTTTCTTTACGTTTTTTTATGTTCCTGATTATCGTCCTGACACGCAGAAGAAAACTGTAAACGTATTTATTGACGCGGGAAAATACCCATGAGGCAATGCAAAGCTAATGGGCAGAATTTATAATGGGGTGAATGGACGGTGATGTATGCAATAAATAGTGGGGCGAAAAATTAGGAGAATTATCACTGAAATGTCTCTCTCTCTCTTTCTCTTTCTCTTGGGAATTATACCTAAATAGACAAAAGAAATGTTTCTTTTATTCACTTCATTTCATTCCTCTCAGTCTCGAAGGAATAACTTTGCTTAAATTTAGAGATTGAAGTTATCAAATTTATATTTCATTTCTTGTTTTTTAACGTGTTTTATAGCCATTACATTTGTTTGAATCGGACTAATCTTCTGGTTAGTTTTTGGTTTTTCATAATGTTTTGTGCGTTTTCGATCTTTTCTTCTTTTTTTTTTGTAAACTTATAATTTCTTTTGGTTTCTGTTCTCGTCTGGAATATCGTCGAATCTCGTTCTTAGAGATCCCGAACAGCAACTCTCATGAATATCCCTGTACATCACTTCAAGTGGCTGCAGTTGTGTCATCTACTGATTTCCACACTAATAGTCCGCTGTATTTTGCATGTAACCATCCCATTGGTCATGCCTCATGTATTGTTCATTTGTGATTAATGGGAATCCACAAGATATTAAAACCTATGCTCGCTTTGTCGATTGAGTTAGATGATCATGTGAGCTGATTTTTTCCACCTACCCAAATGCAATACTACAGTAGTTCTTAGTTAGGATTCCATATCAAAACAAACTTATGGATGTTTCGAGCATAAAACAATAAGCACTTACAGCTGGCTACTCGTTTACAAGCACGTCTGTCCATTACGACATCTAGCCAATCTCTGCTCAGTCATATATGTGTCTTTTAACACCCACATAATTTACCAATATTTTATACTGCAACTATGCTGAGCAGATCTTATAGTTTCTAGGAGAGAAGGCGCAATCTGGTGTGATCAGCAGTTTCAACAAGGTCAATAAACTCGAACCATTGGTCAGAATTAGCATCGCTGTTTAATTCCAGCAGGATACAACATATGTGTGTGAAGATACTCTTCTGAGAGAGTACCCCGACATTGCACTATATGGAAGTATCATGAGTGGCACTAAAGCAATCGCCTAGTAATGCTGGCTTTTATCTACACATGTAGCCCACATCAAATCATGTGTCAAACTGTGCTTTCTCGGAAGATAATCTGATGTAAACATCTGTTTCATCTCTAGTTATCGGACGAGATAAGATTGAACCAACATCAACTGGTTCAGTCGTATCGCGTCTAATGACGAAAAGAAAATGCAAAACTGAATTAGAATGCCCAGGCCCATGAAAAGTAAAATTATCAATGGCCCTCCAGAAAAGCCCTCAGTTCGCAGTAATTTTGCCTTTTCTCACACCTTGATGGAGCGAACATGTATTAAAGAAGACCTTGCATCACTTTTGTGTTCTTGGCAAAAAATAAATAAATAAAGTTTTCACAATAAGTGCAATCTTTATACTAAGTTGAATCATAAGCAATTTCTGTTATCGGGAACCAATTGTAATGGGAGATATATAATTTTAAATAATCGTTCCTTCAGGTGATAACAAATGGGTTACTTACGAGATTTTACAACGCAGAAGCCGTCGATTGATAAGTGATAAATTTCCAGAACCTAGCTTCATAGAAGAAAGGCAATATTGTGAATGTGGTGAGACCGTTGGTGTATTATTAATTCATATTTCTTAAAAAAGGCAGGAAATGTAAATTTATACGTCCAACAACTACAGGGTATCCGTAAAGTTTTACTCGAAAAGCAACTTGTGTTCGTAAACGGGATAAAATGTCATTTTCCTCCATCATAACGCAAGGCCGCATACAGCAATAATAACGCCCGAAAAAATGTGGGGACTCGGCTGCTCTCTTCTACTCGACCTGCCATATTTCTCTGATCTTACACCATTCGATTATTAGCCGTTTCAGTCACTACAAAAAGATTTGATACGGAATGATTTCTCTAAGAAAAACCAGATTCAAGTGATCATTGAAAACTTTTTCACATCAAAACCTATGGAATTTTACTCAGAAGCTATCGAAGAGCTGCCTAACAAGTGGCGACAAATCCTTGCAAACAATAATGAATATATAATTGAATAAAACATAATTGCACCTTATCTTTTGAAGAATAAATTCGATAAAAAAAAAAGATAATTATTTATTGATCAATCAAATAGATTGTTGGGAAGGTTTTTTTTTAAATTTTAATTCCATGATTGATATAAATTTTAATGTGTTCAAGAACAGTTTTCTTAAACAAAACAGATCAGGATGTTAGGATTTGCGATCAATTCAACTCTTGAGTGTTATTTTACCATTTGTAGAGGGCGCTCGTGGATGGGTGGCAGTGGTGTACTGCAGTTTAGACTATCGGCCAGCAAGAGGAAAACTCCAACAGAAACCCTACGTTCACGGATTTAACTCTCTTTACATTAGAGCAAGCTGGTTCACAGGTTTAAAACCTGTTTTACAATGTCGAGTCAACATTGTACAAGCCTCACATTTTTCTGTTTGTCGAAGCATAGATTTTTATAAAAGTTAGTGTTAGTAAATTGTGTTGGTCGTGTGTTTATTGATGGGAAATTATTTTTCAGGATTCCTTCTAAATATTTTCTACGTAATAAATTATGTTCTTTTCTTGTAAGGGAGGCATTTATTATATAATAAATAATTTCCCACAACCACAACAGTCGTAACCTAAATTATTTCACTCCCACACAAAACATATCACCCAGTCAACACACAGACGCTACCTGACGGAAATCAAAAATAGCCAACTACACGCACAGAAATGCACACGCGCGCACACATTATCAACGAAATACTGCAGAGATCAACTAGAATTATGATTAACAGAAAGTACATATGTATTATACATACGAAATACAAATGAAGTCTGCTTAACCAATGAAATACAAAGAATACAAAAATTAAAAAAAATATATCGGAATGTTTTTCTCCTCTACATTTTATTTCTGATGGAGCTTAAATAAAACTGAAACTAAGTTAAATAAGAGATAGGATCAGTAAATTTGTATCATAATCGCATCAACTAAATTTTAATCAAAAATGTTCCGGTGATGTATCAAGAAGCGTTGTGTTAGATACATTGACAAGCAAGAATACAATGTGGAAACATATATACCGAGCAACATGAATACATTTATATTATTAAGCTGAAAACTTATTGATGATCACCGATATATATATATATATATATATATATATATATATATATATATATATATATATATATAATCCATTAATTATTTAGAAATTGCTTACGTATATATATATCGCCATCCACGGACATGCTGTTTCGCTGTAACACAGCTCACCATTGTAACTAGATATCCGATTGCTTCAAGCCGGGATCGAAAACCGACCGATTTGGCATCAGTCGGAGATTCAAACCCCGGGGCTATCGGCGCGCGACAGAGCAAATTTTGCATATTTAGTTTTTCATAAAGTCGCCAGTGATCGAGAGAACTCAATCCACTTGGAGATTCTTACGTTATGTATATATATATATATATATAAGTGAGTGGAATAAATTTACAGGTTACACAATTCAAGAATAAACACGAATATACACACGCACATAGATAGATAGATAGATATATGATACTATCAGATAGATATGAACATGCTAACAGAGAGAATATGATCAGAATGATAGATAGATGGATGCAGTGTGAATTGTCAAATCTGCAGACTGTGTCTTTTCCTAAATATTTCATTGTTCACATTGTCTTGATCTCACGATCGCTTGAAGCAGGAAACTGAGAGCCACCATGCAGTGTTACTTCATATATCCACAATGTCTATATCCGTAAATGTCCCATATTGAGTATTCTACTCTATTGATATAAGCAAAAATTTAATATATATATATATATATATATATATATATATATATATATATATATATATATATATATAAATAAAAGTGAACATAGAAGTCAACACTTAGAGGTGACAGTTTGTTTCATGCTAGATGCAATCGTCAGGCCACGAGTGCTGTTATTTTTCTCGGCTATCTATATATACGAGTCAGTGGTGCATTGTGGGTAGTCTATTTTGGCGGTTATTATACCGGAAGTCATTTATTTGTTTATTTATTTATTAGTGTCAAATTATTTTGCATGTTTTTATTTATTTATATTTTTATTTTTTATCTTACATATTTATTTATCTTTTTATTTTTATTTTCATCGTTGTTTTTATTAACGCAATAAAAAAATTGTTTATATAGCTTATTTAATAGTTTTGTTTAATAGCAAAATAATTTGACCCCAAAAAATAAATAAACAAATAAACGACTTCCGGTAAAATAACCGCCAAAATAGACTACCGAGAATGTACCACTGACACGTATATATAAATAGCCGAGAGAAATAACAGCACTCGTGGCCTGACGATTGGATCTAGCATGAAACAGACTGTCGCCTCTCAGTGTTGACTTCTATGTTCACTTTTATATTTACACACGCTCTATCTCTGATATTGAGTACTTTATCCCATAAATATAGCACACTTTAAGACTATATTTCTTCATATATATATATATATATATATATATATATATATATGCGCACACATACACACAGACACAGACACAGACACAGACACACACACACACATATATATATATATATATATATATATATATATATATATATATATATATATATACATATGTCCTGTACGAAAGGGAAGGTGTATGGAATATACCAAGACATGTATTGTGATAAATACAAAGAATGTTCACTGATCCGATTAAATAATAAATATTAAATTTTGTCGTGGTATTAAGGCAAGTACAAATGATTATCTTCTCACCATTCACAATATTCAGGAAGATATCGACATACATTTTATTTATTGATATATTCTTGTGGTTGCAAAAAATCGTTGGTGCAAAATTTATCCGATTATGTAGTTAAAATTTCCTCTTAAAGAAAGGTCAGTCAGTACATGATTTCCTTCTGGCAATATAAGCCACTTGTTGATTGGTTTCTTTCAATCGCATTAGAATAAATACAATTTCTTTATATTGTACTTTTGAACAATGGAGAACTGATGTAATTTATTTTGGTCCAAGGAAATAAAAAGCTGATTATTTATTTCATATTATTTCTGGTGCCTGACCAAGTAATGGTATGAAAAATATATTCATATATTTGGTCTGACTTGAGAACTGGGTCAGGCTGCTGACTTATCATCGTGCACAGCCACATATAAACTTTGATCTTGTTCAATATGTATTAACTGAACGTGGTTCAATATTTATTAACTCAATACAGGTTATTCGAAAAGAATGAACTATTTTCATAACGCATATCTTCAACTCTCAAGCATTGTCATGGAATGAGTCTGACCATTTGAAATGAGTTTTATAAGTTTTGAATGGATTCCACAGGGGTGCTGTAGGTGCACCGTATCTCCGGGAACGTTCAATTCTTTGTTTGCTCCTAGAATGGCGAGTCCTCAGGAAAAGGCGTTATGCGTTCTCGAGTTCGCGAAAACAAATTCGGATGTCACGGTGCAGTGTGACTTTCGAAGTCAATTCGACGTTTATCCGCCCAGTCCTAAGAATATTTGACGGTGGTTTAAGCAGTTTCAAGAGAGTGGGTGTCTGTGTAAAAGAAAAAGTCCAGAACGACCACAAGTTTCGGAGGAACAAGTGGCGAGAATCAGTGCTGCATTTGAGGGGAGTCCAGTGAGGTCCACAAATCGAACTAGCCGTGAGCTTGCAATCACTGAATCCACTATCTGGCGTGTGCTAAGTGCCCCAGTGGTGGATGGGCCGGAAAGGGTCTTAAGATCATGCTCTTTGTCCTTGGCCTGCGAAATCACCATTCTTTACCGTGTGTGATTGTTTTCTTCTGGGGATCGCGTTTATGTTCCACCGCTACCCATTAACCTCGATGACCTTAAACATCGAATAACAAAAGCAATCAACTCAGTGGCTCGTGATATTCTGATACGCGTCTGGGAGCAATTCTCTTATCGCATTGTCGTTGCCCGTGCTGCAGGTGGCGGCTACATTAAACCCTTGTAAGACAGGAAATAAAATTTGATTGTGAATAGAATACTTGTGACTTGTCTGTAGTTTTCTATTGCTTTTCCTTATTGTTGTGGTAGGATCCACCTAATTTGCATAGCGGAGTACCGACGATATAAATATGGTTGGTACCGGAAGACAGGGAGGCAAATCAAGAGATCCAACTAGAGACTCTGCCCGACTGCGACTTAGTCAACACATTCTCCAGGAACGGTCTTCCCAGGAATATACAAAAGACTATATGTAAATATTGTGTACACTTTCTTGTTTCAATACATTTTATTCTAACTACATTTTGTGTTTGCATTATTATTCCATGCATTAGTCAAGTTTCAACACTTATGAAAATATTGCGGAATGAAATCGTTTCATTGTTTTTGAATATCCCTGTATGTTCAACGTATTTTCAAGTAGATTAATATAGTGATTTTTCAAGCGTAGCTTAGATGTGACACAAATTATGGGGCACTCGGTGATGATCGAACTCACTACTCAGTCGTAACTGCAAGACAAGCTTGCAAACCATTACACCGCCTCGAGGGGCCTACAAGTAGATTAATATATGTTTATATATCGTGGTTCAGTATGTATTTCTTAGCTGAATAGATTGGAGATATATAGCAGTGGTTCAATATTTATAGCCTGAATTTTGATCTGAAATTTTACTGCATAATGTTTACTTTTCTTAATATTTAAACGTTATATTTAGCGGATTCACGTGTTTGTGCAAACAAATAAAATCCACGAATTCCTTAGATTTCATAATGTTCAATATAAAATATATTGATTTATTCGCATAGAAATTTCAACATCGATTCCGGTATTATTTTCCATTCCTTTACTTGCATTGTAAAATCCAGCTGATTATTATGTTAATTATACGAATTTCATTTGAATCATGTTTTTTTTTGTAGGTATCAACTGATAGTATGTTTTCTTAAGATTCCACTGATCTCATCAGTATTCTTACTGTTCCTGATTATAATTAATAGTTTTTAATCGAATATCTGATTTAGTCTTTCTACCTCTGTCCTGGGACTGTTCCTAGTTCTCCAGGAATTATTGGTGCTTCTTATGCCACATTTATTTTTTATTCATGAGTTTACCACGCCAATCATCACGGTCCTGCGTCAAGGTCGGAAGGTCATTAACGAAGCATTTTGTGTCATATCATAGCTGGTCAATACTGGTGGTTACAGGGCGACCAACTCGTCTTTCTCTATGACTGGGTGTCCAGAACATTGATCACTAGCGAGCTCTTGTTCGACAGTGTTTGGCACGCTGGCCTCCTGCGCAAGCTGAAGGGCTGTAGGGTAGCAGAACGAATATTTGGCTTAATCCAATCATTCTTAACAAATTGTGTAATGATGATCGTGTGGGGACAGACATACTTCAAAATCATTTCATACTAACACAGGGGTTCGTCACAGCGTTTTCCTTGGACCTTTGCTTTTTATCTTCATCAAGGATTTCTTCGATACTATCAGTTCCCAACTATGTATTTATACAGATGATACAATCATTCATTCTTAGTAGCAGATCCGATACACTCGGCGGAATAAAACTGTCAACTGCTCTCGAAAAAGGATCTCCAATCAGTGGTTTGCCGGAGCAAGAAATGGCTTATAAATTTAAACACCTTCAAAAAAAATTGCTTTCATTTACTCATCACAAAGAAGCTTTTCTGCCTGCCATCAGAATAGCTGATGATCGATTCTAGGAGAGCAACACACTACACCTTCTTGGGCTCACGATTTCTCTTAAAAGCTAGTGGAGCGACTATATCGATTCAATTGCTACGCGTCTGCTGCAAAGAAAGTTGGGACCCTGTGTCGTGCCAGATGAAGAATTCTCGTCAAAATTCATCTTTCACATTTATAAATCTTCTCTTCGTCTGTGCATTGAATATTGCCGCCGTACTTGGTTTGGTGTTCATGCCGTATATCCCAAGATTCTTGACAAAACTGAAAGAAGGGTCTATAATAATCATCTCGACTTCAGTCACTTTCTCACCTACGTGATAGAATTTTTGTCTTTACTACAAATACGAGGTTTATTCAATAAATAAGGTGAATTTTTCGGTATAAGGACTTCTAATACAGATAGAAGCTTACTTTTTTTTCAACGTAGTCTCCCAGCACTGTCACACACTTTTCCCATCTGTGCACAAGCTTCCGTATTCCGTCAGCGTAAAAATCTTTGGACTGATGTCCCAGCCAGTCGTTCACAATACTTTTGACTTCATCGTCACTTTTAAACTTCGTGCCTCTCGTGAACGCTTTCAAGGAACCAAACATGTGAAAGTCTGAAGGGGCAAGGTCTGGGCTGTAAGAGGGATGAGGGAGCAGTTCGCAGCCCAGCTCGTTGATGGTCTGCACCGTTTGGGCTGCTGTGTGAGGTCTTGCGTTGTCATGATGCAAGATGACTCCTTCTGACTGATGACCCCTGCATTTGTCTCAACAGATAAGCTCAAAGTCCTTGCAATGTCATCCACTGTTACCCTTCTGTCAGACTGAATGAGGACATTGACTGATTCGATCACCTCAGGAGACCTCACTTCTGTAGGCATCCCAGGCCTGTCTTCATCCTCAACACTGCTCTGTACTTCTTTAAACAATTTAGCCCACTTGTAGACATTTTTTTGGCTGAAACATGTGGCACCATACACAGTTGACATTCTCCTATGAATTTCAACTGGTTTGCACCCTTCAGCAACCAAAAACTTGATAACTGACCGCTGTTCAATGCTTCTTGGTCGGCCATCTTTGTTAATCGCCAAAACTCTCAAAGTTTTTTCTTAATCTGCAAAAGAAATTAAATCCCTGTGAAAAAGAAGTAAAACAAAAAAAAAAAACAACAAAAAACAGTAAGCTTCTATCTGTATTAGAAGTCCTTATACCGAAAAATTCAACTTATTTATTGAATGACGCTCGTACGTTTATGGAAACGGTTCTGATGAGTTCTTTTCCCTAGTGGCTCAGCTACATGAAATAAAGCGTTATACGAAATTGGCAACTAGGTTTCAATGTTTTCCCGTGAACTAACTAGATGTAACCACCATTTCTATTCTAAAAGTTTACATTTTCTCATTTCTACTTGAGGTTTCTTGCAACCCTGCTACATACAATCTTTGAAATATTAAATTTTGGAGAAAATGGAAACAAAATGTAAATTTATACTTAACATCAGAAAGAGGCAGTTGACATTTTGGGGCACGTTATGAGAAACGAAGGCTTGGAGAACCTGATGCTCCCAGGACAGATTAAGGGAAAGAAGGACAGAGAAAAGCAGCGCGTAATATACTTGATGTGCTTGAGCAAGTAGATAGTAGATCGGCGTTTAGGAGAAATAATAAAAAGACAAAGCTTATTAAGCGCTACCAGGGACAGGAAAATGTGGAGGACCATGATCACTTATGCCCTGAAGGAACAGGGTACATAAAAGAAAACTAAAATAAAAATTGGTACTTTTGATTTGTTTATAAGACTAATTAACAGATGATTGCGTGAACAAACTGACGCATAATTAAATGTTAACGTATTCTGTGAATCCCGTGAATATATCTTGGAGTAACGAAATGACGAACAGTTGCGTGCAAGCCCAAATCGTAAACAAAGGGTTAAAGTAACCATAGTTTTATTTATTGAAACTTTCAAAGATTGTCGATATTACGTAATGACTTTAAATGTCGTTCAAAATAATTAAAATAATTAACTATTAACTCCAATTCCGTATTAAACAGAAAGCCAGAGATTTGAAATCTGCCAACTCTAATCATTCAGGTTATCATCTAGCTTCGGGGTTGTTTTTCTTATCCATGTGCCCCGCACAAATGTGATGAGTTTGCTAGCCAAAATACCTTTATCCTAGTCTCAGGATTTCGCAAGATGTACAGAATGTGAAAAGTTATTGACTGATTTGATTTGTTTGTGTGACGTCATATCAACTCCTTACAGGTCATTTAATGTCGAAATTTAATTTTCTTGGGAGTTTTGAAGTAATAAAAATATATGTTATTTTGCTTTCACAACTGAATACATGGTAGATGATAATCAGCTTCTGTGCGTTTCATGTTTGTGTGGACATAATTACTAGAGACGGTTTTATGCGTGTTATATATTGTAGTTTTTATGTTATATTTTGGAATACGGTTTGATTTAAGAAATTGTCGGATATTATATGGATTAATGTAATGAAAGAGATCTTTCACGTTGGTTGTTTGGTTGATTTTGTTTAGCGGCATATCAATCGATATGGTTTATTTAAAGCCTAAATCTAAATATTTGGAACACAATTTTATGCCTTCAACTAATATATATGTATTCCTTCAACTACAGAAATTTGTTGGTTTTGTTATGTCAATGAACACTCGTTGCCACTTCTGTAATGTTAACGAATACGCGTTGTAACTTTCGTAAATACTCATTGTAGTAGAAACTTTGTAATCGCAGATACCACTATAGTACGCCGTTGAACTATGCTGGTGTCAAACGCCTTGGAATAACACTCGCGCTAATAGTACTTTCTCGATAATACTTGCTCGAATAGTAACCCGTATCTGAACAGAGAAATAGTAAAGAGTAGAGAAAAGCGGTCCGTATAGGAATAGAAGATAGAGCAGAAATAGCGATCCGAATAGTAATAGGGGATAGGCTAAAAATGCAGATCAATCTAGACGTCACGCGACTTCCTATATATGCGTTTACTCTACTGTCACGTGATCCACTTAATTCAATAATGGGATCGCCTGTGTTTGCTCACTGGCGATCTATGTTCAAACTCAAGTGTCGGCAGCGACAATTTATTCCTATATAACAGTTGGTCATTCTACTATAAATATATATTATTGGTAATTTCTTTACATAAAAATATATTGCTGGTATTTTTATTATGAAAAATGTATTTTTCTATATTCATACTGTTTTTTTGGGGAGTGGGGGTCACTACTTACACAGATTTGAGGCTAACAGGTGCTACCACCCATGATCTGGGCGGACCTGGGAAAGACAATAATTAAAAAGTACTCCTTAAAACCTCCAATCTCCCAATCAGAGGCCTTGCTCTCGGATGTAGTTTATCGTCATAGGCAGGGCTCGAGATTAAATTAAACGAGGTGGATATTTATTCAACTGAATATCGCATCCAACAAGTGAAGATGTTTGATACCTAAACCTTACAAGTTTTGTGATTACTCGTCTATCCAGAGTTTATTTATCGAGGGTTCCATTTCCCGATGTACCTCTGAGATAAGAAAAACTTGAAGGACATTCGATATTATCTGGCTTTGTGCCAACAATTTAC
>OZ038495.1:47156013-47271013 GCA_964036315.1 Acanthosepion esculentum | reverse complement strand
TAATACCTATTTTGTAGTGTAGAAGAAATGGGTTCATGCCTTTTTATGGTTATATGTGCGAAAACAAATGCACGCCCCCGGATCACGGGTATCCTACTTCCCGCACCGGTAACCACTACGCTCTACGCAGATTCAAACACTATGTTGTCAGTAGCATCTGTGTTATAGAGCAGAAAAGCTTATGCAACCTTTTATTATTATACCATCATTTCACGTATTAATTTATTTATATAAATCCCACCTTTAGAGTAATACAGCTTTACACTAAGAATTGAAGACATAATCATGTTACAATAAACCCCAAAACATGTTAGCTCTCTACAACTCAGTCATTTCACGCATTATAAACTTCGTTCTTATTTTGTCCTTTATCTTGTGAGTATTAAGTTCGCCAAGTTCTATTTCCTCATTATGTCTTCCAAGAAATAGCAACTGTCTATTTCTGAGTGTATGTATGTTTCCTTGTTCCTATCTTCCTTTAGACACGTCCCCATGTTAATTTCGTGGCATCTCCAACAGCCATCAGTAGAACCAATGGCCTATCGCTTCTTTTGCGAGCTTTTCCTTCAGCATTCATTATATAGTGGCATTGCGGAGATTAACTGAAAAAATAACAAACGGATTCATCTTTATTTAATAAATATGTATTAAACATCGTAAGATTCAAAAACAACTTACAAATCTTAAGGATGTAGCCGACGTAAAAAGGAAAGATTACTTTTCAATGTTATTTTTAACGAGAGTCTCCGAAAGGGCTCGATTATTAAAAAGAATTTTAATCTGCAAAAATAAAAAAAATCCCTTAAGAACTTTTAATCATATTATATAATGTCTTTCTCTAACAAGCTGAAACAAATATGGATTACTCCATCGTGAACAAAAACAATAAAAAATAAAAAACTCTGAAAATCAGATGATAGGGAGATTTCCAGTGAATCTGAAAAACTAGTTATTATATCAAAAAGCGATTTGGGCGGGGGATCTTTAAATTGAATAATTATCAAAGGGCAGGTTTTGTAATGGATAATGGCAAATCGAGAAATTGGCATGCTAAGTTCAAACTCATTACATTCTATTTCGAGCAAAAAACTTCTATGATGTAAGTAGAAGGGAGAACCAGATTAGGAGAAGGAAAACTCTGAATTTAAAACCATATAACGTACCATATACTATGTCGCCAACGACACTTTTATGGAGTTCACAATGACTCTGTAATCTCGACTGCCGTGATGCATTATTATTATTATTATTATTGTTATTGTGATTATGATTGTGATTATTATTAATTGGAAAAATAAACGGTGTTCATTAAAATGACAACGGAATCCAATATTAATTTTATTTATAAAGCAATGAAATTATTTTCGCTTTTTTAAATTTTGAGATGTCACTCATTTTAAAATTCACGCGCAAAACACGATTATTTTTGTTGCCCTGATTCTCAGCGCTTATTTCTATCGCGCTACTAATTTTCCAAGTATTGACCCGAGGCGTTTTATATTCCATTAGTTACATGTACGAATAAACTCATTCTTATTTCGATAAAAAAACAATTCGGTCAGTGCTCCCATTGATTTACGAAGTAATGTCTGATATTCATTTTCCGTTGTTATATTTTGAAAAGTATTGCAAAATTTAGCAGAGCGCACCCAACGATATTTTATTAAAATAATTTTTTGATATTTTATTTGTATCTCAGTTTATTCCCCGAATAAATGTAGGAAGGAAAATGTTTTTCATATGAAGATGATTCGATAATAGAGCAAACGTTTGCACATCTGTAAGTAGTATTTTATTTAAAGAAAGGCCCACAGGTAATATATATATATATATATATATATATATATATATATATATATATATATATATATAGAGAGAGAGAGAGAGAGAGAGAGAGACAGACAGACAGACAGACAGACAGAGACACAGAGAGAGAGACACAGACACAGACACAGAGAGAGAGACAGAGAGAGGATTCGATGAATAAACTGTCGTCTGAATTACGCAAAAATTAAAATAACACTGGTAACTCATTTAACAGATATATTTATCAATATTATACAAAAGTATCTTGAATCCTAAAGACTAAATTTATTCAAGAAAATCGCCATTGGTTTCAACCACGGCCTCTAAAAGACTCCCGCATCTCTTCTGGACGGTCTCCTTAATTAAGTTGGTGAATGCTGCCGTAATCCTTGCCTTCAGTTCAGCTTTGGTATTAAAAGAAATTATGTTGGACGCTCACTTAACTGCGCCCCACACTTAATAATCAAGGGGGTGGCAGACTGAGGAGTTATGTGGGCAGATATAAGGTGTGATCTGGTCTCAAAATGCCGTGGCTGACAGCAATAACTGGGTTCTCTTGTTTGAGTACTATGGTACAGTGTCTTATTGCCAGACATATTATCTACCAGCAACCACCCTCTTGTCCTAGGATAGAATTGCTTCACCAAGGCTCTTTATGTAGTCCTCCGTGTTGTGTATGAGACCCTGTGGGAAGATGAATGGAAGCGTAATGTCACCATCACTAATGATCACTCCAAAAGCCTCCGTAATCACCATTAGACTCATCCAACTCTTTCTGAATCCTCTGCACTGTCCTCAGATTGACACCCAAACACTCTGAAATGTTCGTATTGGACCTTCCGGTTCGAATGCCAAGCAGTACAGTATGCCGTTTTCAAACTTCAGGTGGAGATAATTGCTCTTTGTCTGATAGACTGTGCCCAGCTGACACTGTGCAGTTGACCAAATAAAAGAATAAACAACACGCATGCGCAAAATTAAAAATATAGCATATAAAATTACAACAATTTACCATCACACACACACACACACACACACACACACACACACCATATATATATATATATATATATATATATATATATATATATATATATATATATATATATATATATATGAAAATATAGAAAAATATGAAAGAACCGTTAGATTAATAATTCAAAGTTCTTTAGTATTTTTGCTTTTATTTTTAAAATAAACAGTGCTCAATGCATAACTAGAGCCTAAATTATAATTATTTTTTAAAAATACGTAGAGCCGAAACTATAATTATTTAAAAAAAAATTATATATATATATATATATATATATATATATATATATATATATATAATTGTGTATTTGATTAGCAATCTCTCTTTTATACAAGTTTCAGTAAAGATGACTGATAAGGTAATGAGATTAAGCTTTTTATTTAATTTTTCTTTTGTTCACAACAGTGTTTTCCCCTCTGTACACAAAATGCGTAAAAATGTCCAAACTTTTTGCATATCCGAGCATTTTCGGCGGTTCCTTTCGCCATTATTAAGGACGATTTATATTCATATATATATTTTTTAATCGGTATCACACCAAGCAAGGCAGTATTGCAACTAAAACACTAAAGGGGTTACAGGTTATGGGAGTATTAGGAATAGAAACAATAATGATGAGCAGAAAGAGAAGAGACTAACCAGGAGAACAGTAGATAGCGATTGATATTGCATTTAAATTTTTGCAGATTAAATTTGGCTGGAAAACATAAAGCCGGATGTAAGTTTCACAAGCGAGTAGTGCAAGAGAATAAATTGTTAGCATAGGATTTACGGCTACACCTAGCCAGCTTAACAGTAAATCGATGTGATCTCGACGCCCGTCTTGTGCTGCGCCTTAAACTGAAAAAGATTAAGGTTCCATAGCGAAGATTTCATCCGAACAATTACCATGAAAGCATTTATAGAAAAGAGAGGCAACCTTACGTCTGTGGGAAATTGACTGGAGCCGACGTACCAGATCAGGACAAATAATACTGCTGATTCTTCTTTGGATCTTATCAAGGAGTTCAAGGTAAAAAAAACAGGGTCACCGGACCAGATATAAAAGTAATATTCTAAACATAGACAAAAGATAGACTTATAGATATATAAGATAGATGCTGGAGAGAAAATGTGTCTCACTTAACATCGCCGACTTTATTAGCAGCTGACATTGCAAGGGATTCAATATAGCCTTTCCACTTCATATCAGCAGAGAACGTGAGTCCGAGAATACGCAACGAGTCACTTTCCTGGTGGTTAGTATCAGCCTTGCTGATGGAAGGCATCGACGAGTCTATCAGATGATTGATGGAAACAAGTTTAGTTTTAGAGGTGCTAAAATTAACACGCCGTATTTTGTCCCAGTTAACGACGGGCTTGAGGTCGGTTTGGAGATTGGTTGCTATTTTGACCTTGTCAGTCTGAAAAGCCTTACTATCGAGGCAAGAGTAATTTGTTGTGTCATCAGCGTAGATACCAAGTTGAGAGTTGATGCCAGAGTAGGACAAAAGATGGAGCCCTGGGAGACACCTGCATTAGTACGAAAGGATCTAGAAGAGTGGTCGTGGAGACATAAATATACTTTCGACAGCATAAAAACTGGCCTATGCAGAGACGTCGGAGATACCCTCCTACGTAACACCAACCCACAACAAACTGATCGACTTAGAAAACATCTCAAATTCATCAAGGATTATGGACTAAATATCACCACTAACACCAATACCAAGGTGATCTACTTTCGACCTATCCAAAGGAATATCCATACCTTATATTAAAGAGCTTTATAACCATAAATACGTTACCAAATAATGCAATGACCTACCAGGAATTTTAAGCAACTTGCACAAATCGGTGCAATACAGACTCTTAACTAACTCTAAAAACAAAATTATTCATGACAAATATAGAAACAAATATGTAGCTACACTAGAAGAAGTAAGCACAAAGTTAAGCTAGAATACATAAACATTAATTAGAATGCCAAAAATATACATAAGAATAGAAAACGCAACATAATTTGGTTAACCCACCATTCAATAAAAATGTCAAAAGCAATATAATTAAAGTTTTCCTTAATTTAATCCACAAAATATTTCTGCCACATACCATTGCTCAACAAAATCTTCACCAAGAACACCATTATGATTAACTGTAACTTCACGAAAAACCTCAAACAATATATAGCATAACATAATAATATAACATTAAACAGATATTTAAACAACTTCAATAGAAATGTTCATACAGACAAAAAGACTAATTGTCTAAAAAACAGTATCTCTCCACTAAATTATAAATGTATGAATAAAGGCGTTATTTATAAAGCTTGCATTAAATATAGTGGTGAGACTAAATTTTATTTTGGTTCCACTGCAAATCACTGGAAGTCCAGGTATTACCACCATAAAATGACTCTTACCAATAAAAAATATGCAAATATCACTGCATTCTCAAAATGTTACTGGGAAATCGAAACAATAACTATACACAGATAGTAAATTGGAATTTCGTCGACAAACCTACATTCTTTTCCGGTCGCGGCGACCGATAATAATCTGTGTTTGCCGGAAAAAAAAATCATTCTCAAAAATAATAAGGACCCCACCTGCTGAATAAACATTGTGAACTCATGATAGCTTACACCCATAAAAAAAGCTCTCTCCTAAAGTATTTTGATTCTGGATAAATCTTTTTAACCAACTTTAACTGGCAATTAAATAATTTAGTTTAAATACTTATTACACCACCTTAACCATTTAAGCATCTATTAATGCGTAACGGGTTACACGACATCCCTATTTTCTTTAAATATACATTTTAAAAGATCACCTTTTACCTCCTCTGTCTATCTACACATTTTATTTTTTTAAATTTATATCCTAATATTATTAAATGTTAGTTTGTGCCGTGTTACTCCCTTGAATTTTAGAGATTATTTATAAACAATATACAATACACTGCGCCTAGCCGCCTCTTTTTATTCATATTGCTTGCTTCTTCCGCTTTCTTATTTCTTAACATAAATCTTGCCTTGTTTTCACAACGGAAAAAAACATGTAACATCACTTTCTTTTTGCTTTGTCTTCCCCAATATCTCCCTCCATAGACACTATATTTTAAATTTACACCCCAATAATATATTAGGTTTATATTAACATTGAGCTCTGAATCTGAGTATAATTCAGCGTTCCTCCCATGGGACCCAGGATTTCTTTTTTACAAAAAAACTGTAATAAGCGGTTAAATCACCATATGATGCCTGACGAATTGGGAAATAAAGAAACTTTAAGTTGCACTACAAACGTAGATATATGTGTATTAATCAATATATACTTTATAGCTCTGTTTAACTACATTGAACACTGTTTTTTTATCTTAAATTAAACTAAATATCTATTTGCTTATCTGCGTTTTTATCTAAGAATGAGATATGGACGAAAAGAAAGAACGAGAAAAAGTTCAGGTATTTTGTAATTTTTGTGTTATTTGTTTAAGCAAACTTTACGTGCATTTATCTTGACAAGTAGCGTTCGTGTGTATAATTTATGATAGTAGTTGTATAATACTCTTAGTTTGCTTATACGGATTTAGGATGATCATGTGTGTGCGCGTGTGTGTGTAACAGCATTTTTATTTATGTTTGTTGATTGTCAGCATGTTGATTTGTGGACGTTTGGTTTCCTCTTTTTGGTTTTTTTCTTCATAGCATCATTTGATGATACTGTAATAAAATAAAAAAATATTTCAGAATATATATATATATATATATATATATATATATATATATATAAATGTATATATATATATATATATATATATAGATAGAGAGAGAGAGAGAGAGAGAAAGAGAGAGATATGTATATATATATATATATATATATATATATATATATGGCGTTCTGAACTCAAGGACAAGTGATGCGCTTTGTCGAAGCTGAAAAAAAAATTAACGGATTTAAGTTTAAATGAAAAATGTAAATATTGCTTGTTTTTTAAAAATAATTTAATAATTTAATATAATTTGCAATTATTATTTATTTTATTTCATTCACTATATATACATATTAAGATTATTACATGTATTTGAAGTTATATATCGTTTATTATTATTTCGTTCAACCTTTCTAATTTTACCGGGTTTTTCTGTACTAGTATTGATTTGTGTCTTTGTAACTAACCTGAAGGTTGTTTGTCTCATTTTTAATTTTGTTTTGCTTACCTAAGGTTACATTTATCATCTTTGCATTTTCTAATTTAATTTATGTGTTAGTACCGTCCAAAAGGCAGTATAAATTATTTTATTGTATGTTAAATAATGTTTTCAAAATCGAGTATTTTAAGCTTAAATCCCGATTTATATTTTCATTTCATGTTTCTGCTCTCCTTTTCTAAAATTAAACAAACTTTCGACATTTGTATTTGTTCATTTATGTACTTTTTTCTTACATTTTTTGCCTTCTGGTGTTTTTGTTTATCTAAAGTTTTATTATAATTAAAAAAAACGTTAATTATTTTAGAGCTTCTAAATCACATAATGTATATAATATTTATATATGTATATTATATATGTTCCACGTTTGTCAAAACCGGGATTGATATTGGGAACAAGCTCCCATTGTCTATAAAAAAAAAGCTTATGGGGCGTGCATCTCAAATAGACACTTACAATTAAGTCCAGCTTCAAGCGGACGAAAGCGGAAAACTGACGCCTCATAACCAGCTGCATCGGGTAGATGGATCTCGAGATCATAGGAAGGCAGTTCAAAATAGGACAATGAAAACCCTGCTTTTAAACCCCCCGTTGCCTTGCGACCATATCCAAACACGGAAAAGGCTATTGAAGTAAATCCAGACAAAAACAGTCAACTCTTCGGCAACTCCTGCAGCCAGGCTGTCCCCAAATGTAATACCCTGTATTCCCTTGGATCTTATCGCTACGGACTAGCGGTGGGGCTGTAGTCTGAGCAGATTACGGCTTCCATATGCCACAACCAAAGGACTGCATATTGATAAAAAAGGACACTACTTTAATCTAGCGAGATAAACGGATGCCTTCAGATTATTTTGGAAAGGCTTATTCCTCATACCAATCTACAAAACAACATATTGTCCTCAAATTTGGTATATCTTATAAAATTTAGCAATATAAATTTACAAGGAAATGTATATACATCAGTGGTTAACTACATACTTTATATATATGCAAATATGTGTAATATACAATGCAGAAAATGTAATACACTTTAGACAAAAGCGACACTTTAAACTAAACGAATAAACCCTGAAAAAAATTAACAACAATTAATTAAGTAATCAATAATAAATAATAAGTAAAATGTTAACAAACACCACTTATTTCTACTCAATAGCCTCCAAGATAAATTGAACCATAAGTAAAAGCGCACACCCAATAACAAGCACGATAACAGAATAGGCCATGCTACCCATAATGCATCATTGGCCATACATTGTTGAACCGAAGCACAAAAAAACAAAAACATGACGAAGATTGTGTCCAAGCATGGCGCATGATGATGGAAGTATAAAATATAAATGACATTTTTGCAGTCGAACACAGCTCAACTACTACAAGAGCGGGGATGGACCACAGATGTAACCACAAACGCGCGCGCACACACACACGCATGCGCACATTGAGCAAAAAACGCATGGTGATTGTCTGATTGTTATATAAATATATATATTAATGCAATTTTTGCATTTTACCATCTTTGGTTATGTCCCTTGTATTGGGACGCTTGTTAGCAAAAATCCCTTAGCTACAGTGAATTTCAACTTAACATCAAGAAGATAATTCTAGAAATAGAAGGGATTATTATAAAACTAGACATAATATGCCTATATAATTCAATGAAACATACTTGAGTGAAGATATGCTGTCTCAATATACATATTTAATTTAATATATATATATATATATGTATATATATATGAAAATTTCTCAGAGTTACCTGCAGAAAAGACAATATATATAAATATAAATGACAACAGGAAAACTGTAATAGTTGCCAACGCGTTGGACGAAACTATTACTTGGATTGAGGAATCGGAGAGCCGAGTTCGAATTCCAGTCGAATCCATTACATTCACTTACGTGCTAATACCCTTGGGAAAGGTGTGAATCCTCTTCTTCTCCCTCCAACTATGGGTAAATAGCAGGACAGACTGGGTTCTATAGCCTTGGATGGCAACTGGTCTAGGAGAAGGACAACTTTGAATTCAAAACCTGCGGAGGGTCGTTTGGGGACCTTGTGGCATTCGTTGCACCAGGTCCCTGTATTCGTCCCTCCAAAAAGTGTGGATGGCCCTGCACAAAGCCTTCACCACTATAATCAAATCATGTGTGGGTGTCGGGCTTTCAGTTTCTGGGAACTGATCTGTCTGGCCCTCATACGTCGAGTTCGACGGGAGAGTCCATCATATATATATATATATATATATATATATATATATATATATATATATATATATATATATATATATATATATATATATATATATACTTTACTTTTGAATTGTATTCTCTTATCAGCTGGCGTATTTCGTATAGAAAACTCTAACATTTCCCTTTCTCTCTGCTGTGAGCCGACTGATACTAAATCGGTGGGTTTTCGATCCCGGCTTGAAGCAATTGGACATCTAGACACACTGAAGAGCTGTGATACAGTGAAACAGTTCGTATGTGGATGACTATATACATATATGTATGATTGGAGAGAGAGAGAGAGAGAGTGTGTATGTAGGAGAGAAAGAGACACACACACACATACATAACTAAGTGTTGTCTACCAAAGAATAATTCTAATAAATGTAACCAGTTAGGAACAAATTCGTTTAAAAGCTAGAGGATGAATTGAAATATTTATGGTTCAGCTGGAGGCGTTTCTCTAATTTTCTTTAATTCTTTCTTATTTTTGGTCTCTCTATTTTAGCATAACTCTGTCTGTTTCTGTCTGTCTGTCTGTCTCTGTCTCTCTCTCCATATATATATATATATATATATATATATATATATATATATATATATATATATATATACACACACATAACCACATCACAACTCCGAACACATACCAAAATCTGACCAAATGGCGGAACATTCTTTGAAGACCTTCTTTGTTGGATTGAAAACTTTTCAGCACTCCTTGTATTTATGTGTGTATATACACACAAACACGCACACACATACAACAAACACACACACACACACACACACACACACACACATATATATATATATATATCTGTGCGTGTTTGTGTATCATATATATATATATATATATATATATATATACATATATATCTAGAGAGGGTGAGAGGGAAAAAGAAAGAGGATCGTTAAATTGGCATATACACGTGTGTCTACATGTATGTTTGGTAATTATATTGAGGAGACCTCTCTCCTATGTGTATGTGTGTTTCTCTCTATGTGCGTGTATGTGTGTGTAAGTGTATGTGTGTTGCTCTGTGTGATTATAACTAAGAGGCATCTGTTAAATAGAATTACCATAAAGAACTTGTTCTTATCGATGATATCGTTTTTTTTTTAGAGTTGCGGACTTTTTCTGTCACTTCCAGAACTCACGCCAAATCTCCGCGCCAATCCTTCTCGATTTATTTTTGGTCTGCACTTCAAGTTGAAAAGACTTTTTATTAGGAAAAACCATCCGAATCTTGAATCGTTAAAGCTGAAGTAAATATCAAACGTTTTTGGCATGAATATAGTAGCCTATCGACCACCTCTTGAAATCAGGAAAAAAATCTTTATAATGTTTGGTGAACTTGTCTAGATCTCACTAGAACACGGTCGTAAGCGACGAAAGGGTCGGCAGATGTCTATTGATTTCATTTAATGAATGATGCGTGAAAAAAAGGTATTTTCCAAATTTAGTAGTGTTTATTCATTAAAATGTAGTTGGTTTTAGTCACGGTCCTTTCGTGATATGCGCTGATTTGTTTAGAGATATAATTGAAGAAGCTGTGAAATATTTCTGCTATATAATGATTTTATGTTTCTGCCGGAAAAAAACACTTGTTTTTGCTAATGTCTTTATCTCATGACACATCGTTGTTAAATTTAATAAAATGAAAAAATCGATATAAATAAAGTTATATATGTATAAATATCATATGCTGAAAAATAATGTTCCTTGGTATGACAATGAATTACATCCGGCAGCAAGGCCTCTGTTCGGGAGGTTCTGAAGTACAATGTCTTAATGTCACAAGTATGGGCAAATAATTAAAAACCAAACTCGGGGTTAAAAATAATGCGTTTTATAGTAAAAATATCAGCAATACATTTTTATAGCAATTATATATATATATATATATATATATATATATATATATAGCAATTTTATATGGAAATATTTTCTTCTTTTTTTTTTAAATGTATTGCTGGAAACTCTTTAGTTTCCAGCAATACATTTTTTTAAAAAATATTTCCAGAAATACATTTTTCTGAAAAATAATATTCCCAGCAATACATTCTGGAAGATTATTACCAGCAATTCATTTTTGTGAATAAATGCTCCAAAGAAAAGAAAATTTCGGGATTAAATGACTCATAAGGAGCTGATATGCCGCTAAACAAACAAACAACAGCAATTAAAAACATATATATGCTAGTAAGTTCTTATTCTTCTACTTCTTCTATGTGCCTCCTGCCTCAACGACGTGGTCAATCATGGATCTCCGCAAATACCTATCGTTTTTTTACCTCTTAGCAATGTTTGTCTTTTTACTGCCATCCATTTAAACAAGCTTGCATTGTTAATTACTTGCTGTTCCCCTATGTCCTCATCAGCATGTCCTGTGAGTGTCAAATTGCCCAATCCTTATTTCCTAATTATGTGTATCACACATTTCAATTGTCTCTTCCGATTCAATGTACAAGCATGATTTTTCTTATATCTATTTTCCTTAAAACTTCATCGTTACACACGCGGTATTTTCTGCATCCTTTTGAAAGATCATGTAATTGTTCTTCAAGTCTCCTTTTCAACCCGAGAGGAAATGGTTCACCATTCTTCGCTATATAAGAGAAGGTATGTTGCATAGGTCTTCTGCACATTTAACTTTCTTTCTAATAAAATTGTCTGTATCTCAGTATTCACTCTGCTCAGATTTTTGGAACGCATTTTTTGTTATTCCAATAAGCTTACGGAGATTGGTGATGCATATTTTATCTTGTGTTAAAACGCTTCCCAGTTATTTAAAATGTTGAATTTTTAAACCTTCACGAATTCTGGGGTGTTCCTCTTGCTAACAACCATAAATTAAGTTTGCTTACAATGGTTAGTCTTTTCTTCCTGATTTCATTAACTACTTTACACACACACACACACACACACACACACACACACACACACACACACACACACACACACACACACACACACACACATATATATATATATATATATAAATATATTTAAATTTTTATTTAAATTAAATTATTAGCTCTGATTTACATTGAGCTCTCTGGATTTTATCCTCCTTGGGTCTACCCATACGGATTACCTATTTTTTCGTCAACTATATATATATATATATATATATATATATATATATATATATATATATATATATATATATATATACACGAACTTATGGATATATGTGGGTGCATAAATAAGTTCACGTATATAGAGGTTGAGACTCTTGGAAACGGAAGTGCTTCGGTTTTCAGATTTCTTTTCGGATTTTGTAGTACGGTCTATTTAATTTGTATATAGCATCTGCAAAATGGGGCTGCTTGGGAATGGAACCTAAGCATAAATACGATATCCCTTTACATCTCATAACAGATTATATATATATATATATATATATATATATATATATATATATATATATATATATATATATATATATATATATATATATATACCCTAAAGTTAGTTTTCTATAAATAACATATACCCTTAAAGTGGTTTTATGTAAACTTTAATGAATTTTGTGTACATACAAACACAAGTAATGACGCTAGTCATGTAATGCTCACATGGATTTTTAAGTGGTTAGATTAACATTTCACGTAAAAATAATATTTAGTCCTTTGTGTACGTGTGTAAAAACCCGAAGAACGAGGTAAGTAATCCACGAACGAAGATATCGCTTACAAAACATCTGGCGCCAACGTAGTCTATGTAACTCGGCTGTGTAACTCCCAACCGGAGCAGATGCTGCCACTTACAACAGTTGCACAACATCCAGAAATCTATGTAGTGCTTTCCGAAATTTTTCCATTTGTCGAAAGTCATGTCAGCACCTCAAAAACTTTCAGCTTTCGGAGCTTTTCGGATTTGAGAATGTCGGATAAAGTTGATAATCCTTTATCCGAAATTCCATATATCTCTGTGTGTGTGTGTGTGTGTGCGCGCGCGCACGCGCGTGTGTGTGTGAGAGAGACAGGGAGAGAGACAGAGACAGAGACAGAGAGCATGCAGATTTGAATTCCACAATTTCTAATATAATGTTGCTTTGTATGTTGTTTTTTTTAGAATAACAAAACTGAGAAAGGCGATCTTTAACCTCTAAATCCAGTTTTGATATTATATAAGCTTATATAAATGCAGTTTCGAAAATGCGATCTTTGAGGAAATATCGATCCCTTGTTAGGCTGTAGCATTTTTACGGACTGGTGTTATGAGATCTTCTTTCCTTTCATACTTTTGCAAAGATACTCGCATCTAAAATTTATTTCTGTTTACATGTATCCAACAGCTTCATTGTGCAAACTCTGAATTGCATTTTATCTGTGCATTCACCTGCCATATGCAAGGAAGCTCATCTGTTACTGCCTGACAAAACTGCTAGATTTGTGTTAAGGTGTTGTTATATCAAACTGTTTTACTTTCTCAACGTTTTTTTTCTTTTTGCTGCTTTGCTTACGACAATCTAAGGTCATCTTGCCGAAGAGTCATGCAATTAGGCATTTGTCGCCTTTTTTTTCTAGGATTCGTTTGCTGATAACAAATATTTTCCATTTGGTACATTTATTTTCTATTTCTCCTCCAGAGATCTCGGAGAAAGTTTCGAGAGTTTTCAAAAAACAAATGACAGTAAAAGAAAAAAGAAAAAAAAAACATGTTTAAATATTTTTGTTTCTGTTTTTACTTGTTTAAAAATAACATTTTTTAAAACTAAGTTTTGTGTTTATTTTAAATCCTTTTGAGGTATACTCTAACCATTCCTCTTCCATATCATCATTAGTAACAGCAACAGCAGTAGCAGGGGAAGTAGAAGTTACATTTTCAGGACGACTAAATGACTTTTATGTTTCTCATCTTTTTTCACATTAGATCGTTAGAGTTTGCATTCCTTTCTTACCTTCCATTATTTTCTCTTCATCTTTTGCTGCCGTCGTTCTTTTCGATTCGTTCTTTTCAGTATCTAAAAATCGTCATCATCTCATCAGTATAAGCGTTCCAAGATAATCTAGATTCCTTTTTATCTTTAACCAATCTGCCTTTGAAACCGTTCACCTTTCATTTATCCTAACGTCATTTTTTTAATCAATTCTTGAAGAACTCCACATCCGCTTGTTTATTTCTTATTCATAATCTGAAACTTGTTATTTTTATTGAAAAATTCATTCTTCTTGAGATACTGTTTTATCATAGCATATATTAATGCACTACTAACAAATTCGTTAGGAATACATTTTGAATGCAGTTCCTTCATATACACTCAGTTCAGAAAATCCAAACATGCATATATATATATATATATATATATATATATATATATATATATATATATATAGTATATATATATATATAGTATATATATATATATGTATATATATATATATATATATATATGTATATATATATATATGTATATATATATATATATATAGTATATATATAGTATATATATATATATATATATATATATATATATATATATATATATATATATATATATATATATATATATATATATATATGTACTTCTAACCTTTGTTCTTTCCTTCCCCAATATCGGGTGTTCCAATAACTTGGACCGATTTTAAATGTGAATTAAGTTCGAGCGTCTAATGATTTTTTTCTTTTCCTTTCAGATTTAACAACTTAAGTCCTTGGCAATTTCAACCATGGAAAGATTAACGATCAAACATGTTAAACTTACCGAAGCAAAAGCAAAAAAAAAGCAAAGGTTTGTCTAAAAGTAGTCCCTGGTTAACCAAGTCAGAGTTGATTTGGGTCTCTAGTAGTTCGCCAAAAATTGATAGAAGGCTAATAGGTCGATAGTTAGAAGAGCCAGGCTTTTCTTAAAGACTGGAACTACAGAAGAAGATTTCCATTGGAGCAAGAAGCAGCAGGACACTTATTGTAGAGTTTAGAGAAAACAGGAATCAGCTCATTGAAGTTTCTTAGGCAATAGTTTTCGATTGATTGTTGTTTTCTATTGCTAATAAACAATTCGTTCGCTATTTAAAGCCGAAATATATTTTAGATTCTAAGAATAATTCTTTTGTTTGAGAGTGAATATTGCATTAAAATTTTCGTTTTAGAATAACAATGTTTTGCATATTCAAGTCCTATTGTTTAATTAATAGCAGGGGTTGATTTGCGCGGAAGTGAATGTAACGAACCTTGCCTGAATTTGAACTCAGCTTTACGAATGCGCATCTCAGCCGCTGTTCGCCTGCACATCTATTTAAGCAAGGAACGATGAAATCCCCCGTTTTCTAGCGAGTACTCATGTTCACACTTTTGATTTTTCCGCTTTGTATATAATTTTGTTTATGTTTAATATCTCCCACTAAAAGAAGTAAAAAATCTACTCTTCCTTTATGGTGATCGCCTCAAAACCGATAACAAGAAGCTAAAAAAATTAGAATATTTCATTCGCCGCCATATCCGCAAAGTTCCACGAGAATTAAGAAAGAAAAACTAGATCTGAGAGAAAAGAAATCTCTTCAATTCAAAAGGGAAGCGAAAACGTGTCAAAATCACATTCAGTAAGAGCGAGTAGGCAATCAGTTATTTTCTCAGTAATGTTAGGTACACACACACGCACACACACACACACACACACACACACACACATATATATATATATATACATATATATATATATATATATATATATATATATATATGTGTGTATGTATTTGCATGTGATAGCCGAGAGATATACAAAGGGATACAAAAATCGTGGTGCTATGTGTTGCAATGGCAAACAAAGTTCTGAACAAATCGTCATCCCTACAGCGCCACCGTAACAGTCCCTAGTTCAAGGGAAAGGTCTTCGCTATCAATATTGAAGATTTGTTTGCAAGTGAGACTCAAATATTGTAGAACAGGGAAAGGAAGAAGAAGATTCAAATCGAAATGAAAAAAGAACTTTGAGTAAGAGAATAATAATAATATAGAAACACACGGAAATTTTCTTTCAATTCTACGCTTGACTCTTCCGGTCTACCCTTACCCGATTTCCCTCTCAGAACTGAGGCTCTTTTGAGCGGGTTACACATATCCCTGTCATTAGTATTGGACATTATCTCTAATTTAGACCCCCACAAGGCTAGTGATGGTGATAGGATACCAGCCATTATCTTGAAGAAATGCGCGCCTGAATTGTCGCCCGCCCTCCTTCTCTAAATTATATAACTACTGCCTCAAGGATCTTGTTTTCTGACTGCTGGAAGTCATCATCCATTGTTCCTGTCTTTAAGAACTCTGGCGACCCCTCCGACCCTTCTAATTACCGTCCTATCAGTCTCCTACCGCTCTTCAGCAAAGTCTTGGAAGCCCTTATCAACACCGAAGTGGTTAACTACCTTACATCACATGATCTGCTCTCAGACAAACAATATGGATTCCGCTTTGCCCGATCCACTGCTGATGTGCTTACGGCCATCACTGAATTTATCTACCAAGCTCTCCATAATAACGGAGAAGCTCGCGCTGTGGCCTTTGACATCTCCAAGGCGTTTGATAGGGTTTGGCATGCCGGCCTTCTTCGCAAGCTTCAGGGATATGGTATTACAGGCCGATTGTTGGACCTAATACAATCATTCCTGTCAAACCGTGAATTGAAGGTCGTTCTCAATGGATTCTTCTCCAGCTCCTATCCCACGAACGCAGGTGTCCAGCAAGGCTCCATCCTAGGCCCTACCCTGTTCCTTATATTCATAAATGATCTTCCTGACGCCACTGATTCCCAAGTCGGCATCTATGCGGATGACACTAGAATTTACTCCTGCCTCAGAAACAAATCTAGTGCCACTGACAAAATTAACCTGGCTGTTCGTCTCGAAAAGGACCTTCAATCGGTTGTGAACTGGGGCAGGAATTGGCTGGTTAACTTTAACGCCTCCAAAAAAACCTGCTCTCCATTAATCACCACAGGGATCCTTCCCTGCATCCCATTAGAATGTCTGAAGCTCAACTTTTCGAGAGCTCCTCTCTGCGGCTGCTGGGTCTCATGCTGACCGCTGACCTGAGATGGAACAATTACATTGAGTCGATTGCTTCATCCACCGCAACAAAAGTTGTCTCACTCTGCCGGACCAGGAGATTCTTCTCCTCTGATTCTATCCTCCAAATTTACAAATCAACCATCCACCCTTGCATGGAGTATTGCTGCCATATATGGGTATGCAATGTAATTGGCCCTGATCTGGATTATCGTCTGCAATCTCTCTCTCACAGACGCACCGTCGCCTCTCTCTGTCTGTTTTATAAATACTTCCATGGTAATTGCTCCGATGAGCTGCTATCGCTGGTTCCCAGGCTCCATTAATTCAAGCGTCCTACGAAGCTGGCATCCTGTTCCCTCCCTTTCACTGTTGAGGCTGTTAAATGTAGACGTCCAATAGCTTGATATCTCGAACCTCACGCCTATGGAACTCCCTTCCTCATTCCTGTTTGCCTGATGATTATGATCTCCAACTATTCAAGTGTAACGCCTTGATCTATCCTCTATCCTTCTCCACATCCTTTCCTCTAACACTCCTATTTGCTCTCGCTCCAAATCCTCTGTAACCCCTTGCGTTCTAGTGGCTTCCAGCCTTGCCTGGGGTGAAAAGCTTAAACATATCTAAAAATAAACACGCTAAAATTCACTTTCATCCCGTACCGTAAGCTGATGGCTTAGTGGGAGAAGTTCGGACTGACGCAAATTCAGTCGGGTTTCGATCCTAGCTAGAGGCAACCGGACATCTAGCCACACCGATGAGCTGTGAAACAGCGAAACAGTCTGTCTGTGGATGACAAAAATATTAGCTCCTGAAAAATTAATTTCGGTTGAGCCCTCTGGTTTGAGGTGTGAACTATTTAAGCTAAAAACTGCAGGACTCTTCGACAGAATTGAGTCACTCACAGTCAGTGTGTGTTTATCTGAATCTAAAAATAAACACGCTAAAATTCACCTTCATCCCGTACCGTAAGCTGATGGCAGTTCGGACTGACGCAAAAACAGTCGGGTTTCGATCCTAGCTAGAGGCAACCGGACGTCTAGCCACACTGATGAGCTGTGAAACAGCGAAACAGTCTTTCTGTGGATGACAAATATATATATAAATAGATTGAATCCATGCGGAGGGCACATTTTCTTTATTATCAGTGTATCCACTAAAAATAACGTTTGACGTAATATATATATATATATATATATATATATATATATATATATATATATATATTTATATATATATATATATATATATATATCTATATATATATATATATATATATATATATATATATATATATATATATATATATATATATATATAAATGAGCTGTGAACCAGTTTTTCCGTGGATGGCAATATATATATGTATGCGACATATATTATTTCACTGTTACAATGAAAATAGCGTACCCGATTTCTACTGTTCGTCGGTGTCGTAACGGATTTAACATTTCCTGGAGAGTAAAGGAAAATTCAACCCTTAAATCCAAGTTATAATGAAAGAATTATAAACTAAATCGCATTTTTTAGTCTTATGGTTAATAACTTAAAAATGTCTTACCTTTTTAGCCTTGATGATATTCACTCTCGGAGTGCTTCCGCTTTGAATGACAAATGGTGCAGGAGGCAACAGGAAATACATCAGTTTCTTTCGCAACATCCTATATACCGTACAATTCCTTGGCATTATTTACGGTATTTATTATCAACTCGAGATTTTCATCTTCCATGAATTTCATTTTTTCTTGACTCTCTTTCACTCGGATGATATATGTATTTCAAGAGTTCGAGTCTAGTTGCACGCAACTAATTTATTATGGTTTAATTTAGCATAAGATCTTTTCATGAAAGCAAAAATCATTTATTGAAAACTAAACTTACTTGTCTAATATTGAAAACGATCGATCTCACAATCCAAAATATGCAAAACTAATTGAACGAAAATTATTATCTTTTCGAACAGATCAAGTTATGAAGTAAGAGTATTTACTAAATTTAGCTAGGTCTGCTGTAAGAATATACTCCGATCTTTAGTGGATATCTATGTTGGTGATAAAACAGTTTATGGGTGCGCCTACATAGATCTTGACGACCAGATTCTGAGATCTGATCTGTTCTCTAACCTAACCATGGTGGCTCAATGTGGTAGGTTTGTAAAATTAAATACGTCTAAAACCAAGATCGTAATGTTTCACTATCACCGAGAATACCTAAAACTTTCACCTACCATGATGGTTTGTTCTCTTCACAAGGCTCCGCTTGGGAATAACATGGGCTGTAAATTTAGATGTATTGATGGTGTAATGGCCGATGGCACGGAATTGATGAGAGAACTGAGTTCCAATTCCAATTTTGTTCATAATATTCATTTATGCGCAAATACCCTTGGGTAAGGTATGAATCCACCTTTTCTTCCCACAGCTATGGGTTAATTAGTAAGACAAGTATCACTAAATCATTATTCTCTAAAAAATATCATAAAATATTTTCTAGCTTTAAATAACCCGCAAAGGTTAATAAACTGTAGAAAACGAATCAATCATTAATTTTTCTTGCCTTAAACATCTGTTGGGATTCAAGCTCTCCTTAGAACCCAAATGGAATTCATATATTGTTAAAGACTTTGTAAATATAGTCTGTACATTGACCCCTTCCAGTGTGTATCTATCGCACCCTTCTATACTCTATCTCTACAAGAGCCAGAACCGACCAAAATGGTATATTGATGCCATATCCTGGCTGGAGATGCCCAGTTATCACTTGTTGGTATTGAGTAAGGTCGAAAACCACTACGGGCCTTGTGGACGATTAGTTATTTTTCAATCCTACAGCCCCTTTCCTACACACGAAACGTCGCAAGCGTCTCACTATTATATTGCTATTTCCTTGGGAAATTTTCTAACGGGCTTGGTTCCACCATTTCAAATCTTCGCAGTTAAAATCTGCCATGCACGAACACGAGGGTGAATCATCATCATCCTCTTCGTATTCCATTAGTAAGGAGTACGTTTCACTCTGAGGGCTTCTTTCCAATAACTTCTGCTTTGTGTGACAGGATCCCGGCAGGATATTTTTTTCGATCATTACAATCTTAACATCTTCAAGTCTAGGATGAACCGTTATCTTTCCTCCGTGATCTCAGGAAGTGAACCGTTTGCCTTTTCTTACGCGCATACATCAACAGATATCAACTCTTTACTTGAGTGACTCTTGAGGCTTGTATTGAGTAGAAATTGGTATAGAAAAGGTTGCATGCTTGAGGTATCTAATAAGACTCGTCGTCTTTTCATTAGTAATTATCTATTACACGAGTTTGATAACGATTATTTCACATTAAGGTTTCCATGTTGGAACTCGTCTTATTCCTAAACTTGATCGTTATTATTGTATTCTTCTCGATATTTTGCGCTTTTAATAGACTGGGCAGGTTACTGGTTACATTTCGATTCGTCTGGGCTTTCACTGGACATGCAAATAATAAATTATTTAAGTAAATTGCCTACCGAGTTACACTACAGTCTAGGCAATCAAAGATAACGCAATATTATGATCACGCACTCTCATCAGATAACAAAATTGAGATCTAATTATTTATATTTCATGGCATGTCCGTGGCTATAGGTTACAAATGATTGCAACACCTATATTAAATATGCGTCGAGCAACATGATCGTTTTAATAAAATATGTCTCTAGGTTTACGACAGTAAATCAATATACTTCAAATGTTTAATTACTGATAATTATCACAACATATTTAATACGAAAATGTTAAAAATAAATTTTTCTTTTTACTAAATTATTCGATATAGTCAACCTTGACAAGGCTTCTTTTATTTCATGTTTAAAATTTCCAACACTCGTAGTTCATGAATATTGCAAAATGAATATTGCAACATCTGTCTTTATTTTTTAATATATGATCAACGTTATTACATATCTTCTTAGGAAAAAATAACTGTTTAAATTATATGTCAAATCAAATAACTTGCAACAACAATTTAATCTAGAAATGCTTTCTTATCAATACAGTCAGTTATGTGCCATACGTGATAGACGCTTAGGCGATCATGTACCTTTCTTTCTGCGGTAGACCAGTTGCTATCCAAATCTATAAAACCAGGTCTGTCTTGCTACTTACCCATAGCTAGGGGTGAGGAGAAGAGGATTCATACCTTTCACAAGGTATATTAGAACGTAAATGAATGTAATGTATTCGATTGGATTTCGAACTCGGTCCTCCCATTCCTCAATCTGCACCGCTATCCATTAATCCACCGTACCTCCTTAGCAATTACAAAACAATAAGATTTTATGATACATTATGAAATTAGTAATAATATAGTAAATATTATTTCTACATCAAAATGCAATTATAATTTCCAGATATAAGGAGTTGATATTTGGGTTATACAACTGATCTGTTACCTTGGGCCTTCAAGCTAAGCACACATAGCCACACAAGAAACACTGCTCGTGTCTTTCGATATTGAAACGTACAAAGTCAGTTTCACTGAATCTTTCTTTGCGGACGTAGCAGAAAATATACCTTGTTAAAGAGAGAAAAATTAATAGATCAATCAAGTCGTACTCTTGTGATACTATGAAGCCCTAAGACTTTTAGTCTACATAACGGGTTTACAACTATAATATGTTAGACGTGCTCTCTTTCAACGATACTTCTGTTCTAGGCCGAAGCTATTTCAAACGAACTGATTTCATCTTTGTTAATCCCTTTTCCATCGAGTAAAGGTACAGACAATTTCAACAAACGTTTAATCTCACACTGTATATAAACATTTTTCTCTCTCTCTCTGTCTTTAACCTGCGACATCACACATTTAAATACTGGCTCTTATTTGAATACAAATATATGAAAATCTGAACGGAACGTTATTTCACACAAAAATTTCTTTAAACACAGTCTATAAATTGTGCAAATGTAATCCATTTTTCTCACTCAGTTATATATTTTTAAACTTCATATAAAATAATCGTTATTTTTATTGTGTTTTTCATGAATGTGTTGTCTCGGGTTATGTTAAATTGGTAACTGTTTTACCGAAATTTCTTATTAGGACTCAGGGTTAATTGAAACGGGCCTCAAAAATGAATATTAATTGTTAACATTCCCTTCTAGCCAAACTAAACTTGGTAAATAACAATTTTTATGTTCCTACGTTATGAAATTAGCGACTCTGCAACTTTTCACTTTTTCTTACTATCGAAAAATACCGTATTCTTATCTGCTTTCGTTCCTGTTGTAAAGTTGTTATTGGTGTAAATCAAAATGAAAATGTAGTGGTGCTTACATAGTTCGATTTCCTGCGAAGTTGCAGGTTTATGGATTCTTAAAGAGAATAATCGTATTCAAATAGTGATTTCTCGGCCAGAAGTATCACCGGGGAAGGATGATACCCTTTGTTATGCCCCTATTGGAATAACAACGTTTATTCACCGTACCTAACCAGAAATCTATTATTGAAATCCTGGAATAAAAATGGGGCAAAAGTGAAATATATCGGGATGTAAATGTCGATCAGTCTTCTCGTATGTTCGTGTGTGAAAAATTATCATATTGCTTCCATATTCTCTGATTCAAGCTTTTTCGCGGATGGATATACAGGGAACTATGGATAAATTGTCGTCTAAATTACGGAAAAATGAAATTAACACTGACATCTCATTTTAACAGATATATTTACCAAAATTACACAAAACTAATTTTATTCAATGAAATCGCCACCAGACGACTTCGGAGTCTCCTGCATCTCTTCTGGACGGTCTCTTTGTTTAAGCTGGTGAATGTTATAATAATTCTTGCCTACCGTTCATCTTTGGTGTTACAAGGAGTTTTGTTAGTCTTTCGATCAACTGCGCACTACTTATAATAATAAGGGGGTGTTATCTGGGGAGTTAGGTAGCCAGATATAAGGGGAGATGTGGTCGCAAAAATTATTTCAGAGGCATGACTGGGATCTCGTGTATGTGTGGTATGATACAGAGTCCTGTTGTCAGACATTTGATCCAGGGCAGCACGATCCCGACTCTTGATCCAGAGTAGCAGGAACTCCTCAAGAAACTTCATCTAGGCTTCTGTGTTGAGTCTGAAGTCTGGAGGAAGATGAATGGTGTCATAACGTCGCCATCACTAGTAATCACTCTAAACACCTTCGTAATCAACATTTGATTCATCCAACACAGATTGGCATCGAAATATTCTGAATATCTTCGTATTGCAGCTTCCGGTCTGAATTCCAAACAGTACAGCATGCCATTTCCAAATTTCTAGCAGAATTAATTGCGACATGCTGCTCTTTTTCTCACAGACGGTTCCCAACTAACCTTATTATACTGTGCAATCGAAAAAAATTCAAAAACAAACAATGTGCATGCGCGAAATTAAAAATATAAAATGTCGACAATTTACCCATTGTAGCCTGTATTTTTGTATCGTTATTACTCTCTCTGGTCGGATGTCCCCCTCCACATATATATATATATATATATATATACATTTTTCAGTCTGAATTTTTGGAATGAGGAGTCATCATTATTTGCATTATATACTCGCGGACTATTCTACTCATTGTTATAATCACCAGATTTCGATCGGCCTTCATCAGGTGCTTTACGATCTTCGTAAATTTCAGATAATTTCGAATTAAACCCTTTATTTAATCTATGGATTCATACTGTTCTCGTTCCACTGCCAATGTCTAGGGACATCTCGTCTAGCCCTTATTTATTACTGTTCAGTTATTGCTCGCCCCGTTTTCACTTAGCCCAGGGATTAAACACGCAACTGATTTTTCTACAGACAGTTTTAGCGAGATTATATACAAACATTAACTAAATGGTTATTCATGTTTGATTTACGACAATACGAACTTAATTTGCAGAGTCATTGTTTCTGATGTGAAAGTAAAATCATCCGTTTTTTAACCATGAGAAATGTTTACTTGCCGTAATAAATGGCATAACGTTTATTGCATGTATTGGCTACATTTATTGTATCTTTTAAGTTAATTTTGCCGACTATTTCTCAGTGACGAAGAGTGTATAGTGAGTGCACGAAACTTCCGCATCCTAACATTGCAAATATATATCTGCTAGGCGAAGATTCTTGCTGAAGTGTTTGGGAGGAACAGACGCGGTTTCACCAGGAAATTTCGCTTTCACGCTAATTGCTCATTGGTCAATTTACTTCTAAATCCTGTTTCTTTTCCCGGTTTTGTAGGATTGTGGCCGTAAACTGACTTATCAAATGTATAGTATTTCGTAAATACGGTATATTTCCAACAACATTTGTCACGAAGAAAATTTTGTCGACACTACTTATAATAATAGTGACGGAGAATGTGTAGTGAGTGCGATAAACTCACACATCCTAAAAATTGCACATATATACCCTGATCCGCGAAGATTTTCGCTAAAGGATTTTCTAGCAGAAAAGTTCGCCTTTTGCTGATACGTCAATTTACAAGCCAATGAAAAGGCACCACTAGATCCACCTTTCTTTTCTCGGTTTTTTAGTATATGTAGCTGTAAATTGACCCTATTAAATATATTGTATTTATTTCATAAATAGAGTATATTTTATTCAAGCTATTGCACCATTGCTTGCCTTCCTTCTAAACAATTACAACTTGAAACAATAACTTAAATCATAGTAGTTATTTATGTATTTTACATACACATTTAAGAAACAATCTCACACTCGTGTAGTTTTGTTGCGGTTGATGCCTAGCTGACTACAAGTCGAACAAAAATAATTCTTGGTTATTGTATTTATTTCTCTATGCGGAAATAAGCTTCAAAATCCTTCTTCTATTCACCGTAGTATCTACGATCAAAGATCAGACAATAACAGTCGAACATTGAATTACCGAGGCAAAATAATTATTATCTTATAATGATCTCTTTTCCGTCTGGGGGAAATATTCGGTTGGCACAGGTGAGGAAATTAAGAGCTTCATTTGTCTGAAAGGATTAAAATAGAGCTGTAGTTTCTGTCTATATTTCTGACATGAGGCATTATGTACTCTATTTACTTTATTCGGACTATTGTTCTCATCTTTGTTGCCATATTTATTACAACGTTTCGGCCGTTGTACGCTCCGGCCTTCTTCGGGTGGTTGGAATGTGGAACTGGAGCCTTTATTTCGCTAGTTTGGGTAGACTGTTCTAGTCCCACGTGCCATGTCTAATGGACGTCAATTATCAGTTATCTCCTGTTAAATCACCTCTCCAAGTTCTCCACTGCCTTAACCAGGTATTGAACTCAAAACTCTTTGGGTCCTGTCACTGGATTTAACCAATGCCTTTATCTACTGTGCCATGTGTCCATAAGGATATTCCCACCACCTGAAGAAGACCGGAACGTACAACGGCTGAAACGTTGTGATAAATATGGCAAAAAGAAAAAGGACAATAGTCCGAATAATGTAAATAGAGTTGTAGTTCTCTTTCGCTTCATGAAATGGCATTTGAGAATGTGATCTACAGCAAACGCCTGCCCGTTGATATGTGATGAGGCTAGTATGGAACATTTTCAGCATTTAAGGGATTATTTTTGTGATGTTATCCCAAAATAGTTCGTTAAATATTACCCTATAGAGATGCAGGCAAGGAGTATGTCCTTTTAGTAGGACGAATTAACCAGTCTTACGTGACGACCTCTGAACGACAACAGAAAGTGGGGGTGATGAACATTAGTTTCTGATGAGACTGCGTGGAAGCCAAACGTGATAGCAGTAATAAGGAATAAAAACGAGGTGGCCCCAAAAAGAACATAAAATACATCACCAGCCTAACCGTTGTCCTCCTGGTAATATTAAAAATCAATTTTTACCCGTCAGACAGAGAGCTTTTTAGCCACTCACTCATTCACAGAGCCACAACCAAACACACACACACACACACACACACACACACACACACACACACACACACACACATATATATATATATATATATCTAATGTACTTTCGACTGTACATTCAGTCATCTTCAGGTATGAAAATTATTTTGTTTTCGGAAAAATTCATAAAATAAATTTAGTCTAAATTGTACAGTCAAAAGTACTTGCGTATTTAAGAAAGACCTAATACAGTATATAATTTAAAAAAAAAACAAATAACAGGGATCATAACATTCATCTCGTGATTAGTAGGTTAATGCATCTTTAAAATTTTGTTACCGAAAGGATTTCGCCATTTTATATCATTAACTTTACTAATTTACTTTTTGTATGAATGATTCATTGCAATTTATATATATATATGTGTATATATATATATATATATATATATATATATATATATATATATATATATATATATATATATATATATATATATATATGTATATATATATATATATATGTGTGTGTGTGTGTGTGTGTGTGTGTGTGTGTATTTAGGCAGCAATCCTTCTTTCATGCACATTTCATTAAAAACGACTGGCAAGGTGCTTTTATTTAGTTTTTATATAATTTCTCGTGCGATCTAATAATGTTTTTCTTTTCAGATGATAAATTATATAAAAACTGTCCGAATGTTCTAAATAAAAGAACTTTGTCAGTCGTTTTTAATGAAATGTGCATATATATATATATATATATATATATATATATATATAAATATTAATGACAATAGGAAAACACTATTAATTGCTGAGGCGTTTCGTCCAATGTGGACTTTCTCAAAGCGAAAAAAGAAATGAATTTAATTAAACAAGGAAACTAATAAAAACAAAAGACAGAGTGTTCTTAGCAACTGGAATGCAGGAAACGCTATTTTCATATTGTTAACTGAAAATAACGTCAGTTAATGTCACTTGTGGAGAATATTATCTGTGTTGGCGGATTTAACCATTTTCTTTTGATTTTACGATATTTTTGTGTACGTTGGTTTGTGAGAGCAGTAATTCTGTTAAGAAGAATGAAATAGGGAAAAAGCCTGGGCGTAGATTAATGTTTGGATAATGTTCTATGACGGCACTCTATAGAATTTTCCTTCTGA
This sequence comes from Acanthosepion esculentum, assembly GCA_964036315.1. NCBI lineage: Eukaryota > Metazoa > Mollusca > Cephalopoda > Sepiida > Sepiidae > Acanthosepion > Acanthosepion esculentum. The sequence goes on along the minus strand of OZ038495.1, from coordinate 47,243,708 downwards.
GTGAGTTATTTTCTTTCTTTATAAGTATAGCATTTCCAAAATCAAAATTATGGTTGAATTTATTCCTGTGTATTACTAGTACATTAGCTAAGTTGTTTAATGTAAGGTCTCTTTTGTGTTCATAGATACGTTTTTTTAAATTTCTACTTGTTTCTCCAATATATTGGGAGGGACAGTTTTGGCAATTTATTTTATAAATGCCTGCTTCAGAAATGTTATTTATATTGTTCTTTGAAGGTCTTAGTATATCCATAATTGTTTTGGAAGTGTTTGTGACTATTTTAAGATTATTTAGATAGGATAGGTTAGTCTGGATAGTGGACGTGACAGAGTTGATCGGTAGTATTATGCATCTGTTTTCATGTAATTTACTATTGCGGATTATGTTATTAGTTTTGGTTTAATTGTATATTTTGTATGCCTTTCTTCTTGCATTGTGGATGAAAGGATATGGGTATTGTAGGTTTTTGAATGTGTTTTCTATGTATGTTTCTTCTTTAAGTAAATATTGGGGATTAAAGATTTTTAATGTTCTTAGATAGAAACCTATAATAATTCCAGATTTAATTTTTGAAGAGGGGTTTGAGTAGAAAATGATCATATCATTTTTGTTTGTGGCCTTTCTGTAAACGTCAAAATTAAGTTCGTTATTACTTCTATGTAACAAAACGTCCAGGAACGGAATAGTGTAGTTGGTTTCAGTTTCGAAAGTGGAGTTTATTGCATGTTCAACGTTGTTAAGTTTGGAGAGAAGATCCGTTAAATTGGTGTTTTGTGGATATATTAATAATGAGTCGTCTCTGTATCTGAAATATGAAGAGTTTGCAGGGAGAATATTTTTGAATGAGTCACTTTCTAGAAATTCTAAAAAAAGACATGCAAGAACGCCACTAAGAGGATATCCCATTGGTAAACCAAATTTCTGACTATAATGTTGGTTATTAAAGGTAAAGAAACATTGCTTGGTAATAAGTTGGCATATGATGTTATGTGTAGATAGAGGTAATTTAACTTTTGCATTTGTTAGGTGTTTTTAGTAGATTTAAGCATTTCTCTATGGGGACGTTTGTATAGAGAGATTATATATATATATATATATATATATATATATATATATATATATATATATATATGAATGACACTGGATGAATACAAAGATCGATATAAAAATGTTGGGTAGTACATTCACTGGAGGATATCTATTAGTTTTACTTCGATACTGACCACTCTACCCCTATAAATGTAACCGATTCAAAACGATATATATATATATATATATATATATATATATATATATATATATATATATATCGTTTAGAATCAGTTATATTTATAGGGGAAGTGTGGTCAGTATCGAAGTAAAACGTTAATAGATATAGGCAACGTCGATAAAGAAATCAGCACTGCATGGTAACTGGCAGTTCCAGTGGAAGCTGCAGATCCAAGAAACCTTTTATCATTTTGTCCGAAGATTCCATTGAAGGATGAAACTGAGAGTTACCATGTAATGCTGATTCCTATTTTCCTCTCTCTTTCTTCCATACATACATACATACATACACACACACACATACACACACACACACACACACACACATATATATGATATTTTTGCGTGTATGTGTCTGTGTGTACGTGTATTATAAATGCATGCACATATAGAGAACACACACAGACATATATATATATATATGCAATTATACACATGTACATAAAAATATATGAATATTTTACACCAAAATATTCTTTCATGGATTCAAAAATTAGTTATAACATTTGGAATTATGTTTACCGGATAAAGAACGAGGAAAAATTTAATTGTAAAAATTCAAAGGATTCCCAACTCATTTTGTCGACATAATCTCCTTTCCCATCAATCTTTGTATTGAATGATGTTCTGAATATCCGTGGCTGATTTCATTCTGAGAGTTACTTCATTCAGCTGACCATCAATGGAGAAACGCCATCCTGTGAGTGCATTCTTCCTGTATCCCAAAAGATGAAATCTGTTGGTGTCAGGTCAGCATCCCTTCAATGAAGCTGTCTGCATTTTGGAAACCTATTTTTCACTGACATTTGTGTAGTCAAGAGACTACTCCACGGTGTTTACAATACCACAGATTATCTGAAGACTTTCACAGATATTTGCGATAGTGATTATTCTGTCAGTTGTAGTGAAAGAACCACCCTGTTCCCCCCTAATATCCACATCAGCTGCTAACCTGTCAATGAGGGCTCCGTGGATAAAGACAGTTTCGTCATTTATTTTACTCTGCCTACATCGTGCAGCTTTTCAATAAACGTTCATTTCATTCTGTAAATGTTTATAATAATTTATCCTTCCAAGGACAAATTCTATGACAGTTCTTTGCTCTCTAGCTTTATCCAGAAGGCCGAACATTTTCAAAGAAGATTATAGTTAAGAAACGATAAGGTAACCCCCAGAGATTTTTCAATTTAGATTCTCGATAATTTATTGATATAGTTAATTTATTTATTTATAGTTAAAAACTAAAACACATGCGGAATGCTGATTAATATTTTGAAAGAGTAATATTTGTTTTAATTTAAACAAGTGTTACTTTTTGACTTTCGTTAAAAGAACCACAACAACAACAACAACAACAATAATAATAATAATAATAATAATAATAATAATAATAATAATAATATAGGAATAAAAATTATTGCAATATTCACTCAGAAGTAATGACGTAGCAGTAGATAAACACATAGCCCATCAGTGGTTGAAAAGTGCACGCCTAAAAGGAGAAACAGATGCATTTACAATGGCTGCAGATGACCAAAGCCTATTTAGAAAGAATTATCGGATAAAATTATTAAAGAATAATTCTGACCCATAATATGTATCATGGGGACAACATGTAGAGACAAAGGACTACTTACTTACTTGCTGCCCGATCATGACACTGGAGGGATACAAAGATCGATATAACAATGTTGGTTAGTAAATTCACTGGAGGATATGTCACTATTTCAATGCGTCACATGCTGAAAAATGATATGAGCCTCACCCTGAACCAGTCATAGAAATCCACGAGATCAGTATTCTTTTAGAGTTTACTTACTAGACCAGACTACAAAAAGTGCATTCTCATAGATCTGGTTGTGTCATGAAATAAAAAAATATATACGAGAATATATGCACATGTAAGCATCACAAATGAAATTGCAAATATATGGTCACGTTTAAAACTACTCTTACAGTTATAATACTAGGAGATCTAGGCGAAATACAAATAGTACAGACAAAAATATTTAGAACATTCCTGGCATTTCGATTTACATGAGTTTTCAAAAATTGCACCATGAGGAACTGCATTATCTAATCACGAGAGTATTATCAATAAATGCTGGGCAGATGAAGTATAACTTAACATCAGAGCTTCTGCTAACAGAATGCATATATTTACCACTTTGCCTAAACCACGGACTTGGGTAATGGCTCGGTAAAGGATTGTATAACGCAGAAATCAAAAGAGGAATAATAATAATAATAATAATAATAATAATAATAATAATAATATGTGGGACATGGGAAGATCGACAATCCCTGATGTAGTTGGGGCCCTAGGATTGGTTGTAAAAGATTCCAGTAGACGAATTGAAGGGATTCCTAGAAGTCCATATCTCAAAGAAATACAAAAAAAATGTTCTCAAAAGTACAGCCCACACTTTACGAAGGGCTTTATCTATGTAAAAAAAAAAATTTCAATGGAAATTGTCATGATACCATTTCTAACCTTAGGTTTCTAGGCGGGACCCGGAAAGAAATGTGTACACGCCAGAAATCAAAGGAAATAAAAACAACAATAATTATAATGATAATAATAATAATAATAATAATAATTATTATTATTATTATTATTATTATTATTATTATTATTGGAAAAACAGCAACTGCCGGAAAATCACTCTTGTTCACAAGAGCGGCCATGGATCTTGGGATAAGACCATTGTGAAGGCGGAAGATATGAACATACAGAGGTACAAATCTGAGCAACATAAAAAGTAGTAAGTTGTCCCTTTTGTGGTTAAAGCACTATTTTCAGGAATCTTTCTACATTGCAAGACGCTTTGAGAATACCTGGCATCAATGGGGAGTGCGCAGGTGGAAGAACTTCTTGCAACTGCTCATATGATCATCACCCAGCCAAAACATCTAAGAGTCAGACAGAATATAAAATCAAGTCAAATAATTATAACAACAACTACGACAATAATAATAATAATAATAATAATAATAATAATATGAGGAAGAAGAAGAATTCTGCTTATGCGAGACAAACCAATAAATCTGCACTACGGGTACGTCTCACAGCAAAGTGTCTCAAGGTTTTGATATCTACACAGTTTCTTGCTTAATATTTTTACCAATTTTCTTTCTTTCCTTCTTTCATTATTTTTTCTTTATCTTTCTTTCGTCCTTAACTTGCTGATTTTTACTCATTTTGTTTTTTGGACATATATAAATGTATATATTGTTGGTGTGCGGTGGTGTAAATGATAGCGACTAGAAATGAGAAATCGGATATTCCAGTTCGACTTGCATCCTCGTTTGTAACATTCCCACAACGTTCTCTCGAGAAAATTTATAGATCCATCTCATCTTACCCCTCCCTAGCTACGGGGACCCTGAAGGACAGACTGGGCCCTATATCCTTGGTCAGCAGCTATTCTAAGAGAAGAAAAACTCTGGAGAAGATTGGGCCCCATCCGGTTATGTTGCCCCAGATACACCGCTTGTACTGCTGCCATAGCTGTAGTAAATGTGATGATCGTAAAACCTTTATGGCTTACAGGACTCGTGATCGAGATCATGAAATTTATATATAATATTCGCATAATCACTTTTTTTCTGTAATTCTAAAAATATAAATTTTGTCGTACGTAATTATATTTTAATTGTCACACCCATAGAATTTTTGCGTATCCGACTAGTACTACTACTATTACTGCTACTACTACTACTACAATAATAATAATAATAATGGTTGCATTTCTAGATGATGCTAATCTTCTCGGTAATGACAGAAATATAATCAAATGCTTAGATTTGGAAATGAAGATTAAACCAACATGAAATCCTAATTCGAGGTTTAGAATCAGTTATCATCGAAGTGCTTAGGCGTAATCAAAACTGGACATAGTAATCATATTAAGCTAATCAGAAACAAATTATACACAAAAGAGCCAGATATCATCTTGCTTTTAGGAACTTGCTATACCTGAGGAATTTCTTCACATAAAATAAAAGGTGCATTGTTAGGATTTCCTACTTTATAAATTCTGTCAACAATGCAGTGACATACAAATGAAAATAAGCAGCCGTAGAAAGCAGAAAAAAGTAAAATCCGAATAGATTATCGACACCGAAGAGCAATTTCTCGTAAACAAAGGAAGGGTGATCTGAGAGATTGTGGCCCTTGCTGAGCCAGCAAACCGCACATACTTTTAAAAAAAGAGTAAAAATCTGGACATTAGCAGAGAATCAAAACAAAAGATTCAGAAGACGGTCTCGGTTATACATATTATTATCGGAATTATTGGAACTGTAGCTCAAGGCCTTTCGAGAGCCGTACAGTTATTAGAAAATTGAAGAAGTACTGAAACTATAGAAAAATAACCCACAGGTAAAAAGAAAAGCTTATTGGATTAAACCGTTTCTTTCATACCATAATAATTGAGAGTTCAGTCCCTGGGAAGGGTAGTACAGCCACATGCTCAATGCAAACAGGTTTGGCAATAATTGAGCAATACTAAATAAAAGTATGAGATGAGATATCCAAAGGCAAGGTCAGTGGAATGAGAACAAGATTGTAGAGAGTCTAGGTCGACATTCTCTGAAGAGTCGACAGACACCTGAAGAAGGTCGGTGATCATGACGATCGAAAAGTTGAAATAACAGCAATAAAGGCGACGATGTTATTCCGAATTAAAATAATGATAACTCGACATTTCCTAAATCCAGACAGAAAAGCGAAAAAGAGGAAAGTGCTGGATTATTTAAAAGTTATTTACTCTCCAGTGTAGGCAACCAAGCAAACAAAGACTACGTTTATTAAACGCAGATTGTACAAAATAATGCATAATAGAAGCTAACGTTTTACCTCAGATGGTCAATTGTAGCTAGCGGGATTACATAATAATCTTATTTATTCTAATGTGCATATTTGATATGTTTTTGATTTATATTTGTTTTATAAACAGCCGACTCATAAGTAATGAGCTAAGGCAAGCGAAGGATGCGATTGTTCGTTGTTTCCACTTAATTAAACAAAAAAGCTATTAAAAAATCAAATGAATGGAAAAATCTCTTCGCAGGATATGAGCTGTACTTTTTAAAACTACTTTTTGGATTTACCTTTCATCTGATATTTGCTAAATTGGTTGGGTCTAAATACTTCCATTGTCCTTATTTCTTTCAAATACTTTTGAAGGTATCTATAGTGTGGTTTTCTAATAATAATAATAATAATAATAATAATTCTAAAACAAGAAATTTAAGAAGTGTATATTTATTGACATGGTAGTAACATATGAGGGAAACACCTTAATGAAAATTATCGAGAAATTGTCCAAATACTAGGAGAAAAAAGGAATGGACAATTTTACTAAGAGTGTATATATATATATATATATATATATATATATATATATATATATATATATATATATATATATGTAATTCTCAAAACGTGTATGTGTTTGTATGTGTCAGTAAGTGATCGGATGTTGTTTGTGCGTTTCCACAGTTTTCTTCCGATTTCGACGAAATTTTTTGTGATAATTCGTCAGTGCCAGTTTTAAGTCCAGATTGGCTTAAAAAATTACAACCTTGAAGGTGAAAAATCGAAAAAAATTATTTTTTACACTTTGCGAAAAAAATGAAAGGCAAAATTTAATTCACTTTTTCACACATAAACTTCCAATCCTAACTCATGCTGTGTGGGTGTAATTCACACCCCCACCCGTTGCCCATCGGTTTCTGCTGACCTAGATAATTAGCGTATGCAGCAACGCGTGTACCTTTGGCCCTGCATCACGCGCTGTGTCACGCGCTGACACACGTACTGATGCACGTGCATACGCATGATATTGCGGTACGTGACACCTGTTCGAGTTGCCCATTAGCTGCACAAAGGGCCTTTAAATGTCGCCGTGTCATATTAATTGTCTACGTATGTTGCCACCGCTTCATTCCGCTTCTACTTCTGTTCGTCTAGCCCTGCTTACACATTCCCCCTTCTCTTGGTCAAGAATTCAATATCTTCCAATTGAGATTAAATTTCTGTTTCATAAAGCCTACTACTACAATTTTAAGGCGTTCCTCTCATTGTTGTTTATAGCCGTTCCCAATTTAATTTTTTTTATTGTCCTGCCAGTTTTGCATTGCACTCACCGTAGTAATAAGTAAGCTTGCTTTTTTATGACTCAACATTTATTTTTCTAAAGTTATTCGAGCTTAGTGATTCCTGTTGATTTAAAGCGTTTTCCTTTGGGTATTTGTCCACGTATTCCATTTGACAATTCATACTTGCCTAAGACATACCTCCAAAGAAACGAACTTGCCTAGGGCGCAAAACCGTTGCCGCCAGGACCGCCATGCGAATAAGAGATAACGAATCGTCTTTAGAACGTTCAGTTCACCTGTCTCAAAATGCCTTTCGGAATTCTTCAATCAGAGCCACTGATCGGAAGATCAAGGTAACCATCGGTTTTCCAGAAGAACATAATTGAACGCTTCTGCGCACGAGGCTGAAACTACTGATCAAAGGACTCTAGGGCTGAGTAGAAACGCCGCTTCAAATGCTGCTGCGCGTGAGGCTGAAATAGGATTGAGAAATGCAAAAACGGCTCTTTTCAAGGCCAACCCCCATTCAAATTGTTACCCCTCCCATTTAGAGATGAGCCTCAAATGCACGTAATTGTTGTTACTAATATTGATTTTCGGGAGGGCTGACTTAAAATTTAAACTGCTCCAAGTCTAAGGATAAACAATCCCAGTAAATTCTATAATCCGGTAGAATACGGCTTATACTGCTAGTATATATATATATATATATATATATATATATATATATATATATATATATATGTTCTCTTAGTATTCCTGCCACCTATTTCCACAAATTCGTCAAGCAGCACTGTTTCCATCTACCCAACTCAGAAGAATGTTCTTTCAGCATTATATCCTATTCGACCACTTTCAACATTATGTGTCAAGAATTTTAAATGTATTTTTCTGATCTTAATTACAAATGTCTACTTCGTTCTCATTTTTAGTTAAACCTCTTTGATGGTCACGGTGCCTCCATGTTATTCGGTAAATCGATGGCATAACATTTTTGAAGACAGACTCAAAGTAGCCATTAAAAGCATCTCATGAATTAAATGAAACACAAACATACATGCATAAACCATGCCATATATATATATATATATATATTATATATATATATATATATATATATATATATATATATATATATATATATATATATATAAATTGAAATGTTCTTTGGGAGAGTGTATATCCAACAGAAAAAAATATTATATATGTTGGTCAAACTATAACTACGTTGTCTCAACCGCTGAGTTTTAATTTGAATAATGCATCAAACATATCAAAACATTTCCAACAGCATGCCTGTCAACGTTCGCAACTTTTCAACAAGTTGTTCTTGTTGAAAATACATCAATACATTTTCATGAAAATAATAAGCATAAACTAAAAATATTTGAAGCTATAAACAATTGAAACCAAGCCTTACCAAAAATAAATAATGAATACTGCACGTATGTTTTAAAATATTTAAAGTAGATTGTTTAAAAATATCTAGGTTCTGACTAACAGTTTTTCTTTTTTTTAAACATATGGACATTCCAAACCTACTTACCTCGCCTGAAGTGTATATCGTGAAATTTAAATCGTACAGTATATAACCTTACCGTTTGTTACATCACAGTTAAAAAATTAACTTTCGCAACAATTTTATCTTCGAAAAAAGACAATACTCTGACGATGACATTTTGCTAATATCTATAGTACTCGGGATAAATGAATATGTATCAACATGGTAATTTTCTCTGTTTCTTTAATTATGATACTAAGAAAATTGTCCGTGAATATGAAAGGATTCTATTGAAAATAACTAGACAAAACTTGCCTAAAATTATTCAATGAGACATATATATATATATATATATATATATATATATATATATATATATATATATATATATATATATATTAAATAAAAACAGACCACTTTAAGGTTCCATATAATAAATTATTTCACCACAGCCCTTTTAAAGGACAGCGGATCATCAGATTTTATTTCCAATAAATAAATAAAATATGATGATCCGCTGTCCTTTAAAAGGGATGTGGTGAAATAATTTATTATTAACCTTAAAGTGGTCTTTTTTTATTTAAATTATTAGCTCTGATTTAAATTGAGCTCTCTGGATTTTATCCTCCTTCGGTCTACCCATACGGATTACCTAGTTTTTCGTAAACTAAATATATATATATATATATATATATATATATATATATATATATATATGTGTGTGTGCGTGTGTGTGTGTTTCTCTGTGTGTGTGTCTGTGTGTGTGTGCGTGAGTGCGTGTGTATAATATTGTAATATACAACGTGAGGAAAAAGTCAAGCACTAAAGGGGTTAATTAATTCATCTTTTAAAAGTTTAATTTGTTTTGATATTTTATTATTTTGCAGAAACAATTTCAAGAACTTAAAGAAAGAATTAAATATAAATGCAGTAAAATGAGTAAGGAATATGTCTGATGTGTTAATGAATCATAAAGGTACAGAATTGAAATGTGTTTTGAAAAAGGTGTGGGATATTTCGAACAGCACATATAGCAATTAAATAACTATTAAATTCTTTTAATAAATCATCCCTATGGTGCACGACTTTTGCTGCACTCTGTACAATCGACCCCAATAAAAGGTCACTAAGTGTACCCTGGATACTAGTGCTACCTGACAGTAGTATTGGGCACCACATCTGAAAGTAATCACCGTCTACGTCCGCTTATTTTACTCCTCCACGTGACAAAACAATCCTAAATCATCCCTATACATTCTTACACAGAAAAAAAACAAAGGCCAATGTAATACATACATTAGTGTGCAAAATTTTAATTCCACCTAAACAAAAACGTTTTTTTTTCCATTTCCAGGTTTGTGATTGCATCAGATTATGCTTATTATTACATCATCCTATATGACATCATACTAATCAGGTATGTTAAGAAACCAATGCTCAGTGAGTGCATCGTCTTCGTAAATTAGTCAGTTTTTTAAAAGTTTTCCTGTGTTTTGAATGTCAAAAAATGGGGAAAATTCAGTTTGTCGGAAATACAAAGTTTTTACAAATTTTGATATTACACAAGGAAACACGTTCTGAAAGGAATATTTTCAACAATGTGTCTTGTTACAAAGTAGCTCTTCATCAGGCGATTGTCAGTTCAAGAATTCTGGAATTTACACCGACAAGAAGCGGAGCGGTAGACAACGAAAAACGACACCTCGTGATGCCAATTTGATACGGCGAATAGCTGTTCGGTGTCCAACCAGTTCCTGCAAGAAAATGCACAAATGTTCATCGTTCGACTGTTAGTTGGCGCCTTGTTTGGATAGCCTTTGGTAAGAGATCCGAGAACTTGGAAAAAAGCGAAGTGTTATAAAGTCCTGTTCTCGGGTGAATCCACTGTCCAGCAGTTTGTCCAGTCAAAAGCTTTGATTGGCCTGGTAACATTCCCAGCCTTAATCCAATTGGTAACCTGTGGACACTATTGTAAGACAAGGTAGCGGATAAACAACCTACATGCGCCAAATACTTGGAAAATGCTATAAAACAAGTCTGGATAGGTGATATATCTGCAGAGTACTGCTAAAGTCTGCTGCACAGCATGCATCGCCTCCTACAGGAAAAATAAAGAACAAAGATGGAGATACAAAATACTGAAAATTTCCAAATTTGCTAAATCCTCACGAAAAAAAAAGCAACTGCTTAATATGACTATTTTTAATCAGTGAATGATGGAAAGAAAAGACTCTAAATGATGTAAAACATATTTTAAACTAAAAACATTCTAAAATCCCCAACACTCCTCGTTAGTACGTATGTGTAGTCGTACCAACTGCGGGAAAAATTTGCCTCGTCAGTCACGTATCGAAAGATACATGATCGCCTAAGCGTGTATCACGCATGACACATAACTGACTGAGTCGTACCAACAAAGCAAAATTGTCCGATGAAGTTATGAAAGACGAAACGCGTCACAAGTAAACTTTTTCAGCTTTGTCATATAATTTCCCATATCTATCTATCTATCTATCTATCTATCTATCTATCTATCTATCTATCTACACACACACACACACACACACACACACACACATATATATATATATGTATATATATATATATCTACATATATATATATATATGTGTATATATATATATATCTACATATATATATGTGTATATATATGTATCTATATACATATATATATATATATATATATAGAGAGAGAGAGAGATAGAGATAGAGATAGATAGATAGATAGATAGATAGATAGATAGATAGATAGATAGATAGATAGTATTAGTGGTAAATATACACATACTTATGTAATCATATATCTAAAATATAAATATATATACATACATACATACACATACATATATGTATAAAACATAATTCCAAGAGGATAGAATCCATGTAGAACTCAATGCCCAGGGCAGAGTAAGGATATAATAAAAAGACTTAAACACTAATATTCCATGGTCATAATTTAAACACGAAGAGACGTTATTATCAATATGTACGAACATTATGAAGATAGCCTGATAGAAGTCATTGAAAAAAAGGGTGCTGCCATAAACTATTAGCATTGTTTCTGCAATGTCCGAAAAATCCTGTCGCCTGTGTAATGTGAAAATTTGTAAAAAAATAAAAATACTTCTAATTTGAATTCTGCTTTTCCATTTTTAGTATTGAAACAGTTTTTAAATCTTATTGCCATTACACTAAAACAGTACAGACTGCATGTGCTACATAAAACTTGAAAAAATAAAGTGTCTGAAAAATAGTGTCGGCCCCCTGTATTTCCGCAATGAACTGAACTTGGCAACAACCAATAAGTTTCTCTGCCGGAGTAGAGTAAGATACACTTGCAATCAGTTGCTGCTGCAAGTCCAATATAATCCGCTTATCGTTTGTTCTTTACTAAATAATGATAATAATAAATAGCGTGTAACATCTAAATGAGAAAGAAAAGATTTAATTATATAAACACTGGATTTCTCAACTTTACAAATTTAACAGATCTAGAATTTTCTCGTAACGTTTACAAATCTCTCTTGTTCCGAAGTGTCTATAATTTTCCACAGATTCATTTTTGATTATCTATGAATTGCCATATATTCTTCAGAAATGTAATGCAGTTGTTTACCGTTATCCTCTCCCTGGTTTAGAATTAACAGTGGATCTTCTCTTAGACACGATGTCATCTAGGGTTAGAGAGATGAGTATACTATTACATTCCTTATATATTATACTAGCCGAGGTATCCGACGTTGACCGAGTGTACATGACTGCAATTGTATAAGCGCACCCTCTGTATACTTGCACCCTTCTGTCTAGAAATGTCTGCCTGTGTCCCGCATGCGTGCATCATCCGTTGGTATACTAAGCTACTCTCCCCTCATCTTTTACGGTATGTCCCTCGCAAGTCTTTGATAGTTCTTAATAAAGGAATGCTTTCGATAAAACCTTCCTGTGTGGTCGTTACACGGAGTTGTTTCAATGTTTTATATATTCAGTAAATTTCCTATCGCCGTAATAACTTTCGAATAATACGGCATTGTTCATAAATCTAATAATCGAACAAAATCAGGGGTGAAGGGTCAGTGATTGATTCAACTGCAAATCCCCTCCTTCTTCGCATGTTTACTGTAAAGTTGGGATTAATAAGCGGTTCTTCGGGAATTTTTCACTTTTAAAGTTTCAATAATCCATATCAAATAATCTTTGCTTCAAACGTTATTCAAATGCAAATTTAGGATGGAATAATATGAAGAAACAAATGGCGAAATGACAAAAGACAATTTTGGACCTAGTTAATCGCAGATTTCGTCAACTTAACTGTAATAATCTAAAGCAAACATTCACGCAAGACAATTTGTGTCATATGTAATTTGCATGGCAAATTTGGAAAGCATCGGATTAAAAACCAGGAAGTTATGGCAGAAAAACTGGATTTTTGAACAGTTTCACGTGGTTTTTCGTTATACGCAGGGAAGCGAGCAGGACTAAAATCACACGCATGATGGCAATTTTTTTGCGACATGTTTGAAGAAAATAGGATAAAAAATGAGGAAGTTTATTCAAGTTTTTATTTTAAGTAGTCTTTTTCTATTTTTTACGTGAAGCCAATGTCGCAGGAAAACTATCAAGCAATCTACATGAACCTCGTAACATGAGCTAATTTACATTCAGTGCAAAGAACATCACCTCATACAGTAAAAATTTTATTCGCGTGTAACCTTGCCTAGGTTTTTGCAAAAAATAGTACCCACCTTAAGTTTTATCGAGTTTTCTGCCAAACCCACTCCATATTGGAGATTGAAAAGTTGGTTTCGACATAATATAAGAAATTTGCAACATGTGTGTACAATTTAATCGAAATCGGTCGAGAAATGTGGACGTGCATTAACAGCATACATACACACAGACATACGCTATCTCAGTCTGTTCATATCTATCTATCTATTCAATATTTTTTAGGTTCAACCTATTATAAATAATGTCTGAAAACCTTCGAAACAGAAAATTTATCCTAAATGCTACTGGAAGGAAGAAAACGTAGTTGAAGTGCAAATACGCTTTAGAAAGTATTTTCAAGCAGATCCAGCAGCACGACTCCCTATTGTCCGTATCTGATATAAAATTGAAACAGAAGGAAAAATTCAATACCCCTCTATTTCTCCAGACTTCGAATCAATGGATTTTTGCTAATGTTTATCGCACAAAACTGTCAACAATCGATGAAATAAAGCAATCGTCGAAAATGAAGGAGGCCAAACTCCAAATGAACTGCTCAATGCTACTCTATGGAAAAAAGTCGCTGATAGAATTGGGACCATAAAGGATATGAATTTGAACATGTGCGATAAATAAAAAAACTTATATATATTTCCTCTTTCTTTTGAACTAGCCTAGAAGCCGACCTTCGGGAAGGTTTAATGCTATCTCCTGCGGAGGACATTTGTGCATTTGGCCTTTTACCTTCAGCGTCATATTTCTAGAAATAATAAAATTATTTTATCTTTATTCGACACCTTAATTCGGTATAATCTTTCTTCATATACGCAACCGATCTCCGTAGTTTGTTTACATTTATTTTGCGCGCCATTTTCTTTTAACATCACTATTATTATGATTCTTTCATTCTTAAAAGATATTAGGGAATCCGAACTATATAATATTTTGAATACTTCACAGTACACGTCCTAGAAAAGAAACACATGAGCAATATACCGTGCCCCGTTTAAGTTGTAATTATGGTTTAATTAGATGATACCAAATGTAATTGCGACGAAAAGCGACATTAAAATTAAACCTTTACAAAAGAATTGTTTTTAAAACTTTCACTCTTTTCGATATTTAAATTTAACTTTAAATGAGTTATTTGTTTAATTTTCAATCACCTGTAACTACAGTAGTTATTGCCTGTTACTTCAGGTTATTTACGATTCACCTAGATCGAAAAACGGACGGACGGACACACGTACACTGCGCTTTATTTATATATAGTATACAATTTTGACGTAGTTTAATTGACAATAAATTTTCTGTGGTGGGTACACAATTTTATCCTTGCGCTAAAATGGACGTTTTTAAAAGTATATATTAATATATACAAATATATGGACTTTTTTAAAAGTATATATTAATATATACAAATATATGGACGTTTTTAAAAGTATATATTAATATATACAAATATATTAAAACAAACTGGGTGGAAGAGGAATGATAAGTAACAAGAAATGCTCCTCTTCCACCATTGTTTTAATATATTTGTATATATTAATATATACTTTTACAATGTCCCTTTTTAAAGTTATAATTAATTGGCATTGTACTAATAATATTTATACCGTCCTGAGAATACCTATACATATTCAGTTATAAAAATACTTAATCAGATAATGAAAAATCAAAAACTAGAATATTGCCCGCTCAAAACTGCTGAGGTCATTCCCCCTCCCCAATAAAGAAGATTTTCTATTTGCCATTATTTCTTCTTTCTTATTGTTTAAGCGCCAATCAATGAAAATCCACTCTTCTTACCGCTAAAAGCTTGATTGAGGAAATCAATCTAAGAGACATAAACAAGAAAAGACGATAAAACATTTGCTACCATCCTGAAATTACGGCCGCAAATATACTCGCTTTTTGAAAGCTAACTGGATGTTGGCCGCCTATAAGAACAACACTGTCTTACCACAATCAATTGATCCAAGACAATGGTGTTTATCACTTATTGAAATGACTGCATTGAATTCAAAGTTTTCGAGGCCGAAACGTAATATAACGCACATCGAGTTATTTGGAAGTTCATAAAACTGATAGTTTTATTTTGCGTGCCATGTTATTTCAGGACGTGGGTGATTATGGTCCTTTACAATTTATCATTTTACTTATTGTTGTTCTAAGTAAACTTTCACCCATCAAAATACCTCCTTTTTGTTTTGTTAACCATTGAATAAAACTCTTTAAGGAGCTTATTGACTGTTTTCCCTGCTTCTTTTACTTTCAATGTCCTGGGAGTATTACATTCTCCAAGTCGATTAAGTAAGAAACAAGCTGGAAATACTTATTTTGCTCATTCAACAAATTTATTTCATATTTTTAATTTTAAAAGCCGTATTCTTTATCATGTGACGTGAGACATTTTAACTGCCTCTTTCTGGTTGTAAGTACAGTGGAACCTCGGTTCTCGAACGTCTCACAATGACGAACAAATTGATTTCGAACAGAAAATTCGAGATGAAAATGACTCGGCTAACGAACAAAATTTCGGTTCTCGAACAACATAACCGTACCGAGTTAACACGAATGGAAAATTTTTTGAGTCGACCGTCGTGTTGTATACATTCGTGTGTTGTACCGTGCTTTTCTTTTCCAATTTTATTGTCCTGTGACTTTTTCTCTATAGGAAAAATAGTTTCAGTTTAAGAACATTTCAGGTTGCGAATGGCCTTCATGAACGAATTAAATTCGTGAACCGAGGTTCCACTGTATCAATGTCTAATACAGTGTAACCCGGATATAAGAGACCCGGATATAAGAGAAACTCGGATATAAGAGAGATTTTCTCTGGTCCCAAATTAAAGCCTGTGTTTATAACACAAAATAGACCAAACCCGGATATAAGAGAAACCCGGATATAAGAGACCTCTTCTCCGGTCTCGACAACTCTCTTATATCCGGGTTACACTGTAGTCGTTTTTTCTTTAAAAAAATTTTCTTTTTCAATCCCATAATGCATTTGCATAATATTCTCAATAATTAATAGTACTATGTCTGTTCCTTCAAGTCTCCAATTGCTATCAATATTTTTTGTACAGCTGGCGCCAGAAGTACTTCCAGGAATATCTCCGAAATAATGTTAAGGTATTAGAGAAAATGGCAGGTATATATGGTATACAATAACACTCTACTGTATAGTAAAATATTTTTGCCCTTCTTATACATTTAGAGATGACGCAATCAAATGAAATATTTCTTGTGTAATAGGTAAACTGGTGGTGTAGCTATGGCAGTGTAGTTGTAGCATATACGGGACACCATTTCACCGTAGCATCTTTGTTGAGGCCAGAAAAGTCACTCTGAAGTGACAATTCTAGGTTTTCTCAGTCAACAGTCATATATTACCAGTAATATATGAATTTCGGATACAGACCAGCTCCACCGTAAATCAGCCTGTACCCAAATCCTCACCTTTTTCCCGCAACTCTAGCTAGGTTTTGCGACCTGTCAGTCCAGAAGCAACTCCATATTCTCTTAGTGCAAGTAGCGAGATTCTGTTCATCGACGGCTTGCTAACAGCACCTGGTATTACTTGGTGGTCACCCGTTTGAGTACTGACCAGGCTCAACGTGACTTAACTACGGTAATCTAACAAGTACCGGTATTTAAAAGAGAACATCGAAGAAAGACATCGCATCGAATCACTTCTCAAATCAATGCTAGTACCGCTCAACTCGGCAGTCCACAAACTGTACAACATATACAGCATCTAATTGCGGTTGATATTCGTCGACAGGACTCATCGGTTACTGGGCCTCACCTGGCTTATTGGACATTATTATTGACCGTGGAAGATTGACTCAATGACTTTTTCAACTATTTCAGACAGACGCTCGAATTCGTATTTGGAGAAGAGCGCATGAGGCTATGGATTCAGCCTATCAGTAGCGTGTCTAGTCTGTAATAATGTGGATATATATTCTTTAGAGTTTGAAAGGGCAACGAGATAATATGGTGTCAGCTGTAACTGGCTTGCCATTCACAGTATTACTGCTGGACGCCTTTATGGTCGTAAAGCGATGCAACATGGTAGCGCATCCTGTATCGTGCGCGAGTTAGGAAAAATGGTTCCAGAAAAAAAACTCGGTTGTCTCTCTGCTAGGTACCTGGGAATATGCACTCCTTCACCCTACAAACAAGTACTGATCAATTACTAAAAACCAAGAAACTTGTCTGGATGGATAGAGTGATTTTCCAAGCGTAGCTTACATGTGGCACAAGGCCGAAAATGTGGAGCCCTCAGTGAAGATCGAACTCACTACTCAGTCGTAATTGATCGAGCGAGACAATCTTGATGACCATTACACGGCATCGAAGCGACAAATGATTTTCTAAGAGTGGCTTAGATGTGGTAGAAGGCCGAAAGTGCGGAGCATCCAGTGAACATCGATCTCATTACTCAGTCGTAATTGTTCTAGAGAGACAAGCAAGCTTGCTAACCATTACACAGCCTCGGGGTGCCCAATGTTTCTAGGCGTAGCTTAGATGTGGCACAAGACCGAAAGCGGAAGCGGCTAGTGAAGATCGAACTCAGTCGATAATTGATCTAGCGAGACAAGCTTGCTAACCATTACGCCACGTCGAAGTGTCCTAGAGATTTTCCAAGTGTAGCTTAGATGTGGCACAAGACCGAAAGTAGGCGGGCACCCAATAAGAATCTAACACACTACTTTGTCGTAATTGTTCTAGGAAGACAAGCTTGCTAACATTACACCGCCTCGAGGTGCCCTTGTTTGGATGAATATAAGGGTACAACGGCTTCAGAATCTCTTACAGTTTGCACTTTGTCTCATCACCACCGTTAATCCAGCTACTTATTTATCTCTTATATTTGGCATATCTATTATTTAATTGTTGTGCCCATAATGAATGATCATTTGCAATTTAAGGATGCACGTGAAGTGTATCGGATATCGGCACGGAAAGTAAATCGGCGAGCCTAGTTTCAATCCCCGGCTAGTCTTTTGTGATCACTTTCGCACAATCGTCCTTGGCAGAACTATGAATCAATTTATTCTTCCCCACCCAGCGAGAGATTAAATTGCAGATTTGGCTGGGCTTTCTAGAGTTGGTTGGCATCCAGTCTAAGAGAATGATAATATCTGAAGCCGAGCAGAATTCAGCGAGAAACCACTACACTAAATTTTCTCGGAAGGCAGGGTAATTTACAGATAATAGAAAAAGAAAAATGCGTCTATGTAGAGACATTATCGCCAAAGTACAGAATAGACATGCAATTAAAAGAATGTAATTAATTCCTAGCTTTTATTCATGGCCAAATCTGGGCTGATGTTTCTGATATGTCTCTAGAGATTCGTGAAAAATTCAAAGAAGATTCTGCAATGTTACCGGTTTTGATCTGGTATATCGGCTTCAGACATTTTGCCATTGCCTTAACATAGTTTCCCTGTGCTTTTTCTATAAATATTTTCATGGTGATTTTTCTGGTGAGCTTTCCTCTTTGCTATTTTGATTTCATGAAACTAAGCGTAGCTATTTGTTGTCTCATAGATGTCGTTATTTTATCGTTAAAATTGCTAGGTGTAACCCTAATTGCTATTGTAATAGTTTCTTCCATCGAGCTCTTGTATGTAGAACTCTCTTAGAGCTACAATTTCCAAATATCTATATGTAATATTAATCGTCATTTTGAAAACTGTTCTTTTATTTTATTTTCTCATCAATAAGTTTTTTTTCAGTTACCTTCAATCTAACGTCTTATGTCTTTGTGGTATTATACCGCTTTGCTTGGTGGGAAATGGTTAGAAAGTTGATTTAAAAATCTAAGTACCAAAAATAGAAGCGACTGTTACAAATTTTACTCTCACCAGAAAAATAAACTCAAATGGTATAATAGGATAAGATACTGCACTTTTCGTCGACACCCTTCAGTAAAATGAAGAAGAAAACTATAGGAAAGACGTTACACGAACATTTCAATACCATTCTAAGTTTAAACTGTATTTTCTTTGAAAGAACAAAAGGAAACATTTTTCAAAACAGCAGTTTTGCTGCATATGATTCTTGTGTGATTTTATTCAAACTGAGTATTTTCTATTTTGACTACCTGAACATATGAATTCTTTTTTTTTCTTACTGGCCAAGCATCGTTATCTGAAAAAATATTCTGATTGATGTTGAACATCAAATGCGACGAAATAGAGAAAAAAATAAAAGATAATCTCTTCCGCTATATGTGATTGGTTGGGATTTCGTTGTATAATCTGATCAGTCAATAAAAATGAATTGCTGTGGTGGCTTCGTACTGACTTTGCGTTGAAAATAGATTATAAAACGTAAAGACTTTAAAAAGACTGCTGTTGTAAAGAAGTCTCTCTTTTGATCTGTTGTTAAAAGTTGGTCACCGTCTGCGTGACTTTCACACTTTCTGCACAATAGAATTTTCAAGATGTCAAAGGTATATTTTCACTCCTTCCGTGTTACATATTCGAATAGAATTTTCTTTCTCTTTACTTTTAATGTGAAGTTGTATTAGATGTTAAGCAACAGTTCTCATTTAGAGTAGATGATTTGAATTAAATTGATTTGTTACACTACTGTAATTTAAATATCAGGTTGTTTGCATTTCAATTATTCAGTCATAAAAAAAGAATATTTAAAACGTCAGTAGACTTAAACTTATATCTCTGCACTTTGTTATCAGTCTGTGGGCAAATGATTACCGCGCTCGTCTTCCAGCCACGAAATCCGGGTTCAAATCTCATCGTGTTCGAATTATAATGAATGTGATTTCTTGATATTATAGGCCTGGGGAGGCGATCTCACTTTGGAAAGGGCCTGAAAACCATACCAGGGATTGACCCAAACATTGAGAATTAGGTAGTCAATAGTTTTTGGGAGCCGTCGATGCTTGTGCAAGCAAAAATCCGTAAGTCATCGTGCCCAAGTTTTTTTTTTTAGCGTACTGGCTTTATTCAAACGGTTGATTACGTCTTGACTTGTATCGGTTTTCACCATGGTCGGGTTGAACCGGCTTCTCTCGAGTAAGTACAGCATCTCGGACCATCGCTGCCCACGCCCGCCGATCCTGAGCCAGGTCACACGAAATGCGACGACGCAGAGTGATTGTGGGCACACGATCGATCCGGCGGCATCGTAGAATGCAGCGAAGGCAATTGTTGCCGAACACATCAAGCCTTCGTAGATCAACCGCTCTAAGTGGCCACATTTCGCAGCCATAGAGAAGGATAGTCCGAACAGTAGCCTGATAGATGCGCCCCTTCATAGACGCGGAAATCTCTCGTCGCCCCCATAGTGACCGCTTGAGACGCAAGAATGCTAACCTTGCAGCTCCTATACGGCGTTCTACCTCAGCAGCAGCCTGCCCGGATGGTATAATGGGTCAACCGAGATAAACGAAAGACTGCACGTCCTCCAGATTGACCTCGTCCAGCGTCAGTGGCTGCCAGTTGATTGGATCAACCAGGGATGGCATACCTTTGGTCTTCGAGGCATTGATGGTGATACCCACATCCCGTGCTGCAGCTTGCACACGGTTGAGTGGTGCTTGCACATCGTCACAGTTCGATCCAACCAAGACAATGTCGTCCGCGTAGACCAGATCAGACACCCTGACATTCCGACCAACCGCAACTCCAGCGTAGCCCCGAAGGGCCTTTCTGAGGATGTAGTCGATTGTATAGCTGAATAGGGCACACCCTCCGGACACCAGTCTTCACTTCAAACGTCCCCGACTCCTCACCATAAGCACGAACACGGGCTCGAGTCGACCATTAGTAGCCCTTGATGAGACGAAGGGGTTTAGCGGATATGCCATCGGCCTCCATGATACGCCAGAGTGAGCCTCTATCAACGGAGTCGAAAGCAGACGCAAAGTCGACGAAGCAGAGGACTGTTGGTTGCTGGTATGCCCAGCATTGTTCGAGGGTGCGCAGCAGGCTGAAGATCAGATCAACACACCCTCTGCCGGACAGAAGCCACCCTGAGACGGGCCAGTTCGCAGATCACGGGTGCCCTGAAATCTTCGCAGGAGAAGCACTGCAAATACTTTGGCTGCCACGTCGATGAGGCTGATTCTTCTATAATTCGAGCAGAGTTTCTTATCACCGTTTTTGAAGAAAGGTAGCCGGATGGCCTCGCTCCAATCTTCAGGGTAGGTCTCAGAGAGCCAGACCGCATTGAAGACACGATTCACCCACGAGGCGAATACATCTGCTACGGCTTTATATACTTCTGTAGGTATACCATACTCACCAGAAGCTTGTTGTTATGCAGATGGCGCAGAATATCTAGCACTTCATCTACCGTTGGGGGTGCGGTGTTGCAGTCGTATTCATCGGTCGGTTCAACGGCCACTTCCGTCGCTGGAGTCGGATGACTGAGTAGCTCGTTAAAATGCTCTTTCCACCGATTTAGCTGCACGTCCAGACCCGCGATAATAGCACCATCACGGGAGCGAAGCGTCTCACTCACCCCCGCATTTCCGCAGCTCGTCCGTCTCACCATCTAGTAGAGTTTGCGGGAGTCACCAGTGGCCGCTGCACGCTCAGTCTCCTCGGCGAAGGCGCGCCAGTGCGCATTTCGGTCAGTGCGGATGGAGCGAGTTGCACGGCGCCGTAGATCGCGAAAGTTCGTAGCTCCCGTCAGTCGCGCTACTCTCGCCCTCTCCACCAGCCGAAGGCTCTCCCCGGTGATCCAATCCCGATATCGGCGACGGGTAACACCAAGATGGGCGTGTGCCGCTTCGACGGTTGCAGATTTGAGAGCCCACCATTCAATTTCTGATTGAGGCTCTGAGCTTGGTTGGAGGTGCAGAGAACCGATAGTGAAGTTCCAACCTGAACTGTTCTTCCGCGCGTAGCTTCAGATTGGCGACGTTGATTCGCTTGGGGATCTTGGTGGATCTCCTTGCCCGCAGTCGCGGACGGAGGCTCGCACGGTCAAGTGTATGATCCGATCCATGCGCACTGCCCGTATCTGCACCCCGATAAGCTCGAGAGTCAAGTACAGAGTTTGCTCATCTCGCCCGTACCAGAATGTAGGCAATCTGGTTGGACGTACGACCGTCATTGGAGCGCCAGGTGACGAGATGTCGTTGAGGGTGGTGGAAACGAGTGTTAGTCACCACAAGACGATTTGCGACCACAAAGTTAACTCGGCGGTCGCCAGTGTCACACCGTGTATCGAGGGCGAATCGACCTAGAACATGTATGGGGCCCTCATCCGCTGGTCCTGTGCGAGCTTTCTAATCTCCTGCCACCACTAGAAGATCAGTGAAAGGTGTACGATCTATAACTACTTGTAGGTCGCGGTAGAAGATGTCCTTGTCCTCCTCCGCTGCATTCAGTGTCGGTGCGTAGACAGAGATGACGGTGACGTTTATAACAGCGCATTTGAGACGGACCATGGCCAACCTGTGGGAGACTGGTTGCGGAACGAGCAGTGCTGCCCGTGCTACTGGGCTGAGAGCAATCGCCACTTCATACAGCCCGCTTTTGTCCTCCACTCCACTATGGTTAAGGTGGTAGACGCAGTCAGACTTTGGAACTTTGATTATTCTATGCCCGCTATCCGGGAGGGGGACCTCTGACAGACAGGCGACAAAAACACCACACTTGTGCAGAGTCTTGACGGTGAGAGACTGCGTTCCTTCGTCGCGAAGAGTGCGGACATTCTAGCCGGCAATCTTCATCACATCTCTTCTTGCAAGAACTGTGCTGGCTTGCTGATTTCTCACCGGTTCCGCCGACCAGAAGACTGGCGCGTCGGATACACATGCAGCGGACGCCCTAGCATTATTCGTATTCTTGTTAGTTTTATCGCTCATAAAGGAAGATTCATTGGGATTTGATTAAGGGAAGGGTCAAAAGTCCTACTCGGGGGAAAAATAAACGCCCTGTTTGCCGCATATTTTCCACAGACGCATTGACATAGCGACCCGAGGCCGCCGATTTTCACCAGAGCCCCTTTAGCCGGGTTGCAGCCATAATACCGCTGGGTGCCAGACCAATCCGTCTTGGGTGGCCCTACCAGGAACCGAAGTTCCCGACGGCATAGCTCTGGCACTACCACGATGCCACCGCCCTGCCACGTTGAGGTGGGGTTGGACTTTAGGCAGGAGGTTGATTACGTCAGATGATGCTCTCTTTCCTGGAAGCTGCAACTAAGATCCGCTAAGCATAGTTGAGCATGCGCCTGCAACAGAGATAGGCTAACCTTCCTAGTGGACACGCATAGGCAGATACGATCGACCAGCCACCAATTCATAAGGATATATTTGGTTGGAAAATAATATCTGGCAGCAGTGAGGGTTTGAACACGTGATTTAATTTCATATTGACTGAAATTTATTACCTATACACATATTCTAAAAAGGAACATAAAAACACGTCTTTCTACACGATTTTCATAATTTTTATACGAATTATTTACGTTTTATGATATGTAATTTTTTATGTTACAAATGAAAATAGAGGAAAATTTGATGCTCTTTATTTCTAGTAATGAGCCTCTTCTTGTCACTATCAAACGGGGTAAATGGCGTGGTTTGGACTAGTTAAAAGGCACGACAGCCTGTGCAGCACAATCTTGCAAAGCACCGTTGAAGGTAGACTTAGGAGGGCACGCCAAACAAAACTGGTTGGACAATGTCAAGCAATGCAAAGGTGTGACTATACGAGAATTGCTGATGGCTGCTGCTGACAGACCGTTGTGAGAGAGATTCAGTGTAGCTTCTTCATTCGGATCTCCCCTACGATTACAAAAATCAATGTGTTGATGATAATGATGAATGAGAAAAAGCTGATACAAACAGTAAAAAGCTATGTTCCGTGTATGGAAACGGTACGATGACTGAGTATGTATTTTGTTATGTTCAGAAGTGGACATTATGATCTAGAAGATCGAGAACTGATGACCAGATCAAAATGATGATTAAAAAATGACCTGCAGACACAGAGCATCGCACATATACACGGAATAACTATTATCAACATTGTAAGGCAGTTGAAAACAGTTGGATGCGTGAATCGCAACGATCTTTAGCTGCCTCTCGAATAAACAGGAAAAAAATAATAATGGCTCGAATTTCCATCAGTGATTCGCTGCTAAAATAAAACAAAGAACCATAAACGATCTATTTTTCAAAATAATGATCACAGATGTAAAAATGGAATCGTTACAACAATGTGGAACGAAAAAGATCCTGGAATTAATCGCGATACGTCTGATAACCTCAAAAGCTGTTCTGCACCAAAGAGGATGATGCTGTTTATCTGGCAGGATTGAAAAGACATCGTGAATTATCAGCTCCTCCAGTCGTTGAATTCACACGAGCGACACTGAAATCCGAAGGCGCATTGGTAAGGCAAAGTGTGTTTCCAAAAGCTAAGCCAATTATTAAGACATACAAATTTGGTTTAAAACAAAGAAAAGAGTACTGAACTGTTATGTAATATCAGTGCACCTATATGGCAGTGAATGATGGTCATTCTCCTCACAGACTTAAGGAATAGAAATGTCGTTCTACAGACTGATGTTGAGCATACCATGGGCCGAATTTGTGGGAAACGATGAGGCTTTAGAGAAAATGGACACTAAAAGGACACATATACTTAACACCAGAAGAAAACAGTTGGAATTTATAGGGCGCATAATGAGGAAAGGGGGCTTTGAAATTTTGATAATCACGGTACATATTGAGAGCAAGAGGGTCAGAAGAACGCAAAGCATAAACTACCTCTAGAGCTTGAGTAAATGGATGGCGGAACAACGTTTAGGAAAGATAATAAAAAGACTTAACACCAACAAAGGACAGGAAATTGTGGAAAACCATGTTGGCCAAAGTCGTGACGGAATGCGACACAAGATAAAAAAAGGAATTATATTCTAGAAATCTATAGAGTTTATAATCTGAAGACGTAAGAGAAATGTCTGGAGGAGAAGTTCATTTTATTTTCTCCTCAGTTTGTTTTGCAGAGAAGCGCATAGAAGGACAAGACCGTCGTAAGTTTGACCAATTAAAAGCAGCTACCGATAAAAGCATCTGGAATTGAAATGGAGTCATATTTCACCAGGAAAATGTCAGGCTTTACACTTCACTGGAGATCCAGCTGAAATTTGTACAGCTTAAATATAATATCCCACCACTCCTGCCTTATTCAACTAACATTGCACTTTCGAATTACTAATTCTGTTATAAAGAAGTTAGATTTAAATTCTATGGAAGACTGTACAGCCAATGAGAATCAGTTCATCACCAAGAAAGATGTCAATTCCTGGTAGGATAAAATCATGAAGTAGTCTTAAAGATAGCGAAAGGTAGTTCTACAAAATGGCACTTATATGCTTGAAGAAATCTGTCCGTATATGTAAATATTCTTTTGATATTTACTTGAAAAAAAAAAAAAATAAACACTACAAATTTTTATTCCAGTTCACTACTTCGAAGGAGAGCAGGTATAATAGTTGTTCAATGTTTTTCTAATCAATTTGGGCAGGATTTAGAATATCTGTCTATATTTCGGAGATGAGGTATTGTAATTCATTACACAGTTTACAGCACGTCAAAAGTTTTTTTTTCTAAGCAATGTAACTCGTTAAACAATTTCTATGGATATAGCGAGAGGCTTAGGGAATTTTTCTTTAGGAAAGAGGTCGTAGGGCGGAAAATAATTAATCAGCCACAAGACTGGAAATTGAGGATTGTATAGCTCCAGCCCAGATATTGCAGCAACACTCCGTTTTGTGTCTGATCTGACTCTTGTAAAGACAGAGAAGAGTATTAGAACTTATATGCTTTACAATGGAGCGGAACAAGAACTGGCAACTTTATGAGACTCTTTACCGATGTTGGTATAAATGAGTTCCAATTAAGGTTTGGGGTGAATATGAGTAAGTAGACGGTCAAAGTAAGGAGCCATATTAATAGTGTGACGGGTCTACTGCTTCTCATATTCTTTGTTAACCAGCAGCCACTGTAAAAAAATAAAGATTCTACAACTAAACACATTACGATATATCAGATAAGCAGAAACATTTTTATATTGATAATAAAAAAGATGATAAAATAATAACAGAATAGAATAAAAATATAATATAATCGTACATGAAATAATTTGCTATTTTTTTACCGTCTCGAAATGTTTACTCATCCCAAATATATTCCGGAAACCTGAAACTGGCAAATGAGATTTTGGTCGCAGAAGGCATAAATCTGTTGAGGTTATTGTTGTAAGACAGGATCAATTAAGGCTATTGACATGACATCGTCTTCATTTGAAACCAGCGAAAGAAAGATGTTTTCGACAGAAGCTATCAGCCAAAGGCAAACATTGTTGCTATCCGCACAAGGCAGATTATAATTGAAGCTATTGACACGAAGGGGTTTTCAGTTGAAGCCATCGGCACAAAGCAGGTTTCAGCCGAGACTACGGGTATCGAGAATTGCATTGAATGTGATAAATTTGCCATCTGCTGAATTTCCTGTTATCTGTTGACATTGAAAATGGTCATGCAGTTATCGAACGAGCATCTAAACAAAAAAATTATCTCGGCCGTAACTCAATTTTTTATCATAAAATTAATAAAGAATTTCTACTTTATTTTAAACGTGATAAAAACGTAATTTATGAGCCCCACGTTGTTGAGCATTTGTCAAACGTGCATTTGATGCAGATATTGTTACTGAGATCGATGTGCACCGGATACTGTCTAGGCTGGTTGATCATTGCTACTGAATGGTACGTTCGATCCCCACTGAATCCCCTACCGACCTAAATATGCGAGAAACTTTATTAGAGAAAATTATCATTATTGGGCAGGATTCGAAGCTGAGTTACCTTAGGACAAACCATCATTAAATTTGACGTGCTTTGGACATCACGATTAGGGAGTGCGTCGATAGCCAATCAAAGTTGAATAGTCATAGATTTTTCCCAGACGAAAAAAAAATGATATCTCCGACAGGATTCGAAACTACATGCGCGCATATTTTTCTACTCAAATGCGAGTATCCACTAAAAATAAGTAATAAAAATCTGCAGTTTAAGTAATTAAAAATTGCTTTGTTTACGTTAGGATACAAAACAAAGAAGTCAGTCAGTTATGTGCCATGCGTTATCCAAGCTTAAGCATCTTTTGATACATGACTGACGAGGCAGATTTTTTCCCACAGTCGGTTGCCATTTCTTCTGCGGTCGACCAGGCATCTGTCTTTCTATTGATGGAGAAAAAGAGGATTCATACCTTTCCCAAGTGTATTAGCACGTAAGTGAATACAATGGATCTAACTGGAATTCGAACTCGGCTCAAACCGAGTCGCTATCCATTACTCCACAGTGCTTCCTGAACGACGTTTGTTGCGAGAGTCAGAGATAAATATGTGTTTAAAGGAACTATTCAATTTTATTGACCATTGGCAGACCGCGTTGTCAAGAGGTTCAAAGCATGTAAGATCTAATGAGAATTCTCCTAGGGGAACACAGGTTCGGATCCTACCACTGAGCGCCTATTTTTCGCTAATAGGATTTCTTGATTATTTAAACCGGTATACGAAAATAAATAGATATGATGTTTAATAAATGAATGGAGTGTCTACTCAAATACGAATATCCATTAAAAAATAACGTTTAAGGAAAAAAAAAGTATATATATTTTCCGGAATGGATTGTTCATTTATTAATCCAATATATTTGAATTTATTGTTTTATGGGTTCCCATATTTGAGTTTATGCTCTGTTATTATTTATTTATTAAACAGTTATATTTATTTATTTCACTCTATCGGCCTGAATATCTATTGAGAAAAATATGCGCCCTCCAGAGAGCACATATTTTTCTAAAAAGATTTCTTGATTATTCAGGCAGGTATATGTAAAATAAATCAATATACAGTTTAATTAATAAATAAAAACAGAGCATCTACTCAAATATGGCTATCCACTAAGAATAACGTTTAAGAAATAATTTGACACACACACACAAACTTTAACAAACATATAATTAAATTCTTTATAGACTGTTTGAACATTCAAACTTATATCAAACATTATAATATTTATGAAATCTCAAAGTAAAGAAAAACAATAGCGCCTAATTCGGGCCTTTCATTCCAAAGAAAGTTAATGACACTTTCTCAAAAAACTTCTTTCTCTCTTTTTCACTTTATCCCTTTTTCTCCTCTCCTCCTTCCATATCAAAATATAACTTCCGTTAAGTTAACCGATTTAATGTGTCAATGTCTGGATTTCCTCAAACAATTTAAACTTGAAAGAATAGAGCTGTTACATCTAACTCAATCATGTCTCTCTCTCCCCTCACTTCCTCACTTCGTTAATTAACATATACTTAGTACGGCCCGTCATAAATGTGTAAATTTCTTTTCATTTTTCGTTTCAACCTTTGGAAGTAAAATCTGATAATCCGCGGTCCTTTAAAAGGGCTGTGGTGAAATAATTTATTATATGGAACCTTAAAGTGGTCTGTTTTTATTTAAATTATTAGCTCTGATTTACATTGAGCTCTCTGGATATTATCCTCCTTGGGTCTACCCATACGGATTACCTAGTTTTTCGTAAACTAAATATATATATATATATATATATATATATATATATATATATATATATATATATATATATATATATGCTAGCAATAATCTTGTTATCGAGTAAGACTCTTTTTGCTTATTTATTATTTTGTGCCTAAAAATGTTATGAGGGATACAATAAATCATTTTAAAGCTGGTACGAACCTGACATGTATATGAAGATGATTTCTAGTCCCTCAGAAAGAATTACATATACGTTGACATATGGAAGATGTAAAATTACATGCTAAATTGCTGTTACAAATAATAATTGCTGGTTAGTTACTGCCAGCCTGGTGTATTTTAATATGACATTTTAGAACACATAGGCTGTTGGCAGTCTTACTTTACTTGTAATTGATTTCAACAGGGTAATAAATTCTGTATTGATTTTTATATGATTGCATATTTGAAATTAAGTAGGCATTTGAAAGACATTGAAGTGCCATTACACAGATCACACAAAAATCGAACCTTGTCAGTTGCTTTATTGATTGATTTGTTTTCTACTGCTTATCAACCCATTGTTAGTTACTTAAAGCTAGAAAATATTTTTAGATTGTAAGAATTATTTTTGTTTTGGAGTTAATAATGGTTTTAGTGATACAAGTCTTCTTAATTAATCCATAGGTGGGGAGCGTAGAGGTGAATTCCTAACTTTCCAATGGTACTTTTATGTAAGTGAATATAATGAACCCAGCTGAAATTGGAACTTAGCTATTTGATTTACAATTCCAATTCGAAGCCATTATCCATTACACCACCCACATATCCAAGCAAGAGCTGATATTCCCAAGAGGTCACCAATATAGGTACTGACTAGGTTCAATGTTGCTTAACTTTGGTGATGTGCTGCAAGTATTAAATATATATATATATATATATATATTTATATATATATATATATATATTTAAATAAGTTTTTCATGGTACAAAATTTAACGATAGCTAGTAATAAGCAAAATTTATATGGCATTTTAAAAAACAACCGGTTTCATCCCAGCCTTATCAAATTTATTTCTGGGATATAAAAAAGCGTGTAAATTTAATTAATATTAATGATAACGCGTGGAGAAAAAAATGAATTTCAAGAAAGCTAGAGTTTAATAACATTCAGACCCAGTAAGCATTCCCTTTGTTTACAGGGGGAAGGCCCACATATATACACTACTAAATGTTTGGGACCACCCTGAATTGTTTCTCTAAGTTCATAAAAAAAGGCTACTTTTGCATATTTGAATAAATAAATCCACCTATATGCAAACCCTTATATAAAATTCAAAACAAATTTTCTATAATCATTATAAATTTATTTGTATATATTTTGGAAATTTTGTTACAACCTGATAACTTTTCTGAACAGTAGAGCAGAAATATTTCAACTCCACTGCTTGGTAGAGGTTCAATTCCATCTAGATTAATGTGTGATTGATATTCATTCTCAGAAACTGTTAAAATAACAATCACTAAAATGCTTAGTATTGAAAATGGAGCCCCAGTGGAAATTCTTTCTATAGAAGGGCATTCCAAATGACAATTTGCTAGAAAATTACAGATATAAAAAATAAGGTGCATTATTGCCTTCAGTCCCATGCAGAAACCGGTGCAAATGTTGATGAAAAGATCTGGGAGTCACATAATGGAGGATAGGCACTTGATCATCTCTACCAAAAGGAACACAAGAAAAACAGCTCCCCAACTAACTGCTAAATTTAATTCTACATGTCAACATCTAATATCTGTTATGACTGTTAAGAGAACACATCTGTTGGTCTTAAAGTTTGTGTATCAGTTACGAAACCTCTATTAAAAAAGGAAAATAAGTTGTACAACCTAAATTTGCACAGAAGCTTAAGGATTAAACTTTAGAATATTTGGAAATGGTACTATAAACTGATGAGTCTTTTGGTAATAGTGTTTGTCAGACAAACTCCTCCCAAATGAATGACTGAAAATTGCATTGTGACAAATGTTAAACATGGTAGTTGTGGTGTTGGTGTTGTAATTGTTTGGGGATTTTCTGGAGGCGAGATTGCTGGAGATTTCGTTCAAATTAAAGGCATTATAGGAAAGGAACAGTATCATTCAATACTGCAGACGTATACAGTTCCTTCTGGCTGCGACATTATTGAATAAAATTTTATTTTGCAACAACATAAACTGAAACACAACTCAAAACTGTATACAAATTATCAAAAATCAAAGGAAGACAAGGGAATTTTGCAAATCATTATTTCCCCCCACCTCTCAGTTTCCAGCTTTTTTACCAATAGAACTAGTCTGGGATGAAATTAATCGTAAAGTTTAAAGTGAACTGTCTAAGAATAAGCAAGAGTTGTTTACACACTGCTTGAGAAGCACTTCTGCCAACATAATTTTAGAGGTTACTAGAGAGGAGGCCGTGAATATGCTCTCCAGTAATAAATGAATATGTTAGATTCTTTGATGAAAATAAAATATGAATTTGCTTTAATTGAAATTATAATTATTTCATATTCTTTTTGATTTAAATTATTGCATAATTGCATAAAAATTAGAAAAATAAATGTATTTCTTTAAAGACATGAAACTTGATTATTTTTTTTAAGTTTAGAGGTTAAAAAAATCATTGTGGTCTCAAATGTTTGGTCGGTAGTGTATATATTTTTAGCAGGCACATACCGTAAGTAATTACTTAAAGTAGTCAGATTGTGGCTACAATGTAGTAACTTCCTTAAAGAAATAAAATATTTTGCGTTTTATGTATAATAATCAGAGTAACATTCATAATTTTGTTGAATGAGGTGCATATTGGTCTAAAGAAGGAAAATGTAGTTGCTGATCTATATTATTGACGGTAGGCACTGCCTACCTCACCTACTTAGATAGCGAAGTAGACAGTTCATGATATACAGGGAGAGCGAGAGAAAGAGAGAGAGAGAGGAAAGAGAAAGATAATCACGTTGGAAATGAAATTGAGTTGTCCAGAAGTTTTCATTAACATGTTGAGTGAAAAATTACACACTTCCCATATGGAAAGATCGTATTTTAAAAATTATCAGTAACTGCATTTTCCGCTGAGTAAAGTTGTGTTTAGTAGATTTGCGTATACTGAATATAATATTTCTGTCATAGATATTTGTAAAATTGCTAAACTTACAATTTATCATCAATTTATCAATTTATTAGTTAAAGGATTCCGGCTAAAATTGTGATCGCCTGATAAAAATTAATCGCTTTTTAACAGATTTATTTTTTCCAAAATCAGAATTGAATGAAAAAAAAGAAAGTGAGGGAATAAAAAAAAATGATGTTTCCATCTTGAAACAATGACTAACGCAATAATGAGATTATGCTATGACAATATTCTCTTTAATCACGAGTCCAAAAATTCCTATAAATATTATCAGTTTTCAAATCTTAAAGCCCCACAGGATTGATCATTCTCTCTGATTTAAATAGCTTTTGTAATTAGAGAAAATAAATATTACAGTTTTATCAGACAGGCTTTTATTCCATGATTAATATTTTGTTATCTTCCGCTGTCAAAATCTGGATGTGTTATTTTCTATTTCCTTCAATTGCAAGAAAGATGACTTCCTAGATTCATGCACATGTCCTGTTGCCTGACATTTTTAATCTGACCAGATATGATTGAAATCTTCTTAGGTAATAGAACAATCATGTAGAGAGACTTGTAATGCTTCTAATATTTTTTTAAAATCAGAAAGTTATATCATTAAAAGTTTGATTACCATTATTTTATTTCCACATTTATTTTTCCCATTATTATTTATTCACATTATGTGTTTCATCACTTTTAAGTATTTATATTTCATTTATTCACATTACTTATTCATTCACATTTATTTATTCATATTGGATTATTCACATGTTTTATTGATTCAATTTATTTGTTTATTATTTGTTTATTCACATTTATTTATTCACATTATTCATTGATTCAAAATGTTTATTTATTCATATTAATTATTTATTCATATTATTTATTTATTCACATTTAAATATTCCTATTATTTATTGATTCATTTTATTTATTTACATTTATTTATTAACATTATTTATTCTCGTATTTATTGATTAACATTATCCTCATATCTTTATTCAATTGATTTATTGATTCAGATTCTGTATTTACTTATGTATATTATTTATTTATTCACAGTCATTTCTTATACTTATTTATTGAATCACATTATTTATTTATTAACATTTTTCACATAAATAATTGAGACAGATTATTTAAAAATTCATATTTATTCTCATTATTTTTTCATATTATAAATTTATTCACACTATTGTAATTAAATAAACATGAATGGATAAAAATGTGTCTCAGTAAATATACTGATACAGATTTTTTGCTTATAACACATTTACTTATTCATATTCTTTATTAATTCACATTTTTCTTTCATTTTCTTTTCTTTTTACAATGGTGAGTTCACACATAGACATCAATTGTAAGAAGAATCCATGATTGTTAGAAAAATGAACAGTAAATTAAAAATTGCAGATACGAAATCAAACAAGCAGAACAATTTAAATATCTAGGAAGTGTTTGAACAGAAGATGAACTGTCCAAAACTGAATTCCAAAGGCAGACTGGGATAGTGAAAGGTACCTTCCAAAAGCTAAGCAATGTATTAAGAAGCAGGAAGATTTTGTGAGAAACAAAGATAAAAGTACTACATTCTTAGGGAATATCAGTCTGCCTATATGGTAGTGAATACGGGACAATCTAATCAAAAATAATACATGCAACAAAAATGTCTTCCTATAAAATGATACTACAGTCTGAACATGTGAGCAACAATGAAAATGGAAAAAAAAACGATTATGCTTAACATCAGAAAAGGAGAGTTAAAATTAATAAAAAAAGTATAATGATGAAAGTCGGCCAGGAAATTTGGATACTCACAGGACACGGAAAGAGGTCCAGAAGAAAACAACTCATAACCTACGTAATGAACTTGAGTAAATGGATGTCAGAACAGGGTTTAAGAGAGATAACTAAAAGACAAAGTTTATTAACAGCTACATAGGATAGGATGTTGTGGAGAGTAATGAACGCCGACGTCCTGAAGGGACAAAGTACATAGAAGAAGAATGTCAGCCCGAGAGAATAACATAATTCTTTGGATGCAGTAACAGTCGAACTCCCTGCATTAACTCGTTTGCAATTCGAATTGGATCATCAGTGCAGCAGTAGGTGGCTATAAAATCGTATTCATCATAAAATCTGCTGATGTA
The DNA here is from genome assembly GCA_964036315.1 of Acanthosepion esculentum. Lineage (NCBI taxonomy): Eukaryota > Metazoa > Mollusca > Cephalopoda > Sepiida > Sepiidae > Acanthosepion > Acanthosepion esculentum. Next base: position 47,209,231 of record OZ038495.1, on the reverse strand, counting down.
AAGTAGCATCTAGAAGAATCAGAAGAAGAATCAGAAGAATCAGAAGAAGAAGAATCAGAATCAGAAGAAGAATCAGAATCAGAAGAAGAAGAAGAAGAAGAAGAAGAAGAAGAAGAAGAAGAAGAAGAAGAAGAAGAAGAAGAAGAAGAAGAAGAAGAAGAAGAAAAAGAAGAAGTCCAAACAGGCATAATTCAATATCATTATTGCGTGTATAAAATATTAAGAAATTTGGAAAGCGAACTGACTTATATTTACAACATCTACTGTGAATGTTTGAAGGTTTAAGTGTTATTTTTAGTGGATACCCATATTTGATTGAATGCTCCTTTTAATTTTTGAACAGTATTTTACTTCATCTACCGGTCTGAACAATCGATATATCTTAAAAGAAAGAATCCATCCCTTACTACAATAGGTTTAAAACATCTAAGTTAAGTATTACCAACAACAGCAGGCCTTGTAAATCCTGAGTATATAAGAAATAATGTTGTCTCTGAATTCTTATGCCTTCTGGGAGATTGCATCTCCCACTCTAATAATCAAAAAACAAAATTAAATACTTACATTGAACACACATACACCACATTCTCTCGCAGATTGACCTGTCACCTGTCAAAGCTTTAGACAATACATGCACACATCGACCACCACATCATGAACGACTAAAGTACAACTACCAACAAAAGACAAATACTAGTAGATAATACTGAAATAATTAAGAGCACTCTGGTCAAAAGAAATTAGCCACTCTATTTTAGGACGTAATTTCAGATTGGGCGTTTCTTCCATCTACACCGGTTTCTTGGTATTTATCGTTGTTCTCTTCCCTGTATCTGCCTCGTCGATCGTTCGTTCGTTCGTTCTATGACAACTGCACGTATCGTACGACGTACCCCGACAAAAGACACCTCTCATCTCCATGATGGTCTACTTATAATCGCAAGTCACCAATCACTTGCCCGGATGATAAACATACTAGACATACGGGCACCTCAGAATGGAGAACTAACACACCCGGATGTCCCTGCTCCATTCCGTCCAACTACGCTAATATTATGTAAATTGCTAATGACCCAATTTCTTGTGGGACAACAACAAAGAAGGGTCTCTTCTGACAGAACGACGCACTCGCCTTCTCACAAATTGAAGTCCTACGTGCTAGACAAAGACGAACTCTCTTTCGTCGCGAATAAGGCAAGTCTTGTTCACCATTTCTGCCATTCGACTCTGGTTCTGGTTCACTATGTCTTCAAGCACCTAGTGCAAGGAAAGACTCCAAAAACCTAGAAGCTATTATTATACAATATAAACAGACACATTAAATAAAATATCATTCATGACAGGAAAATGTATCTTGAAGTGCATATGATCTAATTAGTGTGCGCACATATTTATCAGTATAATAATAATAAACAAATAAAATAAAATAAAAATAAATACCATTTTTCAAATAAAATAAATAAATAAATAAATCTCATTCTTTTCGTACCATTTCGTACTCAGTTGCTCATGATGTTACTCTAGACCATTTCAAACATCCAGCTTCCCAAAGAATACCAGAGTGCAGACAAAGGAATTATACCTACCACAGAGACACCACACTGGTTCTTAATAATGACTGCGAAACTCGGAAGAACGTGGGCAAAAATAACAAACTTTGAAGTTCAGACACTTTATCCACAATTACAAGTAAAATATATGAACAACATAACCCCAAATTTAAAAAAATACAATACAAATTAAAGATACAGACATTGTCGGTTCTTTGTAATCAAATTCGTTTGTGTGTGTGTGTATGTATGTATATATATATATATATATATATATATATATATATATATATATATATATATATATATATATATACATATATATATATATATATAGAGAGAGAGAGAGAGAGAGAGAGGGAGAGAGAGAGAAGGAGAGGGAGAGAGAGAGACAGAGTGTTTGTCTGACAATCGCAAAGGACGCGAAACTCAGGGTCGCAAACTCACACCAATGCAACTAAATATGTTAGCTCTGTCACTGATATTGAGCGCTTTCCAATAAGTACCGCGCATATATAATAGATCAATAATATATATGAAAATGCATATATATATATATATATATATATATATATATATATATATATATATATATATATATATATATATATATATATACATTATTCATACATACACACATACACACACATATATATATATATATGTCATGAATTTATTTTTTATAAAGATGATTGATAATTTTGTTGTTCAATGGTTAATGGTCTCAAAATCAATCTCTCACAGACAGTACTTAAAAAGAATTTAAAATGAATTATTAATAATTTCATGTCAGTAATGTTTTTATTAATGTTTCATAATCGAAATATTTTATACAAATGAATTAATTAAAGTAGGAATGAATTTATGACAATATAAATCTATAATAATTCATATTGTTTCTCTTTACATATCATTTGCTTAACGTCGTCAAGTGATTATTTTCTTTTATATAAACAACCCTGTCTGAAAATGATTAAACTGCTTCACATTCGATTAAATAGGAAACTATATACAAGGTCAGTCAAAAGTAGGGCCCAGTTATTCTCTTTACGTTGATCAATTGATTATTGGTTTGCCATTTCTATTACAGTATACAAGACAGGTACAGTGAAAAGTATGTTTATCTAAACTTCTATTTTGGTGAATTAAGAAACCATAACTAAATCATTCAAAAAACAAATGTTACCAGCAATACATTTTTGGAAAAAATATTACCAGCAATAAAAACAAAACTTGTCGACATTAAATAACCCATTGGGGTTGATATGCCGTAAAACAAACCAAAGCAAAGCAGGGTATAACAGTAAATTACATCCGACAGCAGTGCCTCTATCGGAAGATTGGTTTTGAGGAGCGTCGTTCCCAGCACACCCTGCCTCGTGATGGTAGAACCTGTTAGGATCCTAGCTATGGGAAAATAGTGAATCACCAAACAAAAAATCAACAGTACATTTTTATAATAAAAGGACCAAAAATACATTTTTATACTAAATGACACTCAATGAAACAAACAAAAAATATAAAAATACTTTTTTATAGTAAAATTACGAACATTTTACGATCTATAAGATATATATCTAAAAAACATAACTTTACTCAGAAAGTATAAAATTATGTACATAATATATGTAGTTGAAAGCATTTAGTTATGTACAAAATATTTAGATTTCAACATTAAATAACCAACAGAGTTAACCAATATGCCGTCAAACAAATTCAACAATCAACTAAATATTTCTAGACTTATAAAGACGTTTGTCTCGGCTTATGTGATTTTGAACTGACATTGTTGAATTTCTTTATATGTAATGTATCACACTCCATCCCCCATAGAGACAGTCAAAATAATCATTATTGACTACTGAGAGAAGTGACTCCTGCAGAATAGATGTTTGTACGTTAATATTTCAAGTGCATTACAAAAGTGTTGAAGAAAACTTAAAAGTGTCCTCTGAAGGCATCAATCAAAAAGTTGTAATGTTTGAGAGAAGGTTGCAGGGAGTGTAAAGAAATTTATACGTTTAGCTAATCCTGAGATCAACATTCGTTTGGTGTTTGAAAAATGGAAAAAAAAATAAGGACTCATTTGAAAGGTACCGGTGCAGCAAAACTGTTCAGCGCAGCAACCGTCCAGAATTTGCAGAGAAAATACGTGTTTCAGTCGAAAGTCGGGAACTTTTCGCTGAAGAGTAGAAAGTATACAAAAATCATCACCCGAATGACTTAATATTTATTGACTTAAATATTATTAAAGAAATTCATTAAAGTACATAAAGGTTAAAAAAACACACATGGATATTGGAAATTTAAGATAGACGGTAATTTAGGAAAATATCAATGAATGCATAGGGGAAGCAACGAAGGAATGAGACGTAGAGATACACGTCGAATCCCGAGGCAAGTTTAAATTTTTAAAAGATTTAAAGAGACTATTTTCAGCCAATCACATGGTTTATAATTATTTTGAATTAAAACTCGCTAGATTTTTTGCATAATACAGAATATTATTATTTTCTGTCTTTATTCGCGAGACGTAATTATAACTGATTAATATATTTTTATTTTTTGTGTAAAGAACATTATATATATATATATATATATATATATATATATATATATATATATATATATATATATATATATATATATATATATATATATTGAAATAGCCGTAGCAAATGACATCAAGAAAACAATAGCACGTAAGCTGCCACGTAACAATATTACTGAAGGGGAACGTATAACCCTTGACACGCTAACACATAGAGATGACCTAATCATAACACAGGCTGACAAAGGGGGTGCTACAGTGATCTGGGGAATCGAAGAATATATTAAAGAGGGTAACAATCAGCTAGCAGACAAAGAAACCTATAAAAGCTTACCTACAGATCCTCTTCCCGAATACCAAAAACAATTAACTAGCTCACTAAATATAATGCTTCGCAAAAATCTAATCGACAACGAAACATGCACAACACTTACACCCACAAAAATCACACCTGCTCGCTTATATCTCCTTCCTAAAATACACAAAATCAACAACCCAGGAAGGCCGGTCATTTCCTCATTCAACTGCCACACGACCAAAATTTCCAAATACGTAGACCATTACATACAACCCCTAGCTAAGGAAGTAAAATCCTACATCAGAGACACAACAGATCTACTGAACAAAATTAATCACATACAAACAGTTCAAGACTATGGACGTAAGATCACTCTATTCAAGCATTAAACACATCGAAGGGCTAACCGCCCTTCAGGAAGCACTTACTAAAAGAAGAAAACAAGACCCTTCCACAGAAGTTATCATAAAACTCATGCAGCATATTGTTACATTGAATACTTTCAACTTCAATGGAGCACACTACCTGCAAGAGGCTGTGCCATGGGCACCATTGTAGCTCCATCATATGCTACAATATTCATGGCAAAATGTGAGGAGACCCATATCTATCCCCTCATCGGTAGCGACTGCGTACTCTATGCAAGATATAACGATGATATATTCTTTGTATACAAGGGCAGTGACGACAAACTTATCCAATTCCTCATGACCCTAAACACAGTGCACAACTCAATTAAGTTTGACTATGAAAAATCCACAAGATCGCTATTATTTTTAGACACCTGCATTTGCATAGATGAAAACAGGAAACTACGAACGACACTACACACTAAAATCACCGACACCCACAACTATCTACACTTTAAGTCCTCCCAACCTAAACGCCTCAAAGAGAACCTTCCGTATTCAAAAGCACTTAGACTCAGAAGGGTATGTTCCAATAATGAAGAACTAAATAAACACATTGAAAATCTGGAGCATCAATTCGCAACTACTATAAACAACACCTAATCAGAGAACAAATAAATAAAGCAATTTCCACACCTAGAGAAGGCACCCTAGTGTACAAGATTAAAAATAAACCCAGTCGCATCCCTCTCGTAACCACTTTCAACCCCACTCTGCCAAATAATTAAAAGTGGCTGGGAAATACTACCTCTCAATCCAGACCTAAAAAAGTTGTTTGAGGAACCCGGACTTCTAGCATATCGTAGACCTATGAACCTAAAAGAAATCATAGGTAGTAAGCACATTTTAGGAGACAAGGTAATCCGTAATAAACCAACAACAAAAACAACAGGATTTTCCCAACCATGTAATAACAAATTAAGCTTATGCTGCAACCACATTAAACACACAAATTCATTCAGCTCAGTCACTAAATCTACTTTCAAAATCTACCACGGCTCTAACTTAGAAGTCATAACATCATTTACCTCCTAGTATGCACACTATGCCAGAAACAATATGTAGGAAAATCTGAATGGCCCTTTCACTATCGCAATCGAATTAAGTCGAGTCCCCATGAAAGATTATTACCTGTAGAACAATATTTCCGCCTAGAAAAACACGATTTTAAAACCCATTCCAAGTTCACTATAATTGAGAGAATAGAAAAGTCCAGAGTAAATAACATTAGAAAGATTTGAGTTCCATGAAAATAAGTGGATACTACGTTTAAAAAGGTACTATCCAGCCGGGCATAACCATAAATACAATATAGATAGTATTAATTTATAACCATCAAATCAAAACCTACCCTCATTTCTCACCCATACAAAACAGACATTCTTACGGAGGTGTTGAGGCCTCAAACTTATACACACACGAATATACACGCTTACACACATCAAACTCACTCATTCCCTAAGAACCAAATAACACACACACTCACTTAACAGAGACACATCCCCTTTCCATGAACCAATAAAAATGCCAAAATAACAAAGAGAATTCAGAGCAGAATGAATCCATCCATCTTATCTCAAATAACAACTTAAAAGAGACTGTTTGACCAACACAAAGACTGACCAAAATTCATGATAAAAAATTTAAAAAAACAAATGAAAGCTACAGACAACAGTACATTTTCTCAATCAAGAACTTCGTTTCTGTAGTTCACTACAACCAGCAAGCAGAAAATTATTTTTCTCCTGATGATGGCCATGTTGGCCGAAACTAGTCGAGTATTCTAAATGAAATAATAATTAAAATGAAGGAATATTAATATACAACCCAGTGTGTCAGAAGATTTTAATTTTTTAATATTTTTGTTGTTCAATATATATATATATATATATATATATATATATATATATATATATATATGTGTGTGTGTGTGTGTGTGTATATATATATATATGTATATATATATGTATATATGTATATATATATGTATGTATATATATATGTATATATATATATGTATGTATATATATATATGTATATATATATGTATGTATATATATATATATATATATATATATATATATATAATTTGAACATTGAAGTCAACACTCATTGGCGACATAAATATAGAACACCCTAAAACTATATTTCTTCTTATATATATATATATATATATATATATATATATATATATATATATATATATATATATATATATATATATAAATCTAATTTTTCTTTCTTTCTTATTATGCTGTTTGATTTAATAGCAGTTTGTTTTTTCATAAAAGGAAAAATATTTGGTATACGTAAAAAATCTTTCAATATACATCTTTTAATGTTTCAATTATTAGTCTTCGAAAATTCATTCATTTTCACATCGCTTAGTCTGTAGTCTCCTCGTATAATAAGACCACTGAGATGAATCAATGCTCTGGATATGGTAAATTCTGCAGAAAGTTTTCTTGCCACAAGTAAAAAGTTATCGTCTAAAGATAAATGATCATATATAAATTATCACTATGTTAAATGTCTGCAAAGATCAGAAACGTTTGCTTGAGTACAACTACACCGGGCTCATGTATTGGCCTGGTTAGAATAGAAGGTAGATTTAATTTCTATAGAACGCAGTTGATATTACATTAAAAACAAACTAACCTATCAGCATTTTATCTACTTAGCCGCTGATTAAAGCCATCAACTTTAAACGGAACAACATTGACTGTGTAAAATATTAACTCTACTTTTTTTAATTTTAAATCTATTGTGAACGTGTTCATTCACAAAGATTATTAAAAATTTAAATGAAAACCGTATGCTATTCCATACATTATTCCCTTCCACAAAACTTTTCATTTCTTGATTAACAGTATAATATTAAGGTACGTTTCTAAGCATATCTTAATGGCGTAATGCTGAAAGTATGGGGCACCCGATGTGGATCGAACTCACTATTCAGTCGTAATTGGTCCATCGAGACAAGATTCCTGACCATTGAAACACGTCGAAATGTCCTAATGGTATACGGTTAAGACCATTAAAGGCTTAACATTTTAGCAAGTCAGCTTTAGCTTTCTCCAATTTTGGTTCAGGATTGCATATAAACAAGGAAATTTAAACTGGCAAATAGTTGTAAATAGAGCTTTGCAGGTGACTTTTCAAAGCGAATCGAGACTGGAAAGAAAAAAATGAACGTTATCGAATGCTATGAACAAGGGGGGAAATGGTAAGCCCTGAAAGATAAAACACGATGATGCCAGCCCAAACAATTCACTGAAGAATGATAAATTTCGATACGAAATTACAGTGTCCTAGCAAAGTCAAAGAGACCACCACCTAGAAGGTGTCTCATCGAAAATGCAGTGTAGAAAATGATAGTCTAAAATATTCTGGAAAAATGTAACAGTGCTTCATGTAAAAATTCTCAGACTGAGGTAAAACGGATAGTGTGCGCCATTGATCTGTGATCGAAGCCTCACATGGGAGGAAGGTTGTTCGAATAAATTATTGAATTCTGACAAGATAACTCAAAGGCAAAATATAATTATTATTTTTACTAGGTGAAACATTTTGAGAGTTTAAATTTATTTTTGTATTTATTTGGGGCTCATGAGCAGATTTTTTATTTGATCGTTAATTTCCTTTTTTTTTAAATTTCCTTACGATTTTACTCCTTTATTCTTTATTTAAGACATTAAACTACATCCGCGTCCAGGGTAAGACGATAAACTAAGTTCAGCAGCAAGACCTCTGACCAGGAGGTTTAGAGCAGCGCGGAACCACCTCTTAATTGCTGGTGCTCCCAGGTCCACCCTGACCTGGGGTGGTAGCACCAGTTACGGTCCCAGCTATAGGCAAAAGCAATATTTTTAGAAAAAAAATATTACCGGCAATACAATTTTGAAGGAAAAATGTTACCAATAACAAATTTTTGACAAAACAAAATATTACCAGCAATAAAAAATGTTGCCAGCATTAAATAACCCATTGAGGTTGATATGCCGTAAAACAAAATAACCTTTATTCCTCCATCTTTCTTTTTGAGCATGATTTCATAACTTGGTGTTTCTCTCTGTGTACAAATTCATTTTAATATACAATAAAACAAATTATTTCTGACGCAGACTGAGAAAATATCGCTATACAGTTCTTTTGGCGATAACTGCAGTCATCACGTACGGTATCAGATTGGGTGGTTCAGGTTTACTATAAATATTGATCGTTTATCAAATGCCGAAAGTGTGTACAAAAGAGAAAACACGGGAAAGAGCGTTCGCCTTTCTTTCTAAATATTTTCTATTAATATTAGATTTGATTTAAAAACTAAAATGAAAAAGTTGTAAACGCTAAGCTGAAAAGAAGAAACCTTTTTTAGAGAAAAAATAAATTGTACTAGCACATAGGAACGTTTTGAGAATACTATCATTAATAAAATATGAACTTATCAATCTGAAAAAATATTTAAAATTTTATTCACTTCAAAGGATCTTCCGCCTTTCTCTCTCTCTCTCTTTCTCTCTCTCTCTATCTATCTATATATATATATATACATATATATATATATATATATATATATAATAGGAATTTCGAGACAAAAATATAAAAGGAGAATAAAAAAGAGAAACATGTCTATGTTATTTTCTATATGAGAAGAAATTATTTTAGTGTCATTTCATAAAATAAAAATATGACTTTGAAACATAAAGAAGAAAGATAACATGGTTTCTCATGATGCAATATTTCCATGATAGATTCAATTTATTTTCAAGCTGAAAAAATGGTAAAATTGAAAGTTAGTACATTATGATTTGCTTTTTGAACCTGTGAAATGGTAAACTATAATTTGGAATTGGAATGAAAGCAGCGATGGTATGTACTCTGAATCCATCATAAAATAACAGTATGTGGATTTCATAAATACAAAACAATTCAAATACCACGGTGTATGAATCATTTATAACATATTTAGCTTAGGAGATAAAGGAACTGAACATAGAATAGTTTACGGTAGAGGTAGTTACAGCCAATACCGCAAATTGTTAAAAACCTAAAACATTAACATGAAAACTTGAGCAATTTTCTTACATATCCTTGACAGATAGATATTTACATATGGATGCCATGTATGGGTCCACTTCCTTTCAGAAATATATTAACTGTCAGCTGTATACAACATTTTTCACAGATCTATGTCTAAAAATGGCTTCGAGCGAATTAAACCTGTAGGTCTTAGAGAGGATCATACCTTAAACCTTGTGAACTGCTGCTACAGAATAGAAAACAGTTTACCAAGTAACAGAAACGACATCACTTGAAAACTTTCAACAACAAAAACTGAAATGGATATCATATGTAAATAGACGAGAAAATAATGACATAATATAGACGTTGACTTTCCACAATACTTCAAACAAAAGGTTGGGAAGGAAACCCCTATTAATCCAGGATGAGTAATAACAGCTACGGAAGTTGAGAAATCTATTCCCCTGTATAAAGATTTTAAGACATTTTATAGATTTCAAACAGCAGTGTCATTGGCTGATCGGTCAATGAATGATATTTTTTTCTTATAAATAAACGGCAAATGTTGTCAAATATTACGATATATTAGGGACCTCACAATAATCGCGATACGTAAGGTTTAAAATGAGTTATTAAAAGTTAAAAATCTTTTTGGAAGCTTTTATTTTAGTTTTAATTTCAAGCTAATTGATTAAATTTAATATTTTCAGTAAGGAGGATAATTTGGTGGATTTCAAAAAATGATTTATATTGACTGGAAGAGTTTTTTGTTTCTTTAGTAAAACAACTGATTAGCGCCTTTTTGTACTCAAATTCCATTATAATGTAATTGTGGTTATTAAAAAATCTTCCAAAAATAAAATATACTTTTCTGAAACTTTATTTGAGGAATATTAGTTGATTTAAAGTATAATTAATCTGATAGGAAACAAATATTATTTACTTTAAGTTAAAAATATGGCAGAAATGCATTTTTAACCCGAGAGTAGCTATGATTTTAAACTGGCGGTAGCTATGTTTACACGTCGACAGTCTGATGACAGATCTAATGTTCAATGGAGACTTTTCTGAAAAACATAATTGAAGAAAATGACGTGGGCGCCTTTTTATATAATCTTTAAATACTCAGTAATTTTTAAAATTTAAGAAAATATTCTCTGTAATCTAATGTTTTATTGAATTTTAGAAATAAATTAAATTTACTACATTTATCGATCTAAATTTCTGATAATGTCGTCTAGGGACGTCCGTACTTAAAACAAATCGGCATGTTCATACACATACAAAAAAATGTAAAATTCATTTTAAAATATTGGTTTTTGATGATTTGTATTAAGATTTTCCATTTATGATTAATAAATACAGTTTTCAATTAATAATAGTATCATCTCGAAGGGTAAAATTAATACAGGATTTTAAAAGATTTACAATTTAATATTTATTTCTAATTAAAATGAAAATAGATATAACAATTCGTGTAATAATTCAGTATTTTCTTAAGGTAATACTGCCCTTAATATATCTTATATATAAATCCAATTAAAAGCTTTCCTAATTAAATAATATCATATTTTTATTGCATTTTTATTTTACGATTCAGAGATTTTCGAATGGTGCTTCTGTTTGACAAAAAGTAATTGATGATTTAAATTTTCCAAGGAGTCCTGCTAATATAAATATGAAGAGACTGAACTTTCTTAAAATTAATTAAATTGAGGCAACATATGTGAAAAAAATTTCCAAGAGTCTCTGAAAAAATCATTCAGCTGTGAATAAGTTCAGAAAATGTCATTAAAATCCTACAATTATTTTAATTTTGTCAGAATTTCCAAAACAATTATGTTTTTTAACGCCCCAAAAAGACGCTGAATTTTCCAATGCTAATCCTTTGAGTCAACTGCTGAAACAAAAAATAAAATAAGAATAAAACAAGATTTTTAAGCAAAATTTCGAACTTATTAGAATTGATTAAAAATTTCCATACAATAATCAAAAAAAGCTTTAGTCTTACCTCTTAATAAGATCTTAAACAGTTTAGGCGATAAAAACTTGGGTCCTTTTTAATCATGGCATCCACTTTCCTACGTAGGTATATATATATATATATATATATATATATATATATATATATATATATATATATATATATATATATATATATATATATAAGTTTTTATGCATTTATTTTTAATCTGATATTTTTATTACTTCACAGTTGTTTCTGCTAAAAAAGAGGATGCAGGTTCAAATAGTTAACCACTAAAATACCGTTTGAAGTAATAATTATATATATATATATATATATATATATATATATATATATATATATATATATATATATATATATTCTTGAAAATTTTCATGAAAAAAGATCGTTAACATCATAATTGAACGATTTGTCTTGTCAGAAAAAAATAAGAAATATACTACATTTAAATGATAGAGTGTGGGGAGAAAGAGAGAGAGAGAGAGCGAGTAAGCGTAAATGAAAAATGGAGAGAGGTAATACGAATGCACAAATGTTAGATGAACGAAAGCAAAATACTGGGACCGTGCCAAGTTAGAATAAGTGCCTCGGTAGCCAACATAAAAAGGTTTGGAGACAACTCATAGACAGACGAAAAATTTCTAATCCCACTTAACCTCTTGCTCCTTGCTTTTCTTTGTTTGATTTTGTTTTCTTCACTTTTTTATGTTTATGTGTCATTGCTACAAAACTACTGACATTCTCTTACACGGTGTAATATCTTGACAGGGGTCTGATGTTGGGTTGTTCTTGACCGGAGGTAAAAACTCAAATATTCATCATGCTGCCAAAATGTTGCAAAAGGTGACAGTAATTCCCATTTGAAATGCCCTGGGGTTTTCTGTAGACACACCGTTTTGTCTCGAATGGAAAAGAATCAGAATTTTTTTTTTAATGTTTTGATTGACGAGTAGAAACTGATACTGACTGAAGCCTTCACTACACAAGTAATTCGGACTAACATTTTCAACTTTGCTCTTTTTATTCCTACGTTTACGCTAATGAGTTCTTTGGTCTTTTTTTTACAGAACTTTTGAGATGGGTCATTGTTAATATTCCACAAGATATTCAAGTTAATATCCCCAGATTTGCTTTTTTGTCACGGCGTTTAGGCCAATGTATTCTTCGCTGTTTTTTTAATATCGAAAAATCTGGGCTGAATTCATAATGCCTAAAGTCATAATTCCCCTAGTTCTAGAAAAGCTTGACTTCAGGGGCAAATATATTAAATATGTTCATGGTAATTATACGGATAGGCTTTCCTTTTTTGCTACCACGGCTTCATAAATATAAATGCAATACATATTGTTACATAAATTCTTTCGTTTTTTTATAATTTATTTGAACACTTATTTATTAATATCATTGAGGAATCATTCAACAATGTGTTCCCCTTCATTTTTCATGACATCCAGTAACTGTTCAATACCTCAACGATGTTAATCACTAGGCGTTGATTGAAAAAAATTAATCAAACTATGGTTTAAACTCCACATCGTTGCTGAATAAAACATCCCTGAAATTGTTAGAAAGCGACCGAAAAAGGTAGCAGTCTGAAGGGACTAAACCAGGATAATGTTATGGGTGTGGTAGATCTTCCCATCCGAGCTTTCTAATTTCATGTTTGTTCATATTTGCGAAATGAGGGCGAGAATAACCATGTCGAATAATCATGACTGTATCGTCGGTCGGGTCTTTTCAGTTGAATTGCCTATTTGAGCCTATTCGTTTGCTCAACATACAGGCTAAGATTGGCCCTTATTCTAAATCATTACTTGAGTAAATGAGTTATTGCCAATGCCACCAAATGCAGATCATTCATTTTCTAATTTCATGTTTGTTCATATTAGCGAAATGAGGGCGAGAATAACCATGTCGAATAATCATGTCTGTATCGTCGGTCGGGTCTTTTCAGTTGAATTGCCTATTTGAGCCTATTCATTTGCTCAACATACAGGCTAAGATTGGCCCTTATTCTAAATCATTACTTGAGTAAATGAGTTATTGCCAATGCCACCAAATGCAGATCATTCATTTTCTAATTTCATGTTTGTTCATATTAGCGAAATGAGGGCGAGAATAACCATGTCGAATAATCATGTCTGTATCGTCGGTCGGGTCTTTTCAGTTGAATTGCCTATTTGAGCCTATTCATTTGCTCAACATACAGGCTAAGATTGGCCCTTATTCTAAATCATTACTTCAGTAAATGAGTTATTGCCAATGCCACCAAATGCAGATCATTCATTTTCTAATTTCATGTTTGTTCATATTAGCGAAATGAGGGCGAGAATAACCATGTCGAATAATCATGTCTGTATCGTCGGTCGGGTCTTTTCAGTTGAATTGCCTATTTGAGCCTATTCATTTGCTCAACATACAGGCTAAGATTGGCCCTTATTCTAAATCATTACTTCAGTAAATGAGTTATTGCCAATGCCACCAAATGCAGATCATTCATTTTCTAATTTCATGTTTGTTCATATTAGCGAAATGAGGGCGAGAATAACCATGTCGAATAATCATGTCTGTATCGTCGGTCGGGTCTTTTCAGTTGAATTGCCTATTTGAGCCTATTCATTTGCTCAACATACAGGCTAAGATTGGCCCTTATTCTAAATCATTACTTGAGTAAATGAGTTATTGCCAATGCCACCAAATGCAGATCATTCATTTTCTAATTTCATGTTTGTTCATATTAGCGAAATGAGGGCGAGAATAACCATGTCGAATAATCATGTCTGTATCGTCGGTCGGGTCTTTTCAGTTGAATTGCCTATTTGAGCCTATTCATTTGCTCAACATACAGGCTAAGATTGGCCCTTATTCTAAATCATTACTTCAGTAAATGAGTTATTGCCAATGCCACCAAATGCAGATCATTCATTTTCTAATTTCATGTTTGTTCATATTAGCGAAATGAGGGCGAGAATAACCATGTCGAATAATCATGTCTGTATCGTCGGTCGGGTCTTTTCAGTTGAATTGCCTATTTGAGCCTATTCATTTGCTCAACATACAGGCTAAGATTGGCCCTTATTCTAAATCATTACTTCAGTAAATGAGTTATTGCCAATGCCACCAAATGCAGATCATTCATTTTCTAATTTCATGTTTGTTCATATTAGCGAAATGAGGGCGAGAATAACCATGTCGAATAATCATGTCTGTATCGTCGGTCGGGTCTTTTCAGTTGAATTGCCTATTTGAGCCTATTCATTTGCTCAACATACAGGCTAAGATTGGCCCTTATTCTAAATCATTACTTCAGTAAATGAGTTATTGCCAATGCCACCAAATGCAGATCATTCATTTTCTAATTTCATGTTTGTTCATATTAGCGAAATGAGGGCGAGAATAACCATGTCGAATAATCATGTCTGTATCGTCGGTCGGGTCTTTTCAGTTGAATTGCCTATTTGAGCCTATTCATTTGCTCAACATACAGGCTAAGATTGGCCCTTATTCTAAATCATTACTTCAGTAAATGAGTTATTGCCAATGCCACCAAATGCAGATCATTCATTTTCTAATTTCATGTTTGTTCATATTAGCGAAATGAGGGCGAGAATAACCATGTCGAATAATCATGTCTGTATCGTCGGTCGGGTCTTTTCAGTTGAATTGCCTATTTGAGCCTATTCATTTGCTCAACATACAGGCTAAGATTGGCCCTTATTCTAAATCATTACTTCAGTAAATGAGTTATTGCCAATGCCACCAAATGCAGATCATTCATTTTCTAATTTCATGTTTGTTCATATTAGCGAAATGAGGGCGAGAATAACCATGTCGAATAATCATGTCTGTATCGTCGGTCGGGTCTTTTCAGTTGAATTGCCTATTTGAGCCTATTCATTTGCTCAACATACAGGCTAAGATTGGCCCTTATTCTAAATCATTACTTGAGTAAATGAGTTATTGCCAATGCCACCAAATGCAGATCATTCATTTTCTAATTTCATGTTTGTTCATATTAGCGAAATGAGGGCGAGAATAACCATGTCGAATAATCATGTCTGTATCGTCGGTCGGGTCTTTTCAGTTGAATTGCCTATTTGAGCCTATTCATTTGCTCAACATACAGGCTAAGATTGGCCCTTATTCTAAATCATTACTTCAGTAAATGAGTTATTGCCAATGCCACCAAATGCAGATCATTCACTTGCGTGGAAACGAGCGTATATATCTAATACCCTAACAGATATTTTTTGTTGCCAGGCGTGACTGTACGTTCTTTTCCAATAATTACTTCTCCGGAATTCCTACCTATGTAATTCACTTCCGCTCCTTGTTTTCCTGCCAAATTCTTCATGTGTCATGTCATAAATTTTGCCTTTTTGTTTTTTCGCTCTTTAACCAAGCTATCTAATTAGATTATGCATTGTTTTGTTCTGTCCCTCTTACCTTAAATCCGTCCTGTGAGTATCAGAGTCCTCTTTTCTCATTATGTATCCAAGAAATTTCAGCTATCACGTTTCCTTTTTGTTTCCATTTTCCCTAGAACTTCGTCGTTGCTCGCATATTCGGTCTAGAGTATCCTCAGCATTCTTCTGTAGAACCACACTTCTGTGGTTTCAAGTCTCTACTACGTCAATGAGGGGATTGTCCAACATTCACTCTCTTCCATATAGATATCACATAAAGGTTCAGTATTCTTTTCTTTGTTTTTAACGCAGTTTTCCTGTTTCTTAGTGTTCTGCTTTGGAAAGCATTTTTCGCTATCTCACTACACCTTCGGATTTCAGCATCGCACTTTCTATCCTCTATTAAAACACTTCCTAGATATTTAATTTTTTTTAACTTGTTTGATTTTGCTATCTTCGATTTGTATTTTGCCTTTTGGGCGCCTCCTTTTGCTGACTACTATGAATTCTATCTTCTTGCATTTGATGATTAATCCTTTCTTCTCTCTTTTCTTCACTGCCTTGTCCAGGAAGTTTTGTAGTTTTATTTCCGTGTCTGTCATTAACACTATGTTCTACATATCTTATAGTAAAGCAAGTAAGAAGTTAAACGAAATAGACACTCTATTCAATCCCATCAACTACGATATTCATGAATTTCAATGGAACGTCAATCGGCATTCTCTGCCTGACTGAACGTCTTATTGGCTTTATTGCCTTGTGTGAGGAGAAATGATTAAAAATATCGTGTTAGTGTAGCAGGAAACAGTTTCCTCTGTAAGCGGATACTGGAACAACACTCGCAAGAGAGTCTGGTTTAGCACACACTGCATTTGAACTGAACACAACAACTTACTACTGTCCCGACAACACTCGCCTCCTTTATTCATTTTGCTAAGCCAGAAAATTAGTATCTTGCGCACGCTGCCAGCCTCGGTCTGGCACGTTGACGCATGCGCCGTGTCATTCCTGCGCCGATGCTCGTACGGTTCGCTTCGCATCAATTTGCTCGTCGTATGCGCACGTTTAAGCTACGCCACTCTGGCCCTCCGGGGTAATACTCCAGCACAGTAAGCCGTACTGGATACAAACGGATTACATGCGGCAAAGAATGATACAGATGATGTTATGTGGGCACCTCCAAATATCTAGATTATCCGGAACATGTCAGGTGATCTCTCATCTTACAGTACAATGAGGGTGGAAACTGGTTTTTAACAAGCAATACCTAGTAACATTCCATCAACACCGTACAGACCCTGAGCCACATCATCATCCAATCATGAACGGTTGTACTCTCAATAAGGCTCCTTGCCTTGAAACCGTAATGGGACTAAAATTTTAGTAGGTTTTAGTCAGAAAAATTGATTGCCATATTAGTTTGCATAATTTATGGAATGGACAGTCACGCGATTTCTAGTTTTTAACAAACAAAAAAGACAAAAAGGACAATTCCACTTAGAATCAGAAAGAGAGATGGAATTTCTAGGGCACATACTAAGGAAAGAGGGCTTAAAAATTTGACACTCAGATTATATCTGTGCCATGTCCCTTGTTATAGTGGAACAACCTGGCACACCCTGACATGGATTGGTCAGTCTATAAAAGACTGACGAGCTATTGAAGAAGAAGGAAAGTGAGACAGACAGAGAGAGCGAAGGCGACCCTTACGAACCTCCGTGACATATCTCCTTTTTTCCTTAGTATTACGAACTCTTGCTCATTTGTACTTTACGTACAATAAACCATGGTTATTTGTTACCTGATTTCTTGTATTATAGTAATCTTTCCACTCGGGATTACTTTGTTGTTTATATCGTATAATCAACGATATAACAGTGGCGACGAGGATTCGTAAAGAACTCACGACACAACATAACAGTGACTACGAGGATTCGAAAACAACTCACAAGACGATATAACAGCGGCAAACGTAAATTCAAAATAAACTCACAAGGTAATTTAACAGTATCGAACGAGGAGTGAAAAAAGACACCCCTCCAAAGATAACAGCCACGACCAAGTCAAACGTCGAATAATACGTTTGTACCAATCGCTGGACTTGTTTGTCGACTAAAGGTACAGTGATTTTTGTTTTTATTTTTGTTGTGACTTAAAAAAGTAATATAGAAGAGTTCTTGGAATTTTAGAAAACCATGTGTTCTGCTATGCAGCAGTAACAGACACATTGGGAAGAACAAAATAAATCGATTCAAAAACAAATCGAATTATTGCAAGTACAACAATTCCAGTATCAACAACAACAACAACAACAACAACAACAACAACAACAGATACACCTACAGGAAAAGCAGTTAGACTTACAAAATCAAATTTTAAAGCAACAAGAAGTCTTGGAAAAGATATTAACAAAACAAGTCGAGCAAAAGGAAGGATCAAGTTTTTTCTCTTCTGAAGGGATTACTAATTCACTTTCAGAATTCCATTACAAACCTATGGAAGGTGTAACTTTACCAGCGTACTTCAGACGGTACGAAACAATTTTTTCAAAAAGATGTCAATTATGGTCTGACGAAGAAAAAATTACATTACTATTACAAAACTTAGGTGCTCAGGAAAACACCAAGTACACTAATTTCATTCTACCAAAGAAGACGGAGGATATATCGTTCAAAGACACGATTGGAATATTGTCTAAAATATTTGGGGGGCGTGAGAGTTTATTTCTTACACGTTATAAATGTTTAAATATGGTTAAACAAGAAGAAGACGACTTTATTTCATACGCAGGAAAAGTGAATTCTCAGTGTGAATTATTCAAGATCAAAGAAGTTAAAGATATGCTTAAGTGCTTAATTTTTGCTCAAGGGTTAACTGAAACAAAGGATAAAGAAATTCGTTCAAGAATACTTTGTAATTCGCTTGTTTCTTTTGCTGACAATCATATTTTCAGTCTTCTTACAGTTGATGTTTAGTCCTTTCTTCTTGCTTTACTTTACTACCTTTTGTAGGAGTCCCTGTAGTTCAGTTTCTGTGTTTTCTACCAACAGTGACATCTGCACATCTAACGTTAATAACATTGTTACCATCGGTAATGAATGCTGACTGGACATGTAATTCACTAACTGTAACGGTTGAATAATTCCGGTGAGAATGTCCCCTTTTATTTTTCAGTATTTACTGAATTCATTTTCCATCCTCATGCAGTGGTTGGCTCCCAGTATAATTTTTTTTTATAATTCTAATATCCTTCCTAAATACATCAAACTTCCCTGACAGTTCTAACACTACTTTCTGACGAACCTTGTCAAACGCTTTTTCATAATCTATAAAACATAAAACGCTTTTGAAAAATCTATAAAGCATGGGCATTGTGCTATAATAGATAACGGCACGAAATGAGAAATCTGAGATCCGAGTTCGAATTCTAGTCGGGGTGGTTGCATTCAGTTACGTGCAAATATCCTAGGGAAAGATATGAACACATATATTCAAACAAACTTACAACTTGAATACTCATCCAACTTCAATATAAAATATCTGAACAAAGAATGACGTTTGACCCTGTAAAAGTTACATCGATATATACTTGATAACAAGGTACTTTGTATATTAAATTGAACATTATTCCAAAAGGGATGTTCAAGATAAAGATATCGAAAAAAATGCGGCGAGTTTTGCTACGGCAAAAATGTTTACGGCTAATGTTCCGGATATGGTTGGCAACCAGTCTTCCACAGAAAGAAACGGCAAACCTGTAGCATAGCCCCTTGGTCGGTGTGGCATCCTCTCGTCTTCTTTTGGCTGGCGATCGCCAGATGTTTTTGGTTCGGCAATGAAAAGACTACAACACAGATAATTTAAACTATTTTATTAATTTCGACATGTATAACTATCCAGTAGGGGTGGGTTTTCAGACACGAAAGTGAACACGTCTACATTGCTTGACGGTTAAGATTCGACCCGCTGAAAAACATTTCTCTATCATTCCCACGCTAGCTCAGCCAATCGAAATCTACTACCATATTATGCTTTCTCTATAAACTCGAAGGTCAGCCTCCGGAAGTCTGAGCCAAGATACAGTGCTACTAAAAATAATGGTCTGTTAAACTATTTTTAACAATCATACACCGGGAAAAATCTTCTGAATCGAAAGATACATGATCGCCAAAGTGTGTATCTCATATGACTCTTAATTGTCTGATAAAACACATATATACATCCATTTGAATTCGTATTTTTCTTTCTATTTAGCGTGATTAAAAATTTCTTCTCATATTTTTAAACTCATATTCAATCTTTGCCTTATATTCTAATACGTACAAAAATAAAAAAAAATCTTGCGCTAATTATAGTCATAGCAATGTTACATATAAGTTGAAATAACCTACATTTACGTGGGTGTGGTAAGTGTTTATTTATAAAATATATATTTAAGAAATGTATTTTTCTTTTAAAGTTACAATTCTGTATTCCAACATACTTATTACATTATGTTTTCCTGTAGATTTATATAATGCCTTCTTATTGAACTTGCTAAACTCAAAAATCCGAAAGCGTAAACAACTCAAGTTTGTTTAATATTGAGGAAGGTATCGAAAAGAATTAATCGTAGAAATCTTTGGGGGTTTAAATGTAAGATTCTTTAAAAATTAACTGGAAATTTGTTTATAGTTTGAGGTAATAAGATAAAATAAAAAAGGCATTTCAAGCTGTTACACAGAAAATATTGTGCATTTACAGTGGATTATCTTAACTTTAGACGATATTTTGTGCAGGTGTTTTCGACCGTATTGATGGCGCTAGAATGAGTGAATTGAAAATGAGTTCATGTTTAAATTATTATTATAATTAATATTATTATGCTTTTTTATTTATTTATTTTTTTTAATCATAAACTCTTGTAACGATCCCTTGTTTTAGAAAATATTACATACTTAAAAGGTTATTGCTGAATTATCTATCAGTCTATCTATCTCTGTTTATTCATATCTAGATAACTAGCTCAATCTGTTGACATCTATGTATCTATGTCAATCTCTTTATATCTATGTCAATCTGTTTATATCAATCTGTTCATATGACAGATTGACATTATATCTATGTCAATCATTTTATATCTATGTCAATCTTTTTATGTCTATGTCAATCTGTTCATATCTACTTCCCTAGCTAGCTCTCTAATCTTAGTCAAACGCTAATGAATATCCTTTTTTAAAAATCTTTAATATGGAAAAAATAAACAGAAATTAATTAAAAAAACTTGCATAAAAGTAAAATTGCTTCCCATATTACTCCTTCACTCTCCTGATCTTTTTCTCCTCCTGTCTATCTGTATATATATATATATATATATATATATATATATATATATATATATATATATATATCAGATTTTAAAGTAAAGAAAGAAATTTTATGATCTATCATACATATCGCTTTCTATTGGTTCTTTTAATTAAGCGAGAAGTTAATCTGAGTTGTGTGCCGTCTATAACATTTCATCTCCGTTCTTCAAAACTCAAAATTTCACGCTATTTTATCCTGTTGTTGCAAGTGGTAAAATCTTGAATATGTTTGTTAATTAATTCATATTCTTAGTTAATTGACCATGATCAATAATATATATATATATATATATATATATATATATATATATATATATATATATATATATATATATATATATATATAAAATTGCGTAATACATCAGCGTGTACATTGGTGTATTGACTTCAAATTCGAGCAGAAACCGTTGCGGAAATACCGTTGCAAAGACATTAGAACACGACTTTTTTCCCCCGGATAGGAGTGAATTTTTGATAGACCATGCTTTCTAGCATTGGTTGGCAACCTCTCTAGGGAAAGAGCAACTCTGAATATGAAACCGGTTGGGCATGCAATTAACATCTTCACTCCATATAACCTACCTGCTATGGAAACCACAGCAAGAACACCAAACATGGTGAGGCTGTATTCTTGTAAATCAGAAGGTTACGTACAGAGTTAGCGTCCATGCACATATACACTCAGTAAACACAATAACAAAATTATGCTACAATTAATATCATCGCACACCAATTTACAAACATATATTTTTCAGAAGAGTTTTGTTCTAAGAAATCCTAGAACGAAATCATTTAAATTAACACTTACTAGATTTTTTCATCAGTTCAAGTCCTTTCCAAATGTTTTATTCCTTAAGGATTGTATTTATCAGATAAAGCATTGTTAATTGCTTAGTAATGATATTAGAATAACAGTGTGAGCGTTGCTATAAAAACAAATGAATAAACTATCCAGTATTAATAATATTTGACAATCCTTCATCTAATAAATTACAATATTATTAATTAAAATTATTAAAGTTCATCGTATGTAGACAACATCAAAGAGTGAACGGACATGACAAAGCCGGGACCCCTGAGAGACACTACCAACAGATCATTTTGTAGAATGCTGTTTCTTTAGCCCTTTGGTCCACACAAGGGAGTGATGATGATGATGATGATGATGATGATGATGATGATGATGATGATGATGATGATGATGACGATGCTGTATCAGTCGTTCGTGGAAAATAAAGAATAAATTGTCTTTGGTTGGTATTGTGATTTCGTAACAGGATCGCTCCCATGGCCGAATACTTAAGGCAAGTTTTTTTTAGGAAAAACTGCAGATGTGATTCCCGCCGGGGGAATTGTTCTTTAGTTTCGATCTGCGCTGCCTTATAACAAACGTATAATGACGGTCAGGGTTGCGATCAAAGCTAAAAAAGAAAGATAAAGTGAAAGAATTAATAATTTGCACATAAAACCAGAAACTGTGCTGGTAAATAAAGAAGAAAGAACATGCATCATCGAAGTTATTGTATGCCCCAGAGATATGACAGAGCAGCTGACAAAGAAGAAAAAACAAGACAACTATGAGGGAAGTGTGCAAATTTTGGCCAATGAAAAGAGTGGATGACATCTCCATTGTTGTTAGAGCTTAGGGCACTATAAGTACTGAACTTCCGAAGTGGTTAGAGTGGATTGGAGTTGATGTAAAGATTGGACACTTACAGAAGACACTGCCCATCTATTAACACTTAACCATCTTAACACTGCCCATCTATTCTGAAGTATTTTCAAATCATAATGAAAATAAGTAACCTCAACCCACTTGGTTCTAGCTCTAGTAAAATTTGATAGGTTTTCAGATTAAACGACAAAATCAACAACAACAATAATAGTAATAATAACAAAAATAATAATCCACAATTTGTAAAGATTTCTTCTCCAATTTCAGCGTTGAAACTGACAAGGAAAGTTGGCTACCGAATGGTGTAGTGAATGACGGCTCGGAATGAGAATTCGGAGATTCGAATTCGGGTCTGGTTCATTACATTCACTTACGCGCAGAAATGCTTAGAGGCTGTAAGGATCCACTTCATTCGCCTGATTATGTGTTAAATCGTAGTACTTGTATCAGGAAAAATCATTTTTATTCTTAAAGCAATATTCAATCGCAAAAATGAATTATTCTTACACTCCTAAATATGTTTTTTCTTTAAATAACCCAAAAAGGGTTGAACATCTGTAAAAGCCAAATAATCAATAAAGTAAACTGATGAGAAAACCAAGACAATAACTGTGAAATATGATGTTTAAATGACATGTCTTCTGATCAATGTGTAGCTGCAACCTATAATAATTACAGTTCACACTGCACTATGTTAATCAGCTGTTGCCAGAAGTCCCACCTGTCCAGCAACGACAGACTGAACTTCCAGTATCCAGCCATTCTCCATCTAGTATCAAACGACTGTAATTCCAACAAACATCTTAAGGTCCACATTCTGAAAAAGATATTAAAAATCTACCGACCTGTCGACCCTTAAAACGCATGAGTATAGTTACATAAGTAAATTATTAACTTCCCGGCGCGGGGGGAATGAACAAAATGACAACAGAATTCCATAAGATTTATACTAAGCTGTTTTGAAGCGTCTATTACCAGTACAGCCGTTCTTTTTATTACAAGACAAGCAACGTTTGTACAGGGACTTATAATCTTTTTTAGATTTATATATTGTTATCTTTGAAAAAATTGTTTATATATCACTTGAAGAAGACAGACATTCTGTTGAAATATTGTTTAACATTGTCAAACACAGTGTTTTTTTCTTCTTTTCTTTATCCTTTCTTAAATCACGCTCTTCTTTTAAATGCTTTAATAATAATAATAATGATAATAAATCACAAAAATGTAACATTTGAGGGCATCAGCAATTTTAGCTGTTTCAGTTTAATTGGAAAAAGGTCCGAAAGACACATTGCAGGATTCCTGGTATCCCACACCACAAAGAAATACAAAAAAATGTACTCACAAATAGAGCTTACACCTTGTGAAGGGCTTTATCTATGTCAAATATATGTGATTTTATTTTATTTTGTGGAATGCAATTTCTGGTTGGGACACGGAAAGAAATGTGTCTACACCAGAAATCAAAGAAACAATAATAATAATAATAATAATAATAATAATAATAATAATAATAATGTGGGATTTTCAGGTCAATATTGTCTCAGTTACCACTGCAGTTGATGGGCGTCTATACTACCCAACCTAAAGACCACCATAAAGAAAATTTGAATAAAGTCTTTTATCTCATCGCTTCAGAAGTCTGCGATTCTTCACTCTGCAAATATTCTGTGAAAGATGCTATCTGTTTGAGATCGTACGACATGATGGAGAGCATCTATAATGCAAGATTAACCATTGAGAAAGAAATCCGTGAAGAAGAAGAGAAAATAACAACAACAATAATAATAATAATATTAATATTATTAATAATAATAATAATAATAATAATAATAATAATAATAATAATAATAATAATCATCTCATGGACACAATATGTCAAATTTGACGGATGAATTCATCACTACATAAATCTGTTTCTAATCAGTAAAACCCTGTTTTCAAGAATTAGCTGCGTATAGTTGGAGAAAGATAGGTGGTAATTGTGAAATAATTGAGTCAGACAGAGTCATAATTACGCATTGGAAATGAAATCCAGGATAGTCAGTCAGATAAGGAACAATTTAAAATGTATTATTCAGTGGCATGTTAGACGTGCTAGTAATTAAATGAATATCATATGGTGAGCCAGGATAGACGCGAACTAAATTATTAAGAATTCTAATCGCATTATTTTCAGAATTTTTTTATATTAGTTTTCTAGCATGCACTAATGCTTCTAGATACATTTTTTTAAATCTGAAAACTAAATTAAATGACATGAATTTTATGAATTTGAATAAAAAATAAAAATAATAAAATCCAGAATCAAAATTATATCACTATATGATTAACAATTTGCTCAAAAGTTACCTATCTTCCAACATTTAATAAAAGTAATAAATTAATTATTAATAACTAATTCGGTAAACAATGCTCGTATGTATATGCAAGCCGGCGTTTGCCATGATCGCAGGCTTGCTGTCTCTCTCTAAATCTAATTCTTTCGCTACGCACTCATTCTCTCTCTCCCCCTCTATCTGTCTATGTCTGTTAATATCTATCTATTTCAGTCTGTTAATATTTATCTTTGTATTTCAATCTGTTAATTTCTATCTATCTATCTATCTATCTATCTATCTATCTATCTATCTATCTATCTATCTATCTATCTATCTATCTATCTATTTCAGACTGTTAATATCTAATTCATTCTATTAATATTTATCTATCCATTTATCTTTCTATTTCCGTCTGTTAATATCTATCTATTTCAGTTTATTAATATCTGTTTCAGTCTATTAACATCTATCTATCTATCTATCTATCTATCTATCTATCTATCTATCTATCTATCTATCTATCTATCATATATACTTTGCCATTAGTCCCCCAATATTACCTGTTTCGTAAAATGTTACAGAAGAACGAATGCATATTACAGTGGGGCGTAGATAAGGGGGGCGAGAGGGGCGGTCCGCCCCGGGTGCCAGCACAGCACTTGCCAACAAAATTTTTCAACCAGGCTAAGGTGCCAAAAATAGTCTGAAAACAGTGGTGGAGACATAGGGTTTCGCAGGCGGGCATATGACCCCCCCCCCGCAGAAATAATTTATGACCCCCCCAGTTTTGTCCCCCGTCAGAAATTTTCTAATAAATTGTCGGGAAATTTGTGAGTAGGAAAAATAGCAATGTTTTCAGCTTTCATGTGTTTCAGTTGCTACAATCTTGGTGACTAACAAGAGACATTGTTGTAACATTTTATCGGATGATCTGGTGTTTTAACTCTGCGTCATTAACAACAACAAAGCGAAATACGAAGCCAAAAGTGCAACAATTTCAGTCTTACCTGTGTATCAATTCGCTGAGATACAATTTTCCATTGAGTGAGCGATATACTTTTGAATATATCTACTAGTGTTGAGACGATTAATCGGAATCGAGAATCGGAAAAATCGGATCTTTTGGGGGTATCGGAAACGGTATCGGAATCGGAAAAATTTGTGCCTATTTTCCGATTCCAAAAACGATTCTTTTAAATTTTTAACTTAATTTTCCATTATTGGTACTAATGATAAATATTTATTGTTTTTAAATTATCACTAAAACTAAAATCATAATAACATCAAAATACGATGTAAATTTATTTTACTTGTATAAAGAAAAACAAAAAAATAAACCTTGCATAAATTCTCTAGGTAACCCTTAAAAGAATGCAGTTGATTTACAATGTTCTGAAAAATGCTTAAAAATTAAAGTCTTTTGGAAATCTTGAGGCGCTGTACACATTTTTTGCTCTGTCGACCCATCGGTGGGATGTGCTAGTGGAATACACAGGTCTAACAGTGAAGAGACTGTACAACTCGCTGGAGTGCACATGCTGACGCTATGAAGCCAGTGATACAGAAGTTTGTGGAAGCCATTGGAGACCTATGTGGTGTCGAAGAAAGCGACGAGACAAGAGGCGCAGCGCACAATCTGTTGCCAGCTATATGCGACTTTTCTTTCATTTCTTTCTTGTTTTTCTGGGGTGACGTTTACAAGAAGTCAACTTAGCACAGAAGTACATGCAAACACCAGGTATTACTCTGGACATGGTTGCTACCAAATTAAGGGCTCTCAAGGTCTTTTTGGAAGAGCAGCGTACAAATGTTGTTGACAGTGCCGTCCACCACGCACTTGCCAAATATGAAGAACTTGATATTCCTACAGATAAGAGAATCAGAAGAAAGAGAAGAATGCCAGGAGAGGAGCCAAGAGATGCTGAATTGTCATTGCAGCAGGAGACTAAGAGAGCAATGTTAGAGTGTCTGGACCGTTTCCATATCGAGTTGGATACCAGAGGAAAGGCAGTGAATGACATTTTGCTGACATTTTGTGCCGTTCAGTCAGACCGTATTATTTGTGCCAAAGACGAATAAATACAATTGTCTGTTGCCAAGCTCACTGCTGTGTATGATGTCTGAAGAAGAACTTTGTTTAGAAATTCCACGTTTAAGGCGACACCTACAAGCAGCCGAAATAAACTTGGAGGAAGCCAAGCACTGGACTGTACTACAGTTCCTTCAGTTTATCATCAAGTGGGACTTTGTTGAGTCATTACCATATCTTACGCTCACTCTAAGATTCTTTCTGACAATATGTGTTTCTGTGGCATTGTGTGAAAGAAGTCTCTCCAAAATGAAACTTATAAAAAAATTACCTCCGGTCAACCATGAGCCAGTCGAGACTGTCTGATCTGGCTATGCTATTCATTGAAAACGAGCTTACAAGACAAACAGATTTTGACGATGTCATTGACCAGTTTGACACAATGAAAACAAGAAAACATTCATTCTAAGACCATAGTATCGAATGTCATTCTTTTGTGTATTGCCGTGTTTTGTATTTAGTTGTTCTGAAAGTTAACAGTTGCATTTCACAAATCTTTTGATTTGAACTCATTATTTTGTGGTATTGGATTTTGTCTTGGATCATACATGTAAACAATAACGTACCGCCCAGTAGAGTAAAGTAGAGGTAGAGCATGTATGAAAATTTAGCTAGAGCTAACCATTCAGCAGAGGGTGAATCGGGGTCATTGGGGTGACATTTGAGCAGACCGCCCCGGGTGACGTTTACTCTAGCTACGCCACTGGCATATTATAAGTTTTACTCAGTGTTTTCCGTTTTCAAATATAAGCTGACACTGTATATAGGAGCTGACAAAAAGTCAGAGATTTCTGCTATTCCGTGAATCATTATTGTTATGGGTCCTTACCTATAACTACAGAATGAACTCTTCCTAACACTATTTATACTACGCCTCTCAAGAGAGAGAGAGAGAGAGAGACGAAGCAAGTCGAGCCGATAGTAGTTCACTACAAACCAGCCTGAGAGTCATACTAACACCTTCCACATCTTGTATTTTATTCTGTGTAATATATCTTCGTTATTTCTACTCTTGTGTTCGTGTTGATCTTCCTTGTTCCTAAACTGGGCCATAAGTGACGACTGGTATATTGAACAAAGGAATTCTACGCGGAGAATCTAAAAAAAACAAACCTTTTGCTATCGGTCGTCCATAACAGTGGCGACGAGGAAATTGAAGAAAAGAATTCTACGCGGAGAATCTAATAAAAAAAAACTTTTTGTTATCGGTCGTCCATAACAGACGCGACGGAGGTATTGAGAAAAAAAAAGTTCTACGCGAAGATAAAAAAAAGAAAGAAAAAAAAAGAAAATTTTTTTTTGGACACCAACCATAACAGTGGTAACGAAGACACGAATTTTACCTGTCAGCCAGAACAGAATCGAATTCTACGCAGTAAAAATTTTTGTACTAAGGTTACAGAACAACAGGCGACAAAGACCTGAAGTCTACATTGAGAAAAAAGGAAAAATCGTTACACAAAATTACGGTGTAAACATGTAAGACTTTAAGGCAACCATATTGGAACTAATGAAAATGCAATTCGAGCAGCAACAAAAAAATGAGGAAAGACAGACTAGGCTCGAAGAAAAACAATTAGAAATTCAACAGAAAAACGAAGAGAAACAACTCGAACTACAAGAATTACTACTAAGGGCAGTAACAAATAAAGTACAAAATTCTGGAAATTCGCAAAATACTATATGGAGCTCTATCAAAGACTTCACTTATGCACCGGACGAAGACAAAACCTTCGCAGCTTACTTCAGAAGATATGAAGATTCATATGAGTTTGATTGCGGGAATTGGTCAGACGCAAAAAAGTACGTCTACTACTGAGAAAACTAGGGTCAAGCGAATACACTAAATTCGTAGACTGCATCCTACCGAAGAAAACAAATGAGTTGACTTTCAAGGAAGCCGTGAAACTTTCAACGGAATTATTTAGTCCGAACACTTCACTATTCCACAAAAGGTGGAAATGTTTAAATTTAACAAAAAAGGATAGCGAAGACTATATAACATTCGCTTCCGGAGTAAACAAACACTGCGATGACTTTAAGTTATCTGAACTCAGCCCTGACAATTTTAAATGTTTGATATTCATCCAAGGCCTGGTTTCGACTAAAGATGCAGAGATCAGACGGAGAATTCTAACAAAACTTGAGAGTGAACCAGAATTGGCGCTACAAAAATTGGCTGAGGACTGTGAGAGATGTATAAGTGTAAAAAAGGACTCGAAAGATATCGAAGTGTCTGGCGTCGCTCACATACGAAAAGTACAACGACAAATACGTTTTTATCCCTCTCAAAAACAAACCAAACAAATTATTTTACTACAAAAAGTCAAATGAAAACTCAGAAGAAACCACCACCCAGTTCATGTTATCGCTGTGGGACTTTGCATTGGTACAAAGATTGTCCATATCGCTATCAGACTTGTCTGTCGTGCAATAAAGTGGGACATAAAAGTTCGCACTGTAGAACAAAGAAAGAAAACAAAAGCCGAGTAAGAGTCACTAGAACTGACCCAGCCGACGGGATAAAT
Organism: Acanthosepion esculentum; assembly: GCA_964036315.1. Taxonomy (NCBI): domain Eukaryota; kingdom Metazoa; phylum Mollusca; class Cephalopoda; order Sepiida; family Sepiidae; genus Acanthosepion; species Acanthosepion esculentum. The sequence continues at coordinate 47,179,043 of OZ038495.1, read as the reverse complement.
ATACGAAAATACGTACAAGTAGAAATGTTAAACAGAAAAATCAGATTACAATTAGATTCCGGATCATATTTAACCATTATTAGGTTACAGTCGTGGAAGAAATTAAACAAACTGACCATGTTGAGAACAGATAAAAAGCCAGGTCAGTAACAGGAAGAAAAATCATATTTGTGGGGGAGATTATCACAAATGTGACGTTCAACGGGATGACCAAGAAATTAAAGATGTATGTTCTAAAAAATACGGAAAATTTATTTGGAACTTACTGGATGCAGAAATTTGACCTCTGGGATTTACCGATGAATTCGTTCTGCCAAAAAGTGGAAAGGATATCGACCGAGGCAGGAAAATTGAAGGAGAAATTAAAGGAGAGTTTCCACGACGTATTTTCAGCCGGCCTCGGGAGGTGTAAAAAAATGGCGCCCAAACTCGAACTAAAAGAAAATGTACAACCCATTTTCAAGAAGAAAAAAATGTACCTTTCGCATCATTAGAAAAAAAGTAGACGAAGAGTTGCATAGACTCGTGAAAACCGGTATATTGACAAATGTGGAATATAGTCTATGGGCCGCACCTACGGTTTACGTGAAAAAGAAATCGGGTGAGATACGAGTATGCGCTGATTTCTCGAGAGGATTGATTGCCGCGATTAAAGATTATCTCTCTCCTCTCACTAGTCCAGAAGAAGTTTTCTCAAAGTTGAACGGAGGAAAATTTTTCTCAAAGATAGTCTTGAGCGGAGCATACCTACAAGTACCAGTAGATGAGGAAAGCTCGAGGTTGTTATGCATAAACACACATAAAGGGTTATATAAGTTCTAGAGATTACCATTCGGGATCAAGGTCGCGCCGGCGATATTTCAGCAAATAATGGACACTATGCTAGGCGGACTGGATTTCACGATCGCATACCTGGATGACATACTGATAAATAGCAAAAATATTGAACAACACTGGGAACAGGTTCAAGAGGTTTTCAGGCAGATACAAAATTACGGTTTTAAAGTAAAGGAAAATAAACGTGACTTCTTTATAGAGATAAAATATCTGGGCCATATTATTGACGAAGAAGGAAGAAGACCAGACCCAGAAAGAGCCACGGCAATAATAAAAATGCCGGCTACAAAAAATTTAGCCGAGATTACAAAGCTTCTTGGGCTTAGTAAATTATTATCAAGAATTTATTCCTAACACGCACATCTTATGCGCACCCCTCATCGAACTGTTGAAGGAGGAAAAAGTTTGGAAATGGTCATATGAATGTCAGAAATCTTTCGACAACATCATTAAGACTCTAACATCAGCTTTATTTTTAGCGCATTATGATCCAAAATTGGAAATAATAGTCGCGAGTGACGCGAGTGCCTATGGTGTTGGGGCATGTATACTTCATAAAATGCCGGATGGACACTAAAACCCATCACGCATACGTCAAGAACGTTACTACCAGCCTAACAAAATTACTCGCAAAACGAAAAAGAAGTGCCGGGGATTGTTTTTGCGGTTAGGAGATTCCACAGATATATTTACAGTAGATTTTTCACCTTACAGACTGGCCACAAGCCGTTATTGACAATATTTGGATCAAAGAAAGGTCTACCTGTCTACACTTCTAATAGATTGCTAAGATGGGGAACGATTTTATTAAACTATAACTTTAAATTGGAGTATCTTCCATCAAACAAAATCGGGCATGCAGATGGTCTTTCGAGACTAATACCAAAGAAAACGGAACCATTAGAAGATTCCCTAATTGCAGCTCTACGATATGAGGAACATATTAGAACATCATTATGTAGTACAATTCTGACTTCCCCTCACATTACAGGAAATAAGAAACGAAGCAGTGAATGACAGATTTATAAAGGAAACGAAAACAAAAATTGTAGGAAAAGATAAGCATATATCAGACAGTTTTTCGTTATGTGATAATGTTCTGCTATATAAGGAAAGAGTAGTAACCCCGAAAACGCTACAAAGGCGAATTTTCACATGGGCCACCTAGGAAAGAACAGGATGAAATCCTTAATGCGAAGTTACGTGTACTGGCCAAACATGGATCAAGATATACATATGGTGGACAAATGCAAGGGCTGTTCCTTAGCAGCCAAGGCACTTTCGATCACTCATAAGTCATGGCCTAAGACAGATCGACCGTGGTCGAGAATCCATGTAGATTTCGCAGGTCCATTAGAGGGTTTCTACTACTTGATTGTAATAGACAGTTACAGCAAATGGCCAGAAGTATTTCGTTGTAGAAAACCTACTTCTGAGACTACAATAAATTGCCTTCACGAGCTGTTTGCTCGTTTCGGAGTGGTTGATTGTTTAGTCACCGATAATGGGACACAATTTATATCTGCGGATTTTCAAGAATTTTGTGAAACTTTTCAGGTGAAACACATCAAATCCCCGCCATATCACGCAAGATCAAACGGGCAAGCGGAGAGGTTTGTAGATACATTAAAAAGAGCACTAAGGAAAGCTTATGACATACCAACAGAAAAGGCTTTACAACAATTCTTTCAAGTGTATAGAATTACACCTAACAGTACTACGCCATCGGCATTATCGCCGGTGGAAGTAATGTTTGCCCGAAGTATTAGATCGGTATTCGACAAATTACTGCCAAAACAGACAAAGCAATCACCAACGTCGTTTGTACCAAAAAGAAAATTTAACCTAGGGGAGAAAGTTTTTTTTAAATGTTCAAAACAACACATCCTATTGGGAGCCAGGTACAATAGAGAAACGAATCGGGAATGTGATTTACATAATCCAGGGTCCGAAGTTCTCGCATAAAAGGCACTTAAATCAGATCAGAAAGTGGCTGTTAGAGGATTCTAATGGTCTACGTCAGGAAGAGGAGGAAGTAATGGACACAATATTTGACACATTCAATATGCAAAGGCCTCAAGCAATTTCAGAACCGCGGAAATCAAGCAGAAAAAGGAAATTTACAAAGACTTTGATGTTTAATCCGAAGAGGAAAAAATATTAAAAACCACTGTGAGGTAAAAGCTTGGGAGGGGGGGGTGTTATGCGTCCTTACCTATAACTACAGAATGAATTATTCCTAACACTATGTATACTACGACTCTCAAGAGGGAGAGAGACGAATCGAGTCGAGCCGATAGTAGTTGACTCCAAACCAGACTGACAGTCATACTAATACCTTCCACATCTTGTATTATTATTCCGTGTAATATATCTTCGTTATTTCTACTCTTGTGTTCGTGTTGTTCTTCCTTGGTCCTAACCTGGACCATAACAATTATCAAGATCCGTGGCCACAACTGTTAGGGTTATATGCATATATGCACTTCTTTTTAATTTCAGCGTTTCTATATTAGCAGTTGTGCTTCTAATGATCTATTACCTGAGTTTACAGTAGAAGAATGGATCATAAATTGCTTTAAACCATCATCATTTCAGTGCCTTTAATTAATATCTTATTTAATTTGCGTATACTGGCTATGTTGAAACTTTAGGGCGACGCTAGTTTATAGATTCTATTCCAGAGCCTGTAAGTAAGATGCATTCACTATGATTGTAGTTTAACCTATAGGTTGTCTCTGAGGATGTTGAGTAAAAATATGTATGTCTGAGCAGGCCACTGCAACAAGGATTAATTAGCCACTCTATCAGACTTAAAAACGAATAGCCAGTGTGTACGTAGTGTGTATCGATAAGTTTTCAGTCGCACCAAGTTGATTTTGAAAAAGAAATAAGATGTTACTAGGTTTTATTTCAATCTTCGAGAATTACGTTCGTATGCAAAATTCTAGACAGAGCCTACTTCCAAGAACGTGAAAAATACCACCAAATATCAGATTTTAGAAGGAAGTGTTTCTTGATCCAGCTTAAAACTTTCAAGACCTCTCATATATATATATATATATATATATATATATATATATATATATATATAAATATAAAAGTGGACATGGAAGTCAGCACTTAGAGGCGACAGTCTGTTTCATGCTAGGGCAATCGTCAGGCGACTAGTGCTGTTATTTTTCTCGGCTATTTATATAAGGGTCAGTGGTGCATTATGGGTAGTCTATTTTGGCGGTTACTTTTACCGGAAGTGGCTTATTTGTTTATTTATTTATGTCAAATTGTTTTGCTTGTTTTTTGTTTTGTTTTTTTTTTTTTTTTTTTTTTTTTTATTTTTTATCTTATATATTTATTTATTTATTCTTTTATTTTGATCGGTGTTTTTGGTTAACGTAGTAAAAATTTGTTTATATAGCTTATTGTTGGTAGTCTATAATGGCCGTCATTACCGGAAATCGCTTGTTCGCTTATTTATTTGGGTCAAATTGTTTTGCTTGTTTTTATTTATTTTCATTTTTATTTTTTATCTTATATATTTGTTTATTCGTCATTGATTAAATCTGTTTGTTGAATTTGTGGTTTTTTCTGACTATTATTTAGGTGGGAACAGTTTTTAATTCATCTATTTAGGTTGGTTATCTTTATTTGTTTTTGTTTTGTTTTGTTTTTTAAACGGCTAGTTTATCGTAATCGGTTGTTAGTTTATATATTTGGATGTGTTTAGATCGATTTATTATACTTGTTGTTATTTATTTGTTACACTATATCTTTTTGGCTTTCGGTTTTTAAGTAACGTAGTATATTATCTTTTATTAATGTTTTTTTTGTTTTTTTATTATTATTTTTATTTGTATAACAGTTATAACTTTCATCCGTTCTTTTGTTTTGATTTTATTTCGTATATTCTAACAGGTGTGGTTTTATGATTTGTTTGGAGTAATTTATTTTGCTTATTTTATTGTTGTTTGTTTATATATTTATTTATTTTTCTATTTTAAGTTACACAAATAGTAAATATGCGAACAGCACAATGCTTTCTAAGTATATCTGGGAAATAAAAAACAAAACACACACCACACCAAAAATATCTTGGAAAATAAGGAAAAAATCATCAGCCTACAACAACCTATCAAAAACCTGCAAACTTTGCTTGGAGGAAAAAATAGCTATCATTACCTTCCCAGATGAAAATAAATTATTAAATAAAAGATCCGAGCTAATCTCAAAATGTAGACATGAAAACAAATTTTTACTACGTAACTTAAAATAGAAAAATAAATAAATATATAAACAAACAACAATAAAATAAGCAAAATAAATTACTCCAAACAAATCATAAAACCACACCTGTTAGAATATACGAAATAAAATCAAAACAAAAGAACGGATGAAAGTTATAACTGTTATACAAATAAAAATAATAATAAAAAAACAAAAAAAAAACATTAATAAAAGATAATATACTACGTTACTTAAAAACCGAAAGCCAAAAAGATATAGTGTAACAAATAAATAACAACAAGTATAATAAATCGATCTAAACACATCCAAATATATAAACTAACAACCGATTACGATAAACTAGCCGTTTAAAAAACAAAACAAAACAAAAACAAATAAAGATAACCAACCTAAATAGATGAATTAAAAACTGTTCCCACCTAAATAATAGTCAGAAAAAACCACAAATTCAACAAACAGATTTAATCAATGACGAATAAACAAATATATAAGATAAAAAATAAAAATGAAAATAAATAAAAACAAGCAAAACAATTTGACCCAAATAAATAAGCGAACAAGCGATTTCCGGTAATGACGGCCATTATAGACTACCAACAATAAGCTATATAAACAAATTTTTACTACGTTAACCAAAAACACCGATCAAAATAAAAGAATAAATAAATAAATATATAAGATAAAAAATAAAAATAAAAATAAAAAAAAAAACAAACAAAAAACAAGCAAAACAATTTGACATAAATAAATAAACAAATAAGCCACTTCCGGTAAAAGTAACCGCCAAAATAGACTACCCATAATGCACCACTGACCCTTATATAAATAGCCGAGAAAAATAACAGCACTAGTCGCCTGACGATTGCCCTAGCATGAAACAGACTGTCGCCTCTAAGTGCTGACTTCCATGTCCACTTTTATATTTACACACGCTCTATCTCTGATATTGAGCACTTTACCCCATAAATATAGCACACTTTAAGACTATATTTCTGCATATATATATATATATATATATATATATATATATATATATATACCGGGCGTAACAGCTTCATCCAAATTGTGTAACAGCATAATTGTCCAACCCCAAAAACTAAACTGGCTGAGTTTCTTTTTACCAGGGTGTCAGAGAAGATGTTTAGACATCTTGACACCATTTGTCGTAAGAATCACTGACAAATCCTTTGGGTTATTCAGCTAGAGATCAGATTAAAACCGTTTTAAGATCAGTAATGGTACCAACATTCCTACTCAGGCTTCCATTCAAGAAAACGGTGAATAAGTTTATAATCTTAGAGCTAGAGAGATCAATTAGAAAAGATCCAACTCAGTCCATAAGACGTTTGGCACAGGTCAGAAGAGTTTCAGCTATGACAGTCCAAAGAGCAGCGAAAAAAGACTTGAAAATGAAATCGTACGTGAAACTTGTGAGGCACCTTGTTACTCCAGGACAGAAAGTTAGAAGGTTAGAGAAGGCAAAGATCATCTTGAATAAGTTGGAAATGATCCTGTAATAATATATATATATATATATATATATATATATATATATATATATATATGAACGTAATATCAATCCTTCATGAGCTTTTGATCCTTAGTTATGATTAATTAATGATGTACATATCATTTTCGTTTATCATCGATTTGATCACGATTGATCAGTTAAGCTTGGATAGTAATTATACATTCTTATTGTTCAAAGTAGAGTCCAATAGTGTTATAAAAACCTCTGAGAATTACATTAAGATATCTTTAATCATTTGTAGGATACAACGGTTCAGAGCTTAATCTAACAAATGGACAATTTTGCTTTTATACGATTTGGACACTCTTGCTGTCACATATGTAACTATATTAGAAAAATCAGTGATAAAGTAGAAAATATTCACCGTTTAGTACTTCATCGTTTAAAATTTAATCGTCCCCAACTCAATCGTGCATGTGTGCAGTAACATTAGCCTAAACATCATTTTAGTATGATGAAATCCTAATGAGTCACCAAAAATTTGCACGCATAATTTTGTAGTTACAAAAATTTTAAAATTAAAATGCAATACAATATTTATCATTTACCAATTTATAAAAAAATAAATATGAAAACAACTTTTTATTCATAAATTTATAAAAAATTACTAAATTATTAAAAATATGTGAACAACCTGTAAAGAAATCCATAGTAATTTTTTACGTTTGATCAGTTGGTAATTAGCTGATGTTTTGCCACTCATTTCAGTAAATAATCAAATAAATGCATAGTGTAAATAAAAATTCTAATAAATAGTGTTTATTATTTTTGTTTTCAATTCTCAACAACAAAGAAAATGTATAAATTCACTTTCATATGATTAGTTTTTATTACAATTCTAATCATCGCTTTTTAAAACAATGGGGATTGTCGAAGAGGGAAGGTAGTTAAAGACGCGTTCTCTTGACACCGTCTTAATTACGAGCACAAAGATCCATATTTGTCCAACTTTGAATTGACAAGTTTGTAGTTGAAGAGATTAAGGTTGACTACTTCACAGTTACGATTCGAAATTATACCTTCGTTTAGACTAGATGGCAACCAAATATGTAGATTTCAGTCTGCCATCACTTTCACACAATTTCACTGTCGAGCAAAACATTTAAACTCGGATCACCTATTCAATTGTCTGCTTTATTAAGTCTCATATGTTACCCATCACATTTTAGTAAATATAAAAGTTTACATATTATCTTGTTGCGGACCCGATAGCGGTGCAGATCTGGCTTACGAAAATAAGGCCTTGTGCCTGACACTACACACTACTACCGATTCCACAAACAAAGTAAAAAAAAAGAAAATATATAAGACGTGTTCTTTTTACTGTACAAACGTACAAAGTAAAAATAAGTAGACAGGCAAGACGACGAAAAGGTTAAGAACAAACATAAATTTTATTAGAGTTTAACAAGTAAATTGTCTTCAGTGAAGACCTTCAGTAAATGTACTGGAAATGTAGTTGAAAAAGAGGTCAAGTAGATTGTCTTCAGTGGAGACCTTCAGTAAGTTACTGGAAATGTTATAGTTAAAAAAGAGGCCAAGTAGATTGTCTTCAGTGGAGACCTTCAGTAAGTTACTGGAAATATGTTAGTTGATAAAAAGGTAGATAAAGTTCCGCGCCAAATTTAAATTCAAGATGGCCAAGGCGGGAAAAGTTCCTCAGGAAAGAGTTCAGAAAGTCAGTTATAATGAATAATAAACATATACGGCAAAGAAAAAAATACTCACTGTGAGAGTTTGTAATTGTGAGTGTAATGTAATTCTTTTTAAGGTAACTGGTTCTGAAAGGACTGAGTTCGAAGAATGTGAAAATGCTTTGTTCTTCATGTCGAAGGTTTCGAAAGTTCCTGGAAGTAGACGGCTCGAAAAAGATGTTCGCCTCGGGACAAAAAATCCGTCATCGCAAAAGGCAATGTGACGACAGTGTCGTATGTGTTAAGGTACAGCGACGAGTCATGTGGTCTAGGCAATGTTTGCCGGTAAAATATCCCTGTCGGTATATATGGTTGACCGGCGAGAGATAAGTGAGTCGTCTACCAGGCCGGTTCAAACGAGCCGGGGCGACTGATTTTGAAAAGCCAATTTGTCGTGACGTCAGAGAAAAAGCACGCGAAAAATGACCAGCAGTAGCAGCTTGTTATCTACCTCATCTTCGGCTAAGAACAACGGTTTACTACTATTACCGGCCGAAAGTGAGAGGAAGGGGTGAAAACTCGCGCGTGCGTCAAATTGAAGGTGGAGATAGCGTGATATCCTACAATTTCATCAACTTAAGTAAACAAAATGAACTGCACAAATACAATGGTTTGTATGAATTAAACTCAATTCAGTTAGCAATTGATGGTCTGACAAATGTCAAGTGTCAACCACGTGAAGATCCGATTAATTAATTATTACGACAGTATAGGTATCTGAACGCGCATTAGAATAGCGAAAGTTAACTTTCAAGATCTAAAGTACTAGAAAACATCGGGATTTCGTCAGAAACATAGAATAGACTGTCGGACTGTTATATAACTGTGTCTCTTCTATGGCAGTGAATGCTGGCCAATATGTCAAAAGATAAATCAGTGACTTGAGTTAAAATAGATGTCGTTCTCCAGAAGAATTCCGAGAATCTCACGGACGGAGCATGTGGACGACGAAGAAGTTCTGAGAAAAGTAGAAAATATGGGAATATTTGTATTTAGAATCAGAAAGAGAAAGTTGGTTTGATACACAGTAAATATTGAAGGTAAGAGGGACAGAGCGTAATAGTGATTAATTTAATTTGGTTTGGTTTGGTTTGGTTTGGTTTAGTTTACGGCATAACAACCTCAATGGGTTATGTAATGCCGACAAGGATTTTAATTGCTGAAAATATCCTTTCTTAAAAAAAAATGAATTCTTGGTAATAATCTTTCCTTCAGAAACTCATTGCTGGTAACCATCTTTTGCAAAAATATACTGCTTTTATTAAAACATATTTGTACACACTCCTGGTGTTTTGACCCCAATTTGAGGATTAACTATTTTCCCATAGCTGGGACCCTAACTGGTACTCCCACATGGGGTCAAGGTGGACATGGGAACACCAGTAATTAAGAGGTGGTTACACGCTCCTCAAAACCTCCTCATCAGACACCTTGCTGTTGGATATAGTATATATTCATAGTCAAGACGAGTAATTAATATAGCTAACTATCTTTTCTTTTAAATAGATGACATAATACTGACACGGTGGAATAGTAAGAGAAGAAACATTGTTTATAGCCATTAAATACGAGACATTGTGGAGAGACATGATCATCGTTGTCCTGAAGGAACTGGCACATAGAAGAATGGTTTCCTTCATGTCTATATTGTGGTATCCAAGGAAGTCAGATATATTCATATAGTTTTTTACAAAAATGTACAAGAGCCAAAAGCCACTCGAGATAGAAAGCTACAGAGTAAGAGGCTTAGGATATGTGGGAAAGATAACGGTTAAACCTAGACCTGAAGAGATTAAGATTGTAATGACGGGGGAAGGATGCACTTAGAGAAAGAAAGAGACAAACCATTGATGGTCATGGCTTTTACTATACATTTAATATCTGCATATGCAGAGTTCATGAAATATTCTCGAGAGATTCTTGCATTTGATAACATACTGGAATATATAAGGAGCCAATTTCTCCTAAGCGTCTTAAAGATTCTTATGAGGAAATAATGCATGCATAATTGTTAATGGCACTACACAAAGAATACGTTTACAATACAAAAAAAAACTTGTATTACAATATAAAATCTGTTTAGCAAATAAATTAGTGCGTCCAACCAGACAGAGAAATGATATCAAATATTGACAAATTGAATGATGAATTAAAAATAAGAGTAAGTAGGAGGTTTCAAAAATCAATTATAAGGTCAAATAAAATGTTTATTTTGGAAAACGCTAAGTTATATTAACATTTTATTTTTATCTAAGATCCCCAGATAATTTTCTTTTATTGAAATTTCTGTTTACAACATTTTTCATTTCCAACAAGTTTATTTCCTATGCAAGTACGAATATATATGTATAGACAGTCTTCATTAAAAAATGTTTAATTGAATAATATAAACTTTTAATCTTTTATTATACTGACTCTTTCCAGTTCTCAAATCAGTTTCCTGTACTGGGTATGACGATAAACTACATCTGCTTTCTGGGTAAGACGATCAGGAACGTGGAATCACCTCTTAATTACTGGTGTTCCCTGCTCCAACCTGATCCGGGTGGTAGCACCTATTAGGATCCCAGCTATGGGTAAATAGTTAACACCCAAACTGGGGTCAAAGCACTATGAAAGTGTAAAAATGGGTTTTAATAAGAGAAATACTTTTGGTAAAAAAAAATTATTACCAGCAATACATTTTTGAAAAAAAATTATTACCAGCAATACATTTTTGGAAAAAGGATATTGTCGTCATTAAATAACCTATTGAGGTTGATATGCCTTAATCCAAACCAAACGAAACCAAACCATCTAATCGGTTCCTTCCTGTAAAGATGAAATTCATTCTTACATATATATATATATAGACATTTTTGATATGTTTAACGTTCTTTTTATAGATACAAGTATTTAAGTAAATTCTCTGTTTCTAATAAACAGTATTAAATAACATTTACCGGCTTGAATGTCCGAAAAATTTTCATAGAAAATTTTCGTTCTCCGACAGGAATAGAACCTGTATCTTATATGGAACTGTCATTTCGCGTGACGTGCCTTAACCGTTCGGCCACTAATACTTTTAAAAACCTGTATCTATAAAAAGAACGTTAAACATATCAAAAATGTCTTTAATAAATTGTAGGACTATGTCCAATTATATATATATATATATATATATATATATATATATATATATATATATATATATATATATATATATATATATATATATATATATATATCGAAATCAAAGATAGTATGAAGACAAAAATGCTGTCAATGGGATATTGAAGAAAATACCTTAAATTTCAAGAAGTCTTTGCAATAAAATGCTCGATATCAAAGATAGAGCATTAATATTAATAACAATTTGTCACTTAGCTGATTGATGTCAACTTCAGCATCCCGACTTCAGAGTGTCGTCGGTGAACCTGTGCGCCCACTCTTCAGGGGCTATTAGTAAGATAGTGAACGGACAAGTCCGCCTACGAAAATCTGGAGTCGGGATGCAAAAGGTAACATCAATCAGGTAAATGACAAACTTTTACTTATATTAATCCTATATTGTTTAATCAAATTCATCCCAAGCCAGGCAGTAAAGCCACTAAAACACAAGGTGTTACTGGGTGTGAAAGAATGAGAAAACACAAACATTATTTAGGTGCGAGAATAATAGAAGCGTGATCAGGAAAACAGATGATAATGATTGACATTGCATTTAATTTTTGGAAGATCAAAGTCGGCTGGAGAGAATGGAGTCGGTGGAGTGTTCCACAAGCGGGAAGTGTGAGAAAAGAAACTGTTAACATACAACCTACAGTTACGTCTAACCAATTCAACGGCAAATTGATAAGACCTTGTTGCCAATTTAGTACTGCGCTTAAATTCATAAAGTGTAGGTACCATAGCAAAGAGATCATCCGAAAATTAACATGAAAGTATTTATAGAAAAGACATACGTAAACAGTTTTACAGCAGTAGGAATGTGATTAAAGCTGAAAAGCCAAGTTAGGACCAATAATATTGCTGATTCTTCTTTGGATTTTTATCAAGAATGACTAAATATTTAGCAGTAGCATCGAGGGAGCCATATTCAAAGTATGGATGAATCGTGGACCGCTCGATATGTAAGATAGATTCTGTAAAGGAAAATTGTCTAGCAAGTCACAGTGAATCAACTTAGCAGCAGATCTAGCATTGGATTCATATATATATATATATATATATATATATATATATATATATATATATATATAGATGATGATGAAAGCGAAATATTTAGAAATCCATGGTAATTATTTTCTTTCGCGAAATCAATCAGATTTCGTCTCTTCAGATCAAACAATTTTACAATAGATGAATTTTAAATTTATCCAGGGACAAGCGAAAAGAAAAAACAAAAACAAAAATTCTTCATACATAAGAGGGGATTATCTCGATTTTAAAATAAGGGTTTAATGTGGGGGAATGGATATATATAGAGAGAAACAGATACAGAGAAAGATGACGTTAATTCACTACATGAAGAGATAATTATGTATTGGTCCCTTTTTGTATATTTTTACAAATTGTTGCTTGTCATGCCCGAAACATTTGTCGTATTTTTAATCCCTCTTCTTCTCCTCGTTTTTCTATTTTTTCTATATATATATATATATATATATATATATATGTGTGTGTGTGTGTGTGTGTCTGTGTGTGTGTGTGTGTGTGTATGTATGGAGAGCGAGAGAGAGAGAGAGAGAGGGAGGGGGCAGGCAGGCACGGTGGAGTAATGGATAGTGGCTTGGACTGAGGAATCGAAGAGACGAGTTCGAATTCCAGTCGATTCCATTACGTTTACTTATGTGCTAATACCCTTGGGAAAGGTGTGAATTCTCTTCTTCTCCCCCGAGATATGGGTAAATAGTAGGAAAGGGGATCATGTGGCACGTAGTGCACCAAATCTCTGTATTCGGTCCTTCAAAAAGTCTGGATTGTTCTGCACTAAACCTTCACCACTATAATCAAATCTTATGTGCCGGTGTCGGGTTCGAATTCGACGGGAGAGTCGAGTATATATATATATATATATATATATATATATATATATATATATAACAATTAGGAAAAGAAACTAAAAGTTCATCTATAGATGTATTTGACTATTTATGTGATTATCATGCAGATGCCTACATCATATATATTATTAATTATATACACTATTTTTGCATTTATTTATTATTCATTATTATATATTATATTTTTATCTATATAATTTTTATGTTTCGGTCATGAACTTTTTTTAATTTATTATTATTATTAGCATGGTCATTTTTTAATTATTAGTTATATTTTTAATATATAGATATATATGTGCATATACATTTATGTTTTATAATATATATTTTAAGTATTAGGAGATGGTGATTATATGATGAAGATAATACTGTTTAAACAGACACCATCACAATGCCTTCCTCTGTGAATTTATTTGGCAAATTATTGCAACTCTCTTTTAAATTTAACCTTCCTGCCTCTTTACCTTCCCTTACCCGTTATATTAACTCCTGTTTTTGATCTCTCTATTCAGAATGTAAGCCTCCAAAAAAAACTTATCTAGGTCAATTTATTTTTGCTATTGTTTCATTTGCATTTTTTTTTTCTATTTCTTTATTTTTTTTATATTTGTATATCTCTCCGTCTGGGATATATTGATTCCATTTCATAAAATGTAGGCAGCCGTTTGAGATGAATATACTTATATATATATACTTATATATATTACTTAGAACGAATTTTTATGTTGTTTTTTTTCTTAATTATTATCAAATGTTCTCTGTATCACACATTGAGCTCTCATATGGACTAAAAGTCCTCTTTGGAATAATCCCTACCAATTACAATTTGGTATTATATATATATATATATATATATATATATATATATATATATATATATATATATATAATGGAAAACTTAACGCATCATCGAAAACACGAACATAAAATATAAAGGATAAGATTTTCTCTGTATTATATATACTTTCTTTATGGATTTATTTTTTTAGTATTTTATATTAAAAAGACCTACTTCGATTATCCTTTCCACTTACTGATTTGAAATATATACATACATACATACATACATACATACATATATATATATATATATATATATATATATATATATATATATATATATATATATATATATATATATATATATACGAGGATCATTCAATAAATACGGTGAATTTTTCGGTATAAGGACTTCTAATACACATAGAAGTTTACTTCGTTTTTTATTTTTCAACGTAGTCTCCCAGCACTGTCACACACTTCCCATCTGTGCACAAGCTTCCGTATTCCCTCAGTGCAAAAATCTTTGGACTGATGTCTCAGCCAGTCGCTCACAACACTTTTGAATTCATCGTCACTTTTAAACTTCGTGCCTCTCATGAACGCTTTCAAGGGACCAAACAGGTGAAAGTCTGAAGGGGCAAGGTCTGGGCTGTAAGGGGGTTGAGGGAGCAGTTCCAAGCCCAGCTCATTGATGGTCTGCACCGTTTGGGCTGTTGTGTGAGGCCTTGCGTTGTCATGATGCAAGATGACTTCTTCTGACTGATGGCCCCTGCGTTTGTCCCAACAGATAATCTCAAAGTCCTTGCAATGTCATCCACTGTCACCCTTCTGTCAGACTGAAAGAGGTCATTGACTGATTTGACCACCTCAGGAGACCTCACTTCCGTAGTCCTCCCAGACTTGTCTTCATCCTCAACACTGCTCCGTCCTTCTTTAAACAATTTAGCTCACTTATAGACATTTTTTGCTGAAACATGTTGGACCATACACAGTTGACATTCTCCTATTAATTTCAACTCGTTCGCACCCTTCAGCAACCAAAAACTTGATAACTGACCCCTGTTCAATCCTGGAGCATGCTTCTTGGTCGGCCATCTTTGTTAATCGCTAAAACTCTCAAAGTTGTTTTTTAAATCTGCAAAAGAAATTAAATACATGTGAAAAAGAAGGAAAAAAAAGGGTAAGCTTCTATCTGTATTAGAAGTCCTTATACCGAAAAATTCACCATATTTATTGAATGACCCTTGTATATATATATATATATATATATATATATATATATATATATATATATATATATATATCAGTTATGTAGTGCGTATTCAATTTATGTAACGTAAATCATTCAAACGAAAAACAAATACTGAAGCTAATTATACGGCAAGAATCACTCTCGCGAACAATATTTAATAATAAAATACAATCAACTTCGAATCCGTTAATGAATGGTATGATCCTTGTTCATAAATTCCGGTTTTATCAGGTCTTATTTTTCTACTAGCCGGGATTTCAGTCGTTTCGAACGACCATCATCAGGTAGACATTTCAGTGTGTTTTTGTTAAATTCCAAGTAGCAATGTGACATCGAAAGATTGTGCAGTCCGAAAGATATATATATATATATATATATATATATATATATATATATATATATATATGTGTGTGTGTGTGTATGTGTGTGTGTGTGTGTGTGTGTGTAAGCTTAAGTCATGTATTTTGGACGAAATTGTATGCCTTCAACTACAGATAAATGTATTGATGGTTATTTTGCTTTAAAAATGATTGTTGGACATTTTACTCCATATATGGTTTGCTTTGTTTTACGGTATATCAACCTCAATGTGTTATTTACTTCCGAAAAGATTTTTATTGCTGATAATTTTTCAAAAATGTATTGGTGGTATTTTATTTTAAATTTATAGCTGGTAATATTCTTTTTTCAAAAATGTATTGATGGTAAGAATTCTTCCTCGAAAAACCGTTGCTGGCAATACTTTCTTTTACAAAATATTTCTGATATTTAAAACTATTTTTACACTTTCACAGCACTTTGGAAAACAACCACCGGACCACAGCTGGAACCCCAACAGGTGCTACCACCCCGGACCAGGTTAGACCCGCGATCACCAGAAACTAAGAGATTTCACGCCCCCCCAAAACCTCCCGATAAGAATCCTTGCTGTTGGACGTAGTTTATTATCTTACCCAGGAGGCGGATGTAGTTTATCGTCATTCCCAGGACGGTACAAATACGTATTGTTCGCCATTTTTTTTATATATAAAATGTATTATTTTGCTATAAAATACGATTTTCACCTACGAATTTTAATTTTAAAATCCGCAGGATTTTCTAAACTGTTTATCGTATCAGTTTGTAGTGTACTGTTTAGTATATATATATATGTGTATATATATATATATATATATATATATATATATATATATATATATATATATATATATATATATATATATATAGGCTTCTACATAATTACACACACACACAAACTCTGACGCTCACATACACGCACTAGATACACACACATATATATACACAAACGCACACATACATACACGCGCTAATAAATACACACAAGGTTTCTGAAAACTGTATAAATATTTGAATTTGTATTAATACGATGTCAATTAAAATACATCAAAGATTTATAATTAAAAATAAAACGGTCAGATGTGCAATTATTTTGAGTTATCGCATCTGTTTCAAACTGTTAGCCGGTCTGTCCCAGCCAATGACTACACAGTCGTTCCATTGCATTAAACAGATCATTTGGTATGTAGTCGCGTCCTTTTTGAGTGTCTGCGTTTCATCTAATCGATTGTTACAGCCTTTGTGCGATAAACATTACCTTTTATGTTTTCCCATAGGGCAAAATCCACCGACATGAGTTCTGGTGAACGAGGGGGTTATTGAACTCTTCCTTGTACAAAACCATAAAAGCTCTGTACCGGCAAATGTGGCCAGAATGTTACGAGCAGCGAATATGACTGCTGCAAGTCACGTGATTGTTAGCAAGAAGAACAGCCCTTTATGCGAGCGATAAATTGGAGATCAAGCAAACACCGTAGTTTAACTATCCAGGAAGTGTTTTAACTAATAGATAACGGAAAAAAATGTGACTCCAAAGCGATCGCATATTTAACGGTTATACGAAGCGATACCTCCCTGGAAAATATGTTTCAAAGTTTGTTTAAATGACTTCTTGTTGGCTTAAATATATGCAATCTATCGAGAGCTGTGGTAAGCAGAATTCAGTTACAGTTTATAGAATGATCAAAAATCTGAACAACACCAGAACACTCAAACATTTGTGACTTCGTGCTAGCGCAGCTATCGACTGTCCCAAGTGTTCCGTCTACCCAATTTACCTCACATGGCCTGGGTCAACCCATGGCATGGTTTTCAGGCATTTTACAAATGTGCCGCCCGCTGGGATCGTCCACACTCCGGTCTGCTTCCTGAAAAATCGACTATGGTCAGAAAGCGAACGTTCAACCACTTGGCCACACCCACCCACACACAGACACAGACACACATAGACAGACAGACTGACGGACACACACACACACACACACACAGACATATATATATATATATATATATATATATATATATATATATATATATATATATATATATATATTATGGCGATAAAGGTATTCAGCTTAATATTGCTAGACATATTAAAACGCGGGAAGCAACCGGTTTCGCTCCCGCTCATCAGGCTTGCAACGGGAGATTTTAATTTAAAAAACAGAAAATGTTCACTAAATTTTTTAAATTAAAATCTCCCGTTGCAAGCCTGATGAGCGGGAGCGAAACCGGTTGCTTCGCGCGTTTTAATATGTCTAGTAATATTAAGCTGAATACCTTTATCGCCATAATAAAATTTTGTACCTTTAAAAATATCTTCAAATATATATATATATATATATATACAGTGTAACCCGGATATAAGAGAGTTGTCGGGACCGGGTTTCTCTTATATCCGGGTTGGGTTTAATTTATATACATTAACACAGGCTCTAATTTGGGACCTGAGAAAATCTCTCTTATATCCGGGTTTCTCTTATATCCGGGTTTCTCTTATATCCGGGTTAGACACACTCTCTCTCTCTCTCTCTCTCTATATATATATATATATATATATATATATATATATATATATATATATATATATATATTCAAGCATGTTCCATTAAATAATATAGACTTAGTACGTCTATTTATCCTAATAATAACTCTATGATTTTGCAAATATTTAACACCTTTTTGAAATATCCCAAATTGCAATGTTACTATCTCTGGTTATCGCCCTTGGATTGAGAACGCTTGTTTACAAAAATCGTAACCACAACGGTTAATTTTAAAATAATTATAACAGAGCGAGTTTGTGCGTGTTTGCAAAAACACTATCACAGCGATTACGGTTACATTAAGTTTGTCTTCGTAATTCACCCCTGAGAATGATCTTAGAGGAGATCGAAAGTACTTGGGTAAAGAATGAATGCAGCTCCTATTCTGATGAATTTCATATTAACATCAAGAAGATCCAGAGACGGATATGCAATGTAATTGGGACTGACCTGTCATCTCGTCTGCAGTCGCTCTCTCACAGACGCGACGTTGCCTCGTTCTGTCTTTTTTACAAATACTTTCACGGTAATTGCTCCGACGTGCTGCTTTCGCTGGTTCCTAGGTCTCATGAATTTAAACGTCCTACGAGGCTGGCATCCCGTTCCCACCCCTTCACCGTTGAAACTGAAATATAATCTCCAACTATTTAAGTGTAATGTCAATCGACATCTCCAGTTGCCTTGATCTATCCACTTCCCTTCTCCACACCCTTTCACCTTTCATTCCTATCTGCTCTCGCTCCAAATCTTCTGTAAACCCCTTGATAAGAAGATAATTAAGGAACTAGAAAGGATTATTATAAAAATAAATATGCATAATACGTGTATATTATTTAATTAAACATGCTTGAATTAAGATATACTGCCTAAATATGCATACACACACACACACACACACACACACACATATATATATATATATATATATATATATATATATCAAGAAGATAATTAGACAACTAGAAAGGCTTATAAAAATAAATAGACATAATATGTCTTATTTTTATAAGCCTTTCTAGTTGTCTAATTATCTTCTTGATATATATATATATGTATGGGTGCGTGTATATATATATATATATATATATATATATATATATATATATATATATATATATATATATATATACGTATTGTTGGCACTTATGAAATGAGAATACATTATGTGCAATAACTCCTCGAGAGAAAAAATAATGAAATGTTTTGGTTTCCGACGGTTTGTTTTTATTATTTTTATTTTTATTTTTATAAATAAAGAATCAATAACAATTTAAAAAAAAAACGATAATGCGTTGTAAAACGTATAAAACTAAAACAATCGTCGCGAAATTGTTATTGTCACTCTTTAACTCAGTTTGGGGAAAAAATCGCTACATTTAACTATCCTAAGATATATAAAAACTTGGACTCACTTTTGATAAATTGCCAATAATCACGTGACATGAATTAGCCAATGAATGATGACTTTAATACTTATGCCAACTACTTTTTCTCAACGGTCCTTTTTTTCACAGTAGTGAACAAAAGATTCTGTATGAGAACAACAGGAATTCAGTTATCACCAAACACAAGGCGTTTAAACGGCGAAAAACTGAAATTGTAACTATTCCTGCTTTAACAGAGCACAATCTCATTAAGAATGTTGATAAATGCCAATCTCTCTCGCCGTGGGGATCAGAGGAAAATCAATGTTAGAAAACCTTGATGGTTGGAACGAAATGTAGCAAGAATCCACCATAATAATCAATATTATAATGACTGAAAGTTGATCTGGAACAAGACGGTGTCTTATTATAAGCCAAAGAAAATCTTAATGTTTACAGAGGACGTAAGAATAAACAAAAGACTCCTGCTAAAGAGAATCTCGACAAAACACTGTCATTCTGAGCAAATATTCTATGGAGAGGTGACACCAAAATAGAACATATAGCAATGCACGACGAAATGAAGCTTATGAAAATCATTCACATGAATATTCGTATAATAACATGTGAGGTATGAAAAGAAATGATTGAAGAAACAAAACATTCATTTCAAGGTGTCCTACGTTAGATAGAAAATCACGCAGTTTTACCGTCAAATTAAAAATTCTAAACTTAAAAAAGAATCAACTTTGTTGAGGATGAGAGATATGTAATAAGTTTTCTTCCTAGAGTGTTGGAAATAATCAGAAGGATTTTTGAGTTAGGCTGGTGTGTTCTAATCATTCATCCTCAACAATAAAATATTTTACATATGAAACACAACGAGGCAAAAATTCAATTCAAACAATACGTAGATTTATATACAATTAAGAAAATATTTACAATGATGTTTTGAGATATCAAATGTTGGTGTGTTTGTATTTGTATTAAAATATCAGGTTTGTTTGATTGTTTCGACATATTCGTGAACTATTGCAAAGTTACTGTCAAATGAGTTTTTTTGGGTAAATTAAATGTTCATTTACTATTCAACGTGAATGTGTATGTAATTATTTACGTAATGTTTTTGGTTAAGTCATCTGAAGTTGCGTACCCTTAACTGTAGTTAAGGTTTTAGTTCGATCGTAATTTTACTTAAATAGTAGTGACTATATTCTTGTTCACTTTAGGTAAGTAAAGTTTGTTTTAAGTTCGAAGATCTTTCTTGGTCACAGAGGATTATTCGAGCCAGTTTGTCGTTGAGTCAGTGATGTTCTTTTGCGCAGGTAAGTTATTATATTGAGTAGCGTGGTTTTGTTTGTCATCTCTCTGTGTTCGATTCGCTGACTGGCTTGGTCAGTCCAAAATCTTCCTTTTATAAGTTCTCGGATCTCAAAATCGGCTCACAGAATTTTGGCGCAATTTACCTCTTTTCACGTGAGCTTTCGAATTTTAGAGCTGTAAGCCAATAGAATTCTTAGTTCGGAAAAGTTAGGTTTTCATTGGATAAGCTAATTTACGTGGGTGTGAAAAATAGATTGTTCCTACAGCAGGGGTGTAAAAGTAACATGGTCGATCCACAACTTCATATTAAAAACGTTGAATTTCAAATTAACAAAAGTTGAATTTCAAATTAAAATTTTATTAGTGTGATAAGATACAGTGTTAGTTTTAAAACCATTGATCGTGAAGAATAATATAACAAATGAAATTAGAAATTAACTAGTTCACTGTGACACATTTTGATCTATTATTGTTCTGTTGTTAGGGCAACGCTAACAAGAGTTAGTTCTGTGCAGACATCGCTTTTTCGATTGTTCTATAATATATTTTATCAGCCAGTCATAGTTTACGGGCTATTTAGTGTTAGAAAGATTAATGCGTTTTAGCCTTCCAGTGGCACACCGATACTAATATTAGCATTAGCGTAGCCATTGAACATCGAATGCGAATCCAGAAAGACGAGATACGTGACCGTAACAAACACAACATTTAATAAGGCAAACAACTTACATACATATATGAAAAGGATTTACATATGTCCCAAAACAAATGATTGTTCATACTGTCCAAGGAACGATGATGTTTACAGAACGAGAACAAAGAAATAACATACCAAATTTATGGCCTTTGATCGTCCACAGATAAGTGAATAGAAATTACTTTTTTCTCTTCCCGTTAGGCTGTACACATGTTGCCTGGTTTCCATGCGTGTGGACGCTCTGGTGGTCAGGAAGGTAAAGCGACCGTTCCTCAAAAAATTTTAAAAAATAGAAAAAAACGAATAAAAAAAAAAGCGGGGACAGAACAGTTCCCCACTTTAAAGAGGCTGGACTCCAATGAGCTCAACCCAAGAGAAGACAACTGTGGTCTCCCTATAGTTTATTGAGGTAACCTAGTCCGTAACAGGTGCTCGTCGGGAGGTGATCATGGTTTCAACTGATTCGGCCACCAGGCCGTTCATAGTTACATTCACACAACACTCCAGAATTCCTTGGTTGGATTTAAGTCAGTTTCAGTCACTTTCCCACGGCTGTAATGTAGTTTCGCTCTACCTTTTCTATAAATACTTTCATAGTAATTCTTCCGATTAAATTTCCTCTATGGTACCTAGATTTTATGAATGTAAGCGTTGGTAGCAAGGTCTCTTCAGTTTACATTTGGAACGGTTAGATGTAACCATAAATGCTATGCTACCAGTTTTTTCTATCGCACTTTCGTTTGTGGTCTTCCTGGGTATAACGTGAAACTAGATCCAGCAGAAAGGTTCTGATCGGGAGTTTTTTAGGAGCGTGAAACCAACTAGTAACTGCTGCTATTCCCATGTTCACTCTGAGCCGTAGTCGTAGCACCTTTTAGGGTCCTTGCTATGGGCAAACAGTGAGCACCCAAACTGGGATCAAAACACTATGAAAGTATCGAGATAGATTCTCAAAGCAAAAATAACGGCGATACATTTTTGAAAAAAATTACCAGAAATAGATTTTTGTAAAAGTAATTATTAATGCTCCCAAGAAAATAAAATTTCGGCACTAAATGGCCCATAAATAGTTAATATTCCGCAAAACAAACGATCGATTCCAAAAATTCTTATCGGCATTAAATAACACATTGAGGTTGATATGCCGTATAACAAACTAAAACCCAAACCCTCTGTTGTGGAGTTATTTCCACAATAGAACTTGTAGTCGGACTAAATGCGTCCTAAATGGGGTAAACGTACAGAAACGTTAGGAACTTGTAAATAAGTGTTACGCAGAGTAATCGAGTTGTGTTCGCTGATAACTTACTCCTCCATCAACTACCTACTGACTCCTACTTATAATAGGTGGGAGAG
>OZ038495.1:47101013-47153513 GCA_964036315.1 Acanthosepion esculentum | reverse complement strand
GAATAAATAAATACTTTCACAAAAAAACATTCAATTCTTTTTTAATTTGCAACTTTTCAGTAGTTTTTTTTCTATATTATATATATATATATATGTGTGTGTGTGTGTGTGTGTGCGTGTGTCTGTATGTGTGTATGTGCGTATGTGTGTGTGTGTTTCGTATGTATATATACACATCTATCTATAGACTTACCGATAAATTTATCTATATATATGTTTCATATACATATATATATATGTTTTTCATTTCATCAAATTTTTGTGCGTGCGTCGAGTCATTACTGAATGACTACGCGTGCGCAATGAAGAAAACACAAATATTAACAATTATACAAACCATCTCAACTCTTCAACTATATTAAAAAGTAGGAATTATACCTGGAAAAATTCATTGTTTTCTTCAAAAACTGTTAATGCAATATACTCTAGCAAAAAATGTATTATTGTTAGAATCAAACAATAGATTTGCTTTAAATATCCGAAATATAAATGTATTATTGTATTTAAATATAAATGTATTATATAATAATAATAATATAAAATGAAAAATAATAATATAATATGAAAAAATAATAATGTATTATTAATAATAATGTAATATAAAATGTAATATTTATATATATATTTATATATATTATATATTTATATATATATATTTATATTTATTTATATTTATATTTATATATATTTATATTTATATATATTTATATTTATATATATTTATATTTATATATATTTATATTTATATATATATATTTATATTTATATATTTATATTTATATTTATGTAATATAAAATGAAAAATAATAATATAATATGAAAAAATAATAATGTATAATGTATTTAAATATAAATGTATTATTGTTAGAATCAATCAATGGATTCGCTTTAAATATCCCTGAAAGGGGTAACAAACATTAAAAAAATAATCAATTATAGTTCGTATGATTTAAGTCCGTAACTGAAATAATGTTTCTGGAGTTGGCCCAATTGCCTGATGGAGAGTATTAAAATTGGTCATCTACATAAACATACTTAATTTATTTTAAGAAATAAGAAAGAATATGACGAAGCAAATATATCGGGCAATGAAGAGCGCAACATAGCATCAGAAGCCAATAGTCTTTAATAATGGCGAACGATAGCCGATATTACCTCGATTTTTGGACAATTTATATCTAAATATTTATCGGGAATCAAGTAAATGATCTTAATTATAGAAAAGGCAATTTTTAAAATCCTTAACAGTAAACATTCGTATAAATTCGTATAAATTTATAATTGCATCCCAATCATAACACACACACATACACACACACACACACACACACATCTCTCTCTCTCTCTCTCTATATATATATATATATATATATATATATCTATATATATATATATATATATATATATATATATATATATATATATATATATATTAGGTCATTCCATCAGTTTGTCTGACGATAGCAAATAGCGTGAAACCCAGGGTCACAAACTCAACCCAATCTAACTATATATATATATATATATATATATATATATATATATATATATATATATATATATATATATTTGTCATCCACAGACTGACTGTTTCGCTGTTTCACAGCTCATCAGTGTGGCTAGACGTCCGGTTGCCTCTAGCTACAACCCGACTGAATTTGCGTCAGTCGGAACTTCTCCCACTAAGCCATTAGCGTACGGTACGGGATGAAGGTGAATTTTAGCGTGTTTATTTTTAGATTCAGATAAACACACAGTCACTCAATTCTGTCGAAGAGTCGTGCAGTATTAGCTTAAATAGACACTGTTTTACAAGTTCACACCTCAAACCAGAGGGCTCAACCGAAATTAATTTTTCAGGAGTAGGTATTTTTACGCAGCAAGAATTCATTGAAACAGATTTTGTTAAATCCAGAAGTCAGTGCCTACCACACAGCCGACATCATTTTTTATAATGGCAGTCGAAAGTTTTTATTTATGTGTCTCTTCAAAACGTGGGCTGTCAGGCCCCTCCACATCTTCCTCTAATGTGTAGCTCTTATTAATGTTGCTTTTTTTATAGTACTCCCAATCCCTTACCTTCAATGTGCTGTGTCAAATCCCCTAAGCTATCTTTCTTCATTATATGTCCCAGATATTGTGCTCGCTCTTTTCGACTGTTTGTATAAGTCACCATTTCCACTTTCTGTAGAACTTCCTCGCTGCATACATCCTCAGTATATAAATATTCTCAGAACTACATTCAAGCCTCTTCTTAATCTGTGAAGAAATTGTAGAGCATTCCCTTATATATTGAAAGCTTGATACCAGACAGCATTTCAGCTGTCTTTTCTTTATTTCTTACGAACTATTTTTCTGTTTTTTTTATACTTTGTTTAATTTGTTAGGTCATCCCATAAGTTCTGTCCGAATTGTAACTTTTTGTTAAAATGAACGAAATTTAAAGAGTATTTTATAATGTCTAATGGAGCTGAACATTATTTCTATGTTTAGATGCATTTAAAATGATCAAATTTTATTTCAGAGAAAAATAAAATAAAATTTTGTTTGATTAAAACCTTGCTGACATGGAAGTACACAAGAATCATTTGAGGCACATAATGCTTTATGAGTTCAAGAAAGGAAACTCAGCAGCTGAAGCGGCTAGAAACATTCACTCAGTTTATGGAGAGGAATGTGTGAATGAAATAACTTGCAGAAGATGGTTTGCAAAATTCAGAGGTGGAGATTTCACCCTTGAAGATGAAGATCGAACCGGACGTCCAGTTGAGTTTGATGAAAAGCTTCTTGAAGCAGCCCTTGAAGAAAATCCTGCTTTATCAGTTGAGGAATTGGCAGTGGTTCTCAGTTCAAACCATACCACTGTTCATCATCATCTCCAACAACTTGGAAAAGTTCCTAAACTTGGAAAATGTATGCCTCATGAATTATCTGAAAACAACTTCAAATCCCGAGTTGACATCTGCTCTTCTCTCCATTCTCGCCAACTTGTTTTATCTTTTTGGGATAGACTTGTGACTGGCGACGATAAATGGATCCTTTATCGAAATATTAAGCGTGGTAGACAGTGGCTTGGTAAAGGGGAAGGACCCCAGCCCAGTAGGTTACTTAATGGTCAAAAGGTTCTTCTTTCAATCTGGTGGGATAGCCAAGGAATAATCCACTTTGAATTCTTACCACCTAATGCAACAATTAATGCTCACATATACTGTCAGCAATTAGAGCGTTTGAACCAAGCTTTGGGGAAGAAAGAGCTGCTCTAGTGAATCGAAAACGGGTGATGTTTCATCAGGACAATGCGCGACCACACACAGCAAGAATCACGTCACAAAAGATCAAAGAACTTGTTTGGGAGAAAATTCTTCATCCACTTTATTCTCCCGACCTTGCTCCTTCAGACTACCATTTGTTTCGTAGCTTACAGAATAATTTGGAAGAAACAGCTTTTGAAACACAGGAAGAGGTTAAAACTGACATTTGTGAGTTCTTCGAATCAAAGCCAAAAGAATTTTACAGTAATGGAATTAGTAAGCTTGTTAATAGATGGAAGGAATCATAGATAATCAGGGAAAATACATTGTTGATTGAATCTGTAATTAAATGTAACATTTGGTCACTTGTTTTCTTTATTCAAAATTCGGACAGAACTTATGGGATGACCTGACATATATATATATATAATCACAACTCGAGGGTCCGTATTCTGTTAATTATTTCGGTGAGAAACTATGTATTGTTAAATAGGAAATTACACAAATTCAAGAACAAAATAATATAGAATGCAGAATAGAATAATTTTTATACATTATTTCTAATTACTCTAAACATTATTTAGAAATAATCTCAGAAAACAAATCCTTTCAAAATAATTACTGTTGTTTACGTACCGAGTGCATAGAAGTGTCGACGATAAAAACCTACCTTCCTTTACAGGTAATTCTGACTTTGTCCTGCCAGTCTGTCTCAGTGACCGAACCGGTAGTGAATTGGTACAGGCACGCTTCGATTTAAGAGGGTATTTCCCTGAGGTAAAAAGAGATACATGTTCGTTTCCTGTCAGAGGGTGAAGTTTTCTTTAGTAGGATTTATTAATTTAGGCCGGAAGTTATTAATTTTATTGTTTAATAAACAGAAGTAAAACCTCATACACCTCTACCCAGTGAAATAACGTTTAGAGTAATAAAAAATAATGTCAGGTAAAAACTCTTTTCAACTCATAGACATAATTTTTGTTCTTTATTTATCCATTTACTAACTGTTTAAATTTGAGCGATTAAAAATTTACTTAGGTTCAAGCGTACTCAAACAACCTTATCTCTATTTAGATTTCAAGATGGACCTTTCCATAATCCTCCAACTACTTCTGTCACCTTATATCAATCTAAAACTATCCCTCAAAAATTGTATAAAAATAAAAGCTAATTCTTTTATAACTAGAGATGTAAACTGATGGACCAGGAAAATATATTTTCTGGGGAAATAAATAATAGTCATGGAAACTTAAGGTTGTTTTTTTCTTAATTATTTAATTAATATTAGCTCTGTTTTTACATTGAACTCTCTGGATCACACTCTCTTTGGAATTATCCACACGGATTACCAAACCCTTGATTACCTTACTGTATATATATATATATATATATATATATATATATATATATATATATATATATATATATATATATATATATATATATAGGCTAAAAAGAATTTGGTAATCCGTATAGGTAGTCCCAAAACAATAAAGGGCTTGGCGAAATAAATTATTACATGGAGCCTTAAAATGGTCTGTTTCTCCTTTAATATATATATAGGCACTAGTCGCCTGACGATTGCACTAGCATGAAACAGACTGTTGCCTCTAAGTGCTGACTTCCATGTCCACTTTTATATTTACACACGCTCTATCTCTGATA
The DNA here is from genome assembly GCA_964036315.1 of Acanthosepion esculentum. NCBI lineage: Eukaryota > Metazoa > Mollusca > Cephalopoda > Sepiida > Sepiidae > Acanthosepion > Acanthosepion esculentum. Next base: position 47,148,597 of record OZ038495.1, on the reverse strand, counting down.
TTGAGCACTTTACCCCATAAATATAGCACACTTTAAGACTATATTCCTTCATTCATATATATATATATATATATATATATATATATATATATATATATATATATATATATATATATATATACTTCTCCTACTCTTTATACAAACTTCTTTTTTTCCTATTTTTCTCTCTCTTCAATTATATAAAACTCCCCCCACCCAAAAAAAGAAGAAAAAAAAAAATTTTTAATGTCAAGTTAATTCTGCTGCATTTTTTTCATTTTTTTGTCTGGTTTATTTTCAACTTTTTTTGTCTGTTTTATTTTCAAATTGACTGGCTAAATTTGTACAGTTTAATAAAATGTAGTCTGTGTGATGAAGCCTGTATATATATATATATATATATATATGTGTATATCTGCTGAAATAAATTTATAACCGCTGAATTCTTTGTATTTTTATATTAAAAAGACCTTCTTGGAATAATCGGATTTGTGCTGATTTTTTATTTCAAGTGTGTTACATATCGCCAGTCTTCTATATGACAGTGAAAGGTGAAAGATTTTGCCGATGAAAGGCTTGAAAGGTGGAATACTGAGAATATAATATTTACTAAATAAGGAAGATTTAAGGATAATCGGAATCACAAAGAAACTGTTGCCACTATCTGTTGCAAATTCTTAAGAAGCACAGCGGGGTAAGATAGTAACATTTATTTTTCATTACGTTGTAGTGAATTTGTGAGTGTAATAAGCAGAGATGTCATGTTAGTCTAAGTTCTACTAGGTAATGTCTGGAAATGTTGATTGATGACAAGGTTGTTGTCGTAATCAACGTTTTTTTTCTTTCACCTCTTCCATTTTTAAAGATGTAAGAAAATCACGACAATACAAAGAGATAAGAAATGTTATCCTTTTATGTATACGAATATTCCATTGTTGTCTTACTCATTTCACTCCAAGCAAGGAAATAAAGCCACTAGGACTAAATGTGAAATAATATGAGAAAAACAAAAATATTATTAATGAAAGAGAATAATAAAAGAACAGGAACTCAGAAGACAGAAGGTAACGATTTACGTTTCGTGTAAATCTTCGGAAGATCAAAGTTGACTGGAAAGCAAGAAGCCGGATGAGAGTTCCACAAGCGAGAAGTGCGAGGGAAGAAACTGTTAGCATAGAACTTACATTTAGCTCGAGCAATTTTAGCAGTAACATGATGTGACCGAGCTGCCAATCTATTACTGCGCTTAAATTCGTCAAGGTACCAAAGAGGAAACCTCGTAAGAAAAATTACCCTGACATTTTTTATAGAAAGAACACGGGGAAGCTACATTACAGCGGTGGGAAAGTAACTGAAGTCGAGATGCCAGGCCAAGATAAAATTGTAGACCCTTCTTTGGATTTGATCAATGATCTTATATACAAAGCAGAATTATCAGACTAGATATAATAGCAATAGCCAATGAACAGATGAATGGTCGACGTATAAATGTGTAAGATAGATTTTGACGAGTAAAAATGTCTATCAAAACACAGTGAAACAATTCTCTAGCAGAAGCAATTGATTCAATATAATCTTTACACTTCATGCAGGTGGCAAACGTTAGCCAGAGAAAGCACAATGTGTTAGTCTCCTGGAGGTTAGCATCAGCCATGTTGATGGAAGACGAAAAAAGGTTCTCTAAGACGACCAAAAGAGAAACGTTTTGTTTTGGATGCCTTAATATTAGAAGCCATTTCTAGCACCAGTTAGCAACATATAGTAATTCGTTTTTTAAAATCAGTTGCCCCAATTCGACTTAATTGAACAGATCACACTTGCGATTAAAACAGGAAAAAATCAGCGTACTACAGACTTGCGAACGTATGACATCGGGAAGGTCGTTAATGAAAATTAGGAACAACGTAGGTCAGGTTATAGAGCTCTGGGTGAGTCCCGTATTAATGCAAAAAGATCTAGAAGCATGGCCGTTGAATATAACATTCATTTCGCTACTAGATAATAAGAATTGAATCAGATCAAAGATTCATCGAAAAATACCATAAACCATCGACTTGTGAGTAAGACTCGCGTGCCAAACCCTGTCAAATGCGTTCGAGACACCCAAGGCAACAGACAGAGCTTCACCATTCTTACATAAAGCTTTAGAGAGTCTTTTAGAAATAATCGTTAACGCATCAACAATAGATATGGAGAAGAGAAAGCCAGATTGCTTGTCAGAAAGAAAAAAACTGTGAGGTGAGACGCTTAACCAATCCAGCATTGATTAGAGTCTCTCTTACATTGCCAAAATGTAGAATTCACGATAACACAATATTTGTAGAAATGTATTCGTCATTCATGTGCCGTTTTCCTTTAGAATGTGAGTAATCATGGTTCTCCACAATTTCCTATATATTTTGCTCTAAGTAAGGCTTGTGCTTCCTAACATCCCTACCACTCCATTTACACAGGTCGTTAATTCCATTTACTCCTCTTGCCTGTAGTATGTCCTGTGAGTACCAAATTCTCTGAACCCTGTTTCCGCATTATGTGTCCAAGTCATTTTCTGCTTCTACTTACAATTGTCCTTTTTATAACTTCCTCTTGCTCAGGTGTTCCGTCCACGTAATTATCAGCATCTTTTTGTAGACGCAACTCTCTGTTGCTCAGCGTCCCCTCTTCATCTGTGGTGCAATTGTCCAACATTCACTGCCATCTAGGACGGTCGATATTAACGCAGTTTATCGCAATAGCTGTTTTTATTTACCTTTTGTGACTGCTTGAAATTCAAACTTGAGAAAGTATCAGGTATGAGAATGAATATATTCTACTTGTGAGGAATTTGTGTAAAAATTCAGATAGAGTATATCTGTAAAAAAAGGACAATATGAGTAAAGACAAAAGGAAAACGTAGCCTTCCTCTGTGGGACTTTATCAAAGTAAATGCCTTGATAAGTCCCTCAGAAGACGAATAATTTTTGCCTTTATTCATATATTACTTTCTCGTTTCACCGTCAACACTCACCTTCTTAAGACTAGCAGTCACCATTAATTTAATTCTGTGGATAATGCAATACATTCACAAGATTCACCTCTTGAGATGAGACCGTTTACGTGTCGTCAACCTCTCGTCAAGCAAACCTGGCTATAATTTATTCAAAACTGAAAAAAAAGCTTTTTTGCCTGTTCATTCCTTATAACTTAACGAGGTGACGGTACTTACTGATATTATATGTATGTATATATGTAAGTTAAGTCAACATAGATATCAGCGTTTGGAAAGATGCTCCGTCTGTAAGGTTTACTGGAAGATATTATACGTATAAACGACTTTGAGTAAAGCAGGATCGAATACGTACAGTTAAAACTGTCTTCAGTCTACAAGGAGAACTTAAGCCTCTTCCCAAGAAAGATACTAAAAATAGTCTCAGCTGTGAAGAATGTGGATTCGTATGCCTTAAAATGCTGGATTGATTAGGCACATACGTTGCCACAAAGACAAAGCAATGTTTCACTATACTGTCCAGCTTGATTTCCTTTGCAGCCTATGCAACAAAATGTGCAGGTCGGTGAGTAGATTTACCCGACATTAAAAATCACAATGCTGTGATACTAATACAACAACAGGTAAGCATGCTTGCAAATCCTATCGGTTAAAATGTAGGCTACTCACTCAACTAATGACTCAACAGAAACGTCATCAACGGAAAATAATCATACGGTAAAGTCATAGAAATTCTTGTATTTCGAAACGACTTACCACTATTACTATTACGTCTTGTAGACAACTCTGAAAAATAGAGTCGCACCCAAAATATTCGAAGCGTTGTTGTTTTAGTTCTGTAGAAGTATGGTGGAAATGCTAGCCTCAAACCCAACGTGTTTTGAATTCAGAGTTGTCCTTTTCGAAAACTGGTTGGTTACTAGAGTACAGCCAGCTCTTCTATTAAACTCTGGCCTCAGGGAGAAGAGATATATTGATACCTTTCCAACGCTATTTCTGCGAAAGTAAACGCAACGCTTCGGCTAGAATAAGAACTCGTTATTGCAATCCAACTTTACTCACAGATAATCATTATGCTACACAAAAACCTTAAGACAGAATGCACGGTTGTCAGCAAAAGAGACAGTCTAAGTTTTGAAATACATAATGGAGACGTCAAACAAGTAAAAAATTAACTACATCGGTAGTATAATAACAGATGGTGCAAAGTGAGATGGAAATCTGAAGACATGTAGAAATATTGGAAGATAATTTTAAGAAACTAAGCAATGAATTCAGAGATCAAGAAATTCCTTAAGAACAAAAATATTGGACTAGGTTGCTGCCTGATGTTTACTCTCATATATGGCAGTAAATATTGAACAATTCCTTTACACATGTAGAAAAGACTTGACGCGAAGGAGATTTGGCTCTACCGATGAGTGATGAAGTTGTCAGAAGTTTGCATAACGAGGGCAGAAAGCCAGCAGAATTCAACAATCACAGGACATCAAATAGAAAAAAAGCAGAAGAAAATCTGATGAATATATAATTGCCAGTTTTGAGCAAAGAAATGGCTTAATAATTAACACAAAAGTTGGTTTTTAAACAAACAAATATTGCTGAAGACATCAGAAATGAGGAAAATGTGGAGAGCTTTAATAAATCCTACCGGGCATGAAAATGACATAGTAATGGAGAAAGAGTAAGGGTGACTGAGAGATAGAAAACATGAATACTTTAATCACGAATTTCAAATGAAAGCGATACTAACATATATGCATGTTCTTATCACAACGAAAATAAATGCACTTTTCTACATATCAATCTAGACAAGACCGATCATAATGTATCAAGGCGCTCAATATAACAATCAACCAAGTTTGAAGGACGTGCCTGCTGCTATAGTCAACATTTGAAATTATGAAAATTGATCTCTGGCTTCGATGGGAAATACTTCGAGCTTCGCTAACCATACTTTCGTCTGGTACAAATTTCCATAGGGAGAATGAGAAGATAATAAGAGCGTGTTGCATCAGTCTTTCAACATTAAAGGATCTGTCTACTTCCAAAATCATTGTTTTCGTGATTTTCATGTGGTACGAGATACCCTCTTTTCGTGTCGGCGAGGCAACTGTTTAGTGATTTAATAATCTAAATACGAAGGAATATAATAAGGAGCTGTGAAAATCGTGCATATGCGAAACACCCAAGCCAGAAAGAATGGCCTGCTTAAAAATTAGCATTTTGGTATGTTTTTGTTTTCTTATCTGAACTCAAACGCTCTTGGAGAACACTGAAAACTTTATCTCCAGTTTATGGTAGGAAAACTTCCTTATTTTTAAGTAGTTTTAAATTTGTTTGGATATTTCATGCGGTTTGAAATGCTATGGTTTACATCAACACAGCTTACCACTGAGCCCTCTCTATACATGATGCTTGCATGACAACTTCTCTTGAATCCATGATGGTTCCTGCCAATTGAAGTGCTTTGAGAAATGGAAATGGTAGTCATTTGAGACTGTAGGTCATCTCTGAGGCAATGAATCTCTTCTTGGATCGAGCAATATATCAGCTATTCTCCTAATCAATAAAATATATCAGCAATAGATGGCTGTAAAACTTGTCGAATTGTCTGACTTGAGGGAATTTTACTGAAACTCAATGAGTGATGGGACGTACATTGAAAAGCCTTTACATCGACTGACAGTACAACTACATGTCTCTTCATCTATTATGTATTCTTCATCACATTCGTCATTTCCCATCTTCCTAAGGTAGTAATGTGTCTAAAAAAATAGGCAACGGAACCAGAGAACAAAACTACGGATTACTGTGAAGCTGAGGGCGGGGGCTCCAAGAAATACAAAGAAGACTTCAGTTATCGGTAGGTTCATATACATATATCATTTTCTCACGTAACATCGGTATTGCACGTACGAAGCTATACGCTTTTAAATTACAGGGCGGACAAAAAATATTTGATCTTAATAATAGTTGTTTGGAAGGACTGGGCATTGTTAGGTGATTTCTATCCCTATATTATAAAGACCGTGTTTCGCAAAAAAACAAAAACAAACAAATAAAACAAGAAACAAACAAAATGGTGACGGTCGACCATGTTATTGTTTAATAACATTGATAAGGATAATATATATATATATATATATATATATATATATATATATATATATATATGTATCACAGCTCATCAATGTCGCTAGACGTCCGGTTGACACTAGCTAGGATCGAAACCCGGCTGAGTCAGTCGGTGAATTTACCCCTAAGCCGTTGGCGCCCGGCAGGGATGAAGTTGAAATTAAGCGTATTTATTTTTAGATAAACACGCCAGTGACTGAGAGAACTCGATTCATTTTATCGAAGAGTATTGCATTAGTAGCAGTAATAGTCAATATATATATATATATATATATATATATATATATATATATATATATATATATATACATGTGTGTGTGTGTGTGTGTGTGTGTGTGTGTGTGTGTGTGTGTGTGTGTGTGTGCGCGCGTGTGTGTGGATACAAGTTTAATTAAAAACGATACTGCGGTTAAGTACTTTATTTAATTATTCTTGTGTTTCTAGAATTATTGATAATAATAAAACATACGAGCATAAAACATTACTACCTTAGGAAGATGGGAAATGACGAATGTGATCATCAGATTTATTTAAAAAAAAAAAAAAAATTGGGGGGAAATAAATCTGATGATCCACTGTCCTTTAAAAGGGCTGTGGTGAAATAATTTATTATATGGAACCTTAAAGCAATCTGTTTTTATTTAAATTATTAGCTCTGATTTACATTGAGCTCTCTGGATTCTATCCTCATTGGGTCTTCCCATACGGATTACGTAGTTTTTCGTAAACTATATATATATATATATATATATATATATATATATATATATATATTGTGTGTGTGTGTGTCTGTATGCGCGCGCATTTCTTTTAAATTGTTGGTTCAAATGGTGCCGACAAAAAAAGGATGTTTATATTGTTTTAAATATTTTTCAGATCTATAGTTTTTACGTTTATATATTTTTTATTCTTTTACATAAATTGCATATATTTAACAACTCCATTGTTGAGTTTAAACGTTTTTCTCTCGATATAAGTGCCGATAAGAATGCCTTGACTTGCCATTAAATATTTTCACTTATGGCTCATTCAATTGTTAGATCACTTTGATAATAATAAACTCTGCATCGAGTGAGTCTATTGTTATGAACTGGGAAACAGAATGTTTATTATTATGTATGATAATTATAATATAATTCTTATTTTGATAATTATAGTAATTGTGTTTAAAATACGTATTCAGATTATAGTTATTGCACATATGTAGACCTTTATTCAAGTAAAAAAATTTTATTAAGTATAAGAGAAAAATATTTAAAAAATGTCGATAATTACTATCAAATGAGAAAAGTAAAAAATCGTTACTCTAAAATGTTCATTTAAGTATACAATGGCTGATTAAAAATCAGTGCCCATAGGATGTTTTATAAGTTAATCAGATGTTATCAAAATTCAAAATTATAATTAAAAAAATAGTAAATTAAACTCTGATTATTGTTGCTGGCCAAATCCGTCACTGATTGCCGACGCTGAAGAAATGCTTGTCTACTCGAATAATTACTTTTGAAAAATAGTTTAGAATTAATTTTGATGACTTTCAGTTGGATCCAATTTTTATCGTTTTGCATAAGAGCTTGCTCTTCAATAAACCCTTCGTACATTAGTAAAGATAATATTACTTTTACTGAAGCTATTGAATAATTTGAAAAAGTGTTCTAATTGTTAATAAAAGATTTTATACGAGTATGCAAATTAGCAACAATATTCAGAAGCAGCTCGAAATTACGGAGAAACATCTCTCACGCTGGGACAAATCTAGAGTAGAACCTGATCAAGAACTGTGCATATTCAACCCTTTGAAGTTGTGTCAATGAATACCAATGGAAAATAACCGCACCCTAAAAGGATGGCTGGCAAAACAGAAAAAATGTTATTTAGGAGTGAGACAATGCAATCAGGCATGGCTGATCATGTATGAATGGATGTTTCATCGATGTAAGCGTAGCAGGTAAAAAGTGCATATTATGAGGAAATGTGGGATAGATAACAACTGATCCTAAACACGAAGAAGCTAAGCTTGTAGTGAGCAAGGCAATATGAATTAAAAGGATAATAAACCAGAACAGTATACTGATAAATACCAAATTATATGAAGATGTTGGTTTTGTGAGAGAAAGACACAACAAAAACGTTTTGCGAAATACAGACATAACAATATTATCGCAAAGTGGTATATTGACTGAGGAAAAATTGTCTTGGAACAGTAATTTTCAGTAACGAATGTCGAACTACAATCGGATAGATCCGATGTTTGGCTAATAGTTTGGAAATAGTTAGAAAAACTCAACCATTTGTGAGCGTTACTGTGCGAAAACAAGAATCTTTACGGTAAAAGACATTTCTCTTTCAGGTTCTGCAAAGTTGACCACATTAAAAATAGTTTTAAACGACCACAACATGGCGCAATGACCTCGGGCTATTAATACATTAATTCAATAGAAACAAAATAAAGGACCGAAAAAATGATCTATATGAGAATATTCAAAGAAAGATCTCTTAGAAGCAATAAGTGAAAATAAAATGGACGCTAAAACATTCGAGAAGCCGAGAAAACATAAATGAATGACTAATGAAGGTTATAGAACGAAAAGAGCCAATATTAATATATGAAGTAACTATAAACATTTTTTTCTGTCCTCTGCCAGCCGCTATGATGGAGAAAGCATTACCTCGAACCGTTGCCAGTGAGACACGCTGCAAGAGCCACTCCGTTTCGCGAGGCTCGTTCCTTAATCGAGACGCAATTGCGCCAATCCTCCGAAGGAGCACCATCGAACGAGGGCCAATGTTCACAAGGACTGATACTAACGATTAAATTCTCTACGTAAAACGCGTGAAAGCACATGCGATACCCTGCCCTCGTCAGCCGCCAACCAGATGAGGTAACAGAGTTTCGGTGGCTAAGTCAGTACTTCCACCCTTGACACCACCAGTTGCTTTTGCCACCGGACAGGTTATTGGTTTTGTATACGTGTCAGTCTCTTGCGATTTCTTTTTACTACTGCAACTGAAATTTTCAACATTCTGTTAAAATACGCAACGTGCTCGTAGCGACTGTTATTAATGGCGTAGAATGGAAAATAAACAGATTTGTTTCACATTGGAAGTAGCATTTTGTTTCGAGAATGGTTTTAATTAACTTTATTTATTTGGATCCTGATCAAATCCAATTCGATTCCTGATGAGCTGTGATCTGGAGACGACGTGAAGCCCGCTTTATGTTCCGGCCATTGATCCCACCTTCAAAAGAAAGGAAAAGATTGAGCGTTCAAAGAATCCACGACACTCGACCTCAATAGGTAGCACGTGACATGTCTGTCTCTTTTTCCACGCAGTTGGATCTTGGCGATTCGTAGCGGTTATTCTTTCGCTCGTGCGCCTCCTCCCTGTTCCTTTCCCATATAACCGTTAATTCTACGAGCAGGACACAATTTTTTTAAATCAGACCACGCTACAATATCAGGGTCTGTCTGAGTCATGTTTACTGGATATTGCAGAGGGGTTCTAAGATCAACACCCACCAATCACGGGCCCCATTCAGTAGTGTCATGTTGGACGTTATTTAGGTCTTTCACACAGAGTGTACAACTTCATTAGGTTCTCTTGTCATTACAGGCTGTTCGTTGCCTGCTTTCCACTGATTAAGTCCATGGTCACTTCCAGCACTTTGTTATGGCGTCATTGGTATATCTGCAGTAATTGTGAGCATGCTGAGAGCACGTGACGCAAAGTGCCTCGATCACTTTGACATAATGCGCATACATCAGTGTCAGTGTCCCCTCACAGCTTGAGGTTGGTCGCATTTGATAGGAGATCTTAGGTAGATCGCAGGAGGAATGATATTGACAATGGCTCCATTGCAATCAAGGTATTCCCTGATAGCTTCATTGGATTAATATCACTCCATATCGTCCAAGCACATTGATTGGGCTGAGAAACAGAGTTCGACATAATGTCTGTTCGTTGCTCTTCCTCAAAATTCATGATTTCATCAATCACCATGTCGCGTTTAACACTTGGACTCTCTTTAGAGAATAACTGGTTGCTCGTGATGCCCAGGCCAGTCCAATTGATTTGTGTCACGCAAATAATCTTCTTGGTTCACAGGCTGGATTCTACTACTTGGGAGGCTTCTACTGCCGATCATTTGGTGCCTGTTTTGATATCTGGCCGTAACCTGCGTACGAATTCATCGGCCATGTCCCTCATCATCGTGTGAAGGCGTACCTCACCGACATTGAACTCCTCCACCAATGAGATGAGAAGTTGCAGGTTTCCTGCATTGGTATAGAGTCCTACCGTGGAGAAGCTGGTGGGGGATGCCAGACTTATGCAGGTACTTGTTGATACACTGCTTTGTCTGCTGAAAACGAAACAGAGTAATATCATATATCTGCAACGGCCGAAATGCAGGTAGCACCAAGCCTTCAGTTTGCCGAAGAGGTGAGTTCTGTCCATCTTCTGTCACTTTCTGCACCTCTTTACCTCGGTGTCGATTACTTAGTGGAAATTCATACAGCAGTAAAAGATTCTTCAGTAGTTTCTCTTTTGACTTTCAGGATCATATCCCCCTCAATGCAGAAGTGAATTTCCCTGACAGAGCCTGAGTGTAATGATAAGCTCCAGATTTTCTTGGGCTTAGCCTTCATCCTCGCACATATGAAGAGATAATGTTAGCGCTATAACAGTTCATGACGAAGGATCATTTGTTCCTTAGTCATTACTTTCTTTGCCGTGTCCTTTGACCCTGTAATATGAATTCCCTGGACATATTGAAAAGAAGTGATGATGATCTCGAGGGCTTACCACTTAGTGGTGTAGTAACCAACGGTGAACGACATAAACGCTGCTCTGAAATATTTCATCATCTATTATCATAATAAAAATCGGTATTAATTATAGGTGTTTAAAACAACTTCGCTATTAGTTATAGACTTACAAATATCAGACATTAATTATGGCTATTTGTCTTTAATCTATAAATAGTCACCGTCCCCAAAATGGAAGAGGTTGCCATTAGTGGATTAATAAAATACAATTCGGTTTTGTTTCTTATATTATTAATATTCTACAAAGCGTCATTATACAATATATATATATATATATATATATATGTATATATATATATATATATATATATATATATATATATATATATATATATATATATAGAGAGAGAGAGAGAGAGAGAGAGAGAGAGAGAGAGATAGAGAGAGAGAGAGATAGAGATAGATAGATAGATAGATATAAATATATAAATCGGACGGATATATACCTATTTTATTGTGACTAAGGTAACCTGTATAATAAAATCATATACACACACAGGTTTGCCCACCTCAAGTTGGTGTCATGGTTAACAAGCTTGTCTCGCTAGAACAATTACGACTGAGTAGTGAGTTCGATCCTCACTGGGTGCCCCATACTTTCGGCCTTGTGCCACATCTAAGCTACGCTTGGAAAATCACTACACGCACGCAAACACACACACACACAAACACACACACACACACACACATATATATATATATATATATATTGACGGAGGCAGTGATAGAGGGAGATAAAAATAAATAGATGTCTCATACTATTTGCTACTTATACGTTTAAAGGCCACAGATTTCAAAGGGTGCAAATTTTCTGTGGTAATTTCATTTTGGGAATGGCTATTTGATAGTTTTGTTTACTTACCTGATCACAAATTGAAGCTGTCTTTTTCAAAATATTCTCCTTGTGAAGTTATGCACTTCTTTAGACGATGGCGTAATTATTATAAATCGTTTTTACTGTAATGTAATTAAATATTGATGAATGTCAAGACGTTAGTAAATCTTTGGCATTCCTTCGATGATAGACATAGCTAAACATCACAGGGAGCTAATACCACTGAATAAAGTTGGTGGACTATTTTTTGAATGAATGTCTTAGGCAGTCACGAATTTTAACTTATTTTTCGGTTTTTCCAATTCTTGAATCTGCAGTAATATTTTTCAATTCATTTAACCCATTAGTCACATACATTATTTTTGATCCAATCGTCCCAATGCTTGCTCTTTACCACATTTGAATAGGTACATCGTTTCTGGTCGCCAAATTCTTGCATCATCGTGCAATTTTCTTGAGTTATCTGTGACATTCAAATACACTAGATTTCTTCATAGCATGTTCAACATAAGCCACTGCAATAGACCTAACTTTTCAGTAGCAATTTTACAAATCATCTTGCAAAACTTGCTTCATTTTTATTTCGCTCATTCTCCCGGAAAAAAATAGTATACTATAAAATTATACAACTTCCTCTACTGCTCGAAGCCGAAGGATTCATCTGGTCTGCGGTTCAAGAAAGCGAAGTTCGAACATGTCTGTAAATTTTTGGGTTCATATGTTTTCCTCACTTATTACCCAAGTAAAACACTGTAATCTTCCTGTGAATTAAATTGTCATATTTCGTATATAATGCAACTGGATGCTTTATATTTTTCTAAGCATCAATTCGGCAGATAATATCGTTTCGTTTGTCAAGTTCGAGGAAACATTTGAGGTAGTTATGTTGAAATCTTAGTTGTTCTATATTAAGTTTTCATTTGGTTTACTTCCAAGTTTTGTATCAGACAGTTAAACTTTTCAAATAAATCCTGAATTATAATTTTTGCTGCAGAAGATTGTCTAACATTTTGTTCGATTATGAAAGGGTTCGTTTGCAACATTTCAGACAGTCAACGTTGAAGGAAAACTGTCTAGAACTTTGGGGACAGTTTTTGAATTAGATGTAATGATTTCGAAAAGGCAGAACGCCTATTGTTAGTACAATGTAAACTTTATTTGACCACAAGACTCTTATTTTATTACTTAGCCATGATAGCCAGTATAGGAGACAAAAAACAGAAGGGAAATCCATAAACACATTATTTAATATGCTAACATATTTCTTTTCTAGCAATATTTGTTTCATACAATTTTCGGGTAGCATCTTCCACTTTCTTATTTTCGTCTCAATCTTTTGCATTTGGTTGATTTTAGAAGTTGTTTGGTAATTTTTCAGTTGTGAGAACTTTCTTCTATCGATGTTTCTTTCCTCTCATATTTTAATTCTTTTTTTCTTTCCTTTCTTTTCTTACTCTATTTTCATTTTCCCCCCCTCTTTTTCTCTATCTATCTATCTATCTATCTATCTATCTATCTATCTATCTATCTATCTATCTATCTATCTATCTATCTATCTATCTATCTATCTAAGAAGGTATTCCAAACAAAAACACTGATATCCCCTTATTAGTTCAGATTATGGAAAGTGGGTTGCCAGAGAACTTTTTGGCATCCATTCATATATATTCAAATGTGGTGCCTCGTTGTGAAGAAATGATTAATAAGAAAGTCTGGTAAAATATTACTACAGTCATCAAAACAAGAAGATTGAAAGAATAAGAAAGAAAAGCATAGTATAAAAGTTAAAGAAAAAGGAAGGAAAAAATGGAAGTAAGTCAGTAAGTAAGTAAGTAAGTAAGTAAGTAAGTAAGGAAGGAAGGAAGGAAGGAAGGAAGGAGTTATACTGAGAAAAGTCTATAAGAATGAGGAAATCACGAAGATGTCAAAACAAGGAAGGGTAGATAAAAATTCACAAGAACAAAAAAGAAGAAAGGAACGTAAGTGACGAGATAAAAAAAATAAATTAAAAGCTAAATTTAGAATAGCAACAAAAAATTACAAATGAAAGAAGCGCAAATTAAAGGAAGAACAATAATGACACAACATGCAAAGTTAAAGTAGGGCACATAGAAAATAAGAAAAGAAAATGGATGAAAGAAAGCGATCAAAAAAGAAGACACCACACGTATATAGAAAAACATAGACAATAATATAAAAAAAAGATCATACGTGAAAGAGGTTAAGAAAGAAAAAGGAAAACAAAAAATATAAACCAACAAAGTGGAAAGTTAAAAAAAAATGAACATATCAAGCAAAGACTTAAAGAACCAGAAAGAATAAAAAATGTACCATAAAAGTTACAAAAAGAAAAGAAATTTAAAAATAAGAAAAATTAGGACATCACGAGAGACAATCAAAAAACAAAACGAAATTCAAAACACAAAGGGATAGAAAGAAAGATTATTTTAAAAAAATATTGTCAGAAAGATACCGCAGGAAGAACCGAAAAAATAACATTAAATTTCACTGAATAGACATTTGCCTTGAAGACGAATTTTAAGAAAACTTCCATGATAGTTTTGGAGTTTCCCTAAAGACATATATTCCTAGATTTCTAAAATACACCTTAAACAATAAATCAAAACCACAAAAGACATCTTTGACAAAATAGTGTCATGAAAGAACAAAAGCAAATTCCTGCCATGTGTGGTGGTTTCCTATCCAATGCAAAACAAAACTATTCAAATTGATATACATATTCTTGGAAATATGAATAATAAGCAAGTAATTGCTCTCTGGCAATCTCTCTCTTTACACACACACAGACACACACACACACACACATATATATATATGTGTGTGTGTGTGTGTGTGTGTTTAAGACATTTTTATGTTTATACATTCTTTTTATAGATATAAATATTTAAGTAAATGCTCTGTTTATAATAAACAGTATTAAACAGCATTTACCGGCCTAAATGTCCGACAAATTTTCATAGAAAATATTCGTCCACCGACAGGAATCGAACCTGTATCACATATGGCTATATAGCTTGACGTGCCTTTAACTGAATTGGCCACAGAGGAGCGTCCGGTTTATTAAAAACAGAGCATTTACTTGAATATTTCTGTCTATAAAAATAATGTATAAACATAAAAAATGTCTTAAAATAATTGTCGGACGTTGTCCATTTCATAATGTGAGACGTCATTTGTTTACATTGGATACGCCATGAACAGAAATGAATGTACGTGAGACAATCATGGAAGATTTTAGTTTAAAGACAGTAAAACGGACATTGCCAACCGAACGCTCCTCAGTGGCCAAATCGGTTAAAGGCACGTCAGGCTATATGACGGTTCCGCATAGGATACAGGTTCGATTCCTGAATGTATAAACATAAAAATGACTTTAAAATAATTTACAGACTTTGTCCATTTCATAATATATATATATATATATATATATATATATATATATATATATATATATATATATGTAGAGAGAGAAAGACAGGGAGAGCGCTGCAAAAGATGATATACAATATATATATATATATATATATATATATATATATATATATATATATGCATCACATTATGAAATGGACAAAGTCCGACAATTATTTTAAGACATTTTTTATGTTTATACATTCCTTTTATATATACACATATTTAAGTAAATAATAGGATACAGGTTCGATTCCTGTCGGAGGACGAATATTTTCTATGAAAATTTCTCGGGCATTCAACCCGGTAAATTTTGTTAATACTGTTTATTATGAACAGAGCATTTACTTAAATATTTGTATCTATAAAAAGAATGTATAAACATAAAAATGTCTTAAAATATATATATATATATATATATATATATATATATATATATATATATATATATATATATGTATATATGCATATATATATATGTGTATATATATGTATATATATATGCATATATGTATATATATGCATATATATATGTATATATATATGTATGTATATATATGTATGTATGTATATATATGTATGCATATATATATATGTATGTATATATATATATATGTATATATGCATATATATATGTACGTATATATGCATATATATATGTATGTATATATGCATCATGTATATATATATATATATATATATGTCTATATCCATCATCCATATATAAATATATATATACATATATATATTTACATATATATATATATATATATATATATATATATATATATATATATATATATATATGCATCATCCATGTAATTTCACATTTGTAGAGTTTATTTTTTGCTTTTTATTTTGAAAATATTAAAAAAAGAATAATCAAACGGAACATTTTTCTGTTTCTATATCTGCATGTATAAATGGTAATATCGTATCTAGTGTAAATTACAATGTTCATAAATATTCAATATTGAAAAGAGTTCATTGCCAAATGAAGGTGAATATTTCAAAGAGAAAATATCTTTATGCAAATGAAATTATTTCATTATTTGTCAGCTGAATTACTGATGAGTCTCCGCAGATAGACAGATATACATACCTACATACATGCATACATATATATATATATATATATATATATATATATATATATATATATATATATATATATATATATATATATATATATATGTACAGGTAAATGAGAATAAATGGAGTATGATTACACTGTACGTAACATTTAATTTAAAGTATCGTTCAGTACATAGAGCTTACACTGTCTTGAAAACGATCTACTAAGTATTATTACCGATATCTCTTGTTATAAAAGTAAGAATCCTTTTCAGAGGCATATAGATTCTATAGATCTAACAAAGTCTTTGTTAAAACTGACAAAACTGCTAATTTTCATAAATTTAATCCTAAAGATAATAATGCTTTAATTAAAAAGATTTAACCAAAAATTATAAGATGAATATTAGCACTATTAGTTTATTTGATATAATTAAGTCTGTAATAATATCACTGATGAACTTAAAATTTGTAATAAGGTTAGTAACCTCTGTACCAAAGAATCCTATGTCCTAAATAAAGATCATAAACTTTGAGATCAAACTATCAACGAGGATTGTCAACCCTACCAGATCAGAAATCGGAAGTATAAGCAAAGTTATCCAGGATAGAGTCAACAAATTAAACGACCCCTTGGACATTTACAATGGACTCCTACCGCTGATTTCAATAATTGGTTCATTGGAATTAACAACAAAAAACGGTGCTCTTTTATCCAATTTGATATCGTGGAATTTTACCCGTCCATTTCCAAGGATCTTTTTACCTTAGCTTTGGAATTAGCCAAGGAATACTCTAACATTTCCAGTGAAGACATAAATATAATAATGAACTGTAGGAGATCAGTTCTCATTAACAACAATAAACAGTGAATTAAAAAAAAACTCTGATGATCACTTTGATATCTCTAAGGGATCATTAGATTCCGCAGAGTCTTCTGACCTGGCGAGATTAATCATCCTATATAACCTTATCGCTGACGCGGGTGTTAATGTTGATGGTATAGGATAATACAGAGATGATGGTCGTATGGTAGTAAGAGATTCTACTAAAATCAAGGTTGATAAATTAAGGAAAATCATTCATAGGGAATTAAAAAGCTTAAATCTTAAGGTTAAGATAACTACTAATGTAAAACGGGCTGATTTTCTTGATGTTACATTAGATCTTGCTAATGATGTATTCCAACCTTATATGACAAAATAATGCTAACCCAATATATATTCGTTCCAATTCTAACCACCCTCCATCTGTAGTCAAACATGTACCTCATCTATAGAACGTAGGATTGGCAACAATGCGATTGTTAAATACAGCGGTGTTTATAATACTGCTTTAAAAATAGTAATTATCAAGTATAGAAAATATAACATTGATCTAAGGGAAAGAAATAAGAATAGGAAAATAATTTGGTACACATCCTCATTTAACCAAATAGTCATTACTAAGTTAGGTCAGAAGTTCCTCCATTTAATTGATAAACAATTCCCTAAAAGCAACCCTCTTGGTAAAATATTTAACAGAAACACGCTAAAACTAAATTATAGCTGCACCGGTAATCTTAAGAAGATTATAAATAAGCATAAAAATAAAATTTTTAACTAATTTAAACATTGGATAATAATAAACATCCCAAGATAAATACTGTTAATGATATTAACCAAAGTAATTGCAAAGATTCTAACGAAAGCCCATTATGAAACCACGGTTTAACCACCTCTCTTGTTTATTTAAGTACTATTTCTACAATCGAGAATCCAACTGTTGAAAAATTTTATATTGGTATTACTATGAATTTTTAAGACTTGGAGGTATTAACATGTTTTATCCTTCACCATTAGTACTTATAAAAGTAGCACATTACTTACTAAACACTTTTAGAATTAAATAGGAGCTAATAAAACTCCTAAGGTAAAATGGAAATTTTTAAAAAAAGTTAAAACAAGTAGATCTATATATATAATTATAGTAATCCTGTTTTCTATGTTTATGTACAAAAATTAGAAATTATCAGAGTTTTTGATAAAAACTTCTTTTTAAACCAAAGAAGTGATTTGACTGTAAATTGCCTTTTACTTTACAATATGTTTAAATTTTGCATTTGTTAATACTTTTTCTTGCAGTAATAATCGGTATATGAACTGTTGTGTAACTTATATGGAGTACTATTCTATTTGTATGCTTCATTTTGATATATTATTGCTTTGTATTGATGTTTAGTTAGTATTATTAACATCTTATATGGATGTGCAGGTGTTTGGTTGGTATTATTAACATCTTACATTGACTATTTGGTATTATTAACATCTTATATGGATGCTTTTTATTTAACGGTTTCATATTAATTTTCCAAAGTATTTTTGATCCGGTTTTTTCGAACGATTAAGTTGTTTGCCAGTTTCTTAAAGGGGTCTTTTATTTATCAACTACAAAATCTTATGTAAGAAGCTGAACGAGAATATAACTGGCTAGCATTATGTTAAATTAACTCCCCATCTCTTTCGCTTCTTGGGATGATTTAGCGCCAGACTTCGATACTTCTTACGAAATAATGTAACAGTCTGTATCTGCCCATAATGAAATTGTCGAGGTTTTATATGCAGATAACTTCGTGTCATGACCTATATTTAAAGAACATCCGGTGAATTCGAATTTAGCGGAGGTCACATTCGATTGGTTAATCACAGCAAAGCGCAAAAGTCTATTTTTTTTTAAAAGTATTCTGCTTTCTGAAAATAAATGAAAATTTCATTCGCCAGTATTTTAACATCACCTGAAGAGAAACAATTATGTTGTTGAAACATAATTGTAATTGTGTAGCGATTTTTAACATTTTTAAAATCTTAATTATATATAGTGCGGCTTGAAAGTTTGCAACCCCCGAGATGTGGTCATTGTTATTGAGAACAAATTTAAAATAAGCCTATTAAATGAGCAGCCAAACACCAATTTGTAAAGTAGACTTCCCAAGTAATGAACACACACAAAAAGGCTGTATTATAATTATTTATTTTAAATAAAGGATTATTTCACCAAAACGGTAAATTTGACATGTGCAAATGTATGTGAACTCTTTTATGTAGTACCTTGTGCAACCTCCTTTTGCAACGATTACTTCAATCAAACGTCTTGTATGACTAGTGACCTGTCTCTCACATCTACATGGGATTTTCGCCCACTCCTCCTTGAAAAACCCAGCCAGTTGCGAGAATTTGGAGAGACATCTAGCTTGAACCGCCAGCTTTGACTTACCACAAGATTTCTATTAGACTGAGATCCGAACTTTGACTATTATTATCGTAAAGAATTAGATTTACTTTTGACATTAACGACACCGGAATCTATAGATATGAGGGTGTAATTCTTCTCTGTAAAACAAGCCCACGAAATATTGACCGATTGAGAAAGAAACTGAATATAATTTTATAAAGATGACGAATTAAATATTACGACTACCATCAATGCCAAAGTGATCAACTTTCTCGACCTGTCCTTAGACTTGAATAATAGTTATTACAAACCATATACCAAATAACCATAGATACTTAAGTAATGAATCAAACCACCATCAGCACAAAATTCTAGATAATTTACATAAATCAATTAAGATTATGCACCAACTCCAGCAATAAGGACATATTAGATAATAATAAAAGGCTTTAGAACTAAACAATCATAAATATATTTAGAGTATTTAGAAATATAATACAAATAATGTAAAAATAAACTGAAACGCAATAAGCCTAATCTACCTTTTAATTGTAATGTTCAACCTAATATCAGAAGTATTCTTCTAAAATTAATCCATAAGCATTTTAACCATTGACCAACACTAAAAAGATTTTTAACAAAAATACGTTTTAAATCAGCTATAATAGCGTTAATAACATAGATAAAACCATATCCCAGAAGAACAAAATTAAGCTAAATAAATATATTTCCAACAAAGACAAAGTAAATATTTCTAAAAACCAATGCAACTGCTGAAAAAAAAAAACTGTCCCATAAACATGTATAACTAATAATATTGTATACCGAGAGAGCATACATTTCGGTAATTATGTTAAATTTTATAATGATTGCAATGAAATCCTTGGAAATTTCATTTTTATCTTAATCGAATCACTTTAGAAATTATAAAATAAAAAAGACTGCACTGCTCTCTCCAAATATTTATGAAAATTAAATAATGATGTCATCTCGCCATCAGTCAACTGGGAGATTATAACAATCTTATAACGGGAAAGGAAATACATGTAACTTCTGTCTTGTTTAAAACACTAAAATAGCCCTAGCTTATTAAACTAGAGAACTGAATTGATGGAAAATGTAGACATAAAAATAATTATCTGCTTAAATACGTAGATCCAGATTAATTTTTAATATAAATTACGGTTTATTTTTTTAGGTATATTACGGTTTGTTTTTGTCTATCTATCTATCTATCTATCTATCTATATATATATATATATATATATATATATATATATATATATATATATATATATATATGAGGAACAAATGATTTCCCTTTAATGTCAAAAAGATAATATTCACAACAGTAAAAAATTCTTTATTTGTTTTCCTTACATATTAAAAAAAAGAAGAAACTGTAATTCCAGTATAATATATATATACGCCAAGCAAATTGCAATTTTTGGTGCTGAGTTTGGACTGACCGTTACGTAAATTGAATTTAAGAAAATATATCTGTCTACGGAAATGTTAAGTTTTATATATATCGGTATATCTATTATAAACAAAAATTTGGCTTACCAATGGGAAGTCCTCTCTCTGGATTCCTAGCATGCATATTTCTAGAATTCTTAAATCTGGACCTTTCAAATATATAATCCCTGACGATACACATTACTTCCGTTAAATCGATGACATTTTATTCATTTACCCACAGAAACATGATTTGAATAAGATTACTGATAGATTAAATAGGGTAGAAACTAATATAAAATTACCCATGAACTTGAATCTAATAATTCTTTACCTTATTTAGACATACTACTTACTAGAAATAATAACAAATTAGAATTCAAAGTATATCGTAAACCCACATGTAAAAACGACTATTTACACTTTTACTCTCACAATGATACTAGGACTAAGAGAGGTGTTATTATTGGATTCTACTTGAGATATATTGGGATCATAGTTTGTTTTTTTTAAATATATAACCCTTTATAAAACGTTTTGAAAACAATTACTTAAAAGATTTTTTAGAAAAGGATATTTCCCAAAACATTATATTAGGTAATTAAAATAACCAGAATAAACTCATGAACTTAAAAGATTTGTATATATTAATAATTATATTTTCATTTTATTTTTAAAGTAGTGGGTCATCAGTTATTTAATTAAAGGGAGCTTATATAATCACATATAAAATAGTAACATTAAAAATTAAACAGTAATTATTAACAGCAAATTATGATAAACCGTACACTGAATAGTAAACTGTGAATATATTAAAATTAATCTGAATCTACACGTGTAAGGAGATATTTAGTTTTATGCCTGCATGTAAGCATCAGCTAATATCTTTTATTTATTTATTTATAATCCCAGGTTATTTAAGTGTTTTAAGATAATTATTTACTCAACCAAACATATGTTACATTTATACGCTTTAGAATTACACGATTTTACCCTTGCTATAATATTCCAGTTAATTGAAGGAGAGTTGTCGGTATATTTCAATTGCTAGAAATTATTAGAGAGAGCAGTGATGTTTCTTTATTTAATATTATCCAAAGTCTTTTGGTGATTGTAGAAGCGAAACTCTCAAGGATTTTCGGTAGAACCAAAATAAAACCTAGCATTTCTACCGGAATCTATGTTCGATATTATTGGTATATATTAACCGTTTAACCGATAGATCGTACTCTTCTTGCAGTTGCATTTATTTTTATAAAAAAATACGTTGTCTTCGTTGGAAAGATGTTTCTTTAATATGGCGTTGTTATGCTGGGATAGAGATCTATCGATGATACTAATACAGATTTAACTAATTTAAACATGATGTTTGTTAAAAATCTTTTTTGACGTTAGCGAAACGTTAAAATGCTTATGGATTAATTTTTCAGACATTAGTTTGGCCATTACCGTTAAAAGGTGGCCTAAACCATATGATGTTGCGTTTACGGTGTTTCTGTTTTTTTCCTACAAACTCTGTTTTTTTTTCTCCAGATACTCTAAATTTACTTTATGATTGCTTAGTTCCAAATCCTTTATATATTTAGCATTAACATTATCAAATATTTCCTTGGTGCTGGAGTTAGTGTATATTCTAACTTGGACTGATTTATGAAAATTATCTAGAATGCTGTGGTGATGATTTGAATCTAACATATCTATGGTTATATAGTTCTTTTGTATATGGTTTATAGTAACCATTATTCAGCTCTAATGTCAGATCTAGAAAGTTGATCACTTTGCCATTGGTGGTGCTGTTAATATTTAAATTGTGATTCTCAAAAAAACATTCCTAAGTTCTTTTCTCAATCTGTCTGTATGACGTGGGCTAGTTTTACAGAGGAGAATATACAACAAAAATATTCTTTAAAAAATATTCTTTCCAATTTTTTTATATTGATTTACATTTATTTGAACAAAATATATATATTGTTTTAATTTAATTTATTTATTAGTTTATATTTATTACTTATTAATTTATATTTAATATTGTCATGAATTTTTTGCCTTATCCATAATTACAAAACTTTTTTCTCCATCTTGACTAGAAACGAGGCGCCATTCAACGATATGGAGACTTGTGTCAGCTCATTTGGGGAAATTTTCATGTGACCCGGAACTGGGGGATCAGTCATATTTCAATTCTTTATAACTTTTTTCCAGTAAAAGAAATATTTTTAAAATTGGTATCAATTTGTGTGCAATTTATTCATCCGTCCATGTCTCGAAGGATTTTTCATTTGGTCAGATAGTGAAACGTACAGCTTTCACCATGCACGCGGTGTGTCGTTTGACAATTCACGGTGTCCGAAAACTAGTTCGCAAAATAAGCCTTCATTTCTACTTTTTCCGTTCTATCGAATCCTCATAATATAGGTGTCAAATTGTCATGAATTTCTTGCCTTATCCATAATTACAAATATTTTTTTATTAAATTTACTTTGTAACTATAAATTATTTCATTAATTATTATTTCATTAATTATTATTTTAATTATAATATTATATGTATTATTATTTGTATATTACTTATTTTAAATGTTACCTTTTAATTACTCTTTTTTAAAGGTTTTTTATAAAAATAATTTTTTAATAATCTTCAATTTTTTATTTATTCTTTAAGTAAATTTCCTTATAGAAACTAGATGTTAATATTTGAAAATGTAGGTCAAGGTTATTTTAACTGGTGCCTGAATCAATACACTCCCCCTCTACCTCCATGAAATTTGGTTTAAGCTTTGTCTAGACAATTTGATGCGTCGTCTGTTATATTCTTCTATCTCCTTTTCGTTTTTCCTTTTTTCTTTTATTTTTTTCTTCTTTCTTTCTCTCTTCTTTCTTCTTCTTCTTTCTTGATTCTTTAAAGTGTAAAACTTTTAAGCTACCATTTTATTTTATTCCTTAACCCCCTGGTATTAACAAATCCTGTAAGGAAGCTCTTGTAGGGTGAAATAGCTATTCAAATTAGGTAATTTTGAATTTCTCTTCTATGTAATTTATATATATAGATTATATATATATATATATATATATATATATATATATATATATATATATATAGTATTGGCTGTGTTATTTTTAGTAGATAGGTTCCCTGCGAATTGTGAAATCGAACAATCTTGGAGTGTCTTGAAACTTTTACTCAAAACTTAGCATTCCATTTTAAAACTGTAATCCAAATTTTAATGCTTCCTGACTCAATACTTTACTGTCAAATCGAATACGTATGAAAGCGTTTCTGATGAGTCGCAACGTATAAGTACATATAATGGAATAAAATGTACTTATATTTTGACCAAAAAAAACGAAAATTATTTCTGACACTCATATACGTATTTGCCAAAATAGTTTCAATTTAAAATAAGTTTGACCAACTGCATATAATTGAAATGAGGCCTGTGGATTATAATTTCTTCACTGTTGTCATGTTATATATGGGAAGCCAATAAATAATTCTATACATATCAACAACAATTTTTATGGAAACAAAGTGGAAAATTTTTTAAATGAGTTTATCTAAGTATATTTCTGAGATGCGGTATTATGTACACTATTTACATTATTCGGACTATTCCTCATCTTTGTCGCCATGTTTATCACAATATTTATCATATGATAGGCCACAAAAATCTCCCGAGCCGACCAAGCATATAAATGAATGCAATATGGGAACCAGTAATAATGAATGCCAGAGAAAAGCGATAATAACAACAAAAATTGTAATATGAGATCTGGTAAAAAAATATGCAATGATAACAGCAAAAATTGCAATATGAACACTGGTAAAAATGTTTGCTGAAGACATTAGTTATATAATACCCAGAAAGTCATACACACATGTCCTCAAGGACACATGACACAGTGGATAAAGGACCCAAAGAGTGTGAGTTCAATACCTGATTAAGGCGGTGGAGAACTTTGAGAGAGGAATTAACAGGAGATAACTGACATCCATTAGACATGGCACGTAGAACTAGAACAGTCTACCCCAGTGAGCGAAATAAAGGGTTCAGTTAAACATTCCAACCACCTGAAGAAGGCCGGAGCGTACAACGGCTGAAACGTTGTGATAAACATGGCGACAAAGATGAGGACAATAGTTCGAATAATGTAAATAGAGTTTATCTAAGCTTAACATAAAATTTCTAAACTAAGCTCGACATAAAATTTGTTAAAACTACATCTAATACAATAAAAGAACTAATACAAAGCAAATTAATAAGCTCAATTTAGTAAAGACAATTTACTCTATCACCTGTAATACTTGCCACAAAGAATATATAGGCGTGACCCCAAATTAATTTAAATAAAATATTATATGAACATAAAATGGATATTTTGGCCCTGATCTGTCATCTCGTCTGCAGTCGCTATCTCACAGACGCGATGTTGCATCGCTCTGCCTTTTCTACAAGTACTTCCACGGTAATTGCTCTGAGGAGTTGCTTTCGCTTGTCCCTAAGCCTCGTGAATTTAAGCGTACTACGAGGCTGGCATCCCGTTCCCACCCCTTCACCGTTGAAACTGTTAGGTGTAGACGTCTTTTCTACTCCAATAGCTTCATGTCTCGCACATCTCGCCTATGGAACTCTCTTCCCTATTACTGTTTCCCTGACAAATACAATCTCCAACGGTTTAAGTGTAGCGTCAATCGTCATCTCCAATTGCCTTGATCTATCCACTTCCTGACATCTTTCATTCCTATCTGCTCTCGCTCTATATCTCCCGTAACCCCCCTACCTCGATCGACCCTCCGTCCTTCTCTTTCTCCACATCCCTTCCTTTACCACTCCTATCTGCTCTTCCTCCAACCCTTCTGTAACCCCATGCGTGATAGTGGCCACCGGCCTTGCTTGGGGTGATACGCTTAAAAAAAAAATAAATAAAAAAATACAGTCGATGCGTTAGTTGTTCACCGTAATGTGTTTGGCCATAATTTTGATTTTAAAAATACTACTCTAATTAAATTAGGAAGCAATTTACTCATGTGAAAATGTATAGAAAGTGCTTTAATCGCTAGATCATACACAATAAATTTACGTCCATGTTGTTTCATTTCACCTTTCTTGGCAGATCTTCTGTGATCACAACGTGTGTTATTTAATGACAAAAGAAATTGAAACACTGACAAAAGAAAAAAGAAACTATATAGAATCGGCTAGATTATATAATGAATGCATATTAATTTGTTTTTAAAGTTCTCAACTCTCCCTCTCCTTAGTGCTCATATGTAGACTCGACAATGTAAAAATCACTTTAATCCGATGAAGACCTAAGGATGAAACGCGGTAGGCGGAAACATTTCCCAAGTCATATATACCACTTATCCAAACAGAGATAGCAGAAAGAGAAATCTTGTGAAAGAGAGACGAAAGATAGATGGAAACAGAATAGATAAAAAGAGATACTTATGAGCAGACTTGTACAGAAACTTAAAGAAAAAAAAAAGAAGACAGACAGTAACCTACATGGACAGAGACAGCAATAAGTATAAATAACTTGAACTGGTTGATATTTTATAAATTTCGGTTTTTCCCCTTAAGATGTTTTTTTCCCCTAGGAGACAACTACGTTTGTGTTTTTTGTCTGATATTTTTGCTTTCGTTTTCCTCTGTTTCATTGAAAATGTTTTCTTTCCTTACCACAGCCTGACAAATCTATCATAAATCGAGGCAGTTTCTTGTTTATTTTTTATTTGCTTGAATATTTCTCTTTTTTAGCATCTTCCTACTCAAGTGTGACGGGACATTTTTTAACTAAGTTTTTGATTTGATTGTGCTATTTTTATTTGAGATGCCCCAAAACAAATACATTTAGAAAATCAAGAGAAGGAAGGAATGGGAGAAAGTGGAAAAGAAAAAAAAGAAACTAATGAATTTTATTGACGCACAGAAAACTAAATTGACCTTCCTTTTATTATGGTGTTGTGGCAATGTGAATATGTCTTCAGTAACAGCGTTCTAAGGGCCGTTTGAGCAGTAACAAATGAAGTGAGCCTTAAGTAGTTATCCTGCCATACTAATTAATATTATGGATTTGACTGAAAAGTGCATTTGTTCTATATGAGTTCAGCAGTTGTCTAGTCTAAAAGGTACATAAAATATATGCTGTTAAATTTGTACAGATGTCGGGAATAACTCAGTCCCAGTTAATGTCTGTCAGTTTCATTTGTTCGTTTGTATTAATGACCATTTAAAACTTTTCAGCAACTTTTAGATTTGAATGTTCATTATTTCTATTGCTATCATTTAATACATTTTGGCACTTATAAATGTCAGATATAGTCTGTCCATTTTTCAGAACAATCTGGTGGGTAGCTATGAGAAATGTATAATAATTACTGGAAAATAAATTATCATACCTTCTGAATAGTTATAATAGTTGAGTATACACAAATAAGCAAATACACACAATCGAAATTCATAATTTCTGACAATTAGTCAGTTACCATCTGACAGTCACCTTGGGCTTTCTCTATGATATTTTAGAATTGTAGATAGAATCAGCCTTAGAAAATACCAGCATCGATTACAGAAATAATAAACGATGTACACGGCAATAGAGAGAGCAGAAGACCATTGATCCATATTCATAGTCATGCTTAAAAAGCCATGTGCGAATTAATACGAGATCCTTTAGACAATAATTAATTAACCAC
The DNA here is from genome assembly GCA_964036315.1 of Acanthosepion esculentum. Lineage (NCBI taxonomy): Eukaryota > Metazoa > Mollusca > Cephalopoda > Sepiida > Sepiidae > Acanthosepion > Acanthosepion esculentum. The sequence goes on along the minus strand of OZ038495.1, from coordinate 47,120,960 downwards.
ATAATTAAGGTTATCATGCGGATTCTGATTAGTAGAGTGCGAAGGAGAATTAGAGGGAAAATATAACAAGAATAATGTAGCTTTGTCAAAGACATTGGAACAAGAAATGCAATCTTTAAAATCAGAATGCTTTCAGTGTGATTAATACCAATTAAGAAAGACGTATATCTTTGTTTCATATACAACGACAAAAAAAGAATATGCTATGTTTAAACTGTGAATAAAAACATGGTTTATTTGGGATAAGGATCCAGAACAACCCGCATACGAATAGAAAAAAGAAATTGCGTGAATATATATATATATATATATATATATATATATATATATATGTGTGTATAGATAGATAGATAGATAGATAGATATGTATGTATGTATGTATTTATGTATATATATATATATATATATATATATATATATATATATATATATATATATATATATAGGCACACATCCAAAACATATATACATACACACACAGATATATATATATATATATATATATATATATATATATATATATATATATGAAGAAATATTCTCTTAAGGTGTGCTATATTTATGAGATAAAGTGCTCAATATCAGAGATAGAGCGTGTGTAAATATAAAAGTGAACATTGAAGTCAACACTTAGAGGCGATAGGCTGTTTCATGCTAGACGCAATCGTCAGGCCACGAATGCTGTTTATTTCTCGGCTATTTATATATACGAGTCAGTAGTGTGGGTAATCTATTTTGGCGGTTATTTTACCGGACGTCGTTTATTTATTTATTTAGGTTAAATTATTTTGTTTGTTTTTATTTATTTTCATTTTTTTTTTTCTTATCGCTTATGTAATAGTTTTGTTTGTGAATATAATTAAAGCTATTTATTCAATTTTGGGTTTGATTGCTGTAATTTATTCTAACTATTATTTTGACGGGAGCAGTTTTTAATTTGTTTAATACTTCATTTATTTATTTGGATTGATTAGCTTTAATTGTTTTATGTAACGGTTGATTTATCAGGATCAGTTAGTTTGTTTATTTATTTATCTATTTGGATTGATTTAGATTAATTTATTTTACTTCTTATTCTTATTATTTATTTATTATACTGTATATTTTTATTTACTCTTTTCGAGTTTTGATTTTTAGTAACGTAGAATTTGTTGTCGTTATATAACAGTTATAACTATGTTTTTCGTCCAATTTTCGGTTTGATTTTTATAGTCTAACTAATATTTTGGTCATAATGGTTTGTTAATTTGTTTATTATTTACTTAATTTATTTGGGTTTATTGATTTTGTTTTTTATTTTTTATTTATTTATTCTATTTCGTCTGTTCTAACGGGTGTGATTTGGTAATTTGTTTGGGTTAATTTATTTTACTTATTTTATTGTCATTTTGTTTATTTATTTTATTTTATTTTTCAGTTTTCGGTTTTTAAGTAACGTAGTAAAAATTTGATTTCATATCTGCATTTTGAGATGAGTCTGGATTGTTTATTTAATAATGTATTTTGGTCTGGGTAGGTAATGTCAGCTATTTTTTCCTCCAAGCAAAGTTTGCAAGTTTTGGATTGGGTGTTGTAGGGTTAAGAGCTTTTCCTTATTTTCCAAGATATTTTTGGTGTGATGTAAGGGGTGATGTGGTAAACAGATATTGTCTGATAGACTGTTTTCTGCTTTTAAAAGCATTTTATAATTCGATTTTACTCTCGTCAAAGTAATCTCCTTTTGCCTTGATTACTGCAACATAATTTGTTGGCATTCATTGCAAAATTTTCTTAAAGTATAAGTTTGATAATTGATTACATTCTTTTTTCAATTAATCTAAGACATCTTTTTAATTCTTTTCAATCTTCTGTCAAATTCATCCCATGTTAATTCTGGAGTTGGCCTCAAACTTTTGAATTGTAGCGTGTATATATATATATATATATATATATATATATATATATATATATATATATATATATATATATATGATCCTTTCCAGTTGTCTAATCAGTTTCTTGATGTTAAATGAAGTCTGTACGTGTTTTCACCGTGAAGACATCGGTTAAATGGTAGGATAGATTCGGCTCTTTAGCCTTGGATAGCAGCATGTGAAGGAGATAGGAAGCTTTGCACTCAAGAATGTGGAGAAGGCAACGGAAATGTCATATCAATTGATAGAATTAGAGAGCCATGATCCCCTCCACCGTGAAGGCACACCCATTGCTCGGGTAATGACAGCTTTCATGGAATCAATCATACTCTGAGAACATTAATTAATCTCTCGTTCAACAACGTCCGACGTGTAATATACAAGGGCATTTAGATCTGATGAATTCAGCGGCCACCATTCCTTGGTTGCTGGATTTCACGAAATTAAGCACAGTACTAGACTGGCATATAGGTCTCATCTCTAAAAGTTTTATTTAGTGGTCCACAGCTGTTCCTATCACCTCTGCGTTGCCAGTAGCATTCAACCAAAAATTGGGATGACCTGTTCTCCATTATTCAGTGCTCCTAAAACCATCAGAGAAGCGGAAAACATGACGTGTATAGCTGCACATAAACACCATTTCCCTGGTTCAAATGCCAGCTTCTGGATATTTCAGCATGTTCAGTAATCATTTTACCTGGAGCAAATGTTGTTCGTCTGTGTGTGTGTGTGTGCCGACCGGAACTGACCTTTTTGTACCGAATGTCCTCGTGTCCTACATTGCAGATTGTACCCTCAGGGCAGTGGTTCTTAAAGTTGTTCCGGAATTCGCATCGATAATTTCTTTGCACCTTCTGTGCCAATTTTGGTTTTCCTGATACTGTCAAAATGCTGTGAATACTTTTTTCGTAACACATCCTCACTTGAGGCTACCAACGTTTCTGATCACACATGATCTGGCGATTTTCAAAAACGTACAATATCAACATTGTTCTGCTTTGCTGATGTCGAAACAATTGCAGCATGTCGTTTCATTTGATGCGTCAGCTGATACTTTACCATTAATGCACAGAAAAGGCAAATTTACATTAACTGATTGTCACACAACTGCAGATGCCCTATCACATATAGTCTATCAAATATCTTAAGAACCCCATATATATATATATATATATATATATATATATATATATATATATATATATATATATATATATATATATATATATATATATATATATATAAAAGAACAGTAAGATATAAAATCCGGTGTTCTTATAGATATTTTTATTTTTACACAATAGTGCTCAATGTAAATTTAAATTCGAAGCTTTTAGCTTCCATTTTTTAAACATGGTTATCACTGTGTAGCGAAAAACATATTTTAAATCAATTAATTTATAGTATATATATATATAGATATATATAGTGAGGGAGAGAGACAGATAGACAGACAGACAGACAGACAGACAGATAGATACATGTATCTTAGATAATTATATATTGAAATGCACTTTGTTACAATCCAAATGATTTCCTGTCAATTTAGGATCATTACTTTAAGAATTGATTATAGAAATAATGATTTACATTAGCTTGTATTAATTTCACCAAATGATTAGTGGGTCATTTTTATGCATATTTAGTATTCACTAGTGTGACCTCTAAATTATTTAACTCAGGTAGAAATCAGCAAGCTTCCAACAATAAACTGCAGGAATTTTTGTCCATTCCTTCTCATATAACTGATGCAACTGAGTTATGTTTGCAGTTCTCCTTGATTTCCAATTTTGCCTGCAGATTTCTTATTGGAATATTGCTTTGTGAAGGCCAGTGTCATGGTGTTACTGCCTATAAGCCATTTTGCCACAACTTTGAAGGTATGCTTGTGGTTGTTGCCTATTTTAAACCTATATATGTCTTGAGATGTCACTACATTATATCTACATTAAATTCCTTCCTTATGACCTCCTTCTCTCCTGAATGAACTACCCCATCAATCCTGTGTTTCATAGTTTTATAAATGATTGTTTTCTTGCAAGTGCTATCATTTTCTCCCAACCCAATGATTGTAATTAATTTCAAACATTTCCGTATTTGTTTCATAAGAATTTTCATGAGCATTTATTCAAAAACGAAAATCTTTCTCACAATTCTAAATGATAATATTGCCTTTTAATGGTAGCTTTGGAACATCGGATTCTTCTTTGCTGAGCAGTTTTTTCAGATTCGGAAATTATAATTTTTGTTCTAATAGCGACATAGGTACTTTTGTATCTTTTAATTCTTTTACTGTTGTTCTTTGATTGATTTCAACTTTTGCACATCAAAGTATGTTCATCACCGGTAAACACAAAATGTCACCATCATGAACTGAACGATGGCTGAGTAGTCCCATGTTATTTGTGTATTATTATTTGTAAGGAAGAACATGGTACCTTTAGGAATTTGCAAAGTGCTCCTCAAGATTAACCAAATTGTAGAGGTTCACATTTTCTGAGGTCTTGTCTGACTTCTTTTAATGTCCCTGGTTTCTAAGTAAGGAAGCACTGAGGTTGAACATCTGTCAACAATTATTGTGTTGTACAACAGGTTCATTCAGTTTATTAAATAAATTTTTCACTAAGCAAACAAACTTTTTAGCTAAACCAATACATCTACAGATACAGTTCCAGTTGACTCCCAAGATGTCAATTTACATATTAGAAGCTTCTAAAGCAATGGCATAATCTTCTGGAATAATCAGAGTGTTTAAGGGGACTGTAGACACACTTGGAATTCTATGAAATAAATAAATTTGGAAATTATTATTTATTGCATTATTCTGACACTTCACATACTTTAAGATCTCTGCATCAACTTAAAAAACAAGGAACAATTATTTATTTATTCGGATTAAATATTTGGAACTGAAAAAGGATGATGTCCTGAACATGGACCCTTCTGGAATTTGGAAATTTCTCTCAAGAATTAACCAGACTTATAGATGTCTACAATTTCTGTTGTCGTGATTGATTCCTTTTAATGTCCCGTGTTGTCATGAAAAGATGGACCCAGTTTAGACTTATCTGAAAATACATCCATAGGATCAGCTCCAGTTGATCACATGATATCAATTTGACTATCAAAAACTTCTAAAGCAATTACATAATTTTTTGAATATTCCACGATTTGTAATGGGACTGCCAACTTAGTTGAATAGAAACTTCTAACCTGAATGGAATGCAATGAAGAAATAAATCCTGAAATAATTTATAATCTTTACAAGTATTCAGTAATTTGATGTACTTAAAACAGTGAAACTGACCTAAGACAATGAATTTTTACGATGAGCATATTACAATGAGTTTTCATGTATGTAAACACCTAAGTGAAATTACTTGTATATACAATAATTTGAAGTTTTCAATTACTTTTCGCTATTGTAAATATATAATTTTATCTTCTTATATATAGATGTTTTGCGTCACGTTTCTTGCAGATAAAACAGCCTACTAAACATATTATCTAAGAGGTATTTTGAATGAAGGTGAATGATGAGAGACAACCCCTCAAATACTGAGCAAATATTTCTGACCACTTCACACAAACCAAGCCAGATACATTTCTTGAAAACAGAAAAATATCTATAATAATCTACTGCATAATGTTCAATAAAGTCAATGTTTCCTCTGTAGAAATTGAAACTCAAATTATACACTTATCAGATGGCATATATATATATATATATATATATATATATATATACATACACACACATATATATATATATACATATATACATATATATATATATACATATCTCTCTCTCTCTCTCTATATATATATATATATACACACATATATATATATACATACATATATATATATATATATACATATCTATATATATATATATATATATATATATATATATATATATACACACACACATATATATATATATATATATATATATATATATATATATATATAGATATATAGATATATAGATATAAATATACACACACACACAGAAAGAGAGAGAGAGATGGCAGATAAACGTTTTGATATCTTGTTATGTTATTTAGATCAAACTGTGTCAAATTGAATGCTATTGTCACTTTTGACGGTATGGAAGGGTTACCAGTCTTCAGAAGTCAGCATCAAACAGTAGTTGAGAGAAAGGTCAGTTGACTAAAATATAAGTTGAGACAAGGTTGGAATATTTGTCTTATACACGCGCTGGTAAAACAGGACAAAGACAATACATATAAAATATTTCTCATTTATTGTACAGAGAGAGAGAGAGAGAGAGAGAGAGAGAGAGAGAGGGGGAGGGAGGGAGGGAGGGAGAGAGATTGGTAAAAAGAGAGAATGAGAGAAATAGAGATAGAAAGAGAGGAGACAGATTATTTTGAAACTTAGAAACACTAATACAGGGGCAAGCAGCAAATTGGCGCTAGAATGAGACGATTAGCCCCTAGTAGATGTATTTCTGATATTCTCTAATCTCTTCTTTGCTCTTTCACTTGGTCTAGTCAAGTAAATAGCTTTTCCAGTTTTTGTCCTGCCAGGTTTAATTTACATTCACATTTATCAATCATGCTTTGACATCCAAAGGAACTCAACATGAAAAGTTTACCTTCAGCATTATCAATCAATTAAATATCTTTATCTTGTGATATAAGTATATACATAAATAGATGTAAAAATATTGTGATAGATAGATAGATAGATAGATAGAAAGTGACTGATAGATAGATAGATAGATAGATAGATAGATAGATAGATAGATAGATAGATAGATAGATAGATATGAAAATACATTTATGGATAGATATGAAAAGACAATAATTGATAGATATATACATACTGATGTAGATTGATATATATTAGCAAAAACAGATAGATAAATAGATAGAGAAAGATTGAGATTGTTAAATACTTAGATGTGAAATGACAGTTATAGATAGATATGAAAAGACAATAAAAGACAAGTATGAATATATTTTGTACATTGATAGATATTAACATACTAACAAAGACAGACATATAGACCTACAGATAGATAGATAGATAGATAGATAGATAGATTATTTACTGTAATAACCACTTTAGATATAACATGAAAATGATCATCTTTGTTTATAGGTTTTATGAGTTAAACCCTTCATATTTTCTAATGACCCAAGTAGAAAATGTGATCACTAATGATGCATTATTCCAGAAACTGATGCTTTGTCTATAGTTTTATATACCACTTTTGCAAGTTGTATAGACAGATTGATAGATTGGTATGAAAAGTTTCTGAACGATAGCTAGCTAGCTAGCTAGCTAGATAGATAGATGGTAATAATATTGATGCTTTGATTAGCTTTAAAGAATCTATATAATTATCACTAAAACATTACAATGAGCACACTAGATGTTTAGAAAATTACATAGCTTTGTCTTTCAGTTAATCATTCCATAGACCTGAAAAATTATCACATGAGGAATTGCCTCTGATATGAAACATCATTACGAATGGATGTCTTTGTAGTTAGAATAAATGCTCCAATATGCAATCATATTTGATAAATGAATCCAAACATAATAAGTCTCGCTATAACAAGAAACAACATTTCATTAACAGAGATTACAAAATGACAATCAACTTATGAATTACAATATTAATATTGGGTAAGGGTTAATTTCAGGTGAATATAAGTTGATTTATCACTATAATTAAGTTATCATAACAAGTCTGCAACAAGTGGTGAGAGTAATTAAGATAATTGAAGGAAGTAATAATCAGTGGTATATAGGCATGCAAATGAAGAAGGAAAGATAAGAAACAAAATTATGTGTAAGTGAATGCATGAAGTCATACTTAATGGAGAGAGACTCCCATGGAGCATTGAATTTCTAAATTTGACACATGCAGAGGAGCCAGGATATAATTTACGTTGGATATAACATTGGAAGCCGGATCCAGATAAAAATTGTAATTTAACTTTAAACGGAAAACGTCTTGACAGAATGGGTTCTTGTTAATATGCTTCCATGACCAAAGGAAAAAATTGTTTATTACAAGTCAAAAAATATATCTGTGTAGTATGTGATTCACTCCAGGAAATACCAGATTCTCTGAACTGAATTTAATTTCAATAAGGCAAATCAATTCTAAACCGGGGTTGATTTAGATATTTAGAGATATTTGGCCATTATAAAACAAAGGATATACCATGCCTGTGTAGATAGTTATTCCCACAAGGAAATACCAGATGGTCTGAGTTCAATTCAATGTCAATATGTAATATTTGCTCTAGCAAGGAGTTGATTTCGAGAAAAAGAATATGACTTCTCTGTGTATCAATCATATGAATAAATAACATTTGCTCTTTCGAGGAGTTGATTTTGAGAGGAAGAATGTGCCATCTTTGCATATCAATCATACCATTTGTTCTAATAAGGAGTTGATTTCATGTGAAAGAATATACTATCTCTATGTATCAATCATATCAATAAGTAATGTTTGATCTAAGAGAAGTAGACCTGTGGGGATTCCAGTAAGTACTGCACTCACCCAGAGAGATAACAAAATAGGCCTTGCATTTGGTGCCATCAGAAAAGCCAGGTGCAGCAGAGGGTTGACTTAGTAAGTGACCTCATAGCAAATGATTGTAGACTCATGACTCACTTCATGTCAGTGATGTACACATGTGTATCAACCAGATGGCAGGCAGATATAAAAACAGCCCGCATATACGAAGCGTCTTGCATCCTTGCAAGAAGGAGATCCATGTCCAAAGAAAACCGGCAGAGTCACATGCACTCACACCAATATTAACTGGCAATTTTCAAAGTTGAATAATCGATAATCTTAAATATGAGAGAATTTGAAAATGCTTCTCCTGTGATTTATTCCAAAAATATCAGTTGAAAATTGTAAATTTTGTTAATTTAGAATTATGCAAATATTCTTTCTTCCATTTCTATTCTACCTCTTTGTGAAGAATATTATATGCATCCTATGAATATTTAACTTTTGGGGAGTAGCATTTAATCCCGCTATTCCAGTCTTTCAGAGATTTCTTCAGATCAGAAAAAAAGAAAGATGTTTGGTGAGTAAAGATGCAAGAATCCTTAATTGCATCAACATTTGAAGTTTAAAAAGATATCTATAAAGCAAATTTAAAATAGTTAAAAAAATAATTGGAACAAATTGCCTAAAACTTGATGTGTACTTACCGTAATTCCAAGACGTTGTGACATTTTCCCAATTAAACTGAAGTTTCGTGAACGGATTTAATCTGTTTAAAACGCAATTTATAATGAATAAAAATACAGTATAAATAAAACAGTCACTAAAAGTCATGGAGAAAACAATCTTTACCATCTATGTTTTGAAGGGAAATTGTTGAAGATTTCAAATGAAGAGAAGTGAGTAAGAAACGTTCCCGAGGGCTGCGATCTGAGACATTAAGAGATGAGAGAGTCAGCTGAAGATAATTTCTAATGAACGGAGAGCAAGCTTTCACGCTATTAACCAAGAAACATAAAACTCAAAAACAGTTGTTTGACAGTGAATGTAATACAATTTGAAGAATGTTTTCAATCCAGAATATTTAACAAAATAAAGCCAATTGTATCCAAAAATTAATTGTCATCACTTTGTCTAGTGTTACTGAGTTGATCACATTTTACTAAATTATCTTTAGTGATGAATTTTAATTTAAGTTGGTCATCAATGCAACTGGAAATTGGCTTCAAAGATACCGCAAAAATAACTTTCTGATTGTTTTTTTTTTGTCATTAATGAAAATGGTGTAGGGGAATTAAGCTATTAGGTCTATTCTCAACCAAAGAAAAAAATGTGAAAAATAAAAATAATTATTTTGGAATTCTATTTTGTGGAATACCTTCCAGTGCCCAGAGACTATAATCTGATGGAACTTTTATCATCCAGTAGTCAATGTCCCTTGCAATTTAATTTGGCCCAAATAAAATGGCTTCCAAGTTATAGTTTTGCCTGGACAATCTCCGGGCCTGAAAGAAAATTAGAACGTGTGTCGTTTTATGTTCTCAATCCGAATGTTCTCAGAAAACGTTTGTGGAATACTGTCCAAATGCAATGGATTCCATAGCCTTGATTTATTACAGAAAATGATTCCATGTTTATCACGTTTCAAATGTAGCCAGAAGATAACAGTGGGTGAGCTGTTAACAGCATGGAAATTGGAAATGTCAAAACTAGTTCAAATTCCCACTGAAACAATCTGTCTTTACTTAATACTAATGACCTCGGGGGAAAGCGTGTGCACACACACACACACACACACACACACACACACACACACACACACACACACACACACACACACACACACACACACACACATATATATATATATATAATTGTATATTTGGGCAACACACCTTCCTTTATACAAGTTTCGTTAAAGACAACTGTAAAGGCATTGCAATTAAGCCTTTTATTTAATTTTTGCTTGTGTTTGTACAAGCGTTTTCTTTTCTGGACACAAAAGGAACAGTTTTTGACAGTTGTATGAACACTAAAAAATTAAATAAAAATCGCATAGCCTGGTCAGTCGTCTTTTAAGATAATTGTATATATATAAATTAAAAACTAAATATTCTTGAAGCTATCTATATTAAAATATTGAAACCAACCCTTAGTAAAATTAATTATGAATGCTGCACAAATGTTTTAAAATATTTACAGTAGATAGTTTAAATACCTAGGTTTTAACTAATATTTTAAATAGTTTTTTCTTTAATAAAATATTTAAAGATTGCAATAACTTAGTTACCTACCTTAACGTTTGCACGTGAGACTATATAATAAAATTTAAAATTGTACAGTACATGAAATTAGTGTCTTTCACTTCACACATAAAAATTTAATTTTCAGATGAACACAACAATTTTTTGTTTTTGAAAAAAGAAGACCCCCCATGACGACATTGTACTGATGTCAAAATGACTCTGAATAAAATCAATATACATCAACATGGTAATACTCTTTCTACTTTTAATAAAGATATGAAGAAAATAATGGTCTGTAATTATGTGAAGATCTTATTAAAAATAAGTAGATAAAACTTAACTTATTTAATGAGACATGTTTTAATGAAACCATGCTGCCAAATATACATAATATATATGTATATATATATATATATATATATATATATATATATATATATATATATATATATATATATATATAAATATAAAAGTGAACATAGAAGTCAACACTTAGAGGTGACAGTCTGTTTCATGCTAGATGCAATCGTCAGGTCATGAGTACTGTTATTTTTCTCGGCTATTTATACATATGGGCCTGTGGTGCATTGTGGGTAGTCTATTTTGGCGGTTATTTTACCGGAAGTTGTTTATTTGTTTATTTATTTATTTGGTTATATTTACACACACTCTATCTCTGATATTGAGCACTTTATCCCATAATTATAGCACATATTATGACTATATTTATTCATTCATATATATATATATATATATATATATATATATATATATATATATATATATATACATATATATTGTTCATACAGCTATATAAGGCAGAAAAGACTCTATAGCTTTCTTTGTCTGATTACTCTACTATTTTATCAAATAATATTTGTAGCAAATAAGGAAGTTATAGAGAAGCCATGTTCCCTTAGAGAGGAGATCACATTAAGCCTTAATCTATGTTTTATTTCTATTTATGTGTTCATTTATATGATTGCTGATAGATTATTTGCCGAGTTCTAGACAAAAGATTAATGGAATCTGATGATCTGTTTTTGCACAGTTGAACAAGTTTAATCATGGTTCTTTTCAAAACAAATTACAGGGATTTCTTCATCTTGACAAAGCTAAGCAGAGATGTCAAAACAAAGAAAGATAGAGGCACCAGGGATAGATTATTTCCCATGTACACTGTTTCCTTTGCAATTAAAATGAATCCCAAATTAACTATTCAAGAAATTATCGCTAGTCTGGTCAATCAAAAAGGTTTTGCTACAAAGCCCATTCTGTCATCATCTGATAGGAGTCACATGTAACATGGGTTTGTTAACAATCTATAAACTTTAGCACTTTTAATTCATAGATGTTCAAGAGCACATGGGAATTCAAGGATTTAAAGAAATTAATATGAATATGGGTTTCACGACTTACAGGGGAAACAATTTGAATATTCTGAGAGTGGCAATTTGCTAATTTGATGAGAAGGGCTTTTGCATTCCGTCTGGGAGAAGTAAATAATATTAAGAATCAAGTGATTAATTCTAACATTCTTCAAACTTTTTCATTCCATTTTCAATGTTTCTGTTGTTCTGATTTCTTTAGTTGTGTAGATGTCACGTATATATCTTATGGAGTTAGCGTTTATATATGTATCAATTTAGTAGACATTCTAGAGACCACTGTTTTATAACATCAGAAAAATTATATTAGCCATAATAATAAATAGGCGATTCCGTTTTCATTCCCGATAAACATTATTTTAGCCAGCATTGGCGTCTGGCCTAGCATTTGAACGTCCATCACTTACCCATCACCGCAACATAGCTTTCCTGTACATTTTCTACAAATATTACCATAGCAATTGTTCCAATGAATGTTTCTCTTCATATCTCGACCGCATGAATTAAAGTGTATTACTGGATTAGCATCCAGGTTTCATTTTGTTTTATTGAAATAGCAAAAGATGTATCCATAAGTTCTATTCTGATAATTTATTCTCTGACATTTCTCACCAGTAAAGCCCCCCCCTTATTTCCCTGTCACATAGATTCTTCAAAGATTTCAAGGGAGCATAAATTGATATCTGCCTCCCTGTTCATTTATTGTCCTTTCTATTCACGAACATTCTCTCATCTTCCTTCAATCTAGGTAACTCTTTGTCTTTTAGTGGCACTGATGCCTCACATAGGGTAAAATAATTAAGAAAAGAAAACCTCTTCTTGGCTTATAGGTCACGATTAATTAATTAGTAATATATATATATATATATATATATATATATATATATATATATATATATATATATATATTCATTATAGTAATTCATTAAGTCTATAAGAATCATCAACAGAATGCAGAAAGCACTTGTCTAGACTCAAGGAATTACTATAAATGATTATTCTAATCCCCCAAAATTCTATCACTTATATATATATATATATATATGTGTGTGTGTGTGTGTGTGTGTGTGTGTGTGTGTGTGTACGTGTGTGTGTGTGTGTGTACGTGTGTGTGTGTAGGTGTGTATATATATATATATATATATATTGGTTGGTGCAAAAATAATGTTGTTTTCTCACATGAAGTTGAATGTCAAAAAACAACATTATTTTTGCACCAACCTAATATATATATATATATTTATATATATTAGTGCAAAAGAAATATTCAACATCTATATTTGCTTCAATTTTGCTTTTAATATCTCCACTTTCTTTTACATACACCATTTACATTACCTGCTCTATCTCACTTACTTTTTTTTTTGATGGCAAACAAATGTAAACCACGAATTTGATAATTTCTGGAATAGCCATCAACTATTACATGTGTTATTCGAAACATTTCCATCATATCTTTTCATAACTGGAGGTTTTAAATGATGTTTTCTTTAATATTCCTCCACGTATTTTTCTTTATCCAGTCTTGAGAATACGAATGGAATTTGTCCTTCTTTTAGTTTGTTTATTAACTCCTGCTGGTACTGACAATGGTCATATTAGCAGTTTCTTTACAAGGACACATTTGACATTCATTGATCTTTCTGGCAGCATTACATTCGGTTGAAGTTTATAAAATCTTTCTCTTCAAACACATTTGATATAGAGCAAATAGGTTTTGCATGTCCAGCAATTGTTATTACTCTTTCAACTATTCGTGGAGGCTTACTTCTTAACTTTTGCTTGATGTGGAATGTCAAAATCTTTATTATGGCTGTCTATTCTTCTCTCATCTAGTTATATGTACTATGCCTTTTAATTGTTGCTGTTTTTGTCGGTCCTCAGGTGAGGTGGTTTCTATTATTTGCTATAGTCATTTGTTAGTGATTCTGTGGCACCATTCCACAAGGTTCAAAGAAGTATAGACCTCGCTAAAAGCTACAGGATTCTTTTGCTTGAAGTCAGCTTTAGCCATTGATCTGAGAAAGTGTTTTTATACAGCTGACTGTTTACAAATTAGATTGTCACGCATGAAATTAATCATTTTTTAGCTGGTCGTTGATCCAGTCATCTAACAAAGTAACGTCCCTAGTATATAGAAAAGTCTTGATTAATTCCTGACTCTTTTCTTTTCCAGATAACTTTTCTTTGAATATATTCTTATTCATAAGCCCAATGAAAATGCATACAATAAAACAATGTCAAATAATCTTAGAGTGTAAATACAAACTGAGAAAAGGGATCATTTTTGCATTGAATCATTACATGCAATGAGAATGGATACACTTTAACAACAGTAACAGAGTAGGCCAGTGGTTAGATGCAGATGAATCACCAAAACAATACCCCAAACATCCACTGAAACTAAAAAGTTAATGGTTACTACATGGTGGTTTTCAATGGAGTTATTCATTTTTCATTCTTAACTCAAGGAAAACAATAACAGCAATTTCATATTGTAGAAAAATTGAGTGTATGCATGGAAAAATTGAAAATTAAACATCCTAGACTTATGAAAAGGGATGACCCAATGTTGCTGTACACCAACACACAGCCGCACTCTTCCCAATCAAATGTCCAAAAGCTGCATAACCTGAATTAGAAAAATTGGCCCCATCCTTCATATTCACCTGATATTTCTTATACTGATGTTGTATCCTTAAAGAGGTTACAATCAGGTGGTACTTGAATGAAGGAACAGCAACACACACATAGATGAAAGAAAGAGAGGTTTATTGTAAGAGAGAATACACTACTGAAAGACAGCATATTGGGTGGCATCCCCCAGGTATATCCTGTGTTCACTATATATAACTACTGATATAGTAAGTTCACATAGGCAATAGGGAGTGTGGGACATTTCATTGCAACAACTGATTATCATGTATTTAATTATTTTGAGCTTTTCATATGAAATAAAATATTCCCCAATAAGGAAGCAGTAACTGAAGTTTTTAAACTCTTTATCACATCAAAGGATGAAAGCTTTTTTAAAGATGGAATCAAGCATTTAGAGGTATGTTGGAAAACATTCATCAACATGGTGCCTATTTCACCTAAATAAATTAGTTATATATTTCCTATAAATTGCATCATTTCATGTTTGACAACGCAATAAATTTATGTCATTCATATAAAGTTTTGATCTGATGAGGCTATTTAATGACATGTCTCAGGTTTTATGTCAAAGTTTAGTCTTTGTAGCAAGTTGCGTTGTTGGTTGAAACTATCCTAGAGCAGCCTATTCTTTGTTCAGTTTCTTTATCTCCTATACTAAAATTGTTATAAGTGATCCATATACCAAAGTATTAAAGTGTCTATTATTTACTAATTCTGCATACCGAATATTTTTTGATAGATTGAGAGTAAGTACCGTCACTATTTAAATTTCCAGATAATAGTCACTGCCGGGAAAGAGAGGGAGATAGATAGATAGATAGATAGATAGGGAGAGAGAGAGAGAGATAGATAGATAGATATAGAGAGATAGATAGATAGATAGATAGATAGATAGATAGATAGATAGATAGAGAGAGAGAGAGAGAGAGAGAGAGAGAAGGCAGGATGAGTTCAAAGTGAATAAGAAAGCTTAATCTTAGAATCCCCTTCTGTATTAATAGCAATAAAAATTATTTTGAATAATAAATGGTATGATGAAATATATTTAATCTCTCTATCTTCTGAAGTGTCCATTAGATTACTAAATGCTAGAGCTGAATTATTCCTCTACTATTACGTATTACTGCATGTCTCCAATGCAACACTAAAAGCAATGTACTCTTGAGTGCAAAAGTTTTAGATGAACGACATGAAATGATTATGCACCTTTATTTTATTAGGAAGCTAAGGTTGTTTAGCAGCATACTTTTGTTTGTAGTGTATGTGTATAATTGGAAAATAAGTTCTTGCATTTTCATAGGTGCTTTGTAACAGAAGATAAACTGCGTTAAGCAGCTTGAAAAGAAATAAACAGGTAATACAAAAGTATTGGCCCAATGAAAGATCTGTAATGATAAAGTCATGATAATATGCAAATTACTAAGTATAAACATGAGTGTAAAATACCTTGGCAAGTCATTGTATTTCAACATTAGCTTATTTTTTACACCAAATTCATGGTTAAAATTTCTGCTGAAACAAAGATCAAGGTCATGACTTTGAAGAGATAGGCAAGCTGCTGGGGATTTTCAGAAAGAATGTGCAAACATTCAAAAAGTTGTTTGCTACTACTGGAAATGTTTTAAATGCAAATAAAACCGGAAGTCTACAAAACAGAAATGACAAATTTTTAGAGTTTTGGTAGGCAATCCCAAATTAACAGCCAGAAAAGTGAGGAGTGAATGCAGACTTAACAATAAAGTTTCATTTACGTTATGCAGAAAATAACAAAAATACAACTTGAATAAAAAAGATGGTCATTAACAAAACCCTTCTGGAATCAAAGATTGAAATGGCAAGAAAGGACATTGGACAAGTGATGCTGGAAAGTTATAAAAAGTAATTATTAGTACTCAATGCAAAATAGTGTTTCATTCTAATGCAAGAAGATCACTTGAAGAAAGAAGTAATGGAAGATGTTAAAATGTTGTGCTGTGGGGTTGTATCAAAAACGACGGTAGAAGAAAATTGGTAAGTTGATTTAAACTTAAATAGCGAAACTATATTATTTTACTACAGTCTAATCTTCAGTCAGGAAATGTAGATGGATAAATCCTTCAGCATGACGGTGCTCCTTGCCACATATCACTTCTAGTAAAAATGTTTCTTGGGATGAAGATAATGGAATTTTGGAAAACTGGTTAACACAATATCCTGCTCTAGGTATAATTGAACCATTGTAATGGGAACTGAAGAAACAATTGCTTCATTTGTGAAAACCAACTAATCTCCTTGAGCTTTTGAATCACTGCCAAAAAGAATGGGAAATAAATTCCCAATGAGAAAATCTGGACCGTGTTTCATTCAATGTCTGACTGAATCAATGCAATTATTCAAGCCAAAAGGCAGCAAAGCTAATTACTGACTCCATGCTTTGACGTGTTCTACTTTCTCTACAAATAACGTTCACTTATACCAAAATTAAATTATTTTTTAATCTTAAGAAAAGAGCTGAAAGGTACGTTTTTTGCTTGGGTCCAGTATTTTTGCATGACTTTTTTCAGCATTACTATGTTTCAGATGCACTATTATCAACCATACAGCATTAACGAAAATGCAGTAACTTGTTTTCTGGCCATCAAAGATCATAAAACATACTGTCAAAAGCATACTGCTAATCACTTTCTATTTGGGGGTAAAATTAACAAATGAAATTAATTTACAAAGGGGGATCAAAAGTTTTGCATGCCAGTGTAATTCATAGAAAAAGGAGACAGACTGAAAATAATAATGAATTAGACATTGTGCCATTATATAAGTTTGGCCTGTAAGTTATGATAATGATTTCATCTTAATTTGCATAAACTGATACGTCAATTCAGAAGAGTTATTGAGAGTTCATACATAGGTCAGCATGACACAGCATAGTTTTAAGTTGAGCCAAAATGAAAACAATTGTTGTAGTTGGCTAACGAAGTCCTAATTATCTGAGTGTAATCAGAAATATGTACGACAATTTGTGCGTTTGCACTTGGAAAATGTAAAAGAGAAAAATAGAAAAATAGAAAAGAAAGAATTTTTTAAAAATTCATGATGGAGAGATAAAAAATTTGCCTAGTGAAGTCATTTGAAAAAATGTTTCAAAGATTATGTCTAGAGACATAATCATGGATAATTTGACAAATATTCAAAGTGATCAATTTTTACAAATTCCAATAACATTTGTATAATATTTCATATACATTTTCATATATATATATATATATTTTCATATATATATATATATATATATATATATATATATATATATATATATATATATATATATATATATATATATATATATATATCCTGTCATTACAATTGAAGAATGGTCATTACCAAGAAACTCCAAAGTCAGGAAAACAACAAAAAATTGATAGTAAAATTAAGTCATCTTCATATATATCCATATATATATATATGCACATTTCATTGAATATGACAGACAAGGTGCTTTTATTTAGTTTTTTATACAATTTCTCATTCGATTTAATATTCTTTCTTTCTTTTTGGATGATAAATTATATAAAAACTGTCCGAATGTTCTTTTTATCTGAGCGCTTTCGGCTATACATTTAGCCATTTTCAAGGATTAAATATTTTAACTGTTAAATAAGAAATAAAATAGGCAAATATTATTTAAAAATTTAAATGGCCAATAAGGAATTGTATTTCTGATCAATCAAAATTCGTAAATTATTATATAGGCCACACTACAACATGTTTGACATGCAGACTCACTCTACACATTTCTGACCATAGCTCAATTAGATCTCATTTAAATATTCATGGAAACCTACTGGACACTATTCGTAACATACTTGTTGACAACACTAATATAATAGTATCATGTACATGCAAAAAAAGGCTAAAAATAATGGAAGCTTTATTAATAAAAAAACAAAAAAACAACACTTAATAATATTAACTTTGAACATGGACACAATATCTTGACCGTTTTGAAAAATGAAAACATTTTATAAAACATACATACAACAAACTATTTCTTATTTAACAGTTAAAATATTTAATCCTTGAAAATGGTTAAATGTATAGCCGAAAGTGCTTGGAAAAAAAGAACATTCAGACAGTTTTTATATAATTTATCATCCAAAAAGAAAAAAGAAATTATTAGACTGCATGAGAAATTGTATAAAAAACTAAATAAAAGCACCTTGTCTGTCGTATTCAATGAAATGTGTATGAAAGAAGGATTGCTGCCTAAATACACAAATACATATATATATATATATATATATATATATATATATATATATATATATATATATATATATATATATATATATATATATATACATGCATTATTATCACATTCTATACCTTTAAATAATGCAAATAGCCATTTTGATATAAACAAAAATAAAAGCATTATCAAATTATTCTACTCTAATCAATTAAACCTTAACTAAAACAAGATGAAAACGACATCAAAAATTTAATTCACTGGCAATTAATCCAGTAAATATGTCATAAAAGTTATAAAAAACATCTAATCTATTTATTACTAAGATATTGGACACACAAGCACTCTACCTATAAACACGTGCTTACTTATGAATTCTCCTGCCCTTCTGAAGATCAAGTTGCCAATATAAATAATCAAAACATAACATTAACTGCTTACATTGGCCACATACTCACGAAAATGTCTTGTAGGCTTAATTGTCACTTAGTAAAACAGAATTTAAAGACTTGCATAGATAAACACTAACGCCAAAGGTTATATACTTGCCATGTTCACAAAAAAAAAAGAAACATAAGACCACATTATTTCACTTCCCAAATTAATTGATGAAACTCAGTAAATAGCAAAGCATCAATCTTATGAAGCTTTTCTGACTTGTTCATTATTTAATAATTCTTCTGGATTTAATCAATATTTTAAACCCACATACACACACACACACACACACACACACACAAACACACACACACACACACAGAAGCATAGAGACATTTTTTCTGAAGAACTAATGGATTTTATATTTGTTGTGGTAGGATCCGCCTAATTTGCATAGCGGAGTACCGACGATATAAATATGGTTGGTACCGGAAGACATGGGGGCAAATCATGAGATCCAACTAGAGACTCTGCCCGACTGCGACTTAGTCAACACATTCTCCAGGAACAGTCTTCCCAGAAATATACAAAAGACTATATGTAAATATTGTGTACACTTTCTTGTTTCAAT